>JAZDUH010000105.1:1247500-2447500 GCA_036419115.1 Scarus forsteni
AATGACCTAACCAAAGACATTAAACAATCCATATCAAAATTTACATTTAAAAGAACATTAAAGGGCAGTATGTTAAGTAAGTATCATTACCATTTTTGTGATTGATGAAATCTCTCAAACATTATAATTATTAGTGTTATTTTGGCGGTTGTTGCTTGTTGTTGTTGTCATTGATAATCAAAAAGAATTTGAGACCAGCAGTGTTGACGACGGCTGTTTTATTTTATTATTTTTATTGTTGTGAATTATGTTGGTCATTGTGTTGTTGTTTTGTTGTTTTTGAAATATTTTTTAAGTGTCCAAAAGGGCAGATAATATAACATTTTTCTTCTTTCTGTTCCTTTTCATTCAATTATATACTTATATATACTTATTTCAGATGTATGAATAAAATAAATAAAACACTAACACTAACATTAACTAAAATACACTGAAATAAGATTTTTATGCAACATCACCCAGCCCTAAACTATGTGTTACAAATATAAACAAATCAACTGTTATGCATATTTCATATTACACAGTGTGCTTTTTTTTAAACAGGATAATTGTGATCCTTTAAAAAGGAAAAAAGGGATCCCTACCTTAAAGTGACTTTACCACTTCTACCTGTTATTGTTCTATAAGGTCTTTTCAAACAATTCAGTGCAGCACACAATTTATTAACAACGCGGTACACCAGTTTTTTGTTCAAAGGCAGGATTAAGACTTGGAGGAGAAGTGAAGTGCAGATAAGAAGTTGTGCCAACCTCTGTTAACTCCACATCACAGTTCCCCCGCATGTTTTGGGCAACAATGCTGCCACTTGCAATAAGCCGCAATAAATCAGAGCAAACAGTCATAATGTGTGCAGTGTCATAGATGGAGCACAACTCAGTATTTCATTCTGATTCATAAGTCGCACCAGTACATAAGCTCTAGACAACTTTAGGGGGAAACGTTTCAGAGGTGCAGCTCATACATCCGACGGTGAATCAGTGAAAAAACAAACAGATTTTATTTCATGCTCCAAAAAAGTTCCTTACAATAATAGTACCTGGCTTACTTGTTGTTTGAGCCACACCGGGGGTTTGTGTGTTTTCACTGTGGGAAGCTTGAGGCACCTCAGATGTCAGAAATTACACACAACTACCCAGACTGAGTCAGAATCTACAATAAACTGAATTCAGAGTGTCTAAAAACAAACTTTCTGCTCCATCATTTGAGTAAAATCAGCCTTTACTGTTTGCTCATCCTTGCACAATGTTACTGAGTGAAACAAAGCAGCCAGAAAAGAAAAAAGAGCGACTGATAGATCAGACAGCCAGATTACCAGGAAGGCAAGAAGTTCATTTCCAGCCCTGCAACTAACATTAACAACACGCTACTTCCATTTTTAAGTTTCCTCATTAGGAAACATAAATGTCAACAATGCAAAAACTACAGGGTAACTAACCAAGCTGGTTTGACAGTGCACATCAACACACACTGCTGCTGGTTGCAGAAAAATCATTCATGCATGCACTCCTTCATTGGGTTCTCTTTCCAGCTCTTGCTTCAGGCCCTGAGGGTCCAGAGTTTACATACTAGTGTACAAAGTCAGAAAGATTTTAGTCTTGGAGAAATTATAATCAGCGAGTAAATAGGCTGCAGCTATTTTGTGTTTGAATGTGTTTTTACAGCATTAGACTGACCGGCATGGAAAATTTCACTAAAATCCAGAGGATGATGTCATCCCACATACAGTTGTTTACACAGACACACGAGCATGTCTGCCATTCAACCACTTGCTGCTACAGAAGTTTCTAAGAACCATCATGTGTGCTGTATCATGTTAAGATATTTAGTTCTAACATCCTGTTAGCAATTTGCAACATCTCCTGAAGAAGCGCTGAATATTTCCACTCATGCTGGTGAGCTAATTGCAACAGTGACAGGAAGAAGGCACAGGGACTGTGATGACGGACTGAGGCTCTGGCAGGCTGATCTGTTAATTAGTCCAAATTACCATCCTGTTGTTGTGGGCGTAACAGGGAGAGAGATAAGGAAAGAGAGCACAGACCGACCAACAGAGGTTCAAGGCAGTTACAGTCACAAGATCGTAAAATAGTATCTTAAGTTAAATCAAATCATGTCATATTTTTGCTCAGTATAATTAGATTCTTATGGCTATGAATCTATGCTGCATCAGGGTTGAACAATCTCTGGAGGCCCAAAAAAACAGGACAAAAACAAATAGGATAATATATTTAACATGTGAACCTTTCAACTCCTTCCTTCCTCTCTAAGGCACACAAACCCCTAAAGAATTTCCTCAAAAGCTCAACTGAACTCATATTTTAGGTTGCATGACAGTGACAGTCCAAGAAGGCTAGCTTCTGATACAACAGTAGGACTTTTCTCCCCTTTAAGTTTGATTCATTTAAGCCACGGACTCTGGTCATTTTGATAATCCTACAGTAAACTTCCAGGGTGCAGGGTTATGGATGACCGAGGGGCCGCCCTGCTGCACATTCCATTAAAATCTAAACAGGGAACATTATACACTAAAGTCTGGGGAGAGGAGGGAAGGAAACAGAGCAGAAACTACGGGAAGAGAGGCTAAGAGTAGGATGTAGAAGAGGAAGATGATAAAACAAAGGAGTCGAGTAATGTGGACAGATTAGCAAGCTTGAAGCAGGAACACATTAGCAGATAATTGGGCTGATTTTTGGCAAGATGCAACCTCTGTTTCAACGACAGCAGAGTCCTAGTTAGTCTAATGGTTCTAAAGATTACCTTTCCAGATTTCCCTGTGATTTGAACTTGAGGTTAAAAGTGATCAAATGGGCTTGGATGAACAACGGTGCTAAATAGACACCAAATCATAGCACTGAAGAAGTTTGTTACAAACTCCTGTTCTGAGGGGGAACCTCAAAATAACAGACACAAAGCAAGCAAGCTGAACGAAGGAGGTTGCAGAATTACTGGAGGTACCGGGATCAACTGGGAGTCAACTTTTTTAAGACACTATTTTTTCAATGTGCATGACTGGCTGAGCAAAAGGAACATCTGTAGGCAAGTCAATGGATGGTCTTTCCATCGATCACAATCATTATGATTAGATTATGTGGTAGTCAGGCACTGCTGCTGTGATGTAAAGTACAAAACATGAGCCACTTTCTAGATCAAACTCTTGAAAAACATGTTAAAGTGGAGCAAAAATACCCTTTTTATCAAGAAATGCTTTCAATGATATTTGTCTTTTTAATTTAATAAAGACATGTGGTACAGCTCTAACAAAACTGCTACTGAAGCTGTGAGCTAATCTATGCTAATCTCTGTATGAGCAGTAACTTCCTGTACTCCTCATGCTCGTAGCTTCCACCTCTTCCTTTTTGAAAGGATGCTGATTTGGCCGTCCAACTAAAAGCTGAGCACTATGGTTGTAGACTGGAGCTTGGCAAGATGGATCTGTCTCATTACCGACACTGAATCAGACAGATCCGTTCGCACAGCAAGGTTAACAAATCCAGCTTTGTCTGCTCCTGCTGCTCATGAGCAGCCATGGCAGAGTCCCCAAGCATTTTTACAGTCCCATTAGTCAATAAATAATTACTAGAAGGTACTGATCCAGTTTTAAAATTTACATCACTACACCTGAATAAAGGCTAATTAGCAATGTAAGCAAAGTGGCAATGTTGTGTTATGATGCTTTTGTGGTCCAGTCTGAAACATTATGATGCACTAATGGCCCGTTGAATGACGATGAGACACAAGTTATTACATGACTGGTTCAAACAGTCAGCGTGATGACGCACCATGCCATAGTTGCGGGTGGGCATCAGCATCGAAGTAAAATAATAATTTCCCTCAGCCTGCCATACAGTGAAAGCCTGGATTTTAAAACCCTTTTTGTTTATGCTAGCAAGCTATCATATCTATCACATACATAACATATCCCTGATACCTAACATAACCCCTGATATAATGTTCAATTTGAGTTATAATTGTCAATTGAAGAAGAAAGATAGATAAGATAACAGACAAAAATAGAATCTGATTTATGTCTCCACAACATAAAGGATAAGATGTTTATTGCCTCCCTGAGACAGTGAGTTTAGACATCATCTCCTCCTGTTTGAATCACTTGTTGTAAGACAGTATCATGTTAACTGAGAAATAATGATCTTAAAACAATGCACTATCAATAAGTTTAATGGTTATGGTGGCACAAAAACTATGTAACAGTGTTTAGATGGATGTTGTATTATTTAGATGGAAAGTGAAATTTCATTTTTTTATATGCATATTCTACATTAACTTTTTTGCTAGCTGTAGACAGACAGACAGGTACATATGTTGATATACAGACTTAATTGGCCCTTGCAGGACATTTGTCTTAGACAGCAGTGCTACTGGCTAAGGGCACGATTATCATAAGAAACCACTAGACAACATAAAACAGTCACATAAGCAAGAGGTCGGCAACAACATGGTCAGTAGTTTTGCTCAAGAAGATTATAAAGTGCAGTGCTCCTTACAATAAGCAGTGAAAATAAGTAGAAAATGATCAATAAAGAAAAAAATAATAAAACATGGATAAAAGTGGAACAGCATCAACAGATGAGAGACTGGTGGCAGTAAAATAAAATGAAAAAGTAAACAAAATAAAACAACTGCAGGAAAGGTATGTGTTTATAATGCTAAAAGGTTTGCTTTTGACTTTGTAAAGCAGTTTATCCCATTTTACCTTTGAATACATAATATATAAAGACAAGTTATTAATGTTTAACAGAGTTGAAAACAAAACTGTTGTAGCATTATCAGCCAAGGAGCATTAAAGGACATCAAAATTGCATAACTTTTGAAGTAGCAGAAAAACAGCTGCAAATTTGCAAAAATTACAAAAAGGAACATTAAAAATAGAAACCAATGTCTAACACTTTAATATGGGTGAATTGATATTTGCATTTTAGATCCAACAGATGAACAAACTTTAATCTGTGCTGCTAAGGAAAGAAAAGATTTTTGTAGGAATGGAGATTGCAAACTGGACCTGTATTTCTGTATTTTTAAAAAACTGTATCAATAACACAGCAAAACTGCTATTATGTCTCCTGGACCCCACTAGATAGCATCATTTTAGCAAAATATGCAAAAAAAATCCAAAGTTTGCAGGAGAGAACATAAGCTCAGCCCCTTCCAAAATTAATCTTGGGGGAAAAAATACCTCTCAATGGCTTTGCTGTATCCTCTGAAAGCAGGCACACACAACAGCCGCCCTTTCCACAGAGAATTTACACACTAGTGCTGCAACAAACCTCTGTCATCATTGGCATTGAGACATTCACGTCAGTTTGGCAAGGATGCAACGTACTGTATGTGTCAACTCACAGTGGGATGCAGCTTTGGAGGCATGAAGTAGACTCATGTCCCAGGGGTGTATTCATTGCTTGAAACAGCAGCATGAATGGGGCTTCTGGCCGCAGTAGGCCAGACATCCTTCTCATCTGCCCAAAACTGCCTCAAAAGTGCAATCAATTTTTTGTCAGTCCTGTTTGTTAAAGTACTTTTCCAGAGATGAAAGCTGTATGGAAATCAGTAAGACATCAGATCAGTTAACTAACAAGCAAACATATGGTTATATTATGATGCACTTGAGGCCATCACCTGTTCAAATGTTGCATCTAGAGAAAGAAAATTAAATTCTAGACAAGTTGCTTGGAGATTAAATTTGTTTCTCTATTACTTTAAAAGAGGCGAAAATATGTGTTAACCCTTTACCTACCAGCTGAACTGTTTGGCAGAGGTCGTCAATAAATTAAATGACAATGTTTTAAAAAAAGAACAAATCAAATCATTGTTTGATACTGTCAACATTTCAGGGATCGGAGAAAACTACAAAAAAAGCAAAAGCCAGATGTTTTCTTGGTGTAGGATTAAAAAAATTTAAAAGCAGACATGATGACCCAAAAATGCACAAATATTTGGGACAAAATCAACTGCAGAAGACAGAAATGTTAAATAAAATAGCAACTACATGATACTGAGTTTGACAAAACATACAAAAAATGTGTTTGAAGAAGAAGAGATTAAATAAATACATACCGGTTAAGTATTTATAATAATGATGGTAATGAAGTTTTGCTTTTTAAAATCTACACAAAGAAAATATCAGTTATTTTTGTTTGTTTGTAGTTTTGTCTGTATTCTAAACTATTGACAGAAACAAACAAGTTTTATCAACACATTTAACATTCCTGCATACGTAGACCTTTGCCAAACAGTTGAGCTCGGAGTTAAAGGGTTAAAAAATGAAATTTTAAACCTTACTTGGACAACAGTTTCTGTTCAACTAAAAGTAAAGGCTGACTTGTATTTTAACGTCAAAGCTGCGCTGTAACCTGTTCTGTATCCTGTGCTCTGGATATGTGGTTCCCTGAACTAAGTATTGCTCCTAAGTGTGCAAGCTTTGCACTGTTCAGAGTCCAGATTTTGAATTGGTTTAGTTATTTTCCGGTGCACTTCAAGAAAAAGGATTCAGTTGGTTGTGTAGAAAAGTGTCAGGCCTAATATAGAGGAGGTAAACACAGAAACATGATAAAGAAATGGAGGTGGAGTGGCTGCTTTAGAAGCTACTAAACACGTAGCTATCTAATCAGTTAGATAAGAAGTATGGCAGATATCTCAGATTTCACACAGGATGTTAGAGATGAGCTGGGAAAACCCGAGGACAAAAGGCCAAGTATCTCATGGTTTCAACTGCTTGTTTATTTTTCTTCATCGTGGGCATTTCCTGTCACATAAATATCCCAAACTATGCCAAATATATCACACTAAGTACTGTGGATGAAACCGCTGAGGGCTATAACTCAAGAGTTTAACTGGAATTTACTTTTATGCTGACTTCCATTTTAGCGTATGATTTCAGAGAAGAATGTGCTCATCCATCGAGCAGCATTTTGTGCTATTACCAGGAAATTGTAAAAGTGGATACAAGTTAAGAAATATATCAGAGGAAGCTGTTTCATATGATTCACAGAGCATACTCAAGGAAGGCTGTGAATCACTGCGATTGCTTCCAGGTGTTTTAGAGAGGCAGTAAAGCAGAAAGGCTCTGGGGGGAAGCGTAATCTGATGGCTGTCTAAACCTGTGGCGTCGCCCGCAGAAAAAAGCCTCCGCACTTTACTGATGGAGAGGAAAAGGCATTATAATTCCAGACGTATCTCTGACAATATCAGCACATGTAAGAACAGTCAGCACTTGATGTGAATATTAAAGAGAGGCCAGCGTTATTAATGTGCAGTCAATCTCAAAATCAGAAACTACGGAATCAAGTAACCACAAATGTGAGAAGTTATACACACAATGACTTTTATGGAAGTCACTGCAGGAATCAGATGACTATTAAAGGTCAGCTCAGTTCAGCCAAAAAAATGTACCAAAGAAAATCTCAAGCAGGTCAACACAAGGCTGTTTTTACTGACAGATACTATTTCCAGGAAACTAAACAATGAAAAGTGTCTGACTTCCAGGCATTAGCATACAATGTAGGGCAGAGCAACAGGGACCTAAATTCACATAAAAAAACATTAGCTGAATGGCATTAAACAATAAATCTATGAATATATTTCACTGAGGTTGTAATCATACCAATGTAACATAAATTGATATAAAAAACATATTGAGAACAGGTTTGCATGATGTGAAGTTTAGATGGGAAGTGTGACATCATTATTCAACATTATTATGAATAAACATGTGTTGAGTACATTTTAGCTATAAAGATTGTATAACTTTCTTTTAAATTGAGCCCAAACTCAGTCTTAAAGCTGGTTTGTATGAGATTTAAAAACCTTACAATTTTGGAGCAGTTGTGCAGTAATTCTTACAAATGAGTGAAATAAAGCAAACAATTTAAATTTAAAAAACTACACTTAGTCCACCTCATGAGCAAAATCAGACTTAGATTCAAAGAACCGTATTTGTTATAATGTTCACATGCACAACATCCTTTACTGAATAACAACTAAGGGCCTCTGTCATGTTAATGTTATGTTATTCTATTAATTCTTTTGAGTAATGAAACCATAAGAACTGATGTTTTTGGTTTTGTTTGGACAGTTTTACGTGTTTTTTGCTGTAGTAAATTATGACAATCTCAACCATCTCAACCTCCTGTATGCCTAGGGATGGAAATCAAAAAGCAATTCCAGTTGAGAATCATTAAAAACTCCCTGAAGGAATTGACATCAATAGTCATTCTGCTTAACAGTTCCCTTATCAACTCCTTCCACTCTGTTCTGTATAGCCAATCATGAATCTGGCGATCATGGCAGTAAGAAAAAAAACTCCTATTGGCGGAAGGAAATCTTGAATGGATCACAATCTCATGCCATCCACACGATGCCGTGTTGGGTGTGTGGATGAAGGAAGGGAGGAAAGTGGAGACAAGTGGACTAAAGTAAGAACTAAAGCTTATGGCAGATCCATGGACCAATCATAGGCCTGTCTTCATCATATTTGTCTCTGCTGAATACAAATTTATTAAGTTAGACTCTTGAAATGCAACATGTCATTTTCAGGAGGGTCCTTGTGTCTGTATGATGGACTTGATAGTTTTTATTGAAGTATAATCAATAATAATCAGAATAAGAGTAACTAGCTGTCACCTGTTTTGAGCCTGTCTTAAAATGAGCAGTTTATGGAATGAGAATGCTGAGGATTTAAACATCTTCGGGTCAAACATTATTTGTAGCTGGAAATAAGCCTGTCACAATAACAAAATTTCCTGGACAAAAATTGTCCAAAAACATTACTGCAGATAAACAATATTGTTGTCAATATTATTTAGAAACATCATTTTTTTCATTAATTTAATTATAATATATGACATTATTGAGAGAGCATACTGTATCAAAAGCAATAAAATTAATTTCTTAAGAGTATTTAACAGTAATTGGAAGGTCAAGAGCTTTCAAATAAAATAAATAAAACACACAATATAATAATTTTCAAAAACAAAAAAGGAGAAAAATATTAATTCATTTTAATGTTTGTTTCCTTGTTACTCTTCGTGTGTGTACGCATGAGCGGGCCCGCCCCATCCCCCAAAGATTAAATGGGTGACAGATGCTCACTCCGCCAAAACCACTATATAACCAACGCACCCAGGTGTTGACAAAGTTGCACAGAGTAAACCATCTTCTCATCCAGCCTGTTTGGTAGAGAGAGAGGAGGAAAACAAACACGCATTCACATGTCAATTTATCGAGGCTGGCAAACTTACTACGGTTGTTTTTATTTATTGATCATCAGGACAGGCCTACCTGGAACCCACTGTTTGGTTGGAATCTTGGGCTCTGCGACACATAATAAAACTTGGTACCTATTTACATTTCGCAGAATCAGTCACTTCTCTTAAATAGCTTTTAAAACACACTGTATAGACTTGCTTTTTGTATGATTTTGTCTGCATTGTAATTCTGATTTTTTGTCGTTAACCCATTCTATGTCTTTAATGCTCTTCTCACCTTTAGCTTCTTACTCTGTTGGTTGATTATATTGTCTTTTTAAATACTTACATATTTATGGCACCGCTGAGTTTTGATCCACATTTTGTTGTAGTGTATGCTGCTTCCTGATTATCGTTTCATCTTTTCCTCTTGTGTTGTACTTTAAACCTTTTTATCGGCTGTTTTAGACTCATTGATTTTATTATCTCCTCTTTATGTTTGTATTTTGATCTATGTGGATTTTTTATTAGATTTTATAGCTTTTTTATTGTTTAATTGTGTTACTGCTATTATTGCTTACTGTTTCAATCACTTCATTTTCTGCTTCTCCCCTTTTTTATTGCCTTTTTTTTCATATTGTTTTGATCTTATTTTTGTTCTGATGGTTTTGGTCTCATTTTCTGTCCCTTGGTTCTTCTATCGTCTGGGTTCTTATGATATTTGAACAGGTTCTTACTGTCCTAGGGTTAGTCATGCTGTTTGTGAATGTTTGCAAGGGTCCTTTACTTTGAAGTGCTTTTGTTGTTCAGTTCATTTTTACGCTCTTGAGCTTTGGTCACTTCATGTTATTGGCTTGTTGTCAAAAGCAGTTTGTTAACCTAAGTTATTTAAAAAGTGCTATAAAACTTAAGTTATTATTACTGTTATTTGGAATACTCAGGATTACTCAGGAGGGAACAAACCAAAACATGACCAAGCCAGCAGTCCCATCTCTAGAGAACGAGTACAATGTTACTCATTAAATTTATGGAATTACATGCATCACCTTTTTATTTAGGCTCCAGCAAAACAAATTCCAAGAGCTACTAGAAAAAATAGAAATCCTTTATACTTGCTGAATGCCCTTTATTTGTTTAAGTGGGTTTACTCATGTTGTAAACAATTCAACAAAGAGTGTGGTGGATCGTTTTATGGTAATTAATGTAATAAAACAACAGAGGGGAACAGTCTGAAAGGAACCTAACAATGTTGATAATACAATGCAAAATAAAAAAATGGGAAACTGATGTTTGATGTTGTAAGAGGATATGAGACAAGTTTATTTGTAAATGCATCTGGGATGAGCAGACAGGGAGGATTCAAGTCTGAAATACAAAATTACTTGGGAAAAACTGTTTGTTTTAAATGTAATTACTGTTTAAAAAAGTTAAAATGCATTAATGTCATCCTTTCAAAAACAAATGCACAATGCAAAAGAAAAAAAGGAATGAAATGGGGGGTTTTCTAACAACATTATTCACCCATAACTCAACAACAAACAATATGAAGTTATATTAGCTCACATTACAGATAATCTATAAGGAATAAAACTCTCATTTTGAGCCTCAACAGTTCAAAAAGCTCATCCAGCGGTCAATAAGCACATTATTTTACTAAGAAAATGGGCTGAGGTCTACTTTTTTCCTCAACACTGAACATACTGATATAAACAATATTGTCCAACCAATATCTCCCTTAACATTTATATAAATTAACCTTAAATAGTCCGTGTTAAGTCAGGCACTACCATGGAATGCAGCACGTCAGACCAACAGACCAAACACGCTGCTGCCTCTCTGTCTACATTCCTGCCAATGATATTTGCACACAAAAATTTCACATGCATACCTGAAATTTTACAAACTTGTTTTAAAAAAAGGAGTCCCAGCTTCACTCTCACATACATATCTGTCAGGTCTGAGTTTCCCAGCAATCACTCTAAACTCAACAAGGTCAGGCAGGCCAACAAAAACTAAGAAATGTGATTGTACAAGTACATGCAAGCCACAAGCGTTTGGCAATAAATACTCAGCCACAGACTCACTCAACATGCCACTGATAGTGAAAACGTGCTCGTCTTGTCATTCTGTTTGTGGCTTAAATGACTGACTGAACACCACATGTCCCACCGTGAGAACAAATGGCTCCTCCGCAAAATATCAAACACAGACGTGACCCTGTTCGGCTTTCACTTGCTCCAGGCCTGACGACACTTCTGAGAAAAAAGTTTGTTTTCTGACACACTGCTTTGATGCTGCACCACAGAAGCAGTTTGAGAGGTACTACACATTGAAATCATTGTTTTTGAGCATGGAAATAGCATGAGCATTCGTCTTGTCTCATGATTTTAAAACACATCTTTGTTATCAGAATAGGTTACTGGTCAAAAAAGCCTTTATTGGTCTAAATTTGCCGCATTTACATGTGCATATATCAGAACACTCCATTCCTTTATAGTTTGCCTACTACTTACAGCCTATAAACTGCTTTAAGAATGGTTGTTTTGAGCATGATGTGAGGTATAAAGAGATCTAAACTTTAGTATAGGGCTGCCACAAACTGCTATTTTGATAGTCGACTCGTCAACAACAATTTTTTGCGATTAGTTGACTAGTCAACGACTATTTTTTGCGATTAGCCTAATCACATCATGCATGACTTGCAGCTTACTGCACCAGCATGCAGATGCGCTTGTATAACCATCATTAGCTCCCAGCTTGAAGTGTTTTAAGGTGTGCTAACTTAAAATAAAGACAAGTAAGATGGTAGTTCATTCAACTTTTAATGAACTTTGCAGCTGTTATAACACTATAGCAAACACATAACGGGTTCTAAGGCTCATGAAATCACCACTGTTAATGTTAATGCCCACTGTTGACTCAGGTGGACAGATGAGATCCGGAGACATTTCCAACTCGGTTTTAAAAAATTTATTTAAAGTTATGAAGATCAAATAAAGAAACTGGGACAGTTACAGTTATGTGTATATTACATCTATATAAAGCGTGTTTTGATTTTAGTCTACATTACATTTCAATTTCACAGTGACATATTTCTTTAATTCCACTTCATTTACTTATTTAACATCCATTTGTTTGGGGGTGGAACATCCACTTTAGTAAGCTATTAGTTTGGCTGAAAAAACATTTGCTGGTGAACAAACAATTTTGGAATATGCCTCAGCCATTTTGACTGTCTCAGTTTTTGACACTTGTCTGTCCATTTTTTTACAACTTTAACATCTCACTTGCATCTAAGGGACCACAACTGAAAAATACAAACCTTCTAAGATACTTTTTCACCAAAAATGCTGCAATGGAGTATGCTATATAATCTAAGTTTGATCCAGGTATGAAGATGGTTTTCTATCAACAATTATGGTGCTTAAGTGTAAAATTCTACCATTAGAACAACACAATCGAAAAGAAAACAAAACAATAACAGTGAGACCAAGTATCTGCAACTCCAAATACTGATTCAAAGACACAACATAAAGGCCTACAGAGCAACAACTTCTTTGCCCCAAATTTAGTTCTGTGCTGCCACAAGTGATTTATTACAGCTGCCACAGGCAGCTTCTGCTTTCAAGCTGGAGAAAAACGGATTTCAAGGTTATTTATTATATGACAACATGAAACAAAGGCACAGGGCAAGCAGGGACATAATGTTACTCAAAGTTACAGAAATAACCCTAATTTGACGACTTTTTAATGTAGCCAGGGAGCTGAACTGTATACATTATACAACACTTTAAATCTGAGAAGTGTTCAAACTTTGAGTTGGTGGTTTAGGCAGAGAGCTGTCAGACAAGTTCTACATTTATTCAATGCATTTGACTCTGGAAGGTATTTAGTTTAAAAAATGATCCAGGCATCTTGTGCTACATATTTAGCATTCCTCCCCAAGCACAGTAGATGTGCTGTCAAAAAGTGTGTTAAAACACCCCAGAAGTTTCTCTTTCCTTACTGTTGACAGAAAGACATTCTGAATATCAGTTTACTGGTTTGATTGTTGCCCAAGCTAAACTTAACAGTCAGTATGTGTACATGCAGTTAGAAGAAATGACAGAACAGTGGTGGTAGTCTGAAAAAACCTGGGCTTTCATAGTGATCATGCACATGAGAGTCTGGCAGAAACAGCACTAAAGTCTTACCAAAACACCTTGATCAAGTGTTTGGACATCAGTGTCTCCGGTCTTTACTTAATTAGGCCAACAAAACTGTTACCTGTGCATTTTAAGCAGTTTGCACGACCCCAAAGTTCACCATGGTCCCTTATGTTAAACATCTTTTACCGTGACTTAACTGTGCATGTTAACACACATCGGGTCCCTTCGCTCCTGTCATCATGACGTCACACTGTTCTTAACATATGTGTGTAGAATTAAAGTCATGTAAAAACACTGGATCATTAGTCATGATAAACTAATTTCCTACAGGGACGAAGTTCTCTTGTGACCACCTTCTACATCGTGAGCCTTAAATGTGGGAGGAGTTTGTGCACAAAAGGGTCTGTACTTACACTTTGTCTCTCGCACATCTGATGAAGGTAGGCCCTTCCTCCAACTATGACTATCTGAGCATTGCGTGGGTTGCTCAGGTATGCTGCCAGCTGCCTTTGTCTCGATCGATACCAGCACACATAGAAGAATATCTTGATGATGATGAATATGATAACAACTCTGTGGAGGGGACAGGAATAACAGTGAAATCAGAAAAGGATAGAAAATTTCAAACAAAAGGTTCAATTTATTATTGTCATCTGTATAATACTTATGATTTCAAGTGCTTCATCTTTTAATGTAACATGAAACACCAGACACATTGATTCACATATCCATGAGATACATTTACATACCATCTGGGCAACACTCAACAAACTAAATTCACACAAAATGCAAAAATACAAACAAAAAACAACATGGAGAAGCTGTATGTGGGAACGCAATCAGGCATGTTTTTCTTTTAACCTAGATTTTACCCACGTAATTTCCTTGCGCGGGTGGGGAGGGCTGATGACATCATCCTGTATTAGTGTAATACTGGAAAAAGGAGACTTGACAGAATGGATAAGAAAAAGCTCTGTAGTGGAAGCAGTTTTTATTTCTTAAGGAAAGTAACACTGACTTAAATGTGCATCTGGACATTTGGAGGCGTTTCCACTGCACATCAGGTTCTGTTAAACATGTCTAAAACAATCAACAGTCTACTGTGCTGCCATGGAGCCGTCTCACACTGCTGTTGGATATGGAGCTAAAACACTGCAGCACTCTGTCTCTGGCATAATCATCATGAACATAATGGCACTGCTTCATGCTACAATGCTCCTCTGCACTCTTTTGATGATGCCGCTGATACTTTTTAAAACACATATCAGTGAAGTTAGGATGTAAATTATGGTATAAATTATTTTTCCGGCATCATATTACGAACACCAACTTCTGCTGCATATGTTTGGCATTGGGTGCTGCCTACAGACTACTCCCTGCTGAGAGAAACAAGTGTGACCAAACATGTCGGTGAATTACTGCCTGGGTATTATACACATAGTATCAGGGTGTCTTGTAAAAAGGAACCTCAACAAGTTTTTAGTGCTTTTTTTCAAACCACTTGTTCAAAGTTGGGGGAACCATCCTTTAAACTTATTGTTTGCAAGGTAGTGCTTTTCCATGTTGTCCCGGGCAGAGCTTACTGTCCGTCAGCAGGTTTTTACAGGGCTGTATGTAATAAAATTTTCATTTTACTGACGGTTGAAATATGATTTGCATTTTATGCATCTGCAATCCAAGAGAACTTTCAGGGTTTATCAGGGAAAGCTTATATTTGGACAACAGCACATTCTTCATTAATGGCAGAGTCAAATGTTATCTATATTGAGTCTATAGAGCAAATGGTAGAATCTGCTTTATTAGACATTTGCTGCTTTGTTCAATAAAAAAGTGGGCACATTTTTACAAAGCAATGTAAATATCTGTTTCCTTAATACAGAACAGGCATTTGAGATGATAAAACATGTACTCACATGTACCAGTACAGCTCCATTCTGGTGAGATGTCGTTTACTGGGTAGAGGTTCTCATAGCTGGGAGCTGATCCCTGGCCCCTGCCACGACCACACCTTCCCTGAAACAGTCACATTTTAGTTTTACTTTGCACTGAGGCTGTGGTACCAGCTTTGTTCTGTTTCAGAGTTGGGTGACTGGCAGGTTTTAATCTTGAGTTGTCAAAACTACACAATGCACAAAGACTTGATACATAAAAAAAAGTCAAACTGACATATGTCTACATTGATATTGGACTCCAGTTAAATGTGGGCTGAAACAGTCTATGTGTATCTATTTTTAAAACGTTATAAAACCACTGAAAAGATGCGTGTTGCAGAAGTAAAGACAAGCTAAGACAGGTTGTTGCTCCATTTAGAGCAGTGCAAAGTAGTTTACATGACTTTGATTCTACCACCAGCTCACTTTAGCTTTAGCAATACTTCTTAGATTTAAGCTAGACAATCCACATATTGAGAAGATATACCTCAAGAAAAGTCTATGCTTTAGCCTTTATTTTACAGTAAGTATGTAAATCTAAAAAAATATATAACATTGTGTTTGTGCTAACAGTGGCAATGATATTAATGTGGCCACTACATTAACCAAAGTTGCCCAACCCTTTTTCCTTACTTTCATATACAAAACAAAAATAACATTATCCATAAAATAAAACTTTGAAAGGAAAAATCAACGCTCGTTTGGTTATATATTTGCTGAAATGTCTTCTAATCATTAACCTCTACGTTAGGTTTGGTTAAAAGCTCAACACTCCCTGTTAACTTAAAACAGATGTAGGTTAGCATGACAGTTCCTACATTAACTTGGCGCAAGTTAGAAAATTGGACTGGACAACAAAACAGAATTCAGCACTTACTATACAGGGACAAACATCCAGGTCTCCCGAGTTAACAGCAGATATGTGCCATTTCCAGCCTCGTATTTTGGGGGATGTGGTGCGACTGGAGGTCCTTGAGCCAGCTGAGGCTAACAGCTAGCTAGTAAAGCTAGGCTAAAGGCCACATCAACAACAACAGCAGCAGCTAAGTCTCTCTACCTGCACAGCGATTTAAAACCACTGACACAGACCAGCCTCTCGACTTACCTTCTTGGTATCATAAACAAGATCTGTAGCTAGATACTCGTTCACTTCACACGAAGGAAACAACTTAGTTCAGTGGACTTTTGGCCAGCGTTTTCAGACATATAACATCCCTGTTCCTTCAATGCTGCTTCAGTTTCCCAGTGGGCGGCGCTCAGACCGCTGGTGCCTTCACTGCCCACCCGAAATACAGATGTTATCAGCTGGTTGACGTATACGTTCACACATTTCCCAATGGGTCATTCCCCATGGAGGTTAAAACGACACGAACGCAACAACATTTAAAGACAAGAAGAAGATAGGGTACAAGAGTTGTCAGTCTAATGATTAAAATATTTAGTGACAATATCTTGTAATGTACATCAAAATTTCCGGTCGCTCCTGAAGGCAACACGAGGGTCTGACAAAGAGCCAAAAATGGGATCAAAACAGAGGGCTCATTTCATGAAGGTTGTCCCAATACGTTAGGTGTCCAATTTGGTATTTAAAGATCAATTATTGTAATCAATTTATGACAAAGCATTTGAAATAAGTTTATTCTATCTAGTTGATTAATTAAAGGTGGTACTTAAAAACCAAAGGGGTCATGTTAGGTTCTCCCTTTCTTTCAAAACATTCACTCCATCTAGTGGGCATTGCCATGTAATACAGTCTGTCAAACAGCATAATGCTTAAAAGGAAAAATTATGATACATACAACCAGACGTGTTTCAAGGGCACATGCCTCTGTTAAGGTATATCCAACATTGTTGGGGAATTACTGAAAACCACCCTATTTCACATATGCTTTCCCTTGTGCCATGAACAACATTCACAAAAATATTTCATCAAAAATCCATTGAGAACGCATTGCGTTATAAGTGGAAATGAGGAAACTGCCCTATCTGTCAATGTTAATGAATTCTTCGAAAATACCTGGGTCCACATCTGGATTTGGATCACCACTAAAAATAAATTACATCTACCCTCTTCAAAGACCAATATTCCCTGAAAATGTTCACAAATTCTGTTCATAAGTAAGGATGGGAATTGATAAGATTTTATCAATACCAATGCTGTTAACGATCCTGCTAATCGATCCAATTCTTTAACGATTCCCTTATCGATTCCTGCAGATTTTCCATATGGGCAAATGTTGTTCTGATTTTCAGCGGCAACAATGTCAAACATGTCACAGCATAGATAACTGCTTCTGCAAATTGCTGGTGTGTCCACTCACTTAAGGTTATGTAGTAGGTGCAATTAAATTAAAGTCACAATGCTGACACTTCTGAACCCTGTCTGTGGATGGAATTGATTAGCAAAAAAATCATTGATGCCAATTCTTTGATGCAGCTGTTAATGATTCTCAACAGGAATTGGTTTTCAATTCCCATCCCTATTCATAAGTTATCCTGTTGACAATCTCACTGAGAACCTAGAAAAATACAGGAAAGATGTCTTTGGCAGAGGTAACAAAAGAACACTAAGTGAAATTATTTCTTTAGAACAGACATAAGGTTGAAATTGTCACTTTAGATACAATAAGCACACACATACACAAATTCATTACCAAATTCAGTACTTTATTTTATTGTTTCTCAGCATTAAACAGACATTTCATGTCAATCATTGCTTTGACACTGAAATTACGTCATGCTACAGCCATTCTTCTGTCACACATAGACATGATATTTTAACCTCACATACAGGGTCCAAAATTAACACCAGCAAAAGGTCCAAATGCAGATAGTTTCCCTTTTGGTGGATTAATCTCTGAATGCTAGTCAGTCTGTAAAGTAAATTTACAACAGTTTGTCTTATCATTGATCCAAAGGGTGAACTATAATACCACATTAAGTCAATTAAATGCACTTAAACATGAGCATGTAACACTTAATCGCATTTATGATTTTGGCTGATCCATTTTATATCATCTTGGCTGAAAAGTCAAAGTTTAATGTCAGACCCTGAACATGACTTGAGCACTATTTTCAGGAAGCTACACTCGGCTCTGCAGAGCTCTTCACCTAATGACACTCAGTTGGCGGCTTTCCAAACAAATCTACTGATATTCACATGACAGCATTTAGTCCTTAGTTAAAATTCAACCCACAAAAACCTGGCTACCAGTCCATAACAAACCTGTTTTTCAAGACACAAATGTGTTTTGTGAGACACTTCTGAGTCTTTAATGCAGCTTATCGGTTATCTTCCACGATGATGGTTCGTCTTGGGTAGGTGTCTACATCCACAAAGATGTAACGAAACTCATACTTTCCTGTTTCAGGATTCTGGAGTAAAAATACAAAAGACTGTTTTAGAGAAAAACAGAAAAAAATCAAAGTCTCAACAGAATAGCTAAGAAATGCTATTTCCCTGAAAAAGTATTTAAAATAATGCTCTTTGGATACAGGGATAGATAATTGAAATATATGCCTTTAATTTTCAAAAATTCAGATGTTTTAGTTATGACTCACTGAACACAAAGAAACACATGATTCATATGCTGGTGATTCTTTCAAAATCAATCTCAAAATAATCCATAAGCACTGATAGGAATTCAGAAGTAGGACTCTAACATAATGGGATGGCTAAACATTAACAGAGAAAGCCCTGGAGTATCACCTTTATTTGATATACAGTACAGGAATTATGTACTTAACAAAAAAGTGTGAAACAAATGAAAACATGTCTTATATTCTAGTCTTCAAAGTATCCACCCTTTGTTCTGATTACTGCTTTGCACACTCTTGGCATTCTTTTGATGAGCTTCAACAGGTAGTCACCTGAAATGGTTTCCAACAGTCTTAAAGGAGTTCCCAGAGATGCTGAGCACTTGTTGGCCCTTTTGCCTTCACTCTGCAATCCAGCTCACCCCAAACCATCTCGATTGGGCTCAGGTCCGGTGACTGTGGAGGCCAGTCATCTGGAGTAGCACTCCGTCACACTCCTTCTTGGTCAAATAGCCCTTACACAGCCTGGAGGTGTGTTTTGGGTCATTGTCCTGTTGAAAAATAAATGATGGTCCAACTTCATGCAAACCAGATGGGATAGCATGTCGCTGCAGGCTGCTGTGGTAGCCATGCTGGTTCAGTATGCCTTCAGTTTTGAATAAATCCCCAATAGTATCACCAGCAAAGCAGCCCCACACCATCACACCATAGACTCCATGCTTCACAATGGGAACCAGGCATGCAAAATCTATCTGCTCACCTTTTCTGCAAATACACAGAGGTTGGAACCAAAGATCTCAAATTTGGACTCATCAGACCAAAGCACAGATTTCCACTGGTCTAATGTCTATTCCTTGTGTTTCTTGACCCAAACACATCTCTCATGCTTGTTGCCTCTCCTCAACAGTGGTTTCCTAGCAACTATTCGACCATGAAGGCCTGATTCTCGCAGTCTCCTCTTAACAGTTGTAGTAGTGATGTGTCTGCTGCTGGGGCTCTGTGTGGTATTCATCTGGTCTCTAATCTGAGCTGCTGTTAACTTGCGATTTCTGAGGCTGGTGACTCAAATGAACTCTTTTTCAGCAGCAGAGGTGACTCTTGGTCTTACTTTCCTCGAGCGGTCCTCGTGTGAGCCAGTTTCGTTGTAGCCCTTGATGGTTTTTGCGACTGCCCTTGGGGACACATTCAAAGTTTCTGCAATTTTTCGGATTGACTGACCTTCATTTCTTAAAGTAATGATGGCCACTTGTTTCTCTTAACTTAGCTGATTGGTTTTTGCCATAATATATGAATTCTAACAGTTGTCTAATAGGGCTGTGGACTCTGCATCAGCCTGACTACCGCACAACACAACTGATGGTTCCAACTCCATTAAAAAGGCAAGAAATCCCATTAATTAACCCTGGCAAGGCACACCTGAGAAGTGAAAACTGTTTCAGGTGACTACATCTTGAAGCTCAGAAAGAGAAGGCCAAGAGTAGGCAAAGCAGTAGTCAGAGCAAAGGGTGGATACTTTGAAGAAACTAGAATATAAGACATGTTTTCAGTTATATCACACTTTTTTAAGTACATAATTCCACATGTTCATTCATAGTTTTGATACCTTCAGTGAGAATCTACAATGTAAATAGTGATGAAAACAAAGAAAACACATTGAATGTGAAGGTGTGTCCAAACTTCTGGCCTGTACTGTACTGCATAAAAAGAAAATACCAACCTCTTTGGACTCGGAGTGCACAGTTCCTTTGAGGCCTGGCTCAGAGCCCTCGATGTAAAACTTGAGTTGCATGTGCTTCAGTCCACCCTTCAGATACTCCATGTGACTACACACACAGAGAAGGTCATTATTATGTAGTCCAGTAGAAACTAGTCAGAAGTAATGATGCAAAACATTTCTTTTATCACAAAAAACACACTTATGCGACCATTTTTGATTCAATGAAGACTTTGGTTTTATAAACTAGTTCAAACTCAAATGATACAAAAACATGAAAATGTCAGTCCTACTGCTGAGCATTAATGTGCTATGACAGAATGATCAAGGAGGGATGAAGAAATATCCAACCTGACTTGCTGCCTTCTTCCTCGACGTGTGGTCTCTCCGTAGCATTTGATAGGCTCCCCAAACGCACCGATCACCTACATTGTTAAAAGACAGACATAATTCATTGCATCCTAGACATGACACGATGTGAGTAAATGAATAGCAATGAAACAAGCTTCTCTGGGTGTGAGAGAAACTCATTTCATTGCAGAGTTAAAAAAACAAAAGTTAAAAAAGTACTTCTGAGACAAGTCATGAAAAACATTAAAAAGACAGTTAACATGCGGTCCAAAAGTCGTAATAATAAAAACCTAATTTTCTATCTTGTAAATCATTTGGCAGAGAAGGTTTGGTTTACCTCTGGATCCAGCTTGACTTTGTTGAAAGCTTTTCCATAGACTTTATTTGGACTTGAGGAAGAAAACAGCTCCTGAAACACCACATATAACAGCCCCCCTGAAACCGAAACAGATAGAGCCGCACATATTCAAAGCTGGATTCATTTTTGATTTGTGATCAGATAAATTATTTATGATAGGAGGGCTTGGACTTTATTCACCTGTCACTCCGAGCCCGATGAGGACAATGATCAGGTAGGTGAAGTCTCTCCCAGCATCTTTCACTGGAAAAAATGTAGGAGGGAGTCAGAAGTGTGTATAATAGGAATTTGTTTTATAGTTAAGACTGTCACATTTTTACATAGTTCTAACTTTTTTTCTACTTTATTTAACTATCAAAAGAACAGTTGGTCATAGTCCAAGAATTGCAAAAAAATAATGATTTTACTTATTAATAAAGATCGGACTTTTTTGTGGATTTCAGACAATCAAGCATGGATATAGATAAGAGGATTTAAATATAGGGATACAAGCTTGTTTTTACATTGTCTGGGTTTTAGCAGATACGAGCTGTGAAATAGCATCACGCTGACAGATGTGAACATTTCTGCTTTTATTTTTAGCAGATATTAGAGGATGAACATATCAGCCAAGTACACTGAGGTGCCACAATGCATCACCTCATACAGGAACTGTCATTATTTTTGTCTTCATTTAGGTCGTTCACAATCAAAGCCAAAGGTAAATTCTACAACAGAGGAAACTTAGTGTTCTTCACAGCAGCAAATGAAATGAGTATGCACTGGTCCTGAAGAAGGCCAAGAAAAGTTAGAAAATATTTACAAATAGGCATAAATCCAACAATGTTGTGAATCCATGCTTCATTTGATTTGACAGAAATATACACTGCCACATATATATTTAGTTGGAAACTCTTTAAAGATAAGAAATTAAATGTTTAATCTGATTAACTTTCTTTTTTTTACTTTGCAAATACCCACTCATATTAAATATGATGCCTGCATCACATTCACCTTTTCTGTTTATAACACTCAAGTGTTTGGGAACTGAGGAAACAATTTTTAAAGCTTTTTAGGTGGAATTCTTTCCCATTCTTGATTGGTGTACAACTATAGCTCTACATAAAGCAAGTCCAGGATTTCCACTGTTGTATTTTGCGCCTCATAATGTGCCATATATTGTCAGTAAGACACCAATCTGGACTTCAGGCAGGCCAGTTTAGTTTAGTACATAAAGTGTGTGGCGGCACATGTTGCTCCAAGACATGTATGTCCCTTTCGGCATTGATCTTGTCATAGCAGAAGTGTTAATGCCCATGCCATGGGCACTAACACATCTGTTAACGCTTTTTTATAAATACACTATATTGCCAAAAGTATTCACTCACCTGCCTTGACTCGCATATGAACTTTAAGTGATATCCCATTCCTTATCCATAGGGTTCAATATGACGTCGGTCCACCCCTTGCAGCTATAACAGTCAGCAACTCTGTTACAGCTGCAAGGGGTGCCTTCTGGGAAGGTTGTCCACAAGGTTTAGGAGAGTTTGTGGGAGTTTTTAACCATTCTTCCAGAAGGGCACTTGTGAGCTCACACACTGATGTTGGATGAGAAGGCCTGGCTCTCAGTCTTCGCTCTAATTCATCCCAAAAGTGTTCTATCGGGTTGAGGTCAGGAGTCTGTGCAGGCCAATAAAGTTCATCCACAGTACACCAGACTCTGTCATCCATGTCTTTATGGACCTGCTTTGGGCACTGGTGCACAGTCATGTTGGAAGAGGAAGGGGCCAGCTCCAAACTGTTCCCACAAAGTTGGAGCATGGAATTGTCCAAAATGCCTTGGTGTGCTGAAGCATTCAGAGTTCCTTTGACTGGAACTAAGGGGCCAAGCCCAGCTCCTGTAGAACACCCCCACACCATAATCCCCCCTCCACCAAACTTTACACTTGGCACAATTCAGTCCGACAAGTATCGTTCGCCTGGCAACTGCCAAACCCAGACTCGTCCATCAGATTGCCAGACGGAGAAATGTGATTCGTCACTCCAGAGAACAGTGTCCACTGCTCGAGAGTCAAGTGGTGCTGTGCTCTACACATCATCCGACACTTTGCATTGCACTTGGTGATGTGAGGCTTGGATGTAGCCCTCAGTCATAGAAACCTATCCATGAAGCTCTCTGCACTGTTCTTGAGCTAATCTGAAGGCCACATGAAGTTTGGAGGTCTGTAGCAACTGACTCTGTAATAATAATTTGAAAGTTGGCGACCTCTTTGCACTATGCACCTCAGCAACCGTCAGTTTACGTGGCCTGCTACTTCATGATTGAGTTGCTGTAGTTCCCAAGCACTTCCGTGTTCTTATAATACAGCTGACAGTTGACTGTGGAATATTTAGGAGCGAGATAATTTCACGACTGGATTTGTTGCACAGGTGGCATCCTATCACAGTTCCACTGAGCTCCTGAGAGCGACCCACTCTTTCATAAATGTTTGTAAAAGCAGTCTGCATGCCTAGGTGCTTGATTTTATACACCTGTGGCCATGGAAGTGATTGAAACACCTGATTCTGATTATTTGAATGGGTGCGCAAATACTTTTGACAATATAGTGTATATTTTGTTGTATTACTGTTTAAGTAGCCTAAATTTTATTTAGCTTTTTTAAGTTATTCTTTTGGTCACCACTGTTTGAGTTTTTACATTTTATTCCTTAACTTCCATTATTTGATCTACTCATATTTTATGGCTAAGTGTGAACAAGTTACCAGGTACATTTTTACTTAGCTTCCTGTGTTTCATTTTTGTTCACTAACAAGGTAGAAGGAGGATAATTTTCCAATACAATTCAAGCTTTTCCTGGACAATGTACTTTTTCCCTCGTTTTCCAGATTTTTTCCAGGACCAGAAATTGGTCAATCATTTTCCAGGTTTGGGAACCCTGCTGTTTGTCACACCTGGCGTTACAGCTGTCAATCTGTACATGAAGCCCACTGAAACTAGAGAATCATTATTCCAGTGTGGATACGTTACCTTTCTGAGCAGCTGATGGTTTAGGACTCCCACCCTGGTACCTGGACACTGACTGGTTCTTATCTTCGGGGCTGCTCTTATTTCTCACGCTGGAGTCGAGAGAGAAGCCCCTCCGTGTCTGAACCTGGAGGAGGCAGCTCAGAACTGGGACCCCCTCCCCTCTGTTGTGGACGGTCAGTCTGGACCCTGTGGACACGGTTCTGTGTGTGTGGAGGAGCAGACATCTCTGCATGGAGTACTGTAAAGCCGTCTGCTGCAGATGTCGGTGCAGAGCTCTCGATACCTGAGCGTAAGCCATCATCATGCCCTCTGTGAGCTAACTTCACTTTAGCCTGCACGGAGAGTCAGCCATGCACTTGTGTTTCTAACACGTCCGACGACAAACTCCAGGTTTTTACCCTGCAGTCACCAACTACAGGCTTAATAATTTGATAAAAGCGATCTCCTGTACGACATGAACGCACTTTAGACGTTTTTATTCCACATACTGTGCTACGGAGTGTCATTCATGATGTCCTAAAATGTTGTGTACACGCGTCGCATGCTTCAATCGTCACGCCGTGGTGTTTCATGGGAAGTTGAGTTTATGTGGCGATCTGTTTTTGTGGTGCGTTCCAGGTGTGGTCCGAAGTCGGAATTTCGAGTTCCAAGTAGGAAACTGGGAACTCGGAGGATCCTCACGATCCCCGAGTTGACAGCTGGTGTAAACAGTTATTATGCTCATTTAAAAATCAGTTTATTAGCACTTCTGACTAGTGTGTGTCGCTTTAAATCAGCTGTATACATAATATTGTTAGGCCTATATTTCTAAAAATGCTGCCATAGTGATATTTAATTCTTCATCTGATATTTGTGAACAACAACGTAGGGCATGCTAACAATGGCTAGCAATAGCTTGGTAGACTGACATGTTTTTTTCTGATTTTTACTGGAACGCTGATAATGCTGCGTTTCATTAACCACGGAACTGGGAACCGGGAACTGAACTGGGAGTGACGTCATCTCCGACTTCTCAACCTTCCAGTTGAAGCCGGAAAAAAACATGCCCATCTACCAGGCTATTGTTAGCGGTTGTTAACAAGCCCTGCGTTGTTGTATACAAATATCACATGAAGAATGTGATTATCACTATGGCAGCATTTTTGTAAATATAAGTCTAACAGTACTATGTATAGGCCTACAGCTGATTTTGAGCCACAAACGAGTCAGAAGTGCAAAAAATTGGATTATTATAGGAGCTAAATAAATGTTTGCACTGGGGGCGGCCATCTTCGATTGTCGGGGGTAGCAAGGTTCCCCCGAGTTCCCAGTAGGAAATTCCGATCTCGGTGGGCGTTCCAGTCGCAGTTTCCTACTTGGAACTCGGAAATTCTGACTTTCGACTACAACTGGACGCACCATAAGTCAGAGATGACGTCACTCCTAGTTCCCTGTTGCCAGTTCCGAGGTTAATGGAACGCAGCATTGTCCTCAAACTGAAGACGACTGTTGTAGTCGGAAGTTGGAATTTCCAAGTTCCGAGTAGGGAACTGTAACTGGACACCCCCTGAGGTTAGAATTTCCTACTGGGAACTCGGGGGAACCTCGCTGCCCCTGAGTTGACAATCGAATATGGCTGCACCAGTGTAAACAGTAATTAAAGTCCTGTAATAATCAATTTATTAGCACTTCTGACTTGCGTGTGTGTCGCTCTAAATCAGCTGTATACATAGTATTGTTCGACTTATATACAAAAAAATGCTGCAATATTGATATTTACATTCTTCTTGTTGTACTTGTGAACAACAACGCAGGGCGTGCTAACAACGGCTAACAATAGCTTGGTAGATTGGCATGTTTTTTCCAACTTTGTAACTGGAACGCTGATTAATCGGAGATGACATCAGTCCCGATTCCCTCTTACCAGTTCCGAGGTTAATGGAACACAGCAATGTCCTCCACATTCAGGCACAAGCAAATCTCCAAGGACGCTGCCAGAACTGTTGGGCCCCATGAAAAAAATCACATTGGGCCCTGTCACAAACCTGCTTAGCATATTTTCACAAAACAACCGTCTGTCAAGTAAATACATACCAGTAATTGTTATTCTTTAGGCTCAGTGGATTGAAAATTGGCTCATTTTAATAGTTTTAAAAATAGGAGGGATACCTGTCAGTTGAAAAGAAGTACCTTTCTGGTTTTTGGACCATTTTGAGCATTTGGCGTTAAAAAAAAGGTCCAAGCAGTCCTTATGGTCCGTGTCTCCTTAAGTAATTTGATACATAGTTTTGGAAACAGATTACAAAAATAGAAAAACAACTGGATATTTGATTTAGGTTTTAAAACAGAATCATTGAAATTGAAATAGAACTCCATTTAATTTTTTTGTTGTCATAAACCAGAAAAGAAAAGTCAAATAATGGTTTGATTTTCAGGTTTAATTTCTAAAAAGAAAATATGAGACACAAATCAAAAAATGACCTGTATAATTGTTTTGGATTACTGGTAGTTGTCACGACAGGAGCATGCTCATACTGACCATACTGACGTGTTGCCTACACATACAAAAAAAAAAGCCCTCGAAGAAGGAGGGGCACAAATTGTAAGCTTTAGAAGGTTCGTGTTTGCTTGGTCAAAACAGCCACACATCTTTTTCTAGTGCGCGAATCAATAGATACTTACGGAAGTCATAGTTATACCACTCTGAAGAGCTGCTGGTAGTGACTGTGTGTCGAATGCAGTCTGACATTTAGACCCATGGTGATAACGTAATTTGGCAGTACTTAAGTTTTTTCGTTAAAAAGGAGAGATGCGGTGTTAGTGAATGTTAAGCAACAGTTGGGATCTGGCGTGTTACCCGCAGGCTGTGTTGAGTTAATATAAACTAATGAGGTTGAAGAGGTGGGGTTGCCTGATATTGGCAGACCAACAGTTCAATAAAGTACGATTATGATAGCTCACAGTTCGTCTCATGTGCATTTAGAAACAAGAAAAGAAATACACAACAGTTTTTTATTGTACTCTGTAACACTATGATATTGCAAAAATAAAGTAACCTGACACCCCAGATGGACAGTTCCATTTTGGAAATATTTCACTCATTCATTTTGGGAAGACGCCCTGGGGAAATGTTTTCAGGGGCAGAACCTTCTAAAACAACAGCGGCTTGAGAAAGGACGATCGTTCGGCTCTTCACAAACCCATCCATATCGAGCAGTGCTGCTATGACGTAGCGGTTAAATGTAGCTGCTAATGGCTAGCTGTTAGCCGCTACTACTAATAGCTTACAAGGGCAAACAACTGTTAACTGTTAACGGCCGTTAGCAAAGCGACTCACCGTTTTCATCTATTTTTGTTGTCGTATAGCCTACACTGCTCCTTAATCTGAAGTTTTTTCAAGGAGCAGCTTTTCAATGAAGCACACCACTTGAGAGGAGATCTCAAGTGTAAGTGAAATTAATGGAATGATGCAGCTGGGGCTGCAGAGAAACACAACCAAAATGTAGCCCACATGCACCTAGTATGAAAGCCAGTGTTGTGAGACAGAGCAAGTTAGCAGAGCAGTGCTTGGTTAACCACTCCTTTTTGTTCTCAGTTAATTTTGTCCATAAATTTTACTCTCACTTGAGATCTCCTCTCTACGGAGCCCCAGACATGACATGGGGGAAAAATAAATAAATTGTGGCCACGATATAGATATAACGTGCGCACGAAATATTAATTTGTTCCCACGATATACTATTTCATTCCCACGGAATACTAATGTGTTCCCTCGATATACTAATTCGCTCCACGAGATATTAATTTGTTCCCTCCAAATATGAATTCGTCCCCTTGAAATACTAATTTATTCCCCCGAATTGTTCATCACTCCTGGACAGCTACAGTACCATAGGGGAGTACAGAGCTGCAGAGGATTTGCTGTACTGCAGTAGCCTATGGGATGTCTGGTCTCTCGCTAATAAAAAATCCATGCACTGCCAGGCTTTTCAAAAAGTCTTTATAACTCATCCCCAGCCTAAAGCAAAACTCAATCAGTGTTTCCCTGTCCATCGAGTTGAATAGTTCAGCGCCTCTAACTCCGTACCCTACCGTAGTATTCAACTGTTCAGGAATGATGAATAATTCGCGGGAACGAATTAATATTTCGAGGGAACAAATTAATATCTCGTGGTAACAAATTAGTATTTCGAGGGAACAAATTAGTATTCTGTGTGTACGAGATAGTTTTTTTTTTTTTACCATGTCATGTCTGGGGCTCCGTACCTCTCAAATGGTCTGCTTCAATGAAAAACTGCCTCTTAAAAACTTCAGATTAAGAGCTTTCTGAAGGAAGGACCAGGGTTTTTCCACAGAAAAGGCACTGGGGATGGCAAATCACAACTCCAGGTTGCCCTTGTCCAAATCTGGCCATGTGCCTTCCCTGACAATTGTAACCCCCCTGATATGTGGCCACACCCCTTTTTGATACATCAGCGATATGCTGCTTTAATGAGATAAGCAGTACCCAATTTAAATGTCTGAACTGAGGTCTGTCATTATTAAGCTAAACCACTGACTTCATCTGATACCTACCATCTGGTAAAAGTGAAGTGGTGTTGTAGAATAAATAAACACAATAAATCATTAAACATTAGTTTATTGAAAAATTCTGTCCAGCATTTTCTCAATGATATCAAAGAAATATGCAAACAGGTTAAAAACACAATGGAGTTCAAAAAAGAGGACAAAAACAAGGTTCAGAAATAAGTGAAAGTAAGAAACAAATAATAAGTTGGTCAAATAGAATCATGTATGCCTCTAAAATTAAATCATACATTGATTTAAACATTCAGTTGTTTCATCTTCTCAACAAGGCTTTCTGTAATTGTTAAATAACAACCAAATACTTTACAGTGAAGAGGTTAAATCAAGAAAAAAAGAATGAAACATCAGCAGCTGACATGTCATTTGTATTTGTATTACATGAAAATGTTTTAAAAAACCTGAATCATTTTTTCCTCCATGAACAGCTTTACATTAAAGGTACTCAGTTTTCCAAACAATTCAGTCCTGTGTCTGAAATCATCAGAGTCCCATGGCTCTTCAATCCTAGTCACTTGTCCAGCACAGGAGGGGAGAGCTGCATCTCTGCAGTCCAAAGCAAAGAAGAGAATCTTGATGCATACATCACAGACCTTTTTATTTTTTTATTTTTCAAAAAGATGTTTCTCATCACAACACTCTACGTTTGTAAAGTTACTCAGGACAGTTTGCTCAAGATGCAAGGTAGAGAGGAAAAGAAAACTTTATCTCCAAATGCTGTCAAACTTGGCAAGATGCAGAGGAATGATGCATCTGTCTGATGTATCTGCAGAGAAATAGAAACACTATTACTTTCAGTCTGGTCTCAGTCCTGCTTGTCTCTTATATACCGCCTGCCGGGTCAATTTGGTCCAGACTTACCTAATCATTGAGGTGTCTACCTTTGTTTATAGTGAGAGATGACCTGGTGTTTGTTTTTAAGAGCAAGAGAGCGCAACAGAGATAGAGAGATGGGTGTGTGTGTGACCTGTGTTCTACATTTATCTTTTTAGTGTTGGAATAAGTGACAGTTTTTTTGCTGTCTGATAGGTAGGATGGCTCGCCTATCAGAGAGCGACAGTGGCCCTGGAGTGTCGAACACAACAATAGAAGCCAAAGCAACATAAAAAGCAGAGTAAACCCAAAGTAAAAGGACAAAAGCTAAAGAAAAATAACAAAAGCTCAAGTAAATCAACAAAAACTGAAGCCTAAGCACAAAAGCTGAAGCCAACCAGTCAAAAACTAAGCAAAACAACAAAAGCAAAAAAAAAAAAAACTGAAGCAGCACAGTAACAGCTATAGCACAAGCAAAAGAGCTGGAGCAAATGAGCTCAAGCCGAAAAAATAAATAAATAAAACCAGAAACAATGCCACAAAAAAAAAAGAAAAACAACAAAAGACAAATCAAAACAACAAAACTGAAGCAACACAACAAAAGCACCCTTCAGGTTCCTACCTATTCTGTCCCGGCTTTGGTTTGTGTGCCTTTGCGTTTATTCTTTTGCTTTAGCTTTTGTTGTTCTGCTTTTGTCTTTTTGCTTTCTGCTTTAGAACTTTTGTTTCAGGTCTGTTGTGTTGCTTTTGCTTTTTTGTGTAGTTTCTTTTTTTGTTTTGGTCATGTTTGACACTTGAGGGAAGTGTACAAAGCCTCCTTAGTTAGAAAACATTGCTAGACTACTTCTGGTTGGACAAACTTTTGCATGGGCAAAATTTTCCAGAGCATCTCAGCAAAAATGTGACCTGGACTTTGTTTCTCTAAAACTCTTAAAGGTGTACAGGCGATTTTTGGAAGATCATCTACAAAGATCCATATTGTAAATCTAGAGTATTTTTGAAGTGTTTTCTAAAGATAAAGTTTTGTTTTGTTTTGTGGAAAATTTAATTTACTGGACAATCACACAAGCAATTTAACATATTACCATTTTGGAGGAATCTTCAATTTAGACACAGTGATAAAAAACAACTTGAGTCTGACAATATGTGATGTTTGGGTGAAATCAAACAAGGATGTTTAAAAGTGAATAGCTTCAGGGTAATCCTGTTAGATTTAGATTTTCTGTGGCCTTATGATATAAAACACACATAAAACAGTCACATTTTTGCACTATGTATCCAACAAAGAGTAACAGCATCAGCAGATAAACAATGCCATTGGTTTGATGAGTGGAGTGTGGCTGACATTAGCCATGCAAGCTTTGCCAGCCTTTGAGTCCTCCATGCAGAGTATCTACTTGCCTGCACTAATAGTTGTTACTCAGTGCTTGGAGAAGTAATTATACCCCTTAACAAGTCTCCAAACAATTTTAGATCCATTACTTGGTCAAAATACAGCCAACAGGGCTACTACAAGACCTATGCTACTCCGTCATTACATAACAATCCATAAATGTGCTTGGTTTACATCCGGGTAGAGGAGCATTTCAGCAAGGCAGGTGTCATTCCTGAAGCTAGTGGTGGGCTGGGCATTTACATTTTATTCAGATCATCTGGCAACGATTGGTGGCCTGTATTGATTTAGAATATAGGATCAGGAATAGGTTTAACCAACTTGTACATCTGGTGCTAAGTATTAAGCTATCTGTTTTTAAACATGTAGTTAGCTTACTGTCTCAAATAGCTGCTTCGGTGTTACCTAAAGAGCTCATGCTTTTTTCTAGTTTTACATTCCCTTGAGTGGATTTAACATGGCCTCTTTTGCAAGACTATAAAGTCCAAAGAGTTGGGACTTCCAGCACTCCAGGGGCATTATGTAGCATGGACATGCAGCACTTAACAAAACACTTCTAAATCCACTGCTTATTTAGAAATGAATGTATGCAGATTGGTACAGAAAGTGGGATAGAATGGGTCTGTTTTTTGGTAATCTTTCCTCTTGATTTGACGATTGAAACACCTGTCATTGAGTAGCATACCAAGCTAAACTGAAACAGACTGCTAGGTTGAAATGCAGCTTTACTGATAACGGCTCTAGAAGAACTGTCAAGCCATTTAAAACAGCACTGAGCTGCACTGAATTCACCTGTTACAAGCACTGGCATCAGACACTGGAAATAAATTAATACATTTTTAGAGATTTAAAAGTGTTTGTTTCTTTGCTTTTATTCCTTCACAGATGTCAAATCTATAAAAGAATTAAGTTATTTAAACATAGTGTGTACAAGTCTCTCAGGCTGTGATTTTGTCCGATCTAACCGTAACTGAGAAGGGCGAGGCTTGAAAAAGGGTCAAATATGAAACAGAAAGACAAAATACAGACAGCAACACAATGCATGTATAGGAAAGAAATATTTTATTCAGTCTCTGCAGAAAATGGTTCTGTGAATGAGTGTGTATGTATAGAGGTAAAGCAGTGTGGAGAGCATGGATGAAAATAATACATATAGAAAAATGTATACTTAGATGGAATTTAACATCAAACCAATTATCAGACTCGACACAGAAGAAAGCAGATACCATAACGATGAGAGGATGAGAGTAAAAAAATCTGTGTGTGAGTTGTGTGTGTTGATGTCATTGTGCTCACAGCTCTACCTCTCTTGTCCCTTTCTACACAGTTTAAAGCAGGCCAATTAAACTGGCTTACCAAATGTTAAGTGTGAGACTTTCTGTTTCTTCTGCACTTTTTATTTGGTTACTTGTGATAACCTTGAAATGTGTGGACCATGTCAGACTGGCTCATCCTATTCTGTGAAATCAGAAATATGTTTTACTGAGAAATAATCAACTTAAAAGAATGACCAAAACATTCAAAAACACAATCATGAGACATGAAACCGGACAGTTTAAGAACACATCAAAATGAGACAGGGGCTCTACATACCAAAACAAACAAACAAATAAAATGTGCAGCTTTATTTTCCTTGTTTTTACAAAGCATCAGTAAAACAGCCCGAAAGGTCATTTGAATAACTGTAAAAATGGTTGTCCTTTCATTAGCTTTAGTAAAAAAGTCTGTTTTGATACAAAGATATGAAGCTCCGAAAGTAAGGGAGAGTTAGACAAACAGAGGTAATTTCATTTGCCATCCAAAAAATTAAATTCATAAATAAAAAAGCCTGGCAAGGAGTTAGTCAACATATTTTAAAGGGAGTTTGTGAAGAGCGAGAAATGATAGTCATATGTGCACAAGACAAGAAGAGTATTAGGGTCAGGCAGGAGTTTAAACAATAAAAAGAGGGCAATTTTTCAATGTATATAATTTAAGAGAAAAGTTAACATGACGGCAACAAGGTTGAAAATTGGGAAGACATTTTTAAATTTCATTCTTAAAGCTGAAATGCAATTTCAACGAAAAAAGTTTAATCTTGGAAGAAAAAGAGGAAATTTTAAGAATAGTGTTTGGGGACAAACAGCGCATGAACGTGCATGCTCGAGGACAACACAGCTGAGTTGAGTTGTTGCTTTTGCTGTTGTGTGGTGACACTTTCAGCTTGAAGTCAATTGGTCACACATCATATCAAAAGGCGCTAATGGCATGAACTTCTTACAGAACTCGGAAGATGATGACATTGTTGAGCAGATATCATCTCTCCACTCAGAGAAAGCTTTCATCCAGCTCATGTAGATGTTATGGCCTCTAAAAGAGATCCATGATCATGAATCAAGATATTTGACTGTGATAGTGAGTAGATGAATACACTGTTGCACATACGCTATCAGTGCATGCAGTCCTGTCACAAATGGCCCTTTTCCACTAGCACTCCTTGGCCTTCTCTACTCGCTCTACTCGATTTACAGTGTGTTTCCACTAGCTCGGTACCTCCTAAAACAAGCTAGTTTTAGTACCTACTCCGCTCTGGTTCCAAGCGAGCAGTCGATACTAAAAGATGACATCACCAACTGCCGGCTACTGATTGGTCAGACAATGTCGTCATCGATGAGTCATGAGCGCAACGACCTAGCATGCTAGCGGTAGCTACCGTTAGCTTGCCCTCATACGTCTTTTCTTTGCAGCTCGATTGCTCTCGTCCTCGGCTTCATTCTGTTGTATAGCTTCCAAAACTCTCCTGTGCTTCTCAAGGGGTATATCTTCTTGCCACCTGCAGCCTTCTTCTGCTTTCCTTTTTTTACTCGGTTTGTGACAAAAAGCCACAGATTGTTGTGTCACGCTCAAAATGACGTCACCGACGTCTGTTTATAGCAACACTGCACGCCATTGGGCAGGCGACTGGGGCTAATGGAAAAGCAGCACAAGGCAAGTAGAGCAGAGTCGGGTAGAGTCGAGTCGAGTAGAGTAGGGTTCTTGGAAAAGGGCTTAAAGTTACATCCTGCTGTCGCATATTACTCCCCCTACTTCGGTTTTATTATCAGGTCATCAGCAGCCAGTCGAGGTGGACTTGAATTGTTATCACACAGAAGTTGACTTCAACAATTCTGAAGTCACACAGCTCTTAATCTTCACAAAATCGACTTATACAATTGAAATGCTTAAATTGGAGATGATGGTGTGGTGGATATATGCCTCTGCTTACATACTGTATGTAAAATGTCTTCCCTTACCCTGTTCTGCCAGCCTGTCCTCTGTCTCTCCCCCTATCAATAAAGGCATAAAATGCCTAAAATGTATTCCAAGACATGGTAAAACAAAATTTCAGACTCAGCTTAAATGTTAAATTAGCTTTGGGGTGCTGGTTTGGTGGAGTGATAAGCAACTGGGCGTATCACATGTAGGCCTATTTTGCCAGCCTGGGTTTGAATCCAGCCTGAAGCCTGTTTGCTTAGTGTCCTTCCCCTATTCTCTCTTACCTCCTTTCACAGGCCTATCCATTCCTCTGTCTCTGTCTGTGTCCCATGTTGATAAAAGCATAAAATACCCCAAAATACACACACAGGGACAAAATAGTTGGTACCCTTCTGTTCAAGAAAGCAAAACTCACAATGGTTGCTGAAATAGCTTGAAACTGACAAAAGTAATAAATATGTAAATAATAAATGTTTTTGAATTGTGGTCCAACAGAAACGTTTTAAAAAAACAAAATAATGAAACAAGCCTGGGCAAAAATGATGGTACCACAAGAAAAGATTAAAAATAATTTGACCATAGGGTCATGTTAGACTAAGGTGTGCCCTGTAATGCCATCGCAGGTGTCTTCAAACTTGTAATCAGGCAGTCTGCCTATTTAAAGGGTGATAAGTAGTCACTGTGCTGTTTGGTATCATGGTCTGGACTACACTGAACATAGGGCGGCACGGTGGTGAAGCAGGTAGTGCACATGCCTCAAAGCAAGAAGGTCCCCAGGACGGGCTTCTCTGTGTGAAGTTTGCATGTTCTTCCCGGGCACTCTGGCTTCCTCCCACAAGATCCCGTCTTCTCTCCCTATTTGGACTTGATGCACATGACTGTCAAACACACTTAGTTTGAAACCATTTATGGTGGAAAGTCCTATATTGTGGCTTTAAATGTCAAGACTTGTACCATCTCTGATCAACAATACTATCAAATTTCCCTTTACATAATTTGTTGTTCTTGGGCACAAACCTCCAAACTCAAAATTGCTACTTTTCAGAAAAAAAAAGAAAATGCTCCATCCCTTAATGGATAAGTATTATATCTCTCTCTACAAATTCAATTTCTTTGTAATTTAATCACGCTGAACGTTTAGAAAAACAAACTCACCAAATATGGAAGGTGAGCAATATCCCTGTTTTACTGCGATAAGGCATTTGTGCCTGGCAGCAATTATAGGCCTATGTTTTTATCTGGGCTTTAGCTACCCTTTAAGATTTGGATGTTGTTCCATTTCAGCTGCTACATCATTTTGAAGTGACACGGAAAAAATCAGAGGCCTGGAAGGAGAAAGGAGTATTTCTGTGTTTTTTTCTTGTCTTTTCTCCCTATTTGGACTTGATGCACAAAACTGAATAACATAATTCCCACCATTTCACCTTATTTTGTCATTTAAACTTTTCTCTGCCTTTTTTATTCTTTTTCAATGACAACAAAAAATATTCTGATTAGGTCCGTCTCCTGCCTGGTCCTAATCCTCTTCCATGATTAAGAGATTACATGCAGTGCAGTACACCTTGGAAATCCTGTTCCTAACCATATCTAATGTCCAAATAATGATGTATTAGTGGATGGAGGCATTTGATGATAGATGTTAGTATGTTAATGCTTTCATGGATATAAATTAGCATGCACAAGCCTTTTTGGCTTTAAATTGTTAGCCAAATTAAATTTGTGGTAATTCCAGCATTATTAGTTTTACTTAGGTTAGTTATCATTTAATCCAACTTTCTGCTAGTGAAACCAAAATCCATCTAGTTTTGCCAAACTGCAAGCATCTATAATTAGCCATTTAAATCATATTTGTGTTACTCAAAGTAAAACATGCTCAAAAATGAAGTCAGAGGTGACTGATCCCATTCCTTTTGTTATCAGTGAAAACTCTATGACAATAACAGATGTTATTTTTAACTAACATCCCAAATTTAAAGTCTGAATAATGAATCATCAGGTTTATTGTGAAGGTCCATTTGTCATTTGTTTCCAATGAGACAGAATGATAATCTGAGCTACATCAGCACGTACAGAGCTAAACTAAACTCAAAACAATCGCTGGATTGCTGCTGAAGGATTTTCATCTAGTCCCACGCGAGACAAGTTCAGTATTCTTTCAGCAAAGTGTCCCTTCATCATTCAGCATCATCAGCATCATGCTGGTGTAAATCTCCGCTCCGCTTTTTCATATTTCAGTGACGCCCGTTCGTACTGATCCAGGATTGCACTATTCTCAAGAAGTCTACATGATGGAGACAATGCAACATAATGTAGAACATAAGCAGACACACACACAACAGGACAGCAGTTTTATCAAAAAGAAAGACAAAACAATGATAGCATTTCATGTGACTGCCCTGTTGGGTGCACACATGAGGCTGCAAGCATGGATGTTTTATCATTTTACATTACACTTGTCCCCTTTGTATCCCTTTTTTTATCCCAAAGTTTCTATCCATCATCCTCATTTATGAATGGTACTGTATCCTGCTTATTGCAACCTCATGAGAGCAAGTTAAGGAGCAACCACATTCACCTCTACACACAGGCATAAATATGACTCACAATAAAACTGAACACAAATCAAATACTACAAGTGACACTAATCATGCAAAACTACAGAGGATTCTTGTTTAAAAGGTTATGATCCATAAACACTTTTAAAATTGAAAGGCAATATTGGGTTTTGTTTCTTTAAAAATATGTATTTTACCATCATTTTCACATGGCAGCCATTTTGCTCTGATATCAAGCTCAAGGTGAAAATTCATAAAACACTTAGCAGTCCACACCTCTAAGACAGACATGACAAAGATTTGTCAAGATCGACATGGCTAACTCTTCTGTTTTTATATTTTTACTTTAAACATTTTTTAAATATCAGCTATCACAGTGGATACACCCTGGACCATGCCTAACAAGTTTGGGGTGCATCCGGTGGTGAGCATTCGCCCGTGGAGTCCTGTTAGGCTAAGGCTACGTTTACACAGACACTCCTGACTTAAAGACTCAAAGATTTTTCCTTTGCGTTTTTAAATTCTGCGTTCAGACGATGACGCTGGAGATGTATGAATCTGCTGTAGTGTGCATGCCGGTTCAGTAGATGGCATTGTAGTTCTCCAGAGAGGTAGCGCTGCTACAACACACGTACAAAGAAGAAAAACTTTTCACAAACAACAAGGGGAAATAGACGCACAGAGACACAGGAGTTTCTTTTCTAGGCAACAAATCAGTCCGGACCACAAATCTGTCTGGATAGTTTTGTCTGGATAACAAACCGAGCATGGTAAGAGGCTCACACACGTTACTCGGTAGATGGCATGGATGTATGGTAGACGGCCGATGCTGTTGTTGTTCCTGGTATGCACATGCAGGCTTCATGTGAAAGAGTACTGTGCATGCGGTGACGTCAGCGTTTCACCCTGAAATGCTCTGATGCGGGTTTACATGGAGCTGCTTGGAGAGCATTTTGGAAACTTTCCACTCTGAAGCCCGTTTTCACAAGTTACCGTTTTCAGACAAAACGCAACGCGTTTCAGTGTAAACGCAAGGCCAAAACACAATGAAAACTTATCAGATTTGACCGTTTTTGCGCCGTGTAAACGCAGCCTAAGCCTCAACTTTCAAAATATTGACCTCCAAACTATGAGCCCTTTATCAGCATATATACACATGATGATCAGGTGCTTTAATGTTACACAGCAAGTAACATTGTTCCAGTCCTTTTCATCAATAATATTTATCCAGTGTTTTTCTTGATGTGTTTATTTTAGCCTGGTTAAACAAATATTTGACAAATAATCTAATTGATGTGCTCAATGTAATTTAAGAGATTTAAAGAAGTGAGGTTTTATTTATTTTTTGTTTTCTTAGTTATAAGTAACAATTAAAAAACTGATTAATGTAACACAGTCAATGTTCTCCAATAAATTGCCTTTAATATATTGGCCTATTCACACTGTTTAGTCTTTTGGATAAAGGCCTATATAAATATTTGTGTTTTCAGTCCATCTATATTTTATTATTTCAGATAAATAAACACAAGTGATAATTTAATCAATAAATTAATTGTAACAATGTGTAATTCGGTTGCCTTTTCTGGTGGATACTTGTTGAGAAAACATGCCACCAATTGTCACAAATAAACACAAAACATGATTTTCAAAGGCATCTGCAGATCTCACAAGCAGGTGAGCCTTGGCTTTTAAGGTCAAATTTCAACAAAAAGCATCATCTGTGATTCACTGTGAAAGAGCTATACAGTATCAGAAATAGGGATGTTCTAACCACCTCAGAGAGTTAATTTGAGTTTAACCTATCTTGTATGATTTCAGAGCAAACTGGCCACTGTGGAAATAGGAAATGTGCTTTTGTTACAGCTAGCAAAAATCAGATGGTATAATCAAACAATTAACATTAAGTAGTTCCATTTTGTGTTTGTGCTTTCACATGGACTGAAGTGTCCTGACAGATTAAACAGAAATTATTTGCTGTTGGCCTACATGGAGAAAGTGCACAGATTAATTAATTGTACATAACAGCTTCAACAAAAGATGATCAAAACAAGTCCATGCTAATGAACAACCACTGAGTGACACGATGTATGACCCGGAGAGGACATACAGTAAACTCAAGCATCACAAAGACTTTAAACAAACGCAGTAGGAGGGCAAGATGGCTGCAAGCAGGAAAACCATCTTAATGGAAATGAGCACTAATCAAAACATAAAGTAAATAAATTCAGTCTGCGCAAAAATCACAGAAAAGAAAAAACTTACAGTAAAGTATATACTGACTGGGTAATGATGACTACACAACATATAAAAGTGTTGATTGTTGGATAAGGGTTCTTACCTTGAGATTGTCTCTTAGACCCTAGTTGTGTTGTACTCTGATTCATGTTTGCTCAAAGAGCCAATGAGGCAGAACCTGAAATGTCATGGCTCTTTCATTTAATATCAGATGCCTTTTGCATAGAGAGGTCAGAGTGCATAATGTTCTACTACAATCACAGTATTCAACTTCATCATTAGTGCTTTGCTAGTCTCCAGGAGTCTTGCATGCAAACTTGTTGAAAATGAATAAACAGTAAAGAAGAACACTCTGAAAAGAGCACATAAGAGAGTACATGCAGAGGGAGGTTGCACATATCTTCAGCTGAAAAATATACCTGCAGATTAGGTTTTGTAAACATATATGGTTGCTTTTCAAGCAGTCATGGTGCAAGTACATAATAAAATGCCTCATCAACATATAAATAGTATTTCATGCCAAATTATATTGAATTTTCTAGATATATTATCAGTACCAAAACTAGACAGACTTTACTGGCTACATAATTTCCAGTTGCATAAATCATTCCTATGAGGCACCAATTCAAGCCCTTGTGTTAACACAGTAGTACTGATATCAGAATCAGCATCTCATAAATGAGGTTGTTGTTTGCTTCAAGATCTAATCTATCAATTAGCAATAATGAAAACTATAAGGGGCAGTTGACTTGTTAAAAATGGCCATGCAAGATCAAAATTTAGCCCTTTGTGTCAAACAAAAGTGTTTTAAATGATAAAACAGGGAGGGAGAAGAAGAATCAATGCAAATCAAGCTTATCATACTCTTAAAAATTAATCAAAAACAAGCTAAACGAAGAGGAAATCAAAATTAAATGGAAGTATCCAGTATGCATGTCAAACACCCCCACAGTTAACTCTAGGGCTGATGACTTTCCTCATCAGAAATCTATGGATACTGACCGCTGTACTGCCTTTTCATGGCGTGAAAGCCGGTGGCTGGTGGTGGGAACTTCGTCCAGGTCGTCGTCCAGTTCGCACCCAGTGTCTGCCGCGTCTTGCGAGTAGCTGTGCTTCATGACCAAGATGCTCCTGCGGTTCCCTGTGGTCGGCAGCAAGGGCCGCACTGACATTGGCGGCTGCGGGAGGTCTGTGAGTAGGGCGGCTGCCGCTGTGTCTCGGGCGCTCAAGTTCCCGCGGCTCCCTCGTCCACTGAGCGACAGCTGGGATAAGTGGGCGGAGCCAGGGTTGGAGGAGGAGCCACAGTGGTGGTCATGGACGCAGCGGGAAGAGGCACGGCGGAGGGCGTGATAGTTTTCAAAGTCCTCCGCCAGGTCGACTAAGTCTGCTGAGGTGGCTGCAGCGGCGGTGGCGCTTCGTAAAGTGCACAGCTCGTAGTGCGGCGGCTCGAAGACCTCCTGGAACATGGTGGGGTCAAAGTCTTCACGCCGCAGGATGTACTTCTTGCGTGGCTGCTTGATCTGGACGATGACAGAGACGATGAGGAGGATGAAGACGATGCAACACGTGACACCAATAATGGTCCCATTCGTGTTGTTCAGGTTGTCCAGGATGTTGGCTTTCCTCTTCTCTGTAAAGAGTCAGAAAGACAGCATTGAGGACAGGGGAGGTTTGTTAGAAGAAAAACACTTGAAATGGTCACACATACTGACAATAGGACGCATAACTTTGATTAAAAGCTAAACCAATCAAACAACATAAATCTACTTTATCATTCGAATGAGGCAATGTAGCACTATTGAGTTGTACTCGAAGTTATACTTATTAAGGAGCATGTTTAATTATTCATTGATTCACACCACATTCACAGTAAGTAATGAAAAAAAAGTTATTCATGCTTTCATTCCATTCCAGTTGGATTTCTGTAACTCACTAAACTCTGATCTAACTTAAAAAAAAACCTCAACAGACTTCAGCTGATTCAAAATGCCACAGTGCTGCTCATAGCCAGGTCAAGCAGGTCCAACATATCACACCATTTAAAGCTGCTTAACTTGCCTCACATTCATTTCGGTATTGTAAGTATAACTTTTAAGGCTTGTAGAGGTGTAGCTCTGATTGCATTGTTGACCTTCTGACCCCTTACCAGCCCTCCTGTTACCTCAAGGTACATGTGTTTGAGAGAAAGCACCAAAGCAAAGGACACGGCATGGTTGGACAGACTGGTAAAAAAAAAATGGCTCTATGGCAGCCACAATGTTCCACGAATGTTGGTCATGGCAAAAGAAAGTAGTGATTACATTTTATTGCTGTTCGAAATTAGCCTCGCAGAGCAGACAAACCTGCCTGATTCTGAAATCATGCATCTCTGTCTTGCCAGCCTCCATTGTCCAACAGTTTCAATCTCTTAAATGCTTATCGACCCAATCAGGGAAGAGAGGCGGGAGCAGTGGGAACTGCGGGCGTGACGACAACAGGAAGTGATTTGATAGGAAGTGACGTCACTTCCTGCTGTACAAATAATGGTGGCTAGTGTCGATTAGCCTGTGCTCATCATGGTTGCGCAGTTATACTAGTCGAAATATGCTCTAATCATAAGTTTACTTTGTAGGGATTGTCTTTGACAAGGTTCATGACACATATAAGTATTAAATGATACATCTGTGTTGTATAAGTTAATGTGAAACGATCGTCTTAAGGTAGTTTAACCATCGGCTATTGGCTAACAAGGGCAAACAACAGTTAATGCACTATGAATGCTGGATACGATGACCGGGATGTGTGATGATCTGGCAACAAGACAGTGAGAGACATGAGGTTAAGTACAAAAGGTGATGAGGGGTGATTGGGAACAAGTGGGAAGAATACTCAGCACGCAGGTGTGAGGGGACAGACAGGGACATGGGCCTGGAACAGAGACAACAGCTAAGCCCCATCCACACGACAAGACAAACCGAGGTCTAAACGCATAAGTTTTTTGCCAAATCTGCGTATCATCCATACGAAGACGGCGTTTTGGGGGTCTGTAAACAATCATTTTTAAAACCAGGTTCTAGAGTGGAAAGATTTTGAAATGCCGTATATGCAGCTCCATGGTTACTGGCTCAAGTTTTCAGATACGCTTACATCATAGTTGCATATCTTTATTGACGCATGGCACAATTGCGAAAACTCATTGGTTTGTGCTGATGAAGCTAATGACCCTACTATCCCTGTTGCAGCAAAATCTCCTTCTTCTCAATCACCACCGAGCTGAACAAACAATTATTGAGGACACATTACAGCACTTTATGATCACTTTATCACAATCTCTGTTTACAACTTTTGCCAAATCATGGAACATTTTTTTGACTGTTTCTGCTTTTTATGATGTTAATAATCTCATGTGTTTAACGGCATTTTAATGCGTATCAGATGCATTCATGTAGGTGCACACATTTTCTACATAATTATGACCATCGCTAAACCTTAGTCTTTGTGTGGATGGGGCCTGAGTTTTAAAATAGAACCGGATGGACTAGACAAGAAACAGAAATGTGTAAAAAATAAGTGAGAAATGACCAACAAGACAATAGCATTCTGGTTTGAAGGTAAAACAGTTGATTTATTGCTGCTGTCTGTCTTTAAAACAGTGGTAAACTGGAAATCTTGGAATTCCAGAAATAAATGGTTCCTCAGGTTTACAACATCCAACTCTAAAATCAGTTAATGATTACTGTAAAATAAACGTATGGTGCTGTGTCTGTGCTGCCAGATTTTTACTGTAAATTGCATATTTACTAGAATTTATCCAGACTAAGGTTTACAGCATAATTATGTAAATTGTTTCATCTAATAGATATAGGGTGATTATTAACATCATAAAACAATTAAATAAGAAATGTTCCATGATTTCTAAAGGACTTGAGTGTGTTATTGTAAAATATGTTGAAGCTGCCCTATCTCACTCTAAAAAATCATTGAAACAACTCCTTGATCTTTGACTCAGATCATCATTAAAAACCAATGAGTTTTCCCTTGTGCCATGGAACTAACCTGACATGCCAGATGGACAGTTCCATATTGGAATATTTCATTAATCCATCTGGGGAGGAGACCTGCGAAAATGTTTTCAGGGGCAGAACCTTCAAAAACAACAGCAGCTTTTGATCGGACGATCGTTAGGCACATCACACACATCACCGACCAATTCAAATCAAACAGCGCTGCTATGATGTAGCATACGTAGCGGCTAAACATAGCGACTAACAGCTAACTGTTGTTAGGAGCTAACTGTTGTTAGCCGTTACGGCTAATTGCTTTTCTGTGCCAAGTATCATGGCAACGATTGTAGAGTCGGCTAACTTAAAACCACAGAGGGAAATGCAGGGTAAAAAAATATTAAAGAAATAAGTTAGGATAGGGAGCAGAACTGGTGGTCTGGTGGCTAGAAACAGTCTTTTGTTATACCAACTTCAACTGCATTCATTCTGTACATCTTTGAGCGACTTTCAAATAAATGCCCACTATTATCAATGAAAATTTCATGTAAGGTGAGCAAAAATGTAAATAAAAATAAATGTCTTCCTACCTGTACAGAGGTCAAACTCTAACAAGTTGACCTCATCCTGTGACAAAGTCCACTATGAGCACTCAGAAACATTATTAGGTCATATTCACAGTCCATTTTTCACAAGGTTAACCAGTACAGTAGAACAGTCTAACCACATGTGGAGAGCCATGCTGTGTGGAGATCTGTGACATTTAAATGCTGAATGAACATGTGGCATAGCACGCTGCACTTCAATGACACTGAACGGTTATGTCCAGAAGTGTTACGGACAAAAGGATAAAACTTGACATTTAGCTCTAATGAGGACAAATGTGGGCTCTGCTGTGGTCTGATGCTTTACTAGACAGGAGACAAGGCGGAAGATGGAGTAACAGGCTGAGAACATGGCCTTGTATTGTCCGGTTCTGCACAACTTCAATCTTAGTGCTTGAAAAGGTAGACTGAAGGAGGCATCAGTTATGCAGGATTCAATTACTTAAGAGATTTCATTTTAAATTGCTTCAGAGTGTCAGGTTTGCTGTGTGCACATTTTCCTTACAAAGTTTAATCAAAGAAGATGAGAGGTTGAGGGGTGTTTCGATGTACTGGGTTTGAGGAAAAACAAAGCCATGCTCAATACTTTAACAAGCATCCAAACCACATTTTTTCTCTTTGGGAGATTCAGATTTTCAGAGCAAGGTGAGAACCCTTACTTTATATACATGGAAGCAACGATGTGTCATGAAAGGTAATAATAGTAATAACAATAGGACCACTTGTTTGGAAGTATAATCAAAAAGAAAACACTCCATGGATACAAACAGGGGGGCTGTGAAGGAGGGAAAAGTGAAGGACCATGACTGCTAGGAGCCCCATAAAAAAGAAAATGTTGCCATAGGTGTTGAAAGATGGATGTTTTCTTTTCTTACAACCACCATGTCTTTCATTGCAAAGTAATATTTGTGCTATGACCTACGCTGCGTGTTCAGACCTCTTCTTCCCCTTGTCTCTTGTATTTCCTGTATCATTTTGAAATCCCTGTATTCCTTGTGGTGTTTTCCTGCCCTCCCTTTTGTGTGCCTCTGATTATGATTCCCTTCACCTGTGTGATTGTCTTACCTGTGCTTGATGTTCCTCTTGTGTATTTAGTCTCTGTGTTCACTTTGTCTTAGGTGGGCTTTACACGAGTACGAATTTGTAAGACTCTGGTAAAATAAACTATCGATCTGGTGATATTGACACACGGAGATGCGTATTTGTCCATGACTTTGCATCTTCTTGAAAATGGTTCTGCAGGTGGATATCTATTCATCTTCTTGCTGTAGTTGGTATAAACAGATAAGTCTGAAAAAGACGGTGGCTTCATAGCATCCTTCCTCCTCCCCGCCCCCCAACCCACGTTGTCACACTAGTGGTGGCCGGATCGATCCAAAAATATCGATATATCGATCCAATTTTGGTATTGATATTAATTGATACTAGTGCAGTGGTATCAATACTTTAGTTCCTGTCCTATCTGTGCTGCTGCGGAGGCGACCTGTCTGTCTGTTTCTGTGTAAGTGTCGCTGCTTTCGACTGCTGCTACTTTCACAGCACATGCACGGCCAAGCAGGCTCCTCCTACTCCCTCTGGTGCTTTAATGTCATGTGCCCCAGGTTAAAAGCAAGAAGTGTTGCTGGCAATATTTAAGAAAAAAAGTGCACTGATGGGCAGTTATTTTGCCTTATTTTTTTTCTTGTCTTCTTTTTTTATTTTTTTATAGTATTTTATTATGTTATTAATAAGTATTTTACTTATAAACTATCCTGGTTGAATTATTATTAACTAATAGTTAATTAATTAAAAATCCAAATGAAAGGATGGATCAGCATGAAAGGAGTGCCGTAAATATCGGTATCGATATTGGTATCGGCAATACTGACTGGTATTGGATCGTATCGGATCGATATCAAATCTTACGGTATCGCACACCACTATGTCACACACAATAACAACAACAATGGCAGCAGCCGGGCTGATGCTGATCTTGTTCCAGCAGCTACAAATATTGCTACGACTTTTATACCAACATTTGCTCACAGAACACCAACAACACCAGCTGCGACAACAACAGAAACAAGTGCTCATGCAGAGACGCAGCATGTTACGCGTGCATGAGCACTTGTTGACGTGGAATCCAACTCAGAGCAGAACCAGACAGGCAACCCGACAGGATTTTGCGTTGTGATGTAAATGCACAGGCCTATGTACAATACGATGTGTAAACAGCGAGACATATTTTAATGCCAATGCCAAGACAATACGGGGCTGTCCTCATGTGAGGATTTCCTTAATTGGGTCATTTGTCCTGCATGTGTGTGTCTCGTGTGTTTCACTGTGTTTGAAGGTAGTCTGTTTTGTTGAACTTTCAGTGTTTTTGATTTGTGCTTTGTTTTTGACATTCTTTGGTTTTCTTTCGTTGTTCTTCAATATTTGATTTGCAACTTTTGGGTGAGGGAATAAGTTGTTGTTTATGATCTTCAGTTGTTGATAAAGCCTTTTTTGGGTTAATCTGCCTTTGGTATATCTCTTTGTTTTTTGTTAGTATTGTTTGTCAAAGCGTCCTGACAATTTGTCTTCTTTGCATTGCTGATCTCCTATAAAATATTTTTTTTCATGCAAAAAAGAGTGTTTAAAGCAATTACTGAAGGGCATTACTAAGGATTATTACGTTTGTTGTATACCTGAATGTCAGAATGGCATGTTTAAATATTTATGCCTTTAAACCTATAGACCAAAAATAAGATAAAAATATTACATGTTAACCTTTTGACATCTGATTGAAATTTAAAAGGACTGATTCTATTTTAAAAGTGAAAACATGTTCAGTGCTTCAAACAGTCCAACAAAAGTGGTGCAGGTGTGAATCTAAAACATGCTGAAGTGAGTTGGAATTTAGGACTTCTTGGTTTCCAACCCCCAGAGAAAATGGGATTCAGAAGACCAGTTTCAGATAAGTGCCTAAATATTTTATTTTAAACACCTGCACACACCATATTTTTAATGTTTAATGGGAAATTTTCAAAAAATGCATCTGACATGGCCCTAAATACTGGTTTGTTTCTTCATGTCATGAGTTTAGTAATGACAGCTTACTTTTGACCCCAGGATGAGTGATATGTACAGACTGTTAGGACTAGGGCTGAAGGATTTGAGAAAATAATCTAATTGCGATTTTTTCCCCAATATTGCGATTTACTCTGCAATTGTTTTAATGTTCCTCATCTTATGTATTCTAAAACAAACATAAGCAGTAGATCATTTTGTAGTAAAACCAATACGACATTAAATTAATCCAAGGATAAAAGATTTGAGAAAAAGTGGAGAAGTGAAGAACAGAAGCAAAAATAGGTATGAAATTGTAAAAACTGTGTAAAAATTGGCAAAAAAATACAAAAGTGGCTTAGGAAAATTGATTATGGCAGCAAAATTGGGAATTAAATTTCAAAAAACATGTAAAAATCACAAATGTGGTTTTGACAGTGGCCGAAAAAAGATGGATGGGGGCTAAATAGGCATAAAGGTGTAAAAAACGGGGTTAAAAAAAGGTAAAAATAATCCAAAAGTGGGAAAAAAGTGCATGAATAGAGGTAAAAAATAGGCATAAAATTGCAAAAAACTACATCACAATGCCAAAATGTTCAACACATGTTGGGCTAAAAATATTGAACCTTCTGCGATTTGAAAATTGCAACAAGCCATATTGCGATTTAATCTAATTTGCAATTAATTGTTCAGCCCTAGTTAGGACAACGGGGGTGTTGAATGCAGTGTATTGGTCTTTCCCAGTCAAAAAACATCTATTTTCAGTCAGTAAACACAAGCTTAAGTTATTTGTCTACTATTATGAACCTACTCATTATCAGAGCCAAAAGGCATATTCAGGGCTTTAGCTGAAACAATGCTTCGACCACACCACTATCTGTCATTAGATTTCACCAATTTGCATTAAAAATAAAAAAGCCATGCTCCTGTATTGACAGGAATTTCCTGAGCTTTCCTTGAGATACACTGACTCTGCTTACAATTTTTGGGATAAAAAAGCTGTTTCTTGAAACAGACTGATTAAACTTTCTGTAGTACTTAGGTTAAAAGGTTTGCTCCTCCTATAATGACACAATTTGCTGGTGTTCATTAAAACAAAACAGACTGGTCGCTGTGACAGCCCAGAAAGGACAGGTTATGCTGCAACTCTTCCACTAACGAGGGAACTTGTTTGGTGCTTTTGCAATCCTAAAGATACATGACACATCAGGAAATGTCCTATAACAGTCTGGTAAGGGCTCATGTAGGCAGCTACACAAACCACTTTTTTAACCTAACATTTTTGTATCTGTCTAAACAGGAATTACTGTTGTAACGAAAGTGGTGAAGTGCAGCACATGCACAGTATTCACACCGATGAAGGTTGTGCACAAACTTAGGAACAACAACAGCTTTCAAGCAACATGTGTGCTGCTTACCTATGCTTGGTTTATGATTGATCTTCCAACAAAGTGTAGATTTGCTGTGGCAATACTCTGACCAGCAAAAGTTTGTCTTCACCTTAAAGCTGTCCACTGGCCTGGCATGCATGCTATTGTGTTTTCAGTTGTTCTCATGGACCCATGTGACAGTGCATCATTTTCCCTTGAACGCAGAGTACTCTTGAAAAAACGGATTAAAAACCTTTCCGTTTCTGTTGTCAATGTTGTTATGTAACCTCAGCCTGCCTGGGACCCTCTGTTGGAGCTGTATTCACTTTGAGGCCCCCTTCCCTGTTTGAGTCATGTTTGGTCTGGTTGGTTGATTGGTCTTCTTCGTGGTACCTAGTTAGTTCAGCACAATTTTGCATTCTTTCTACAGTTTTTATTCTGCACTTGGCTTGCCAGCCCCAATTAACAAGTCTGAACAACTGACAAAACAGTGTTATGACATCACACTGTCAGGTCCATTTAGGGGGTCAAGGGAAGCAGACAGCTACTGGTGCTGCTTATAAGAGAAGGACAAGTTTTGACAACAAACAAACCCCGAACATGGCATCCCTAGTAATTGTTGCTAGCCGCTTAAAGAAAAGGGGAAAAAATAATAAGTTTTCTAAGGGAGGCATAGAAAAAAAATACAAAGGACAAAACGGTGGAAAAAGCCTTTGGCACCATCTTTAGCCTAACTATTAATGACAGCTGTTGGAGTACACAGGGCTCGTAACCAGTTACAAAAACTATTTCAGACCAGGCTGAGCTGTGACTGAGCTGACTCTCTGTCACTCTCCATGGTGCTGAACATTTCAATACAGCCTATGATGGAGTCTGTTTTAACAGAAACAAAAAATTCTAAAGAAGTCAAACACCTCACCTTTACATTGGTTCTCATCCCAGGGGTAGACACAGTTCTGCATGCCATTGCATACCAGCGTGTTGTTTATGCACATGTTACTGTGACAGAAGAAGGCATCTGCATCACATGGAGCTGTAAAAACAAAACACATGGAGCTGTAATAACAGAACACATGGAGCTGTAAAAGACAAGGCACAACAATATAAAGCAATATCACACAGGATGCCAATGATGTGCTGAAGATAATTCATTTGTAAACACAAGGCTACAGGCTGAGCGCTGAATAAAATGCATCTGTTTGATTTAAAACAACAGCTGGTAAGAAGCATAAAAGTCTAATGTAAAACAACAGTCTCAACAATTTCTTTTTATTCCTTTAATTCAGCCAAAACCACAATTCAACTAAAACCCTTTTCATCTGGAGCTTACACTTTCGGCTACCTGTGGATGTAAATGAGAAGTATTTAGAACATCTGCCTGAGGCAGAAAAAATCATATGGTGGAAAAGCCAAGAGGTGTGTAGGGGTGCATGGTGAGCCAGAGGCTAGGCTCCAAAGATCATGAGTGTGAGTTTACCTTATCAAACAGTTAAACAAACAATAACAACACACAAAAATGTAAAATGTTAACCTTTTGGCTACACTGATTTCAACCAGATTCAAATCTTTCTAAAACAACAATGTCACACAACCTGCATACATAGCACATGATTTTATTCTTAGCACTGAACAGTACATCAAACAACGATTTGGCCTCATTTTCTGATACACCCTTACGGTGGAACATCTACGGAGCCGCGGATGACCAAACAAAGGATACTGCTGTCACTGCCATTGATATCATGACTTGAATCTGAGCGAGAACAAGAAATCCCACATTTTGCTGTGAGCAACGGAGCCGTGGACAGACACAAGAGGGGACAGCAGAATGTGGGATCTCTTGGGTTCTTGTTTCTTGTCCCGCGCCCCTAGTTATTGCAGAGTGCGCATTCCTTTGTTTGGTCATCCGCGGCTCCCGTAGGCACCTGTAAGTGTATCATAGAAATGCCAAGTAGTACTGTTTAGGCTATAAACATGAGCTAAATGATGTCGTTTCGAGTAAATGGTGGACGCATCTACCAGGACACTTGGATTACAGCGCACGAGCAGTATGGAGGAATATTGCCGACTTTTTGTGGACTTTTAAGGACACTGTTTGTTCGGGCTCGTATCTAAGTCATGATATCAATGGCAGTGGACAGCGAGTATACCCCCAGATCTCCGGCTGCATCCTAGATGTTCCAAAACTACTCCACAGTGTTGTTCAGCATGAGGGTGAGTAGAAAATGAGGCCAAATCGTTGTTTGGGTGTAGTGTTCCTTTAATGTTTTTTGATATGATGAGTATTGTGATACCAAATATTGCAATGTACTATATTCCTAAAGAATCAACTACTTGTTAAATATTGTACATTAATACATTAAGAAATACCAATTTTTATGGGGACTGGTTTGACGGAGTGGAAAGTTGCTATGCACGCACCAAGAAGGCAAGAGCCTTCTTATATGCCTGCCTGGGATTGACTTCAACATGAGGCCCATTTTGCAAAGGTATTTCTTAATAAAGCATAACCCCCCTGAATCCAAAAATAAATACATAATTTATTGAATAAATACTCGGAACTTGTAAATCGATATACTATCACCATGCAAAATGTAGCAATACTATCAGTGGAGCTGAGATGAAGTTCTACTAATAACCCAGATTTTCTGGAAATATACCTAGACAGTAATAACTCTAATCAGACCTGTTTGCCCCTCTGAAACCATCTGTTCTTCATGGACCTTCACCATTTTCCTTCTTATCAAATATTTGCATGGGCAACTGTGTGGCTATCAATGAATTTCTTCTTTTTGTGTATACTCTCCGTTAAGACAGAGAAGCCATTTTCCAATCGTCAGCGCAAATAAACTGAACCAGTCCTTCCTACAATACCATAAACATGAGCATGTCCTCGAACATGCGAACATAATGTGATGACCCCCACCCCACCCCCTGCAGCATCAGCTACCTTCACCTCTCTGTGACAGTGATGTAGAGCAAAACTGCCTGCCAGCAAGTCATGGTCATAAAATACGTCTTAGAATATTACAAGCTCCATCGTAACATGTAAATATATGATGAAGGAACTTTCTAATCTAAAGCCAAGGTGCCCTTTCCCTCAACAGCCAATCAAACTAATGCAAAAGCAAACTGATTGGCCAATTTATTGCTTCCTAAAGTAAATCACAGTGACAAACAGTGCCATGTCATTCTGACCACAGGGAAAGTACTTTGTCATATTTAATCTGCGGTTTAAAATGTGATTTCAAGGCCATCTTTTAAAGGATTCATAAAGTAGTATTAATCTTTCGTTACAATCCTGCTCATCAGAAATCATCAGCCATAGAAAACAGTGGAAATGTTTTGGCAGATGAGCACAGACTGTTTGTCCTGACATCTAACAATAATGTAAGTTTCAAAGTTAGAGTTGAGCTGAAAAATCCATTGTGTTAAAATACATTGTGAGGCAACAACCAATATATTATTAAAATATCCATAATCAGTACCAAGAATAAGATTAGTGGTCACAGGGGGTTGTAGCTGATCCCAGCTGTTAGTGGGTATAAGGTAGGGGATGATATGGACTTGATGCCAGGCAGTTAGTTACAGGGCTGACATGTACAGACAGACAAACTTTCTTTTTGCAAGATTTGGTTGTCTTTCATATTTTTACTCCTAACTCAGTTTTCCCCTTTTCCATCGACAACTTCGACAACAGTACGCTTTTTGATTAAATCTGTTGGTCATGGGGCAAGGGAGAACTGATTAGATTTTGCTGGGGAATGCAGATGTGGATCTAGGATTTTTTTTTTTTTTCCCAAGGGCTTGCTAACAGTGCAATACAGGTCAGTTTTCCACATTATTGACAAGAAGTTGCTTGCCAATGTTAGAAATGCCTTGGTAGTTTGTAATCTTGGAGCACTTCTAATTACCTCTTTCTTTTTTTTAAATGTAAATAATATTTTTGGTTTTACTTGTCGTAGATGCTTTTTATCCTGCAGCCTGTAATACTGGAGTGAAGTTAACCAGAGTCAAGTTCCTCGTATGTCAAACCTACTCGGCAAGTAAAGCTCAGTCTGATTCTGGACTGCCAGTTTTTCAGGGAGTGAAGCTCATACACAACAATTTTATATAGTCAATTTAAATACAATGAAGAGTGTAACTACATTTTGTTACCAAAACAATCGTTGTTTTCAGTTGTTTTTTTATGTTTAACATGTGCCTGGTAAGGTGTTTACGGCCTACACTGATATGCCCCCTCACTTTAATGTTGGCCCATGTTATGTGCTTTTGCTTTTAGGTACCATATGTTTACAGGACACACCAGATGGACTGTCTCATGTACCCATAGGGTATATTTTAAGTCAATCTGGGCAGCATCCCATAGAATGGGACCTGGAAAAGCAGGTAGTTAAGTAAGTGTTTGTCTGTCTCACTATCTACAGGTCATTTAGAGGCTTATGGTCACTTCTTACTTTAGCAAAACTAAACTAAACTTGAAGATGCTTTATTGTCCACAAAAAATCACTTATTTTCTGACAGAGCTTGAGGCTTGAAGGAAGATGGATCTTCCTGATGAAAGACATGGAATCTGGGAAATCCAGTTGCACTGTGATGTTAACCTCATACTGTCACGTTTCAGTGCATATGTTATGTTGTCTGGCTCTAGCATGTTTCATATGTGCGCCTATATGTTAAATACTCATGCTCTACTTTAGGCAGTGTTGGGAGTAGTACTGTCCTGCTATTAATTTGGCACTATCTGTGACAATTACACCCCCCAAAAAATGTATTCTTAAACTGTTGATGGTTTAACAAAGGCAGTATTAACTCACCCCTGATACCATCCCCACACCCCTTTTTAAATAAATGTATACATTTTTTAAAAATCTGATCTTCTTAATATTCTCTTCAGATGGGCGTTTATCCTACTGAAGCAGCTGTCGCAAGACCCCTTCTGGAAATAAATAATATGGACCCATTAATTTTAGATAACAAGCCCATTTTCAATCTGACATTTTAAGCAACATTTTTTTAAATTGTTTTTAAACAATTAAATGGTTTTATGGAAATGTGAACATAGATGAAATGTATCAGTCCAGCTTTAGGGCCAGCCACAGCACAGAAACAACATAAGTTAAAATGGTGAATGATCTCAGATCAAATATGACTCTTAAAATGCTCTCTATGCTTGTGACTAATTGACCTGAGTGCAGCATTTGATATTATAGATCACCAGGCTCTTTTAGGTAGACTCATTGGTTTTATTAGAATCTCTGGCGTTGTTTTTAATTGGTTTAACTCATATCTGACAGAAAAAAAGTATTATGTGAACATGGGGGAATGCCAGTCTGGACTTCACAATGTTGACTGTGGCATCCCCCAGGGTTCAATTTTAGGTCCCACACTTTTTAATATTATATGTAACCTTTTAGAGATGTCATTGGGAGACAAGGCATCGACTTTCACAATTATGCTGATGACACACAGCTTTAAATCGCCATATCTCCTGATGACAGAGGACCCACTGATGCCCTTTTTAAATGCATTTTAGACGTCAAGTCCTGGATGGCAGAGAACTTCTTACAGCTCAACAAGGACAAACTCAGGTTTTAGTTATCAGTACAGGTACACAGAAAGAGAGAAACTGGGTAGTAAACTCTGAGCTCACTGTCTTTTAATCCCTGTCAGCAGGTCGAAAATCTTGGTGTTATATTTGATTCAGACCTCAGTTCTGACCTGCACATCAGAGATGTAACAAAAAAGGCTTTTTATCATTTAAAGAACATTTCCAGAGTGCACAAGTTTCTCTCTCAGGCAAATGCAGAGACTCTTATTAATGCTTTCATTACCTGTGGGATTGACTAGTGGAACACTCTTCTTTCTTATCTTGCTTAAAAAAAAAGTTGGCTGCTCCAATATTCAGCTGCATGCATGCTGACGAAGACCAGAAAGAGAGCCCACATTACACCGATTTAAAGTCTCTGCATTGGCTTTCTGTATCTATTAGAATTTATTTTCTTTTATTAGCTCATACATCTCTTAATAGTCTTGCTCCTATTAACTGTTTTGCTTTTACCCTATGAGCCCAGCCCTCACGTCTTCAGGTAGTGGTCTTTTAATAGTTCCCAGAGTTAGAACTAAAACATATGGTGAGGCTTATATTGGTTATTATGGCCCCCGTCTGTGGAACAGTCTACCTGAAGACCTGAAAGCAGCACCTACTGTTCATATTTTTAAAAGCAAACTCAAGACCTACCCTTTTAGTCTACCTATTAGCTGATTATATTTATTACTACTTCTTCTTATCTTTTAATTCATTTAATCGTCTCAGTCTGTTATATTTCTTTATTTCAGGCATTTCCTGCATTTGGTGTAAGACTATCGAATTTAATCATATTACGTATTCAAGCATTATTTATTTATTTATGTAATTATTTTCCTTACGGTATTTTAAGCTATCATTTTTGGCTTATCTCTTTCATAATTTTAAATAATCATTTTAGTCTTAGCTCCTGTGTTTCTTCATTTTTAATTTAAGATAGCATGTCCTCAGTCCTCTTATTCTGTTTTAATGTTAGAGTCTCATCTTTATGTCTTTGTGTGTGAGTAAATGAGTGTGTGTGTAGTATGTGGATTGCAAGGGTGGGTGGGGTCTTATACTTTCATTGTATTTAATTTTCTGCTTTTTATTTATTTATTTTTATTTTATTTTATTTCTTATGCACAGCACTTTGTGCTACAATATTTTTGAAAAGTGCTAAACAACTGAAGTTTGATTGATTGATTGACTAAATTTAGTTTGAAATTCCACATTCCTGTTCAAAATGTATGTAACAAAAACATTCCCAGTTTTCAACAAGTGTTTGAAAGATCTCTAAAAGATTTTACACTTTCTTGTTTTAATGACAGGTGATCTAAATAAATTGGTATGGTACTGTCAACACATTTTTCTTTATCAAAGGTTTCATCATGCACATGGTTGTATGTAAAAGTATGTGAAGGGCAAAAGTATTTTCAGATCACTACTCCTTGAATATTCTGAAAGTTGTTTATTTTCAGGCAGCATGTGAAGATAATGGATGACTCTATCTGGCTGCTTCCTCTCTCTCTCTGTATGTCTCTCATCCCCTCTCTTTATCTTACCCTGGCACCAGGTACTAAAGCAGCTTGCCAGTAGTATGGCAGAGCTGGGGACTATGTGTCAGTGTTACCACAGTGATGTATGGCTGTTTTCATCCCAGCACTTATCCCCGGTGAATAATAACACACCAAATTAGAGTGACTTATCTGTTTCTGTCTCTTTATGCCATCCTGTTTGGGCCTCAGCCAACATTTCATGACTCACATTGCCTGTGTGTGAGTGTGTGTGTGTTCTGATGCTCTTTATTTTGGGCCTCTCCATCTCATTCACATTGTGTACCAAAGCTGTGATCATTACTGCCCAGCAGAGGGAGCCCACTCCCTTTCATTGGCTGCTGATTCCGCCACTTTCCTCCACACGCCACAGGGTGAGACCCGCCGTTATAAAAAGTGTGAGCTGTGCTAATCTCCTGCGAAATTAATTTCAAGACATTCTGTAATAAAAGTGCCCTTTTGCCCACACAGAGACGTTCAGAGTCTCTGCTGGAAACATAAATTAACTCCTAAATGAGAGGCTGATGAGAAAAGTCTGGCTGCCTCTGCAGAGGGGGATTCTGCAGAGAAGAGCTGGGAGCAACACATTGTTCTAATGAATTTTTTAAATCAAATAACCATAATACATCTGGGTTTAGTTCTCTTTTGTTCTGTGTGGGTTTAGTAATGCCTTCATTGGGAGCTGGGAGTGTGATTTAACCAAAAGCTGATTGATGCTTAAAACATTGTTTTAATTTCAGAATTCACACTTTAACTTCCATCATCCAAACAATTTCAGTTTGCTCCCTCTTGCTTCATCTCATGTTCTTTTCTTTCCTTTATGGCAACACTTAAATGCTTTTCATTTATTTCCCACTGATTTAAAAAGACTGATTAACCACCAATATGGCTTATGAAAACCAATCTCCCCTTTAATCAGAGTCAATCCAGGATTCCTTTGTAATACAGTATGTGGTCAATTCAAAATGACCCTGTTTCAACTAATTCATTTTTATACCCCTTTTCCTTTCGGGGTCAGGGGCTGGGGTTGGGGGGTGGCTGGAGCCTATCCCAGGTGTCAGTGGGTGAGTGGCGGTGTACACCCTGAAGTGGTTGATCACAGTGCCACATAGAGAGACCATTCGCACTCACACTCATACCTAAGGGCAATTTAGAGTCACCTGTTAACCTAATGAGCATGTTTTTGGTCTGTGGGAGGAAGCTGGAGTGCCCGGAGAGAACCCATACATGCACAGGAAGAACATGCAGACTTCACACAGAAAGGCCCCTATCCGACCCAGGGATTGAACCGGGGACCTCCTTGCTGTGAGGCATGTGCACTACTTGCTGCGCCACTGTGCCGCCCAGCCTTCACTATGTAAATCCAAACCCTGTTCACCCTAAAGACTATAAAAAACGGAACAATTAAGTTTTTCCATGGGAATATTTTTTAATTGTTTCAAAGCAAAGAGAATGGGTAAGTTTGTTTTACTCTTATCTCCACAGCGTTTGTTTATCAGTACTTCTATTAATTAATTCATCTGTTGATCAGTATAATATTATGTCATCCATTCATCCATCCATTCATCTATTCACCTATACATCCATCCAGCCATCATTCATTCAAATGTTGTCATCCATTCTTTGAACCATAAAATCTTGTATCCATCCATCATTCAGACTATAGATCCATCCATTACTGGGCAAAACAACTACCTTTCAATTGAGCTGAGTCAACCGTTGATCCATTCACCTATACGTCTATCCATCAATTCAAACATATGGATCCTATCTTCCTTCCATTGATACAGATTGATTTATCCATTCATTGATCAAGAAAATATTCCATCCATTCATCCATCCATCCATCCACTTGTATATCTATCCATCCATCACATTTACTGATCTCTTTTGAATCAATTCTCTATCAATCATTCTGAAATCTACAAGGAATACAATCATAAATCTGTCAAATCATTTATTCATTCATCTTGGTTGTACATACACTTGAAAATCATCTGATCTTAAACCTAATCTTTGATACCCATTTGCCAACATCCAAAAGCTTACTCTCTATTTTTCTGAAACGGTCTTACTAGCACAACACAGAATCTTTCAGTGACTGATAGGCAACTAGTTGGCCAAAGACTGAGCAAAACTCCATCTGCAACCCCAGAGACGAGTGTCTGTTGATGAGGCGTATCAATGCTGACAGCTGAGAAGCCACACAAGCACATTTTTCACCTAGACTTGATTGCTTCTAGGATAAAGATAGACATAATTTCCATATATTTTAAATTGTTACCCTGTAGATTTGTCTGTGTGTTGGGTGGTCTGGAAAGTGAGTGGGATCAGTGGTATCTACAGGGGTGAACACAACATGGATGATAAAACTGCATGTTTGCTTTAGGGAACATTTGCACTTCCCATTGGAGTAAATTGCTGAGAGTGAGCAGCTGTGAATGGTTCTTTAAAAGCTCACTGGTCCCACTGGGCACCAGCAGCTGTGAACAAACACATAAACCCCGAGGATCTGCTGTAGCAAGGGAGTGCTTAATGTAAAAAAAAGGTTTAAAACTGAATATCCAGAGAGTGCATCTGTGTCAGTGTACAAAGACTTGCTTTAAATACTTGTAAACGGTCTCATTTTCCCACAAGGAGTGAGATTAAATGACTTCTCACTCTACTCTCCTTCTTCTTTATCTCTGTGGTGAGCATTAGTGATCTTGATTGGACGACTTACACCTTATGTAACATAAATACTTTTTAAATGTGTTAACTTGGTATTTTAAAATACTGTCAATAGGAAATCCAGTTCACTTTTTCTTAATTAGGTATGACCACAACAAAAAGATTCTAGCGGGTCATTTTCAAAGATTCATAAAACAACAGGACCTGAAGTGATATTTGTCAAAGTCACAATTCACCCTTTTTTTTGTTTTGCTTGGTTTGTTTGGTCCTCACCTGGTTCAGATTGCTGTCACATCCACCTTAAACTGAACTCTAGCTCCATTGTTAATGAACCAAGAATAAATTTTCTGGGTTGGTGGAACCAGAGTTCTTTGAGCTTTTGTGTGAGCTTTCACGTCACCCCCAAAACAGGCTTTCCAACAGAGCAAACTAGTTTGTGTGGTTCAGACTAAACATGTTAGGTGTGAGAACTCAGTGTCCTCACCAACTGCTTTCTGGAAAGGCATTTCCACAAACTTTTTAAAATCATTACAGGTTTTGGAACTGTGAGAGCCCACAGACAAATGACAGATTTATCAGTTTATCTTGTAGAGTGTTGTGCCACAAAGAAATTAAATTAGCACACCACACACCACCTAGTTCTGTCACCAACAACCCGGGGCCTCTGCTCTTCCAGCTTGACATCTCACGTGATCACAAACAACTTTACTGTAAAGAAACATGGCAGCCAATGTCAGGATGTTATCTGCTTGTTATAAATCATTTACAGGTTATGTATGGATGCTTTTGTTTGCAGCAAATCAACAAATTAGTCCTCAGTTTTTGACATCCATCTAAGTTTATGCCTGACTTTTATTACCTTCACCAAGGAGGTTATGTTTTCGGGGGAGTTTGTTGGTCAGTCCGTCTGTCCGTCTGTCCGTCTGTCTGTAAACAAAGTAACTCAAAAAGTAATGGATGGATTTGGCTGAAATTTTCAGGAAATGTTCAGCATGGAAAAAAGGAAGAACTGATTCGGTTTTGGTGTTGACCGGATCAGCATCTGGCTGCCATGACGAAAAATGTGATTTTTGTGAATAACTACTGAACTAAAACAGATTTCATTATGAATCCAATTGCTCATGGTATGTTTCCATGGTCAAGGAATCTAAATATTTACATGAAATAAAGGTAGGACTAATATTTATGGTGAAAATCACAATATGGGTGAGGACTGTGGCGCTGGCGGAGGTCTGCACTCTCCGAGTGCTTTTCTAGTTCTCATTGCCATAGCTACGCTCCTACCAGCTTGCTCACTGGTTGGCTTTGCTCTATAAGACACAGAGGGAATGCTCAACAGACCTTGGTGCACTCCCCACACATGAGGATTTATAATCATAAATATTGGGCGGGATATGTACTGCAAATGAGTAGACAGAATAAAACAGGTGTGAAGTTCAGACCTTCTGCGAGCCAGTCGCCTATCTCCACCAGTCACTTCGTGTATTTCTTTGAGGTTTGTTATCCCACCTCTTTCTTTGAAATGCCAGCCTGAAATGTGATATTATGTAAACCTGCAGTAAAGAAACTTGCAGAATACAATGAATGAGTAGAAAGGCTCAAATCTCATGGGTGTGAATGTATTGTGCGACAGTGGCTGCTGCAGTTCAGGTAAAGCATATTAGAATGTAAGTGTTTCCTTTACACTGGATAAGTTTTTAAAAAAGTGTATAAAGGAGATTATGTAATTACTGTTTTTAAAACAAGCAAGTCACACTTTAAAAAGTTTAGTCTTGCTTGCCTGTCCTCCTGCCTGATCTCTCTGTTGCTCCTGACCACACTCATGCTGACAGTGTTCTGCAGCACTGCTGAGCTGTGGTCGATGCTGCTCAGAAAGGCTGAGGTCTGGCTGGGGATCGCCTGAGTGACTTGGGCAGAGGCGTTGCCCCGGCAACAGCACATCCTGGCTCAGCTCGTAGAAAAGGCCTTACAAAAGGGACACTGACTTCACAACACAAACTACTCAAACTGCAGCTTCTGCAGAAACAAGACACTTATCTCCTCTTATCACAGCAGCATGCAACCAATGCAGAGACACTGTGAATCTCTATGAGCTCAAGATTTTACACTAGGTGAGTATGACTTCTGAAATGTGTAGGCATAGTTTGTGTCTATAGTTGGCCATGCTCCATGTATGAAAACCAGTTTTTCACTAACAAGTTAAATAATCAAACTAAAACAAAGAAGCCTTAACTAATGAAGCATCATTTGCTCTTCACACTTGTAGTTGGATCTGCAGACTGAACATTTCAAGTTTACTTCTAATCAGTCACTGTATGCTGCTACCTTAGCATTATGTTTTTTTTGGGTTTTTTTTTTTTTTTTTTTACAGCCAAGGCTCTGTGTGATTTCTAATGGTCCTTTTCTCTGATAGAAGAGAAAAAAAATGACAAAATAATTGTGCACTTGTGCCTTTGTATCTAAACAGAAAAGAATGCAAGTGCTATCCTTTAAGAAAATAGTATGGCATGCCCACTAGCATGGCTAAATACCCTCTTCACACTAGAAATTTGCAATTTCCAGGTAATGTCAGTGTAACCTACCAAGAAAATATCCAAACTTTCTTGTCTGCACATATCCCCCTTTCTCTGGGGAAGTTTCCTTAAGTGCAAGTGTCACAGTGGATGGATCTGGAAGGGGAAATACTAAAGGGCAAGTTGGAAAATTTCAGGGGTCAAGTTTGAGTGAAATATCTTGCTCTTCACTTTGACACAAGCAGATATCACTTGGATAAACTGGGGATTTTTTCAGGTTTCTCTTTATGAGGTTATTGTGTGCTAGCTTGGTTAGCTTAAAGGGGTAAGCTAACAGGGTTTGGGAACCACAATCTAGTATGACAGAAGCCATTAAGTTTCCCGACTGATATCTCATAGTTACAGGAACAGTGCAAGAGACTGGATCAGAAAAAACACAGTGAGTTATATTTGACAACAATGTATAGTTTTGGCACAAGTTTCATAATTTCCATCTCTGTGTAACAATCTCTTTTTTACAAACACATGAATATACTCATGTGTAATAATGCTGCAATTCATTGTAATTAAGGACTGACTGATTGATTGATTGATTGATTGATTGATTGACTGATTGATTGGTAATTGTTGTTCTGTCAGGACAATGTTGTCTAAGAAAACACACCAGAGCAGTAATTTAAATTTTGCTTTATTTGCAGTTGTTCAGATTTAGCTCATTTGCAATTATTTATGTTAAGATCCATTAGCAGTTTATATTAGCTTTATGGCAGATATCTGAATTTGGCAGTATGGTTCTGATGGGGGCTCTCCTTGCCCTTCCACCTGCCGAAAGGAACAACCCACATTGCTGCCTCATGCCTTCCTTTCGCTCATAAGGAAAGCACGAGGCATGGAAGGAAGCAGCCAAAATTGCCCCATAGCTTAAATGTAAGCATGACATGGATTAAATCAGAAACATGGCATAATGGAGGAGCTGGGATGGAGGGTTGTGAAGCAACTTGCAGAGGAAGCAGAAAAGAGTGGGCAGGCTAGGGCAGCTAAATAAGGCAGTCTGAGTGCATTTAGGTAATAGTAGTTTATAAAGTAATCAGCAAGCTATCAGCGGAGGTGGGGTAACTTTGAATTAGATATTTAATAATGAAACACTGTCATAATAGCAGTCATGATTCTGAACACTCCTGCTCAATTTATGATTAATCCCTGTTTATTTTCTTTCAATTTATCAGTAATTCACTTAGGACAATATATATTTTAAAGACCTGAAAACAAACATTTTAATCTCTAAGCAGTTAAAATACTATGAGATATATATATATTTTTAAAAATGTAAATGTTTAAAAGCACTGTAACTTGAAAAAGTATTAAGAGTAAGCCCTAGAAAAACAGATAAGTGAATAGACATGCCTACATGAATGTGTAAATCAGGTTTTTGCTTTAGGCTTCCTACTCACATACACATAAACTAATGTTAAGCTGATGGCAATGCTGATCACATTAAGGCTTAATTATGGCGTAATGAGCTACTTTCAAAGTTTACTGTAATTGAAACACACCCGTGGCATCACTTTCATCAAGGAAAAGCAAAACATCTTTATGGGGGTGAGGCCTTGAAATGTTAGAGATGTTTTGATGACAGAGTTTTTAGTCACTTGTTGATTGGTTGGACTGTCCTCAGCTTGATGGAGCTTTTTACACACACAGATACAAACACACACACACACACACACAGGGGCGCTTGGCCAGTGCCTGCAGCACAAAGCACTCACATTTTTCTTTCCTCCTGTTTGTATTTTGACAGATATCTAAGACACACAGCGGGGAAATATTGTGGGTTTGGATTGTCTGAAAGTGCACCGTTGCACTTTTTATGCCACCACATCTCATCCATGAAAACAAAACTTTGTGTCTGTTGGAGTCCAAGCACAGGAAAGCGACAGTAATACATATTCATCCCATTTTTCATCTTTATTTTGCAACACTTTGGCCTTTTAATATTGTATTTTATTAATATTGGCTTACATACATATTTCTGTCTCTCATTAGATTTTGTTTGTTGAAGCTTGAGGTGAAGGCTTCTCATGTGGTGCTTTCAACCTCTGTTAGCAACACGCAGGCACACTCACAGACAGGCACACACACTTGTCTTGAGACTGCTGCAGAGATCAATCATCTCTTGTATATTCTTGAGTCTTGACAGACATTTAGTGGGGAAATAAACAGTACTATAAATATAAGCCTACAAGCCCACAGACAAAATCCTGTCTCAAAGGAAACACAATTTTAGTTTAGTTGGCGTTTTTATGAACAAAGATTTATTTTTCACCTATAGATGTCTCAACCATGCCATCAATCAATCAAACAATCAATCTTTATTTGCATAGCAGTTTTCATAAAACAAATAAAAGACCAAGTGCTTTACATCAACAAAGAAAAATAAAATCAAAACCAAAAAATATAAAAGTAACATTTATAAATATATAAATATAAATCCATTCATGCTTTCATACATATATATGTACTGTGGGGTGCTGGTTTGGAGGAGTGGTTAGCACCCCATGTACATACTTCTGCTGGTCCAGGTTCAAATCCCACCTGTGACCACTTTGCAGAGTGTCTTCCCCTACTCTCTCACCCCCTTTCACAAGCCTATCCACTGTCTCTCTGCTATCAATAAAGGCACAAAATGCCCAAAAAATACGTTAAAAGAAAAAAAAAAAAAAAAAAAAAAAAAAAAATATATATATATATATATATATATATATATATATATATATATATATATGTACAGTATATATAAATATGCTTATCTCTGCATGACTCTCCTGCATTTGTGCTCTCAAGCCCAAATTTTTATTTATGTATTGATTTTTTGACCTGCTATAGCACTTCAGCTGACGTGAACTACTTGCTATCGCTGCAAGTTCACATCTTGTGCCGCTGTTTGCTTTTACTGCTCAGTGTAAAGGAGACGTCAATCTCGAAGTTTGCAGGGACAAAGCCACCTATATGCCATGGGAATTATTGCAGTCAGAGGCGCAAAGTGCGCTCAGATGCCAAACTGTGTGGACGTGTTTGCGCCTGTATATCATTAGAGCAAATTCTTTGGAGGATAAGACGCTAAGACAGGGCAGATTGCGTGAGCTATTTCTGCGCAAATGATGGCGCTATTAGCAGGAGCAATCCATTCTTTGTGGATCTGGTCCATAGTGTTTAGAATGCAGGGCCCATTTGAAGGGCCTGTCAGGGGGGAAACCATTTCTGCAGGCAGCTCTGACAGGAAAATATACTTAGAAGTCTGTGTGGCACTTTTGATTTTCAACTAAAGCTGCCATTGAGCTGACACTTGATGGTCTAGTTTGATCCAGCACAGGTTGTTATGATTTTGAGCAGTAAGCCCTAAACGTTGCTGAGTTTTAAGAGAAACATTTTTTGTCTTAACACAATGTAATTTAAAGCACACAGTGGTTCCATATGTTAATTGTTCCTGTCAAATTACTCTCTAGCCTCTCCTCATACCTAGAAACTGGTCCATTAAAATTTCAGTTGTCTTTTACTTCATGTGGTTTACATTTCCTCATCAGCTGGTGCATCCAGTTGAGAAATAACTGTCTTCAATTCATTCATTAGAAAAAGGAATTATCTTGTGCTTAAACATGCAGTTGACAACTGAGGCTGTTAACTTCTCCATATACGTATAAAGTAGATGAGAACATTTTCGACCCCCAGTTGTGTTCCAAGAGTGTGTGATACTATGTGGAAGCTAGATTGGTCAGCAGCTACATGTTGTCGATATAAGCTAAAAAGAAAGAAAAGACAAGAGCAAATATGCAAGAAATAATCTGACATGCTAAACCTGGGTTAGCAGCGCACCCAGGACATATCCTCAGCTGTGAGTAGTTGTCCTTTACAGCTTTCCCATTCTGATTCAACTGTTGGGCGACATCAACACATTCAATCCTTAAATGAGACATATCATGCTTGTTTCTCCTTTTCACCATGCCAGACTAGGATGCCTGTAAAGCATTTCTGCCCTCAGTGCAAGTCATTTAGTTCCTTCATTGCCCGACAGTAGCGTTCTCAAAATCCTCATTTTAGACCATTATCAAGCTCTTGTTGAAACGCTTGGATCTCAGGATGACCTAAATTTACCTCGCAACGTCACAGCCCTTTGTGCTCTAATTGGTCAGTTCTATCGGGGATAGAGCCAGCCTGTCCTTCTTCTTCTACTGTATTTTCCGGCTGGCTCAAAGCAGCGACCGCGTATTGAGTCCCTCTACAGGCCAGAGCTGGTAATGAGTGAGTGTGAGCTAGGGATCTATAAACTGCTGCTGGACGAATGTGTTCCTCGGTGACGGTTTTGTGGCTAACGGACATCACAGAGGAGGAAGTGTTTTATCAGATTACTCCAATAAAAAGAAAGGTACCCCGTGTCGTCACGCGGTTTAAATCTCGCGGACATCTCGCAATGACCTATTTTCAGAGGCATCAAATCTTGTTCTAGGATATCAGAAAAAATACAATATCTCATTTTTTGAAAATTAAGGGGGTATAAGGTCTTGTTTTCAAATTTATTATATTATATGTAAGTATTAAATCATGCATCAGCATGATATGTCTCCTTTAAACATCCTTTTCGGCTCAGTCGAGAAATTAGTACCTGGCATGGTGATTCATTTTGCTTCCACAAAAATGACCAAAGAGACACCTCTTTCAGAAAAGATTAATACAAATTTGAAAGCATTTTTGATCATATTGTGTACCTTATTGGTTGAATCTTCCTCTTGAAGTTTCAAATGAACAGATGCAACATTGAGTGTTTGTGTGTGTGTTTTCTTGACGTTATAAGGCACTGAAAGACACTTACACTGTTTACCCACAGGCGTTAGACCCTTTTCATTCGGCGCGCTTGTATAAAGAAAGCCCTCTGCAACCCCTGTCAAACTACAAGCTCCATCAATGAGGAGCTGCTGAATGAAAAAGAGGGTGAGGGTTTTTTTGTGAGATTGAATTTAAAACCCTTTCGAGGAGTTTGCTTTAAAGAAAACATGTAGATGTGGACAATCTAAAGCTCATCTTATTACTTCTCTAGATTGCTTTCCATTAGTTTATCTATCTTTTTGCCTAGTGGAGCTAAAATCAACCAGCATGCTTATTACCTAAAGGCAATAATTTGATACAACGGAAATCATCTCTTAGGTTTTCTGCTCACTGCATTTTAAATGGTCGTAAAACTAAATGGAAACCTCTGACAGACCCTCCCCTATGAATGACGTCCGATATCACCCGCCATAAACGTGGACGCTGTGCCTCCATCTCCCTTTAATGGCTTCCACTAAAGACCTGACCTGTTTTATTTTTGTGTCAATGTTGCTGTCACGACATCTGATTCATGAGCTACTCAGTTTTTCCTTAAAGGAAGGTCATTATTTCGTCAATATCATTATGACTAACTGCATATATGTGTGTGTAAGAGTAATGTGTGTCTCCTTACGTTCTTGGTAGGTTGTGAAAAGGATCCGGAAGCGACTCTTGCGGCTGGCCTCGTCCGCCCACATGCGTATGACGCCCAGTGTGGACACCAGCATGAGGTCGTTAGCCACCGTGGAGCAGTACTTGCTCTTTAGGTCTTCCACCGAGCTGGGTTAAGATAAGAAGTCAGAATTTATTATCACTGACAATTTTGCTTGCAATAAATTTCAGTAATGAATACAACCTGAAGACAAGCCCAACACAGTCAAAGAAGGTTGCTTATATCTTTTGATCACACCCTCTGGATATCAGTAATCAGATATATCGTATCTCAAAAGATCAAATAAAGGTGAATTTTATCATGATATTAAAGCTCTCCAAAGAAACAGGCTGAAATCAGTACTGATGACGACAAAAGCATCAAGATTGTTGTTTTAATAAAGTGATTTATGAAACTTGCTATCACTGCTTCAGGGTAGGTAACAGGCAGTTACCTTGATTTATCATCGCAACATTTAATGAATAAAGAAAATGTACATTACAGAGCCTATAATATGTTTATGAAAGTTTTATATACCCTTTTGGTCAGGTTTACTTTTTCCTCTGCATGATACAGTATTTCTATGCTCAAGACAAAACGTTCCCCTCAACTGGACTTCTCTCTCTATTACCAGAGTCAGGACCAGGTTTCCCTGCCCCCTAAATAGACCACAGTGATGTTCCTGCTATTGTTGATTCAGCAGATTAAGTACCCCAGATAGCAAGCCCAGTGAAAAGTATGGACAGAATTCAGAGCCATGTCAACATGGTGCTGAGCAGCACTGAAATTGCCAGTCACCAGAGCTGCTCCACCAATCAGAACAGACTGGACCCAAGTGGGGAGGCCTTAAAGGATAAGTTTGGTTTCTACAGCTTTCACATTGTTTATAGAATGAAGTAGAACAATATGCTCACCCAGAAGGCTTTCCTGATCCAAACAGTGCTTCGGGAGACATTTAGATCCAAAATCTAGCAGTGGACATCCGTATAATGGTAGCACACGGGGCATGTATAGCGCCGCTCCTAAAACTGCAATAATCGTCCAAAAACTCATTAGTTTCACCAATATTTCATCATGGTCCGCTCACGCTACTCCTCCACGACAGTCCGAGGTCGTTCCACCCATGTTTTTGTGACTGTGCTGACCTCTGAACTGAAAACTTTCTTTACGGCTGCCGCGCATGCGCAGTACGGCTCATTGTTTCAGGGGCGACCGTCTGCTACTCAACAACTTTCTTCTTCCAGTTTTGTGCAAAATGGACGAATATCTATCGGATGAAGATGTTGTGGAGGAGAACTTTGAATATGATGGGTGTCCTTACAGTTTCGAGCCAGAGTTTACAGATGAGGAGCTCATCGAAAGGAGGACACGGAGGCAAAGAGAAGAACAGCTGGCCAGAGAGCAGTGTTCAGTTCAGAGGTCAGCACAGTCACAAAACATGGGTGGAGCGACCCCGGACTGTCGTGAAGGAGTAGCCCGAGCGGACCATGATGAAACATTGGTGAAACTAATGAGTTTTTGGACGATTAATGCAGTTTTAGGAGCGGCGCTATACATGCCCCGTGTGCTACCATTATACGGATGTCCGCTGCTTGATTTTGGATCTAAATATCTCCCGAAGCACTGTTTGGATCAGGAAAGCCTTCTGGGTGAGTTTATTGTTCTACTTCATTCTATAAACAATGTGAAAGCTGTAGAAACCGGACTTATCCTTTAAAGTTACAGGAGCTCTGATAGAGTTAGAATACTGATGTATCAGGGAAACTCATTACATGAAAACTAAGAGCTTTTTTGGACATTAGTGACTCTAAACAGACTCTAGCAGTCATTGAAAATGAGTGTATCATAAGTAAGTCAGAGAAAAAAGAAGGATCTAATAAGTGCTTTACAATTAAATAGTAAAACGATTATAATACTTTAAAACAGAGTGCAAAGAACAAGCAACAGTACAATGTGCTGCATAGTTTCAACTAGAAAAATTTGTTTCTGCTGTTTCTTAAAATAGATATGCTGCTAAAATGTATATTTTAATGACTGAAAAGTGAATAAGCACTTTGAATATTTATATATTTCTATATGTACAAGTACATAACTTGAATATGAATGTTGACTTTGTTTATTTTGCAAAAGTTGATCTTGAAGTGAAAACACCATCTTTTAGAAAACAAATTTAAAATCAACCTCTCAAAACACACAAAATCCCACAGATGCAATGCAAGACACACAACAAACCATTAAAGACCCCAAGAAGTTAAAAGAAAACTTCAAAAAGATATGTGATTGAAAAAAACCATACTGTGTCTTATTTGCCATTTATTTTATACATATATTATTATTCATATTATTTTTTGCTACCTATTGGAGGGTTAGGGTTAAGGGGTTAGTTTTTTACTATATATATGTATGTATATATATATATATATATATATATATATATATATATATATATATATATATATATATATATGTATTTATATATATATATATATATATATACACATATATATATACATATATATACACATATAGATAGATAGATACATATAGATATATATATATAGATAGATATATACAGTATATAACAACAAATCAAAAAAACACAACTCAAAATAAGAGACAAATAAATATATAAAAAAACTGCTATTTTTGATTACACTACAAGCCTAAGTTCTTAACTATTCCCTGGACCTAGGTGGTGCAGCTCCTATTTTTTTGGAGCTCACATGTTTACTCTTTATTTTACTCTGTCGCATCTAAATGGTAATAATAGTCTGTGTTTTTGAGACCTTTGACAACTTTGACAGGCTTTCACTTAAGTAGATGTTGTCTTGAATTATAATATCTGGTATAATTGTCATCAATTTCTTCCTGTTGTCAAAAGCTTCCAGTTTTCTGAAGTGCTGATTGCACTCGGTTTAAAGGGCTCAGTCTGTTACCCATTAGGTCATCCAAGGCTAATGTTTGACTGTTTTTTTGTCAGCGCCAATCATTTCTTTGTTTAACATAATTGCGTATGCCTGCCTTTACAAGAAAGAGCTTGATTATTTGCTGCCATCTTCAGAAAACAGATAAGGCTATGAACAAAAGATAAAAGGTCAACAAGTTGTACCTGCCACCATCGTACACTGCCACAAAGTTGCGTTTGCATTCGTTGGAATTGGCCATCTCGTAGTCCAGAAATCGCAGATAGATCTGCACAAAGGAGGAAACATTAAAGGAGAAAAAAGCAGAGATCAAATGAGAAAAATTAAGGATGAGAACAAGACAGAGGAAACATAACAAAGGCAAAGAGGAGTGACAGAAAAGACTTCAGCTCCATCCTATTATTTCCTGTGCAATTTACTCATTATCCAACTGTCTGATATCGCAGCTCCGTAATGAAATAAGACTGACAGGCTGCAGCTTGCTCAAAGTCATTACGTATGCATATCAAATGAGGACTGAGAAACGGGCAGAGTCTATTAGCTTTATACTCATTAGCCATATCTGTTGCGATAAAAAGTTACACAAAACCTACAACCTTTAAGGGGACCTTGGACATTTTAGAAATGCTTTGTAGAAAATGTCACCCAATTGCAGCTTGCTTTAGACAAAGACCTTTAAAGTGCACTAGACTTTAATACATGATTTAAAAGTTCAACATAAAGGCTTTCAATCTTCAACAGAGGTTAGCAGAGTGTCATATTTTAACACCCACACAATTTTGCTTCTGTCAAGTGAAAAATCCCTCTTGTTTTCAACCTTAACGACCGATATTCCCACTAAAATGAACACTTCCTAACTTCATTGTCTGTCACTCATTCATCAGGCCCCCATCACCCAATCACAGCTCAGGTTCTGGTCGGCTGAGCACAGCCCTCACTGTCATTACGGTTAATGAGTAGACTTCCAAACTGTGACAGGCGAGAATGTGGCGCTTTTAAATGCCCAGAGACGAAAGCTGCAGAAGAACCGGATAATGGACCTCGCAATGTCAACTCACCTTCAACAACATGACAGGTGAAATGAACTGGAGGAAGAAAACAAGCTCAATAATTCCCCCAAGGTCTTAAATTGGCATCAGCAATTTTCAGTTAATTAAAAGTGAATTTTATACAGGCTTTAGGTATACATGTATAGGAGCTTGGCTTCAAAGATCAGAACACCTCTATTGTCCTCCATTATATGATAGTTATGATGACTACTGCTAAATATTGCTGTCTGATAACGGACAAATACTTTCATTGTGAATCATGAAACATGGAAAAAAATACAATTGTGGAATTATTTTAAAACAAAATATATAGTTGAGTTTATTCATAAAAGGGACAAAATATACCCTATCAAGTGTATGCTTGGATGGTTGAGGTTGGAAAGTGAAACAATTGTACTTAAGCATGCAATGCTGGCAGGCAACAGAAGGAAACTAGAGAATTTGCTGCTTAAAATAGCTCACAAACTGATTAGATATTTGTCGGATGACAGAACAATGATACAAGGAAACTTGGGGTATTTTCTTTGGTGAATCGACCTCTTGACAGAGACCCAATTATATTGGCTTGTCAGATATCACAACAGAGTGCTGTTTGGTTAGTTGTTGTGTAGCTCTTTTTCATGTACATTTTCACCCATGAATATAGAAGTTCTATATAGAACATATAACTTATGGGTTGAATAAAGTAACTGGAAAAACAATGATTGGACAATCAATCAGACGTAAAATACAAACCTCAGTTCTAATGAAGATGGGACATTGTGTAAACCGTCACCATAAGAAAAACACAATGATTTCAAATCCTCTTTGACTTGTGTTACATTTAAGACACCACAAAGACAAGATATCTAAATTCTCAACTAATGAACTCCATTGCTTTTCCTATTTTCAAATACTAATTTTAAATTTGATGTCTGCAACAAATTCCAAAAAAGCTGGGACAGGAGCAATAAAAAAAACTGTCAAAGAAGAGGAATGCTCAAAAAACACCTGTTTGAAAAATTCCACAAATGAACACTTCAATTAAGTAATCAACACTCAGACTCAAGTGATTTGTGAGCTCAATCGCAAGCTTGATGTGATTCTTGTTCGCAAGCAGGAAAACACCTTGGAGAAGTTGACAGCTCGGCTCGGCTGAATGGGCCCACAGATTTGGAACATCATCGTGAGAGACCAAAATACTAAAAAGACTGATGGAAAATTACAGTTGGTCTGACCCAAACTATTCCTTATCTCTATCTGTTTTGGCTCCCGTCTGTCTGTTTTGAGCAGACATGTCTACTCTCCTGGAATGTTTTGCTAAGAGAGGCTTGATCCTCCCCTCCACTCCCTCATCCTGTGAACTTTGCACTGGATCAGAAACTCTCTCTCAAGGCCATACAGTCATCTTATTGGACAATAGAGACTTTGTGAGGTCTGAGCTAGGACAAGGTCACTGGTCTCCCTTCGAATCAACGCCTCCGCTGGCTGCTCGTCCCTGTGTTTGTTGTCTCATGTGTTGAAGTGTTTTTTTTTTTCCAATCCCTCAATGTGCTCCCCTGACAGGGGAAGAATTGTTTAGAATGTTTTATTTTTTCTTTTACCCCTCTCCTTTTCCTCTTGTTTACTTTTCTGCAAGCACTTTGATTTACATATGTTGAAGGAAAAGTGCTATATGAAAAAAGTTTGATTGATAGATTGATTGATCTCAAAAAGGCTGTGTTGTGCACAGGCAAGCATGGCGCGAGGATCAACACTTCCTGAACAACTGTGTAAGTACAAGTCCAGCAGTTTAAGAACAGCGTTTATGAAGATACAGTTGCAAGTTGTTCAGGGATTTCACCATGTAGAGTCCATAATATCACCGAAAGATTCAGAAAATCTGTAGATATCTCTGCATCTAAGCAGCAAGGGAGAAAACCAACACTGAATGCACATGACCTTTGATCCCTTAAGGTGGCACTGCATGAAAAAAAACAGCATTGTTCTGTAACAGATATTGCCATATGGGCTCAAGAACACATCAGAAAAATACTGTCAGTTAGCACAGTTTGTGGCTATATCTTCAAGTGCAAGTTAAAACGTTGCCTAGGGATGTAACGGTTACCAGTAAAATGGTGAACCATGGTAAATTTCCATGTTAATCATTGCCATGTCCAATTAGAATTACCGTTATACTATGTTTGATTACCACACTGTTTCTATAACGCACGGTGATGCTGATCTTTGCCTGGAAAAGCCTGAATTGCTCCTTGGTGAGGCAGCCCTCTCACGCAGACAGAGGCGCGCATGAGAAGTTTGCAATGTTTGCAACTGTACAGCAGTTGGAGTCTCACTCAGAGTTACAGGTTTTCCCACTTGAAACGGACAAAGTCTAAAGTCTGGGTGAAGTTTGGATTTGACAAGGATGTGGATGGGAAACTGATTGACGACAGCCACCCTGTCTAAAACACGAAACTGCGGTGAAAGACAAAATGTGTGTGATTAAAACTGCTGTAACTCCTCCAGTAAATGAGCAGAGAGAGAGAGAGAGGATTCAGTAAGCCATACCTGGGTGAATTACAGGGGGGTTCGCAGGATTTTCTGTGGGAATAATGTATAAAGGTTGTAAATAACCACATTAGTATCAATCTGGAGTATGCTCTTGCCGTTCTTTCGCCATTTATTATTCGTGTTTAGCTGTGTTTCGCCGTATTTCATCATAATAGATCATCTTTTTCCGTCATAGTTCATGTTTTATGGATTTCATCAATTGTAATTTGCAAATGTTAAAGGAGATGTTGAGGAGATCTGCCATTGAAAGGGGAGCGCAGAAAAGAGTCATGAAGGGGGCTAACTGCTTCAGGGACTATCGTTAGTAAAATAATAATAAAAAAAAAACACCTGAACATGGTCTTATATAACAAGCTGTAACATGGACACTAATGCTGTAGGCAAACAAAAATGTTTGAGTGTAGGTTAAGGTTAAGATTATTTTTGGTTGTCTCAAAACTTTGAACATGTTCATTCACAATTCGTTATAAAGAGAATACTGTTTAAAGTTCAAATCAGTTTTTTTCATTGCTTATAATTACACACAGTTTAAGCATTTATTACAAATCAGTGACAAATACTTGCCAGAATTTTGTACTTTTATTTATCATTAAAAACCTTAAATCGTTTAGTTATAGGGTATTTCCTGAAGAAGTTATTCACAAAAAAAGACAAAAAGCCGTTAGAATTATAATATAAAAGGGATTAAACGATTCCAAGACTGTGTAAAAGTACTTTTTGAACATTTTGAGGACACTGAAACAATACCGCGATAATAATGATAAACGTGTTAATTTTAGTCACAATAACCGTGATATGAGATTTTCATACCGTTACATCCCTAACTCTGCCATGCAAAACCAAAACCATATATCATCAACACTGAGATGGACTGACATAAAGTGGAAACAAGTGCTGTGTTCTGATGAGTCCACATTTATAATACTTTTTGGGAAATTGTGGATGTCATGTCCTGCATGCTAAATAGGAAAAAAAACAACAACTCGGATTGGTATTAGCACAGATACCACGACGCTGAAAGATATACACAGGGCTTGTAGCACCAAAGATCACACATAACATACTCAAAAATGGCATGTATGTTTTTTAGATTGCCTATATGCAATTTTGTGCTCATTATTTGAGGACTTAGTAGGTCCAGCCCTAAATATTTTGTCATTGTCGGTGTTCAATTGAGCATATGTTAAAAAGAGGTTAGCATATTTTTATTTACTCTTGACACAAGTCGCAACTTTAATGTCTCATATTGGAAAGTTAAAAAATTAACATGAAATGTGTTTTTCAGACACATCAATACATCAATCATCAATAATATCAATACATGGAAACTTGTCAGCACTCCCTGACACTGAAAAGTCAAGATTGAAGTTTCTGTCTTTAAATAGTGAAAAAAGGCTCAGTTCTATGGCATGTAGCCAGAGCTTTAATGTGTTCTTGTTAAGGTCATAGTCAAGGTTGAGGTTATGGTTAGCTGACTTTTCCTTCATTTGTTTAAGAGTTCATCAGTCCACTGATGTAAAAAATTGGCCCTGTCGTTTCTCTGCCAGCTATTTGCAGCCATATTGGACACACAGCATTTCCTGTGTGGAGTGCAGTCAGTGCAGCCTTCTGTAACCAATTAAAGCTAATTCTATCAGGGAGAGCTAATTAAAAATACAAAACACTGTTGATATGGCATGAGTTTAACTTTTAGAGCAGACTGCATCTGGTGGTAATTGCTGATTGAGAAGACAAACCTGTCATCATTGAAGATGCATACAGAGCACAATCTAACAGTTTGACCATCACAACTGATTGTGGATGGAGGCATGAAGCTGCTGACCTTCACTGCAGTTTTGAATTAAGACAAGAGGCAGTTTTCTACCTCAGATTAGCAAAATCTAGACTTACAGTATGTTTATTCCTACACATAAAACACTGTTCCTGTTATCCATGTGATCCAGCCACAAGTTATGTGTTTGCTGTCAGGGACCTAAGAATAAAAGGGAAGAATAATGGTTGCAGTTGCATAAGGCAGAGATTTTCAATTTTGATGTATGACTACAAAGTAAACCAATGCAGCACTTGTACTATATCTGTCAAAAAAGGCACAGAACACTGGATTGATTCATTGTTCCCTTTACCTGGAAGATAAGCACCGCAGATGTACTACTGTATCTGAAAATCCAACTACCGCTGGAGCGTAGCCAGTGTGAACTGTAAAAACCTGAAACACTATTCCAGCTCCGACTGAAATGTGGCCTCTGGACGTGTCTGCCATCGTAAGTGCTCAGTTACAGGCTGTACTTGAAAGTAGCAAGAAATAAAAGTGTTTGTGATAATTGTTATTTGGCAGAGAGGGGCAACAGAGTATTCCTCAGGGGGTTGGTGGGGGGAAATGGCAGCAAACGCACTTTTATGGCGTAAAACATGACAGCCTTTGCTTTTTGAGCATTTTTATAACATAAAATGGTGCAAATAGATCACAGACTGCAGTCTCTGCTATTTTGCTCATGTGCGTCCTGCTGAGTTTGCACATTTGAGGATAATAACTCCAATTTGTCATGTCTGTGATTTCGTTTTGCATCCTGTAGGCAGTGTCTGATGGATGCGAGTTGCCAGATTTGACAAAGCAGTGATCAAATGCTTTGCTATGTTAGAAAAAAAGCATGCACTTACATAGATACACATAGTAAAAACCCTTTGAGGTGTTTTTTTTTAAAGTTTCCATTGATGAAATCCTCTAACTGACCAATGATGAAGAAAAATCAGAGTGCAGAAGGCATCGCAAAGCCAAATGACGGCAATGAATCAGATAGATACAATCACCGATTTGTTATACCAGAGATTGGCTCGAGCAAGGAAAATAGGGCTGCCTCCTCATTGATCCTACAGCACCCAATAATGACGCAGAATCCATCAGCAACTAGGGTGGGGAAGAATATGTTCTCACTGTTGCTAAAGAGGTGCCTGTAACAGCGTCAGTGCTGTTCATTACAGTCAGAATGAATGTCTATATTTTGGCCATTATGTTCATGGTTAAGCCACAGAGGGTGTCAGACAGTGCAGGCAGGTGTCATGGAAGCATCCAGACAGTGTGAGACAAACAGGACACAAATAATGTCTGCGGGGGAAAATGAGGTAGCAAAAATATTCCTCAACAAATAACAGCTGTCAGAGCAGTTTGAAATGTTGAGAAAGCAGGCTGAAAAGATGCTGCATTTGTTTTGTTTTACTTATGGTCTGTTTATTTTCATAAGGACATTCATTTCCTAGCTGATTTACACAAAAGTAGTATTGTAGAAAACAGGTTTCTGGTTGTAAGGCTATTTTATGTATACTTAGGAGCCAATTATTTTCATTTAATGTTTTTTTTTTTTTTTTTTTTACCAAGGTAAGGGCAGCCAAAGAAGAACATCACATGTAATGATCATCATCAGTTTGAAAACAGAACAACTAAAATTGCTATTTAGAATTTCCCTAAAACTTTGCTAAGATGTTTACACTGACTCAAGGATGAAACAATGACACTTTGGGGATTATAGGTCAAAAGTAAAAACGACGGGATTTTATGTTTATTCATTGTTTGTGAACCAACATGGGCCATATTGTATTGTCTTGTACTGTATGCAGGTCCAATTTTTACACCCAGTACTCATGCTGTTTAGATTACAAATGATCATGCACTCCTGATAGCGTACAGGGGTGTGTTTGTCCTGCAAATGAAGAGCGGGCAGGCACAAAGCTGATGTGTTCCTAACTTGAGGATGCAGAAAATGACTGCAAGTTAAAGCTCTCTAAACTACGTCTGAAGTCTAAAGTCAGTGGCATCAAGTGCTATTTTGAGGAGACATTGGAGAAAGACTGCCATATGTCTGCAAGATCAACACACAAACTTTACTGAGCTTGTTTTACTCACATAGGATGCACAGTAGTGTAACTTGTCTGTTAAATATCAAAAAACTTCTTGATAAATTCAGTATAATGTTTATATAGGTCAGAGGGTAGGGAGACAGCTCAGCTTCTGTGCACTTTTCCCATGCACTCCATTGCGTGTAATATTCCCAGAAACAAGAAAAACACACACAACTGAAGATTTCAATGCAAACTGTAGTTACAGTTATAATATTTGTATTGATTCTGTATGATTCATAAAAATAGTTACAGTGTTTGTTTTTTTTTTATGTATTTTTGGGCATTTTTGTGCCTTTAATGATAGGAGAGAGACAGTGGATAGGCCTGTGAAAGGGGTTGAGAGAGTAGGGGAAGACATTCTGCAAGCTGGTCACAGGTGGGATTCGAACCTGGACCGGCAGAAGCAAGTACATGGGGTGCTAACCACTCAGCCAAACCACCACCCCAATAGTTACAGTGTTTTTGGGGTGCTGGTTTGGCAGAGTGGTTAGCAACCATGCACATCTCATGTACTTGCTTCTGCTGGTCAGGTGAAATCCACTGTCTATCCTGTCAATAAAGGCACAAAATCCCCAAAAAATACATTTAAAAAAAATAAATATTTACAGTGTTTTGATGCATGAAATAAAGAACAGGGCCAAGAATGAGAGAATAGATCACTTAAAGCCAGCACATATTTGATGTATAGTAAACAGGCCTATCAGAAACATAAATAAGTCTGATCCTGCTGGTTTTACCCTGAAATTAAACTGATCGATAAGGTTTTACGCTCATGCAGAAACTTCTAACTTGTGTAGCAAAAATCCCAGGTGCCTTGTGCACATAGATCTAACGGGGTAGAGAGGTGAAACTGATTGGTTTGATCTTTGTTACACCCATAACACACCCATGTACAGTAAAATTGAACCACATGATCTGTCCTCTGTGCCCTGTGCCTGACTTTGTGTGATAAATTTGTGTCTTTAAAACAGCAAAATGTAGACTGAAATATAGATCAAGCTGTTGTGATGCCTTTAGGAAATACACTTCACTGTCAAAATAGGCCCAGACTTAGCTTACTTATATTTTAAAGCTAGTCATATAACAGTAAGGTGGTGTTTTTAACTTTAATCTTCACAACTTCCTTACTTATTTTAGCCACAGACTGAACCTTTTAAGTACATTAAAGGCTTATTTTGGACTATTTACTTTCTATTCAAAATATTTTAACTTTTATGTACGAGTGTATCATTGTTTGATTAGTGATTTGATTAGATTTGACTAGTCTTCATCAGCCTTTGTCTGTATTTTCATTGTTTTACATTCTTATTTTCATAATGTCCTTTGTAGTAAGAGCTTCACCTTGATAACTCTCAGCATTAAATCAGGGTTGTTTGATTGATTGATTGATACAAAGCAGTCACTTTATCGCATCAAATTTGCTGCATTGCTGTCACTTCTTGGAACAACACTCTGCCATTATAGCTCACAAGCTCCTCTTCACCTTCCGTGCCATCCTGCTCTTGAAACTTCATCCCCATACATTTAGATCTCTGATAAAATGCATTATTAACCACACCTCTTATCCCTTATCCCCTCCTTTCCCATTTTTCCTGCTCTTCTGTCTCCCTCTCCTCTTGCCATCTCTCTCTGGAGCGCTCCGGTGCAGTCTAATTAGAGCCTCCGGTATAGGATGTCATTATGTCTCTGCTGTTCCTGGCACACTGGGTACAGTGCAGCACTGTATCAGCATAGGGAAAACTAAAGCACGGCCCTGCATGCAAACACAAACACATCCATGCGGGGGGTGTTTGCATCCTTTGAATCTTTGTTGCTGCAAGATTGCATTTGGAAAAGGGAGGAAGCGAGAGAAAGAAGGATGGAGTGAGTTATATTTGATGTGTGACTGAGTGTGAAAGCTTCAGGACCAAAGATAGATCTGTGCTAAAAATTTTATTTGCTGCCTTGTCTATCAGTGTCAGCCTTTGGCCCCATGAGTTGTCTTGTGAGACAGTCCTGCAGGGCGAAATATGACACTGATTTAGACCAAGAAAAATACATCATACTGCCAGGCTGTGTCACTCTGTCGCTCTTTCATGCTCGCACACACAGCCTCACTCACAGTGGCATGCATGGAGCAGGCAGAAAACTGACTTATTGACTCTTTGGTGTTCTGGCTGACTCAGACACTCCACTTAGAAGCACTGGAGAATCAATGCTGCCTTTACTTTTTTCTTTAATCGACCCAAAACGCCCTGGATCCCCTCAAATAGTCGTTTCAATGCGACACTTATTGTATGGCTTCACATGAGAGCAGATGATGGAGAGATGGTTCCATGTGGATGACATAGTTTAATGGTTCCTGTGGCCTTGGGCCTTAAATAAAGTGAATCTAAAGGACATTTCTGGAGGGAAACAAGGGTGTAGCAGGATATATGCGGCCGGAAGAAGATAAGGGCTAAGAAACTGCTGCTGCCATGAATCACAGTTGCGCTTCTGCTATCAGCAGCTAATATCATAAGCCAGTGTGTGCGTGTACACTAGAGTACAAGAGCTGGCAGCATAGTGTGAAAAAAGTGTGAGAAACTACTACAAACCAGATTTCATCAGAAAAAAGATTGATAGTTTCTCTAACAGCTTTTTGACTTTAAAGATGGTGCCCATAACATCGAAGGATAACATCTTGATACACTGATAAGCACTGAATTAAAGAGACAAATGTGACACTATAAAGCTGACACTGCAGCGTCCTGATCACTCCTGGGAGTAAACATTGATGAATGCACTCAGGAGCTACTGCAATAAAAACCTCTAGAGTTTAATTTTACATGGATTGGCTTCAGTTTGGACATTACTGTTAAGAATTTGATAAACCTTACTTAACTTTATACTATACAGTTTTTTTAAAACATTGGGTAAATTTATTATGAACACATTATAATGGTACATGGTAAAACGGTATGTGGACTTGAGCTCATATGATACTTTTCATTAGACTACTCGAAGCAGCTCTTACAGTCACATACTGATGATTGAATTTTCTATCCATCAGTATCAATTAACACACATGCTCTTTCATGCCCATTTACACATTTTTATAAATACATATGATTACTTCTATCAAAAACCAGAAATGAAAACAAGTGTTTATAATTATTATTATTATTTTTATTATTATTACACTGTGAAACATCACACACACTGCATCCATAAGATGTTTCATCCTATAGCCTGAAGTTCTCTTTGTAATCAGTAAATCAACTGCTTTGATTGAACAGATGGTGGAACAGACGTTGAGTGCTTGGTATTGATGGGTGTTTGACTATAGGGCTCATGATACTCAGCTCTCTGTGAGCCAATTAAAGTTTTCCCTTGCTGTTGAAAGTAAAAGTTAAATGTTTAATTCACTGAAATACATAAATGCCCTGCTAACCCTATGTTAAACAAATTAACAAGCTCTGCTGAGTGGAAAAATCAAAGGACAATCATTATAATCTCTCCTTAATCTTGTCATTCTTCCTCTCTTCTTACTCCTCTTCTGCATCAACATGACCAACAGTGTCAACAGCTCCCACATGTCCAATTCAGGAGGTGGTGTCAAAAATACTCTATACTTTATAATATGTCTATATACAAACAAGTTAAATAATCCTGTCCTTCTAGGTTATCGTTGCATTCAAAACATGAATCTGACAACGCTTCACATTTGTGTTAACATACTAAGCTTCAGCACATTGGAGGATTCGGGGGATTTCCTCTCTCTATAAATCTCTTTGTTCCTTTCTGTTTGCTCCTTTATTCATGGTTCTGGTTCAGGTTCTTGTCTTGTAGGCAGCCTTGGATCGTTAGTGTGGACAGCCTGCTGCTGTGGGCCTTCGTAGCATCAGTTACAAAACTAACATACAGTATACTTGGCCTTTAATTAAGCTCAACTGCATTATCATTACAATCCTGATATTTACTTTAGAGAGGTCAACAAAATTAAATACATAGCAGTTCTTGTAAACTGCACACATATATTTGTATGGCATTGACACACAAATATGGATGACCTGCTGCTGTGGACCTGCTCAATTTCAAGTGCCTTATGCTACATAAACAATCAACAGAAATGACATCATTAAACATCATTTCATACTTTAGACTAGTTAAAACCAATTTAACTGCAGTCCAGCTAGATGCTCCTATATTGAAGATGCTATAAGGAGTTTCTAAGTAATTACAAAAAAGTCTCACTTTAAGATATAGGCCTGATCAAAATACACACTTTAAGATGAGTTTCATAGCATCAAAATAGGTTATCCATAAATGCCATTCCTTAGCTTCGTGGTCGGGTTGGACAGGGCCGGACTGGCCTGATAGTCAACTTCGGGAACAAGACAAAACTAGAGCAAATTTATATTATTCTGACACTTCTTAGAGCACCGGACTGTAATGGCCCTTTTCCACTAGCACGCCTTGGCCCTACTCGATTTGCAGCGTGTTTCCACTAGCCTGGTACCTCCTAAAACAAGCTAGTTTCAGTACCTACTCCGCTCTGGTTCCAAGCGAGTTGAGTCAATGCTAAAAGATGACGTCATCGACTGCCAGCTAGTTAATGGTCAGACAATATCGTCATCGATGAGTCATGAGCGTAACGACCTAGCATGCTAGCGGTAGCTACCATTAGCTTACCCTCATATGTTTTTTCTTCGCAGCTCGATTGCTCTCGTCTTCGGCTTCATTCTGTTGTATAGCTTCCAAAACTCTCCCGTGCTGCTCAAGGGGTATTTCTTCTTATCACCTGCAGCCTTCTTCGGCTTTCCTTTTTTTCCTCGGTCTGTGACAAAAAGCCACAGATTGTTGTCGCGCTCAAAATGACATCACTGCAGAGCCGCTCAGCGACACTGCACCCCATTGGGCAGGCGACTTGGGCTAATGGAAAAGCAGCACAAGTCGAGTAGAGTAGAGCAGGGCTAATGGAAAAGGGCCATAAGTAGTGATATATAGCCGGCTACAAAACTACAATACTAAGTTTTACAAAACTTGCTTGTTGTCACACATCAAAAACTACCGCTACGTAACTAGAAAGAGATTCATCACCTTGTCGCTTTGCATCCTGTAAGTTGTTGAAAAAATAAGTAGTTAAGCAATGCTGAGATCTGAGGAAGGTCCGAGCTGCATTCATTAGCATCACCACAAACGCACGCTTTGGCCTGGGTCACGTCTTTACCATAGACTGTAAAAAACATGGACGCCATGATGCTAGGCTAAAATTGAAACCGCCACGAAAAAACTGCTCCCCCTGGTGACTGGCTGCAGTATAGGTCAAATCTCCGTCCCCCCATTCATCTGAACGGGCCGTAGTGACACTTCAAAAAATTAATACACCTTGTAGAAATATTTCTCCCATCCGTATGCTGTGGTGACATTAAAGTATTATTGGGCTGCGTTTTTTCCAAGTCCTGTTTTTTCTGAAAAGTTTCTTTTTTATTAGTTATTAGAGTTTAAAAATGACCGCAGCTTCACAATGATAAATATGGTCCAGATTCTCTACTGGTTGCACAATGGCGGCGCCCTGACGAGGGATATTCTGGCTTCAAATCCGTTACATGGCGGAAGGCGGAGCCACGCTATCCAGTTCTTATAATACATCCATGGTCTTTACGACAGTTGCCCATAGCACTTTTCATCAACACCATTCTTCTCCATGTTATGATCATTGTAGATGTTAATATAAATATTAAACCTACCTCTCTATCCATTGTTGTTATTGGCTATACCTCCATAATAAATAGGACGCTCTTTAAAACAAAATGTCACATCTCAAGCAAACAACCTTGAACACATCTATAGTCAGCAGAGACATTTATGATGAGGTCAGATTTATAGTCAGGGTGTCAATGTTTTGTTTTGGTTTTTGCTATCTAAAACTCTTATTTTTGGTCCCTTGTCTCTGCTTTGACGGATACCTCTCTGGTTGTGTGTACATGCATATATGTGTTTATTTAAAATGAAGAGTATGACTTTAGCCTGCTCTGTTGTCAAGTGCCTTGAGATAACATTTGTTATGAATTGTCAGTTGACAAGTAAAGATTGACTGAGTGACTAATTATTTTTCAGTGTATTATCTTTTCTACAAAGACATGAAATTACTTAAATAATTAGCTATACAAAAGAAGCTGGAGGGCAAAAAAACATTGATTGGTCAATTATGTATCGGGGACGCCAGGCTAAACCAGGTCCCTCCTTGTACAAGCCCCTGTCCTTCATCCATAACTACTGGAATTGCTGGTCCACTTTGCTCCATCATTTACATTTACAGTTTTATAAGTGTGACTACACCCTTTAAACCCATAAAACCCTTACAGAGCAATTTCTGCCCTTGAATGGATTGTTCTTACCATAAAGGTGCTGCAGTTTTCTATTAAATCACACCCTGCATGAGGAGCCAAATCCTTTTCATTACTGGATTTACTGCAGTCATGGATTGCACTGTGTATGGGCGCATATGAACTACAAGCTAAATGGTCCCCAATGAGGAGTTATAGTGTTTATAAAAAGTGGTCATTTCCTGCACTGCTGCGCAACCTTCAGGACTTTTTTTAATCCAGTAACAATAAGGTGTTTTTTGATAGGTTAGGAAGCTAGTCTTCAGTGTTCGCTGAAAGAGTGGATGCATGTCAGTTTAAGTATATGCATGCAGGACAGTTTGGAGAACACTAGCAGGAAAATCAACCACACGCTGGAGCGGACCTCAGGTTCAAACTGCATGGCAACACCATTTCATCAGCACCCTCTCTCTCTCTCTCTGTCTGGCCACTCTCCCTCTCTCCATCCCTCTACTCCTCTTGGCAACAGCTCACTGATTAAAAAAAAGTGCCTGACCCCAAATAAACCCGTCTGCGTATCTGTCTGACCCCTCGCCATCCACCCACCACCCCAAAGCCGTGAGCACTAGCGCTGGGGAAAGTGCTGACAGCTGCAGACAAACCCGCATGAAACATCAAAGCGTCCTGATGCAACCACTGATCTAAATGCATGAGTGAAGGAACGCTGAATGGATACGGCAAATTAATAAGAAAAAACACTCGGTACATCTCAATGAAAATTTCCAAAGGCGGGCACTTTTCCTCCTCACAACATCCATCTCTCTTGTTGATTTGTCATCTGACGTAACTGTGGTGAGCTGTCATCGACCCAGCTGACAGGAACACAATTTCATTTTATTTCATGTGACATTTTAAAACTTGCTCGTAAATCTAATTGACAGCTGGATGCTGGGCTATAGGCTGTGTCACTAACCTTGGAGCGTGGCGGAGCCCGGATGTACCATTTACAGTCCACGGCCTCTGTGGCACCCGCCTTCCCATCTCTGGTGATCTGATGTGACTCAACAATACCTTCTGGACCCACCATGTCATACTGACAGGCTGAAACACATGGAAATCATCAAATCATGCTTGTATATGCACACTAACATATGGATTTACAAGCACCACACAGGGACACACACTTCTCTACAGCTTTGAGCCAGTTTGTACATATGAAACAAAGCAAATACAGTTACACTGGTTGTGATAAAACAGAGCACTACAAGAAAAGACTAAGTCAAAATAAGCGAGACGAAACTTAAAGAGAGAAATGGAAGAAGCAAAGGCAGAAAGAGAGAGAGCGAGTGTACCTACAGGGCAGAGGCGGAGGGACTCCTAAGTCTGCAAAGTCCGGATCTGAGAAGAGAGCAGAGGGGAGAGGAGGGAATTCATTTTTAATAGATGATTACAAAATCAGGATCCACACACTGACAAAAACAACAATGCGTACTAAAGCATAGCAAAGCATTGGAGACATCCTGCTGGAAAGCTACAAATCACTGCTCTCATTCTTGATTTTGGAACCAATATATCTCTGACAATGTTCTCGTTCTTTGAGATATTGAAAATAAAGTTGTTGGATTGTCATTATATTCTGTATTGCTGACACTTTAAAGATATTATGCAAAGTATGTTTCTAATGTGCTTTAATATATTTGTAATATGCTTTGGAGTCCATAGCCTGTAAAGTCATGTTACTTGAAATAATGACATTTACATGTTGCATGTACTATTTAAAGAGCCTGTATTTTGCCTGAACATGGATCCATATTCACTTGACTGGAGCAGTGGTTTTTGGTTGGTTGGTGGTTGGTATTGCGGAGCACTCTGCTATGCTGCTCTGTGTTGCTCTATTTTGTAATTTGTGTGTTAGGATGGATGTGTCTATCTCTCTGACTGCAAAACAAAACAAGTTTACCCATGGGTACAAATAAAGTAAGCTAAACTTGATATACTGTGTAATCAAGTCCACCTCTATTCTTCTTCTGTCTGAGATGCTGTATTGGAGCTCCTGCCCTATTAAGGCCCATTTCCCTATGAACACCCAGTCTGCTCTGACTGGTTTACTCTGTTGTAATTAGTCAGGTAAGTGCTGCCTGGCACCATGCTGTCAGTGACTGCATTAAGCTATGTTAACATGGGGACTCCTGACTTAAAAATGCAAAGATTTTTCCTTTGCATTTTCAAAGTTGATCCCCGTTCAGACGGAGACACTGGAGACAAATGACACCACTGTAGTATGCATGACGGTTCAGAAGATGGTGGTGTAGGTCTGCAGAGAGGCAGTGCTGCTACAATACATGTACGAAGAAGAAAAACTTTTCACAAACAACAATGGTGAGTAGATGCATAGTGACGCAGGAGTTTCTTTTCTGGACAACAAATCAGTTCGGACAACAAATCTGTCTCGATAGTTTTATCTGGAAAACAAACCAAGCACAGTAAGCAGCTCACACGTTACTTGGCAGAAGGCCGAAGCTGTTGTTGTTCCTGGTATGTGCGCGCAGCCTTCATGTGAAAGAGCACTGCGCATGCGCTGACATCAGCGTTTCACCCTGAAAGCTCTGATTCAGGTTTACATGGCGCTGCATTGAGAGCGTGTTCAAAACTTTCCACTCTGGAGCCTGTTTTCAAAAGTTACTATTGTCGGACAAAACGCAAAGAGTTTCCGTCTAATTACCAAACAAGGCCAAAACGCAATGGAAACGTATTGGATCTGACCAAAATTGGCCCCATGTAAATGCAGCCTTAGTTATATGGTCTATACTCTGCTCTGGACTTAAATTGCTTAGGAAACTATGGTGAGGCATCCAACTGAAAGTCTAGAGAGGGGCATTAGAGGCAGATTCTGGGGCCATGGGGGGGGGGGGATTGATGCAGCAAACCTTTGGTCTTGTGCATCGAAGTACTCTATCAAGTGGGGACATGTTAGAATGAAGCGTTACTTGGGCTTTTTAAGTGAAAAGATTCTGGGATGAGGTTTTTCTAAGAAGCTTAGTATGTATATTATTATTGAACAGACAGAAAACATCTGCTCAAAAAGCTCTTCCAAACGTAATCCTACAATATATAAAAGACCCTTAATTTTATCTGCTGCAAGATTGGTTAATGCACACTTTTTGCTTGAAATGAATAATTTAACCCTTTTTGTAAGCAGCTTGGAAACAACAATTGTCTGCTTACTATTAAGTTGGTCTTAAAACAAAACTCCATAGAATGAATTAAGTTTTATACCAGTTAGCCACAATCAAACACTCATTCATGAACACACAAAACTCATTTTCTCATTTCCACTCTCAATAAAAAAGGTAAAAAGCTCTGCTGAAAGTCTAGTAGATTTTGTTATTATGTAAAACACCAATATTCGAGGCACGCTTGCCAGAATCTGAAATCAACCGAATATATTGGCTATTAAAGTTTAACAAGAACACTGAATGGATCAAGGTCAAACTTTAGTGTTGAGAAAAGCCTTTTGGGGTTTTTACTCAGTGTGCTTATCAGAAGAAGCTGCATTTGTCTGTTTCTTTGACATTAAATGAGTTTAATTTGGGTTACTTTGACATGATGTGACACATTTTATTTGACAGATTGGAGATGGGTAATATTGGTGGGGTTTATGACAGACTTTTTTTTTCTTGTGGGGAAAAGCCATGCCAGACAGAGGTTTATGGAGGTATTATGACCATGACTTTAAACTATTTTGTTTATCTGGATCAACCATTTCTGAATCAGAGTTTGAATACACATACTGAATATGAACAATTCTTCTGTGCTCCTATTTTTATTCCTTTCTTAGTGTCAGACTAAACACCACTGGAGCCTGAAAGAAATAAATGTCAAAGAAAAAGACAAAAAAATTGCTCTTTGGCAAAACTTTCAAAATAATCTATTGGTCCATTTGACCCTGTGAGTATATTCATTTTTTCCAAACCTTGAATAAAAATCCTCTCTTGAAGCTTAGAAACAGGAACGTCCATGTCAGCTACGCAAAGGAGTTTTTAAGTCATCGTGAAAAAGTTATTAACACTTTTAAAGCATATTAATGCAATACATTTCATCAACAGGCCTGACCCATATGAACTGTGTTACCTTGTCTTGCTTGTGAAACAATATGTTCCTGTTATAACCTTTTTTTCATCCCTAAAGACTCATTTTTTTGCTGCACAGATTACCTCAAACAGGACAGAAATTTACTTTTGAACATGCTGTACTGTAATTTCAAGTCATTATCTGTGTGTGTGGGAGGGTGATTATGAACTTTTACAAGCAATGAGCTCAACATTAAATAGTAAAAATGACTAAGAATTAAATGTGATTTGCAAAAAAAGTTAAAGGGACTGTGAAGAGAATCTATTACCGGCAACAAAAAGACTCTGCTACCCATGAGCACGCGCGGCGACTGTCGTAATGCTGTGTTCCAGTAACCTCGGAACTCTCGGAGTGACATCATCTCCGACTTATCGGCGTTCCAGATGAAGTCGGAAAAAAACAAGCCGATCTACCAGGCTATTGTTAGCTGTTGTTAGCACGCCCTGTGTTGTTCACAAATACCACATGAAGAACGTGACTATCACTATGGGAGCATTTTTGTAAGTATAAGTCTAACAATACTACGTGTACAGCTGATCTAGAGCAACACAGCCCAATCAGAAGTGCTAATAAATGGAATATTACAGGAGCTAAATAACTGTTCACACTGGGGGCATCCATCTTCGATTGTCAACTCAGGGGTGGCGAAATTCCAACTTTGGGGGACGTTCCAGTTGCAGTTTCCTACTCGTAACTCAAAATTCCTACTTCTGACTACAACTGGAACGTACCAAAAGACGTGTGCAGTCCAAAGCGTGTGTTTGTTGTTATGCAGACCGGACCTTCCTCGGAACTCTGCATTGCTTTACAACTTCTTTTTCAACAACGAACAGGATGCAAAGGGACGAAGTAATGTATCTCTTTCTAGTTATGTAGCAGTAGTTTTTGATGTGTGACAACAAGCAATTTTTGGAAAACTTATTATCGTAGCTTTGTAGCCGGCTATATATCTCTACTTACAGCCCGGTGCTCCAATGACGTGTTCACACCGAAAGCGTTGAATGCGAGAGTATTCGCGCGTCAAGTGAAATCGCGCCGCCCTAGACGCTCGAGTTTTGACGCTGGTACAAATATGCAAACAAACGCTCACCGCTCGCCACTCTGTCTCCAGATTAGCAGTTTGGTTAGCAGTTTGTCAAACTAGCAAGACTCCGAATCCCAGAATGCCCTGCGTCAGTGACGATCTCCACGCTGATAGGCTGTCCCGGGGCGTCAAGACGCTTGCTCACTTGAAAAGTTCAATTATTTCAACTCGAGCGTCAAGCATCGAGCGGTGAGCGGTGAGCGGTGAGCAGTGAGCGTTTTTTCGCTCGAAACGCTCACCGCTCAACGCTGGAACGCTTGACGCCGCTCTACGCTCACCCCGATGCAGTGTCAATTCGCGTCTTTACATTGACTTTGTATGTAATATCAGCAGCGAAAAAATTAGCGGATAAATTTGCTCCAGTTTTAATTGTCTTGTTCCCGAAGTTGAGTATCCAGGCCAGTCCAGCTCTGTCCGACCTGACCGGAAGGCTAAGGAATAGCATTTATAGATATCCTATTTTGATGCTGTAAAACTCATCTTAAAGTGTGTATTTCGATCAGGCATATATCTAAAAGTGAGACTTCTTTGTAATTACTTAGAAACTCCTCACAGTCCCTTTAAGGGATAATATGTTTGCAATGATCTCTTGAGTTACTTATTGAAGGCTTGTCTATTTTTTTTTTTTTTACCAAACATAAGGCGAATATTAATGAAACCTATCAAACAGTGAATCTGTATTAAGCAAAGACTTAGCCCTGGTCTTCTACATGTTCCCCTCTGATGCTTGAAAACAAAGCAGGGTGGATTGACATAGTTGCTGACAGAATGGCACCATCTCCTCTTTCTGTCAGTGTGAGTGTAAGTGCTGACACTGATGAAGCAATCGGTCACTCGTGTGCTCTCGCTTCTCCTCATCTTATGTCTTCATACCAGCAACATGAATCGTTCTAACTTCCAGAGCATGACTGTTGGTCTGTCTGGAGCTTTAACTTTTCAATGCGTGGATATGATTGACTCGTTTGTCTCAGCCCCTTGCTTCAGTGATCTCCATCACTGTACAGCACAGGGGTGGGCGTATCGATCTTAATATCTGTAGTATCGATACCAAGCTGAGTATTGTTATCGGATCGATACTAGCGTGATGAGATTGATACTGCAGTTTCTCTTATGTCGTCTTTACTTTACTTTCCTCAGCTCCGAACGGCCCCTTCTAAACGGCGCACCTCTCTCCCTTTGTGTCAACATGTTACTGTTCCTGAACAACAACCTATAAATCTGTTGACAATATGGAAACAGAGCCAAAAGGGCAACCCAAGAGAGGGCTTTGTGAGCAGAAAGCCAAAGGTTAAAGTTAACTGTAGTTTACACTTTATTTGTGCAATGGAAGGTATATTTTGTTGTGATGCTGACATTGTTATATATATATATTTGTTTTTAACATTGCTGCTTTTTTTGTTATTTTGCACTTGTGATTTTTTTTTCTTAAACATGGAATAATTTATTACTTTTATACAGTTAAAATTTTGTTCTATTGTTGTGGTTCATTAATAAAAAGCATTTTTATTGCCTGAAATCTTTGTGCTGTGTTTTACCATAACCATAATCAACCAACTCAAGGCAAAATTACAAAATTATTCAATGATCATTACATTTCATGTAAAAAGTATCGGTATCGGTATCGGTATTGGTGATACTAGCCCTGTATTTACTTGGTGTCGGATCGATACCAAAATTCCCAGTATCGCCCACCCCTAGTACAGCACCTTATCAGCTAGAAAAGAGAACTAACCGGATTTTAGCTATACCAAAGACATTTTCAGTTCTTTTTTAATATTATTTCCAAATTCCAGTGGACACATAGTAGCCTACTTCTAATACGACTTAGCACAGTGGCTCTCAAATGGGGCAACAGCTGGAGTTCCTTATACAATGTGTACCATGGGAATTTGGACTTTGGATTTGGAAACACCACTGGAAGCATCCTCTTTGGTTAGGATTTTCTACAGGGAAGTCGGACATTCTCCAGGTACCAAGCTCTTAACTGGAGCACGTAAATAGAAATGCACCATTAGAGTGGACATCTGTAAAAGTAAAACATAAAACTTTTTTTTTTTTCTTAAGATGTCACATTCATGAGCAGAAGATGAAAATGAAGGTCCCTGAGTACAACTGCGACCAACCCATCTAAACTAAAAGGTCTGATCTGTTCATCCTAGTCCGAGCTTATATTGTCCTAAGTATAAAGAAAACCCTTAAAATGCCAAAGGACATCAAGCTCATAAGCAAAAGGAAATCATCATATATTGAGTTTTTACATCCAAAATGTAAAAAGTTCAGACTTTAGTCAGAAAGAACATCTGTCACAGGTTTGAAGAAAACCCCTCAAGTGTTCTTGAGATGTCCACTCAGAAGGAAACAATAATGACAAATCTGAAATGTCCTCAAATCAGAAGGTTAGAATGACCGATTGTTCAATGGTTGAAAGAAATTCCATTAAATTTGCAAGCAAGGATGAGGCACAATGGCCTTTACACCTTCATAGTCTAATCATATATAACTGTTCTTATGTCACATTAGACAAGTTAAAAGAAAAAAAAAACCCTTGAAGTGGTACTGAGGAATAACAGACACAAACTAATAATGAAAACAAGCCTCAATGACCTGTCACTTATGAAGCCTTAACATATTGGGCTCTAATTTCGTAGACCACGCACAGTTGCAGGCGCACCTGCCCTACGCCGGCCTTCACCGTGCGGACAGGGTATGACCAGCGCACTTTCCAAGTGTCCTGCAGTGCCAAGAGAGGCGCAGAGGAGCGCAGAGAGGCGCATCCACACCTCCGTCCTTGCCCCTCAGCGCAAGTGCCAGAGAGGGAGGAGAAAAGGTATGAGTGGGTTTAACACAACCGAGTGCTGTCTTCACCAATCAAATGACCACCTCTCCTTGCCTTTAAACGCACTGCGGCCGAGGCGCAGCATCTGATTGGTCTGAATGATCCCCGCCACCACAGCAACAGTGTGCTGGATAGACCCGGTAGCGGAGATGGTCAGAGCTGCTGTCACTTCAGCAACTGGGAGAACGGACTGGCCATCGGGGCGCATATCGTGGGCAACGAAGCGCGTCACTGTGTGGGCCAGCTCCCGGGACAGATGTAATCTGTTTCTTTGTCATTAATAGGAGTACAAAATTAAGAGACAGTTACACAGCAGCTGGCTTATCCAGCATGCTTGTGATCCACCTGCGCTCCTGGTCTGTCATCACCAAATAGCAGAGCCTTTAGTGATATACTGTATACTCTCCCAGTGTCTCCGCCTCATCCTCCTTGCAATAATGTACTCCATCTTTTTAGATCACGTAAAAAATAAAGACTAAAATAGAGGAAAAAATGCAAAAATTTGAAGAAATATGGAATATCACAGGTAAATCCTGAGTGACATACATTTATTTTCTCTTTTTTCTTCGTCTTTTTTCTCCCTCTTTTCTTTGAATTTAATGAAATGAGAGAAGCCAGATATATACTCAGTAACAGATGTTAAGGGTGTTTATTGTTGACTTGTAAGATGTGCATCAAACTTCCAGCTGTCGTCAGGTTAAGTTTCCATTATGACAAACGGCCTTAATCCAACATCAGATGTGAAGGGACAGTTAATATCGATACAAATGTATATGCTGGTTCAGACAGTTACATTAAATAGCGATTGCTGTGATTGTTTATTGCATTAAAATGTGCCTGACACTCTGGAAACCTGCCTCTGAAGCTTTGTTGACGTGTGCGCACATGTGCGCCTGCCACCAAATTACAGCTGCGGAGGGTGCGCTTGGCCTGTGCCGAGAATAGACCAGGTTGGAGCTGGTGAGCTTTCAGCGAACTTTCTGCACTGTTTTTGGCTAAAATTGTCACTGCGCCAACATGAATCTGCCGACACCTCCCCCGGTGCGCTGTCACACCCATCTCTGTGCAGACGGTCTACCAAATTGTCAAATTGGCAGTGCACGGCGGTGCCGGACGAAATTAACACTGCAGGGGGTGCGCCGGCTCTGCGCCCACTGCACTGCGCCCCCTGCACTGCGCCCCCTGCACTGCGCCACGAAATTAGGGCCCATTATGTTTATGCTTGCATTTAGGATGGACATTTATGCAAAAATTTGAAGAAAATCCCCTCTAACGTTGTTGAAATATGGCATTTGCAAGCATGGGATGAGCATGAGACTCCATGACCTCGACCATTTACTCAGGATCTTAAATTTGACCAGATATCCCATGAATTAGATAGGATATTTGTACAAAGTCTGAAGAAAGTCCCTAAATATGTTCTATTGATGTTGTGTTGGGAACAAGGGCAGCAGGCGCAGCAATTAAGAGTACATGCCACAAACACCAGCTATGGCCACTGGTTCAACTCTGGGGCCTTTTTGAGTTAAGCTTGCATGTTCCTTAATGGTACAGCTCCAGCCTCCTCAGTTCCTTTGTGGGTTTTCTCTGGCCCAGTTTCCTCCCATAGGCCAAAAAATATGCTTTTTAGGTTAACTGGTGACTCTAAATTACATGTAGGTGTGAGTGTGCATAAGAATGGTTGTCTATTTCTCTATAGCCCCGTTTTCACCAAGTGGTCTGGTATGGATCAGCCAACCAAACCCTCCCTGGTTGGCGTCTGAGCTGAATGCCAATAGCATGTCGTCATAGCAGCGCAACACCATGTACCCGGCTATTAAATACAACAAAGAAGAAAACGCAACACAGTAAACAAAGAGCAATGATGGTAGACATCCAACAATTCATCTTTTTTGTGATCAGCATGTGGCTTTTTGTTACGAAGCGCAACCAAGCTTTGTTTCAGAGAAGGCTGTGTGCCGCGAGAGTTATCTTCATGAAGACGAGTGGAGATTTAAACATGGCGGGGTTAGGTGGTGTTCTTTATTACCGCTGTCGCGCGGGACGTGATGCCTTCTTCGACCAATCAAAGGACTGCAGTGTTTTCTAGCTCCGACTACAGGGGTCGGATCGGTATGCTTGACATCCCAACAGAAGGGTCCCAAAAAGTAGGACGGAACAGTTTGCTTATAAGGGGTCCTGTCCCGGTTTTAGGCTATGGAAATGCCACAAAAAGCGAGCCGTACCGAGACGAACCAAACTGAACCCTATGGTGGAAACGGGGCTTATGTAGCCCTGTGATTAACTGATGACAGGATCACATTGTACACTGCCTCTCACCCAGTGTCAGCTGGGACAAGCTCCAGCCCCCTGCAACCCCAAAAGGGATAAGCTATAGAGAACATTCAGTTGAAACCTGTTTATACAACCCATCCATAAACATAATGTACTGTTGATGTTGCATTCATTTTACTTTGTTCAACACTGATAAACTCTACTCTCAGGTTTATTTTTCAGAGAGCTTTTTCTACACTGGAAATTCTGCTCCAATAGCACATCATGTCTCCTCCACATCAAACTACGACTACAATTGTGTTTCAAATAGAAAAGAAACCTCAACAGCTTTAAATACATCCCTGCTGATTCAATTTTTTTTTCCAGAGAAGTTGTTGCTTTCAAAGATTGTGCCATTAGCTGTGAGCTGTGGGCTGCATTAGTTTTAAGGACAGAGCCTGCAGGAAAAAAGAGAAACACAAAAAGGCTTTGTCTCACATATGATTGTTCCCCGCCACATCAAGACATGGCAGCCACTGACGGAGCTCAGTGTAAAAATGAGCTCTTATTGCACTGTGGGAACACCTTGCCAACATGCTACTGTTTTTTGTCTGTGTATAAGCTCTAATTTTACTGTCTAGACATGAGTCAGAGCCTCAGCGTCTGTTAACACTTGAAGGGCAAGTCCAACATATACATGGTGGAGTCATACCAGAGATAATGCTCCACGGAGAAACTGCTAAATGCCACAAACACCCCTCTCATCTTGGTGTCAGTGGAGACAAAATGAAACATCTGTGCAAAGTCTTTATACGAGGCACTTAGCACCTGCTGCAAAATATCTCTTAAGGTATTTACAACAAATCTTATGCAGGTAATTTACCCTCTCGGAATCAAATGTCTCTAAATGCTTGACTGATACATTTCGTTCATTTAAAGAAATGATTAGCAATGCCCTTGGCCTTCGACAGCAAAATGGATGTGAGAGACTATTTTGTCCTGGGAAGAAGCATTCTGCTTTTACCATTCAAAAAACACCACCCACACACCACTCTGTGTGTAGAGGAGGCGAGTTGTGTTATTTTATTCAATTTTATTTCTATCATGGGCAAAATAAAGCCATACATATACTCCTCAAAAAAGGTCGATTTTTTTTTCATCAGTTATCTCTCCCCTTTGATATTATTTCATATATTTGAAAAGCCTGATTAGTCACCTGTATACGGCACAACTCTAAGGATCATGGAATGAGCAACACAGCTAAATGTGTGGGTACTGATTTTAAAAAAGTACTTCTCTGCTGTGTCCAATACTACATTATTATTTTCTTAGCATGATGGAGTACTTCTAGGCACAGGACAAACAGTCTGTGGCTTTAGGACTTCTCCATAACCTTCTTTTTGCAGTGCAAGAAGTTGCTCAGTTGGCAGCTTACTGGAAATGCATGGTGAGATTGCATGCATGTGAGTACAGTCACCTTGGTATCTGAATGCCCAAAACCAATGTTAGTCAGAGTGTTAAAGTAAATAGAGTCTAAAAAAAAGGTGTACTGGTAATGGCTAAGTAAATGAAATCTGGCCAACCCCCCATGCCTTTACTTGCCTCAAAAGAGTGTGAGTCCGTATATCAGTGTGACCAATGTTTTCTAGGAGCAAGCCAAGAACAGTGTGCAAGTCAGAGCTTGCTAACATATCTGGAGGACTACCTTGCCAATAGCCCTGCCCACTTAAAATATCAGACTGTTTACATACATTAAAAGGAAAAAGTTCAAACAGTTGTACTTAAAGGTGCTATGAGGAGAATCTATTTCCAAAGACATAAAGACTCTGCTACCCATGAGCACGCACGGCGACTGTTGTAATTCTGTAACCTTGGAACTGGGAGTGCATCATCTCCGACTTATCGCCGTTCTAGTTGAAGTCGGAAAAAAGCATGCCTATCTACCAGGCTATTGTTAGCTGTTGTTAGCACGCCCTGCATTGTTGTTCACAAAAATCACATGGAGAATGTGATTATCACTATGGCAGCATTTTTGTAAATAGAAGTCTAACAATACTATGTATACAGCTGATCTAGAGCGACACACCCCAGTCAGAAGAGCAAATAAACTGAGCTAAATACCTGTTCACACTGGGGGCATCCATCTTTGATTGTCAACTCGGGGGCGGCGGGGTTTCACCGAGTTCCCACTAGGAAATTCCGACTTCGGGGAACGTTCCAGTTGCAGTTTCCTATTCGGAACTCGGAAATTCCTACTTCTGACTACAACTGGAACACACCAAAAGACGTGACCCAAGCCAAAGCGTGTGTTTGTTGTGATGCTAATGAATGCAGCTCGGACCTTCCTCAGAACTCTGCATTGCTTTACGACTTATTTTTTCAAAAACTTACAGGATGCAAAGCGACGAGGTAATGTATCTCTTTCTAGTTACGTAGCGGTAGTTTTTGATGTGTGACAACAAGCAATTTAGTTTTGTAGCCGGCTGTCCAAAACCCTAACCACTTAGCTAAGGAATAGCATTTATAGATAACCTATTTTGATGCTATAAAACTCATCTTAATGTGTGTATTTTGATCAGGCATATATCTAAAAGTGAGACTTTTTTGTAATTACCTAGAAACTCCTCACAGCCTCATTAAACGACATTTTTTTAGCTGAAAATTTGCATGTTAATTTGTCTTTTTGTTTCAGCCAAGGTAGCTTTTTGAAGCATCTTAGCTATGGTGGGCTAACAGCCACATTTTTATTAAAAACATATATTTTAAAAAATTAAAACTGACAGAAAATGTAGGCATGTTTATTTTGCAATATTCATCTGTTTTTTTATGTAATCTGATCATTTTTTATACATGTATGTAGCATCAACACTAGCTTGGTCACTCCTGATCCATGCACAAAACAGAATCATGTTGCCTCCTATGTGATTTTTGGTGAGGCGGTATACAGGGGGGGAGGGAAGCAGACAGGAGGGAGGGATGAGATGGAATCGAAGTGGAAGACAGTTAATGAAACAGTGACCTTCAGGTCATCTGTGCTGGTTGTGCCAAAGATTTATTATTGGGCTTTGGCATCACTTAACCTACTGCGATCACAAGGCCAGGCAACCTCAGAGGAATAGATGCATGATGCACACATGCTTACACCCTCACATACACCTACACACACTCCTGGTCCAAGGTTTTTCTTAAGATAGCAACAAAGGTCCCACTGAGATGCTGCTGTGCCTATAAATGCTTCCAGTGCAACCCTTGACCTTTTAAGACTGCTGCTCTCGAATTTCAATCAGGTAGGTCCTATCCTCTGCCTCCATCAATCACCTCCTCTCCTTTGCTGCCCTTCTTGATTAATCGATTCAATCAATTACATGGATTGATAAAATGATTGATGAACTATAAAAAGCACATGTACTCTTTCCACAGCCTGTGATTTAACCTTGTTATTTAAAAGCCGGATGCTTCAGCTCAGTCACGCTGGGTAATATTTGATTACAGGGGTAAAACTTCAAAAGCATCACTGTAATTCGCTTTACTGAATAAAAAATACAAGAGTAAATACAGTATAGCTTTTACTGTATGTGCTGACATGTGGAGTATGTGCCTTTTGTGCTGTCACTTGTGCCTCTAGTCAATGCCTCATATTCTGACTGAGCTGAATTCAAGGCACATCCCGGATAGCCACACCCCCCTCCTCTTCTTATAAAGCTCCACTAAGTGTGTAATCTTCAGGGGCTTTACTGTATTTACCCTTTGCAACACAGAAAATGCTCACTTTAAAGCCTGGGATGCAGACTTTAAGTCTCCCTGCCGCCCTGCTCATGCACATATTGAGCCTTTCAAAGAGGAAAGCACTGCCATCGTCTTACAACCACTAATCCTGACACAAAAAACTACACTTACACCAATTCACAGCAGCTGTACACCTTTTCAGCCCATCTGTGCAATTTTACCTCTATTTTTGGTCTGCTTGGATTTTTTTGAGGTCCAAAAATGCTTCTAAATCTTCAACCCTTACAAGCACATTTGAGTTGGAGACATCTTTTTTTATGCAGGACGGCTGGTGCTATGAAAATATTTGTGCTGTCATGATGTCAAACTAATTTCTCAAAACTTGTCAGACCACAGACACAAAAAATGAATCAAAAATGAATTCAGAATTACAGTATGTGATGCAAATAACAATAACTAACCCATTCACATTTAAATATTAGTGTGTCAAGCCTTTGCTAGGAACAAACCTGTACTTACTCCTCTTGACATCTTTTGCTATACATTGTTATCTATACATCCATACCATTCTTGGAACCAGTTTTTGTCCCAATTGAGACAAAGGCTCAAATAACTTGTAACCTCACAGATAAGTTACTTTTCTCTTGTTAACCTTTGGGAGCCCCTAATTGGATCCACATCAAGAAATCAAGAGAGGCATAAACTGGGTGGATCTGATTGGTAAAAAGACTAACAGGAAGTGTTCACTTTCTCTAAGCATCAAACTGGAGGTCTAAAAACAATAGTACAAAGTTGTTTTGTTTTTTCAAGAAAATGTGATTAAAATTATCAGTTGAGTAAAGATTTGACTCTGTGAATGCAAAAACACCACACCTAATTTATTAAATGACATTTTGTATAGGACATATTTGATCTGAACAGCCTGACAAATGAGGGAGCTTCCAAATACAGTTATAAATATTTGTTGTATTGAGTAAACATGCATGGGGGAGGCAGTGGATGTATTAAATTAGGAAGAGAACTTCATAAATTGGCTTGAATGCAACTAACTCTATAAACACAAACAGCTTTCCAGCTTAAATTTGTGGTAGCACTTTATAAAATGCATAATTAAAGAAATGGCAGTTTATTTGATAGTGATGAGGAAAATTCAACTCATTAAAATATTGATTTTTTGTTGGCAATTCTAACAAACAAAAAATAATTCTGGAATCGATGACTGTATCATCATATCCAAAAAGTTGCAGCACAGACTGAGATTAGTCAAGGGAGGCAATGAATGATTAGCTAACTCTAGCTCCAAGCTGTCAGGTCCAAACAAAGCTTCAACCCTGTGTCACCCCATAGTCTCGATGACTGAATGGCAAAAACATCAATAAATTGCTGCATCCCAACCATGTCTGTATGCAGCTAGTTTCATAACTGTCTCAATGTAAATTAGTTGAGTTGCTAACTAATTAGCTTTTAGTTTCCATTCTGTTTCCAAACACAGACTTCATCACCAACCATCCACTCAAATAAGACATTTTTGTGTGCTATTTGTTCAACTCAGTTCAACTCAATTCGACTGTACTCAGGTTTTTTTTAGTATTTTACAAGGCCTTATACCTGAAGCAGTTTTACAGATCAACATTGAGAGGCTAAGCTGATACTGAAAACACTGCCATCCAATAACTGGACAGAAACACCTTCTATTAATGACTGTGTAATGCTGGTTTGGATTACTATGGAACTACAAGATGGTAGCTTGACTTAGATACAACAGCAATATTTTCAACGTAACATCTTTTTGTGACCTCTTGTTTGAGAATTTGCTCGTAATCAAATGACCTGATCAGGTTGGTGCCCACAGCTGTGGCAATGGTGTAGGTAATGTTTATTAAACAAATAATTGGAACTGCTTTCAGTATACAGTTCCTGACGGTTTTTCTAATCCTTTCTACCAGTTCATCAGCAACCATTCCTTTAAACACAAAACCTCTTCCAAATTTAAAAGCTGGCAATATCAGATGCATTGTCTAATTTTAGATTTAAAATTGAAATCTTGTGCCCGTATGTTCACCATGAACTTTGTTTCAGGTATTTATCTTACAGTGGTATTCTAAATCTCACTTACTTTCACCTTTAAGTATAAAAATGCTTGGTGAGCAGGTAGCTAAATGCTAACACACTAATTTGTTTATGGACTCTTTCCTAGACCACTCTATTTAGTTTGATAATAGAAACATTTTTTTACATCTACAGGAATTAAAGGTTGTATGACTTGGATTCTGAAACCAGGCGATCGCATTAGGGCTGTATCAGTGTAAAACCATTAATTCCTCAAGTGAATTCATTATTTTTTAAATATTTACTTACAATGGTTGTAATTAAAAAAATCTAACTGAATTTGCTAATCGCAATAATCCAAAACATTTAAACACTAGAAGTGTGGTCAGTCTGGCAGCCACTTCTACACTAATGGTTAGGATCTGAAGTGAACCATGAAGTGGCCCTAAAAAGCCCCGGTTGGCATCCTTTATTAGAAAAACTTGGTAAACTCCCTTTCAAATGAAACACTTCAGGGCTGTCAAGAGATATATTTTTATATCTTGCAATATGCAATCTCACATGGACTGTACAATAATACAAACACAACACGTGTTTCATTAATGATAATTTCTCATTTGGAACATCAGCCCCCACCCCGTATTCACTACTGAGCCAAATGTGTACAATGCAGCATTGAATGAGGTTCAAGGTTATCAGTGTGTGGCAATATTCCACAGTTCACATACACAAACACACGAGCGGCCCACACATGAGAACCCAATATCCCAGTGGCCTCATTTCCTCTTAGTCTTAGCTGCTCAGCTGTGACATTTAAATAAGCATCTGATTAATAATCTCTGCTAAAGTGGTTGATCAAGCTAATGAATGACTGCTATTAATCACACCATGCACAACTGTGGATGGATTTGGAAAGGCAGGCAGGGGGAGAAGCTGAGAGATGCTGAAAAAAAGGAGGATTTTCCACAGTTTGATTACTTCCAGCCCTTTCAATCATAGCTAAAGAACAAATCTGGCTGGGATGATTGTCTCTTTCATACTTGCACAGTTTCTCATATTGAGTGTGTGTCTCTGGGTTTTTCGATCTACCAGCTCACCCAGCTTTTGACTCCAAAACAAACTTACATTTATATTCTGGAATGCTCTAAAAATAGAGCCCAAGCAAACAAAAGCCATGCCTGTTTGATCAAACCAAGCTGTAAAGATTAGCCTTAAAGCTAATGCCCATTTGTCAGGGCTTTGTTGACCCGGCGGATGACAGCCCAACTTAACAGGGCCATTTGGTTTGCTGTGAAATGAGGAGGCCGTGAGGATCTGCTGAGGACTGATAGGATTCACCACACCCTGGGTGTCATGGCCAATGAGCTGGGTCCTTGCCCTGAACAGCGATTAGCAGCGATGTGTACCCCAAAGTCACGCCACAACCAGCTCATGCTACATGCCAACGACCCTGCTAGGAACTCTACTTGGATGAGTCTGTTGGGAGAAATAAAGAAGACATTGATTGTTCTGTTTCTGTTTCTGTTTCTGCAAAGGAGCATGAATTACAAAATGCTTCTGTCATTTGTCTGACAGATCTTAACTTACTTCTTATATAAACACCAGCCTGCCCTTGATCTGCATTTATCAAAATGGCCAACTAAACAATAAAGAAAAAAGAAGATAGCTACTGACCAAGGTCAGGTATAAGGGAGAAAAGAGGTGGGAAACTTGTTACAGATTAACACAGTGCAAAGTTATTATTCATTTTCCAGTCTTAAGGGGATTGTCAATTAATGACAATTGCATTACCTGCATACTTATCACCAGGGCCAGATGATTCTTGCACCTATACATGGTATTGTTGGCTGCCTCCTGAACACTAGTGATTTCTTTGTGTTAAGGATTGCTTGTATGGATGTTGTATTATCCCTGACTGAAGCTCACCTGTTTTTCTCCTTTTCTTTTCCAGTGTCTCCATGCACCGAGCCAGTCTTAGCCACAGTCTGGATCTCACTATCCCTCGGCTTTAATAGATTTCAACCCCCTGGACTCTTTTCCCAATAAATATTTCTTTGTTGTATCTTTACTCTGTCTCGATTTGCTTTTGGGCCCTCTTAAAACCTTGGGAACTTGTTTGCTAACAACATTCTAAAGAATTGAGCTGTAACTGGTTCATTGTTTCTTTAGCTTGACAAATTACATTTGTAATGGGCTAAAAGATAATACACTAAAAAAGATAGCACCAAATCTCTTACTGGCTTCATAACAGTAGCTCAGTATGGCCTGAATTAGGTCATTAAATTGAGTATTAATATCAGAATTTGATTCAAGATTTTCTGCAAGTTTTTTTTTTTTTTTATCTTCTTTAACCATGATTATTGTAATTGTGAAAGAGAATATTATATAATTGTTACCATTTTGCCATAGAGCAATGAGAATACAATAAATGTGACCCCAATGGTAGCTGGAGTTCTCCATCCCTGGCCTATGACCTACTTTTATGAACAAATGACGCAGAAGAAAACATAAACCTGTCTAAGATTCTGATAAAAAAAAAAAAAAAAGAGGTTAAAGTTCGACACAGCAGTCAAGCAAGCCTTTTTTTGATTTCTGATGTTGTGGGAATGACTCGGTGAAATATGAATCTGAGCATAAAGATATTTCATTCTGTGTCCTGTGCTTTTTTTGTGTGTTTACAGGTACAATAAAAGGAGAACAGGATAATATGATTTGACCAGCATTTGATCCAAAGACTTAAATCTGCTTCTGAAATACAAGATAATAGGGGTGAAACGAAATTTCGTGCCACGAAATTTCGCGAAATAAAATTCAAAGACGCTCGAAATAAAAGGACGAAATAAACCCTCCTCCCCTCCCGTAGCAAAACACTCACTACAATACTGAGGAGGACGAAGTGGGGGAATTAGCTGACGCTCCTTCGTCAAATGAATTGGTTGTGTGGACCTATTTTGGCTTACCATGTAAAAGACGAGAGAACGGTGAGAAGATTGCGGACAAAACAACAACCGTGTGCAAAATATGCTGCCACAGTTCGCCGTATACTGCGGCGAGAACTAGAACTGAACTAGTGGCAGCAACTGTATTGTGACGTAAAAATAAAGGTGACTCCGACTTGCGAATACCTGCTTTTATTTAACAGTCACTGTGGGCTGTGACCACGCCAACTACAATTTTAATTCACAAACAAAACAGTGAGTAGTAATATCTACACCTCCAGCTAACTGCTCTCTCCCTCCTCGCTAAAACCAAAACACACACACTCCCCTTCTGAACTCTGACCCGCTCGCCCCGCCTTCCTGGTCCATTCACTGACCGTCAATTCATAGGAAACATTAAAATCCACATTGAACACATAACAAACAGTAGAACTTTTACTCTATGTTTGTGTAAGTCTGCATAAAAAACTATTTGATTTTTGCATCTACTGTTGAGTTGACAGAATTTGATCATACTTGAAGATCAGAAGTATATGCACTGTTATAGGCTAAATATTATAGTTCACAGTTCAGACATTTATAGGTCTAAACTGCAGCTCTGAGGACTGCTATTTGTTTTCCTTTTCATTCAAGAATACACTTATCCTAATTTTTACAACAACAAAGCACTTTTTATTGAGATTTTATGTTTGTATTTGCACTGTAGTCTAAATAAGGGAAAAAAAACTACAATTTTGGTTTTTTTAAAAAAGCATTTATTTTGTACCGATGCAGCAATATTTTTTGTATTGTATTATTATTTTTTTGCGTTAGGAATAAAATAGAGAAAATGAGATTTTTGCACAACTTCCTACTGTTGGGGTTTTTCCTTAATCTTTATTTTGTATCGTGAGTATTTCGTATCGTGAGCCGTTTCGTATTTCGTATCGTTTCGTGAGTTGACCATTTCGTTACACCGCTACAAGATAATGAGTTGACACTGAGATTGGACTGATTCATGGCGAGAACACACCACTGCAAAAAAAAAAAAAAAAAAGGTAATGCAGGAAAGAGTTGAAATGTGCAAGTAAGTTAGAATTTTAGCACCTTTAGTTTCAAAGACTGGAAGCATATGTTTTAATAGGTTTTTAGATAAATGATATGAGAAATAAGGTCTGTGATGAATAAATGCAAAGGTTTAAACTGTTCATTTTGCAACACAGATGCATCTGATTTTGTCCCACTTGCAAAATGCAAAAATGGCCTTGGATCATAAAACAATCATTGCTGCTCATTTTTAACAAACAACACAAAGTGCTCCAGCAGCGCAAACTTGAGTTTTCTTGAACACAAACAAACCAACAAACTGGACAAATGCTGTCAAAATATACCTCCTTGGCAGAGGTAGATATTACATACACTATTGCCACAGCCATGGGTCCCAATTGGATTAGATCAATCAATTAATTGAGAATCCTCATCCAAAAGGTCAAAATGTGGTCTAACATGTTGGAAGTGTTTAAGTCAAACTGCCATTTTGTAGTTCCATCAAAGCTTGGTAATAGTTTGACAGTCGACAATTACGCTAAAGCTTAAAAATCCTGAAAGTTTGGTCCATTCATGAAGATTATAATGATGAACAAAACATGTATGTTCCATAACTTTTTGTTCAACAGAAGTTCTTTTCAGGAAGTACCAATAACACAAATAAAATATCGCTCAAGGTCTGTTCACACTGAACATGACTTTGGCAACTTGGGCGACCACTCTTTATGCTAAGTCAATGTACGGCCACGATCCAGTGCATCAAGGTGTGACCAGCCCTCCCATGATGTGGCTTGCTTTGGGCATGTGACCAGGTTGCATCACTCGGTTGCCAAAGCTGAAGAATCTAACTTTCAGGTGACATTGCGTTTGGATGTGCTGCAACAGCTAATCAGCATTGTGTGGGTTTGTGATGACACTTACAACAACTGTTTTTGTTCCAGATCACAGAGTCCCATATTCTATTCCTTGTGCTGCGTAACAACGTGCTTTTTCAAAGACAAACTCTGTTGTCCTGGTTTGTAATTTGTTAGAAACCACATTCTTATAGTTATGAATGATCTAAAATCACCAGGTGGGACATTTCTATAATCATGTATGAATGTTTGATACATCTGAATTTTTTTCATGGCTAAAAACCTTGAAATGTCAGGTTGTCTTTACCAAAAATGTAACTTCAAGCACCTGTGATAAGCAAAAAAAAAAAAAAAGAAAGAAAAATCCATTGATTTCTAAAGAGAACCTCTCAAAAATCCAGCTTTTTCAGGAGGTGGGCTTGTTTGTGGTCTGAAAATCTTGAGGGGGAAAAGAGCCACTAATAAATCCCAAACACCAATGGTTCAAATGCCTTTGAGCAAAAGATTTACTCTTTGTAACCTTTGTTCCAGTAGAGGTGTTGAATGTAGCATATTGCCTCATTTTGAGCTCATAGGACTGGCTGTTGCAGAATTTCAGAGGTCTATATTACAGAACTGTGAGATCTCTGTCCTTGCGTGTGAACTGATGATTCATGTGATGCATTATTGATCTCCATAAGAGAAGCAGGGACAGAAAAGCTCTTGGTATAGAATGAGATACAGTGTCTCGGTCAAGGACAGAACAGCGGGGCGAGCATATGACTCTCAGGGTCAGCCAGTTCGTCATTACCACTGTGATTCAGATTTGTTCATCTTCAATATTTCAGTGCTGGATGAGATTGGATGGGGATGTTACAAGGTAAATCACTTCAAAGTTTATCAACCACATATTGTGAGGGGTTAGTATGTTTTATATTGGGTTTTATTAATATTTGTCAGTGATGATTTTTTTTTTGCCATAGAGGATGTCAATCTGCTCAGAAGGTTTTATTAAGAAACCAGTTGGAGAACATGCACACAGGCCGGGCAGTACATCCTCGCAGACAAGGTCATTTGTAATACAAATAATTAACCAATATTTTTCCTATTTTGTAGGGAAAAAATAGCTGGACATAGGTAGGCTAGTGGTTATGTCAGCTTGACTTAGTCACAGTAGACTACAATATAAATGGACTTCTTCTGTAGCTAAATTTAGCCTTCGAACATTTACCCTCAAAGTGAAAGCACATAGAAGTTCTGTAGTTTTAGATTGAAGCTGTTTTTGAACCAGGCCATAAAGATGTGCATTAGCCCTCTGGGGACCTTTACCAAGCTAGCGTGATATGATCATTTAAAATTGGCCGTAACAAAAACAGTAGGTTACCTAGACCTCTGATTTCAACTTCACGCAGAAGCGCAGACCTGAATCTCTAACCCAGTTTTGGTTAGATGTTCATAGACCAAGGAGAATTAGAGATAATCTAATTTGGAATTCATGGTTACAAATATTTATTGCTAATGTGTCGGCTACGGCTCCAAAAATATCCTTCTTTGCATCAGATCTGTAAGGTGTCAGATTTCTGCAGCCAGCCTCAAGTGGACACTAGGGGTACTACAGTTTTTAGCACTTGACTCTTGTGGGCCTCCGTTGTCAACCATGGAGGATACTGACTAGTCTATTCAAATCACTCCAATTAAGCTAGCTAGCTACACTCTGGCTAATACACCAACTACAATTAGCTCATACTAACAAACCTATGACAAAGCAAAGCAAGCAAACAGAAAAAAAATGTATCCTTTAGACTTTTACTACTTTAAAGGTCAGAGCCAACCCAAGCTAATGCCAGGTAGCTGTTTTCCCCTACTTTAAGCTCCAAAACATTTGTTCATTCTCTTCAAACTGCAGCAGATTTATGTTCTTATGGTTATCTACTCCAACAAATGTACCTTTATAGTCTGGGTTAATCAGCTGATTTAAATTTGTTTCCTATATTATCTTTCTCATTATAATTGTGACGATTCTGCTGCATTGTGATGTTTTTGAAGACTCCTTCCTGCTCCTACTCTGTGTTTCTGCTCTTAGTGAGGGGGACATGTCAACCTGCAGCTGGGACTCACTGCTGGATCAGACTTGCCTCATCCCCAGAAGCACCTGCACCTAAAAAGCCTCCTGCAGCCTCATCACCAGTGACAGATAATTCCTGCACTTACACGCAGAATTGTTGGCCATCTCCTGTGATCACAGTGGTCTCTCATCATTGGATTTTGTGCTTGTACTTTGTGCTTTGAACTATTTCTTACCTCTCCTGCTTTCTGTCAGTGCCTTCGTGGACCCAACCACACTCTGCGACACTCTCGATCTCCCTTCCCCTTCAGCTCTCACAGATTCCCCCCTCGCTGATCAAGTTCTTCACTGTGTTTGGTGCATAGCCTCTTCACCTTCACTCTCACAAAGTATTTGCCACATACAATAAAACTTTCCATAGAGATTTTTTACTCTTAGAGGACTTCTGGGAATTTGCTAGCCAAGATGGTGTTTCACTTCATTTTGCACTTTTGTTCCCAGTGATGGATTAGAGAAAGCTAGTTTTGGCTCTGGCTCTGTGTGTGAGTGTGTGTGTGCGCGCTCCCTTATTCCATCCATTGGTCAAGCTGTTAACTGCTCTCCTTCCTCTCTCCCACTTCCCTTGAAATCTTGCACCTTGAAAACAATGACAAGGACACAAGGCTAATGCCGCCACGGGTGCCACTCCATCACAAAGTGCACATAGTCTCAAATCTTCTCTGTTTGTATGTACTGTGTATGTGTAGCTGATTATTGGCGTTCTTTGGGAATAACTGTTGGGTATTAAAGTCTTTCTGGTGAATATAAGAGCCTAAACAATACTTCTTAGTCTTTTATTTTCATTGAAAATCAGATTGAATTTTAAGGTTGATGTAGTCTTTGTTACAGTATATAGATGGTAGTTCTGATCTCAGTAACCTCAGTCACATGCGGCCACTCTGAAAAGGTAAAAAACTTAATACATTGGCAATTGTTATTTTTTAACTAAGGTCTCACTTCTCCTTGAAAGAAAAGAAACATCTGCAAGAGTGCTTACATAGACACATCAGTCTACAGCATATCTTTCTGTAAAGTAATGTAAGTTTCATGTTACAATGCCCCTGATATACAAAAAGCTTTTTGAAGTTGCCCTGCTATTGGGTTTTCTTTTCCAACAACTTGTATCCCTGTTTAACATGTTGACAATGAATGTCCCCAGATCACTTGGTTTTAAGTAAGTTCAGAGAATCTCTCCTCCAGCCCTGCTCAGAACAGGCTCTTTTAGTGTAAATCCTCATGAGCTGAGTCTGACCACAACCTCCCTCAACTAGTCTGCCTACCATGGCTAGGCTCTAATGTTTGCTGTGGCTGCATGGATGTGCATGTTCCTGACATATTTGGTCAGCCATGTTGTTCTCATTCTTAGCAACATATCGGTGCAAACATGGCTAAACCTATCACTGCTCAGGTGTTGACTGGAAACAGCCACAGATATCTGCACATATATGCTTCTAGCATCGGAGGACCAAAGGGCCCTGTGGATTCATTTTTATTTTTGAAGGGAATGTGCCAGCTTCAGTTGGCTGGAGGTGTGTGCCAATCCCTTCACAGCGAACTGCTTCTTCAACTTCAGTCAGTTCAACACACGACTGGCAACTAGACTTTTCCTGAATCTGAGCTCAGTACCAACAATCAGTCATCAAACCTGATGATGGAAATGTGAGTATTTTAGCGCTGTGTAGTATTTATTTGCCCATTGCTATGAGCTAATGCTAACAGCAGGGGTAACTTTACATGTTTGGCAGTGTTGATGTTACTTGTTGAAAGCCTGAAGGATAAACTTCAATGTATGAACATTCCTACATTATGATGAGTTAAACAGTTGACTGAATATAATCAGTTCTTTATCCACTCCATTACCCCTCTGTTTCTGCTTACTTTAGTCTGAAAGGTAGGATAAAGTCCCGGCAATCCCACTAGACTGCAGCTGTGCTTCATTCATAGGATTTTTGGAGCAAAGCATGTTACTTACTTTTCCTGAAGACATCAAGGATGCATGATAAACTGCAGTAAAGGAGCAAATTATGGGACCTTTAAATTAACAAAGTGGTATGTGCTCTTTATTTATACAAATTTCAAAGTAATTATGATTATGCTTTTTACAATAATCAACCAGTTCTATGTAATTTGGCTATATTTCTTTTTGTAACACAGTTCAGCCATGTTCATGTGTTGGTTTTATCTACAACACTGAGCATCTAAGCTTTAAATGAAATGTAGAACATCTCAAAAACCTGCATGATATCGAGAAGCAGCAGAGGGACAGAACTTTTTTCTCTGATTTTATTCCAGAAAAAGCACTTCTCTCATCACCTGAAAGGAGGCGCTGCCATTAAGAGCAAAGTCTGGGAACAAAAGTCTCTTGTGCAGAGTTAAATAAGAGCACTGCTGTGTTTTACACATGAAAGGCTCTTTAGTGGTCCTTAGGAGTGCTACTGCATATGTGGAGAAGGTTGCCTGAATGCCATTTGTGACTCTGTGGGTAGCTGCACAAATTAAGTCAGCTTTTGTTTGAGCTAAAAATAACAAGTTGGAAAAGAATAATAACATAAATACATGTTTTTGTAAGGAGTAAGGTTTCCAGGCCTTTCTTGCCTGCTTTCCAATTCAGCTTGAGGCTATTGTACTGGAGCTACAAATGTCATGACTAGCACAACGTGCCTAGGTTTTTTGAGTAGCGCTGAGGGTTATTCATCATATTTCAATTGTAAATATGTCTCACTCTGTCATATAAAGCTCCAGGGGTGCAATAAATTGACTCTGCTCAATATGCTTTAGGACCTAAATTGTGTTTTTCAAGCAAACTAATAAATACAACCTAATTGAATAGCATGGCTCAGATTCTCAACATGGCAAAAGTAGATCAAAAATTTTAAGTGTGGCCAAAGGCATGATGACAACTTGGGAAAAGATGCAGCCACACTGCAATGCTCTGACAGTCTACACTGCCAATTCAAAGCCATTTCTAAATGACAAATTGAGTTAAAAAAACTGCATTGAATCTCTTAAAAACTTCCATTTTTGTTGCAGGCTCTTTCTGTGTAAATCCTCATGAGCTGAGTCTGACCACAAGACTCTCAAAAAGTCTCCTTACCATGGCTAGGCTCTTATGTTTACTGTAGCTGTATGGATGTGCATGTTCCTGACATTGGAGCTGCCTGTGGACCAACAGAAACTGGCTGAGTGAGTCTTCTCACTGGGGGAGGTAACATATGCCATGATGACATTATTAAGGGAACTGACAGCTTGAACACACATTTACTGAAGAGAGAACAAGGGGAGAAAAGAGATTTTTAACAAACACAACTGAGCTGAAACGCATTGCTCAGATTCACAACATGGTAAAAGCAGATCAAAAATGTGAAGTGTAGCCAAGGCCATGGTGACAACTTGGGATCAAACACCCAAACTGCAATGCTCTGACAGTCTATACAGTTGATTCAAAGCCATTTCTAAACAACGAAATAAGCTAAAATGAACATTACATTCACTAATTTAAAAACTTCCCTTTTTGTTGGCCTTGTGAATGCTGTGAAGCTTGCCAGTTACCAAACTGTAACGTCTGTGTTGTCAAACTGCTCTCACAGTGGCAGATCTGATCAGCGGGGTATAGTTTAGGACTACTTGCCAAAACTTTAACGTAACAGATAAGTTCAAGAAAGGAATTAAAACACTTGCAGCAGGCTTACAAACTAGTGATGGGAAGTTAGGCTCTTTTCAGAGAGCCAGCTCTTTTGGCTCCCCAATAGCTCGATGTCTAGGATCCATTGAAGCCCTATATGTAACCTTAATCTTTACACTGCAGCCAGATGCTGCTTCGCTCAAGTCACTTTTATATACTACATGACAACGCAATGCACTCACACACTTTATCCTCACTGCTGTCCGTTGTCTAACTCACTCCTATATCCTCACATGTGATTGTCCAGACGGCCGCTATGCTTGCCAACCAAAACAAAGTTTGACCGTGAGCAGAGCTGGGGCTGAGCACTGTGAGAGCTAACCAGCAAAAGAGCCCACACTTAGCCGGCTCTTCTGATTCAATACAAATAATCGGCCCACAGAGCGTATTCTTTTGAGCATGACACATCACTATGACAAACATTAAAACTCCCAATGTCTTCCCCTCTGTGTGTGTTATACGTGAGTCAAAATAAAAGCAGAAGACATAAAAAATGTGCATATGCTAGACTTTAATAAACTGAGGATGATTTGACCATCAGTAACTGACTGAAATGTGAATGCTATCATAAAATCTCTAACCTTGCCATACTCTCTTGCACTCTTGCAAGTTCACTCTGAGTCAACACAAATATCAGGTCCTCCTAGAGTTCAGTTCAATGTCTCTACCCAGCAAATTGAGAAGAATTAATAATTTGCTTCAACAGTCTTGTTCACAAAATATTCAAAAGGGGGCACATTCAAACACTATATAAAATTTGTGAACAAGCCCTGAATGACATTTCTTTCAGTAAACTCCCGTCTCTGATAAGACCACATCTACACGTACATGTATATGCTGTATGCGATCACAGGACAGTGCAACTTTGTCAATGCAGTGTGCATGCTTTGGGTTTTATATTTTGTGTCATTCCTGTTTTCATGCCTGGGCACATTTGTGTGTGTTTGTGTGAGATGAGCTGATGGCTGAGGGGAAATCTATTCCTGATGGAGCAGTTAGTCGTCCCTGGGCATCACAGGTGTTTCTATCTAAGCGACACCCCAATGACAGACACATTCCATCCAGGTTCCATTTGAGCAACCATGCAATAAATCAACACAACATCGCCTCTGTGCCACTCATTACTGCACGCAGAGCGCCTCAGAGGCAGAGACGGGGAGAGAGGGGGAACAATGACATAAAGGGACAGAGCTAGGACAGTTCTGCTGATCTGCAAACAATGCCTCGGCAAGAAAGGTAATTTGAGATTCTGATTGCTTTCTTGAGATACTGTTCCATTTCACTGTCATGGAATTATGAGAGGTAGAGGACTCCTGCTTCAATTTCCCTCTCCTGCCTCTTCTGCCCATACTTCTGTTCCAGTGGGGCCCAGGGGGGAATCAATGGCTCATGGACTTACTGTTTGACCCAGTGTGTTGATAAACTGCAGTCAAACACACTTAAGCTAGTGGCCAATACAAACACAAGTGGATTTAAAGGAATGGCGCCGAGCAAATAGCTTTTATATTTGCACAGTAATAGTAGGCATAACATGGACTGGGATTAGAAATAATGCGATTTCAAGGTGGAATTGAATGTAACATTAGCCTTTAAATAAACACTTCATCAGTAAGCAGTGTGTGTGGGAGGGGGGCATTTAAATCTGTGTTTGTGAGGAGAGGCGAAGGGAGGGATTAAAAAAAACAGATTAAGAAACAGGGAGGGAGAATAAGATGCAGGAAATTTTGGACTCCAAGCTCCACACGTTCTTGCACTTTTCCCATTCCTAAAGTGATTGACAAATTGTTGAAAAGAGCCATAATAGGATTTACAGCTGCATTAAGAATATTACACCAGTGGTGCAGCTGCTGTGCAGCATGACGAGAGCACCAAAGGGAGCCGGTCGTTAGACCAGAGGCACTAAAAGCTGTAAAACCCGCAGTTCTGCTAACAATCACAACTGTCAGCAGTGTGGATACATTCCCAACATTCATGTTCCCTCTGAGAACATAATCCTTACAACACATGGGCTACTACCTCTGCCACTTTTATTATGTGTTTCCTGAAACAATGCTGACAGTATGAATTGCAGCTTACTAGCACACAAGCGGGGGCATTTACGCAATGACAACTTTCCTTTGAGGAGTAATCTAACAGAGACCTTGAAGACAGTGCATTTGGGAAAACAGCAAATGCTCCCCAAATCTGTCATATTTACTTTTTTACTCAAGTGATGTAAAAATTAATGCATTTCTGAATGTATCATTAAAATTAAAGACAACAGAGACATTTTTTAATGATCATTTTACAATCAGTTGTAACAAGTAGACCCTTGCTGTGTCTGTTTACTAGTCCAATGAAGTGCTTCTCTGCTTGTGGAAAGTGTTAGATAATGTTTTCTGTGACTCAGAGGGGAGCTTAATCAAGCATGAGTTAATGACCTGAGGTTATGTCACCAGGGTAATCTTTACTCAAACTTTATTTATTTTTCTGAAAGCCTGCACACATACACAGAGGGGTGGTTGAAAAGATCTGGTCATTGACCTTGCAGGGGGTTATCAATGGAAAAGGCTCTTCAGATGTGTATTACTGAAAATATAGCACTTATACTTAGTGCTGTAGTCTATTCTAGAATTAGAGTTCTCATTCAAACATGCAGTAACTCAGTAGCCACCAGGCAGCAAAAGGAGAATTTTTTATTTTTTAAGTTTTTTTGGGGGGGCTTTTTATGGCCTTTATTTGATAGGACAGCTGAGAGAGACAGGAAAGCGGATGAAGAGAGGGGGGACGGCATGCAGCAAAGGGCTGTGGCCAGGATTCGAACCAGCAGCTGCTGCTGGGGGTTGGCAGCCCCCGTACATGGGGCAGACGCTCTACCAACTGAGCTAATGTCCGCCCCAAAAGGAGCATTTTTGATTTACTTGCTTGTGTGGGATGCCCGTTTCTGTGGCATATTGATAGTGGGCACACAAGACACCGAGCTGACTACAACTTCCTGTTGTGTTAGAAGTAAAAAGCAAACATGGTGATAATTCTGTAGGTACAAGTATAAAAAAGACATTTCCATGGTGCACAATCAATCGAAGTATTTGAGGCAACGGCAATAAAATAGGATGTATCTATAAATTATTAAGTGTGAAGTGTTTTTAAGTGTAGCATCAAATACTAATTAGTATTTTATATGTAAGAAAATTCAGCCAAATAAACTAAGGTAGCACAAAGTCACCTGAGGACGAAGATGACCATTGTGTCAAGTCAAAGTCCCACCAAATGATTACTAACTTGACCAGACACAACACAGATTTCAGTGCTTTATTTCATTACAAGAACACTTGCTATGAATATAAATGCATCTATAGGTGCTGAGCAGGATTTTAAAAAGGTTTCATCCTTATTAACCGTGCTCATTCTGAAGCCGCATGCACCCTGCGTGAAAACAGCAAACATTACAAGTGGTAATTAATATAAGGGATGGAAATAAACTTTTATTTCAAATTGCCACTGTGCTGGTAGATTAATAAATAACAGCTACTGTTATGCACCAGCAATTTTATATGAACAAGCCAGCAGCACTAAGCAATGACTGAAACACTGCTTCAAACCTACAGTATGTATATAAGATGAGATTTGTTGAGGAGCATGTTTCATCGATCAAATATAATGGCATATCTCTCTTTCATAGATAAATGTGTTTCTTTTAATTAGTTTATCATTAAGAGGCTGGTAAGAGGCTCAACAATAGTTAAGTCCTCAGTGAGAAAGAGTGTTTCACATTGTGACTGTGCATAATCATGTTTCATGAGTCAACAATGCTTTTGCAAAGAACTGATTGAGGTTAATCATCACCATGACTAACTTTATTGGAGCAGCAATATGTGGCAAATTTTGATAACATGGAGCCAGAAGAGGTATTTACAGGCACTCCTTTGACCACTGGTCACAGCCAAGGCCTTTTCATGGATTTACAACAAGCAAGAGCTTCTGCAGTATAGTCCACTGCATTGAAGACTAAATACATGGTCATCTGCATTAAGATACAGAAAAGATCCATTTCATCCTGTCAGTGCAAACATTTGACACTTGGTGGTGATCAGTACTGATTTTATCACTAATGAGTGCTTTGCTATTTGTTATTACCTGCCAAAGTGGCTGTAAGTTGTGCAAATTCACCGGCCATTGAACAGGAATATCTGTATTCTGTTGGTGCTGGTGCTAATTTTCAGCACTGACTAATGCACACATATTTAAAAGCAGCAATACAAACCAAATCCAACTGGATCTGTACACCCCACTGCCTTAAAATCGAGCCAGGAGCTTGTGAGTAGCAAACAGCGTGGTTGGAAAACTAAGAGCCTTAAAGTTCTTAAAAGTTGCAGCAGTTTGAGTCTCCTGAGTTCCAAATCCTACATTCTACACCTTACACTACAGCTTTCCCCTTATGATATACTGTGCCAGCACTTCCTAATGATTTTTCCTCCCAGCACCTCCTCTAATGACTAATAACTAACAACACTTCCTGCAGATATATAATAGCAAGCAGCTCCTCTCTCTTGTCACCAAGGAGATGCAGCTTCTGTTTTCTGCTCCGATGCTGGCCCCTCCGACCGCACAAACACTGCAGGTAACCAGAAACAGTGTGGTGTCATGGGGGAGAGAAAGATGAAGTGAAGCTGCTGGACCTTGACTCACACAAACCCACAGGTTTCGATCTTCTGTCTCCTTTACTTTGACCCCTGTCTGTTGGGAAAAACCAGGTGTTAAATTGGCCGAATGAGAAGGGAAATATTCAGTGGTGTGCTTCTTGCGTTAGGCTTGACTAAGTCTCTCCTTACATTGGACCCAGAGGATTACCCATGCAGAACTGGTGTATGGATACAGCAGCTGTCTGAAGACAAAGAAGCCTGCCGTTGACCCCCTGATTAATTCTGAAATCTATCAAGCCTTCCTTTTCGACACGAAGTATAAGTTCCATTTGATTTGGATTTGTTTGATTAATTTCCTCTCTTCTCTTTCTGCTCTGAGACTAAACTTTGCATCACTCTTTCTTTTACCCTCCCTGACTCTCTCTGCAGTCTATTTCCAGAAACACTTAAGCCTGCTAAATTTAGCCCCCCAATCCTGATTGTGCATTAAGGCCCAAAATATTTACGTCAGTCATCAAATTATTCTTGGACAGACTTCTCAGCAGAGTGACTTGCTGTAAGCTGCCAAAATCTGGCTTCACACCAACAGCTGCACTAGTCTTATTGGACATTAAAGCAATTGTGTAGACTCTGCTGAAATACAACACAAAGTTTAGAAGACTTGCCATGGCAAGATGGGGTTAAAATAGTGACCGCAGAAACTCTGGCTGAGTGCTTTTCTCACTAAATGTTTATAATATAATCAGAATGTGAGCAGTTGAACCACATAGTTGAATGATATTGCCAAAGATAATTATATTCTTTTCCAGTTTATGAACAATTTGAAATCTTAATTGGGCAGAGATTTGCTGGAGTTGAAATAATTCTTCAGGCAAATTAGTAAGTGTGGGCTCGCAAGTTTTTTTATCTTTTATTTTTTTGCTTTGTGGGAATATCTGATTCTCTGGATATAAGATGTTGCTAACTCTCAAAACCAATATTTATTATAAAAAGTTAATACTAACAAATGACAACAGACCAGACAAATTTCAGCTTTTGAAAGTACATGCAATCTCACCACAATCTACTGTGAAAACTCCCGGTTTGTTTATATTTATGCAGTCTCCACTTGTTGAGCTAAGAGACTAGCAGCACTCTCTGACAACTTTTCACCTCCCATTTGTCTTGACATATGTTATATAAAAGGTAAATTTGCAAATAAACACAAAAGGCTGCTGGTTTGGAATGCCTGTTAATCTATTTTAAAACAGAGTGACAAGAGAATAGTCGTGTTAATCACAAACAGGGCCAACTCTTTGATTTAAAACACAGGATCTGACCCCTATTTGGTTGTTGTCTTCCACTTTCTCCATTTTGTTTTCGGTTAGTAAACTAAAAAACAATCATGGTATCCTAAGAAGAGCTGTTTGAACAGTAAAGATCGTGTCCCATTACTTATCTAGAGCAAAGAACCCTATAGTCAGGAGTGAGCCTTGCATTTCGTGACATTTTATGACTGTTGAAATTACTTTTTAATGACTTTTGTCAAATAAAATACAATTTTTCAGGAATGAAATGTGTCATCAAACTTCTTTTCGAAATAGTTTGAAATATTAGTTTGTCTGTACCCTAGCTGATTTTTCACTTTTTGTGCTTTGATTTGCTATTCGCTGGGGGGCTGGACATGATTCCGGGCTTTTACAGCCAAAAATTTGTTAGAGTTACCTGTAAGTGTGTGCACCATATTTACCTTTTATGATACTGTTTACCTTTTATGGCCCTGTTCACATGGAGACAGTGTCACCTAAAATGCAATGGTTTTTCCTTTGCATATTCAAACTCGATTCGCATTCAGACGGAGACGCTAGAAACAAATGAAACCGCTGTAGTGTGCATGCCAGTTCAGTAGATGGCAATGTAAGTTTGAAGAGAAACAGCGCTGCTACAACACACGTACAAAGAAGAACAACTTTTCACAAACTACTATGGTGAGTGGACGCACAAAGACGCAGGAATGTCTTGTCTGGACAACAAATGTGTTCGGACAACAAATCTGTCTGGATTGTTTTGTCTCGATAACAAACCGAGTACAGTAAGCAACACACGTTACTCAGTAGATGGCCGAAGCTGTGGTGACATCAGCATTTCACCCTGAAATGCTCTGAATCTCATCAGTATCAATAATAGAGCTGAAACAAATCAGTTTTCGAAACCTTCACTCTGGACCCTGGTTTCAAAAGTTTGCGGTTTTAGGCACTCCAAACATTGTTCTTATGTAAATGGGAGACCAAAACGCGATGAAAACTGTCCATTTTAGTCTGAAAACAGAGCCATGTAAACACCACCTTAAACTGTGTGTGTTATCAAGGGAAAGTATTCCTCCCTTACACCCTGATATTTATGGCAGCATTTGAAGAAGTGAAGCTTTGTCACTGCCACAGTTGGGGGGCAGAGTCTATCCTCCGGGAGTCGGATCTTTTTGTGACGACCCATCTTTATAGACAATTGATGGTCACTGAGTCAATACCTGCTTGAGATTTGTTTCAGTGAGAAGGTGGCGGTGTTCTCTGTTTAGGGTGGAATAACATTTTCATTTGCTCTGTTTTCAATTTGTTTCTTTCCAATGTGCCATATCATTTTCTAAGACAAGCTACTTCCTCTCTTTCGAGACTGTATGTGAAGCTAGACTAACTAACTGGCTACTGGCTGTAGGTTCATACAGTATTTACTTCAATCAATGGCTTGAATAAGGATGTTTCCAATAACATCAACCTGTTCCTTTAAATCACCGCCCTCTCAGCAGAATAGACAAGAGATTTATTTACTACACTAAAAAAGGATGTTAAATCTCTCCACTTTCTCACACGGACAGAAATAGGTTGGCACACATAAATAAACTCCCCTTTCACTATGGTGACACTTGATTAAGTCCCTGTTGGCAGAGCGACAAATACCCACATACAGAAGGAGCTACAGATGAGCCACCTACTGAAACACACCCACACTGCTGTGCAAATCTATTCCTCTCACCATCATCACACTATAAGGGAGAGCTGCTCCAACGTCATCCAATAAATTTCAATACGCTGTCGTCCTCTACGCGACAGATTTCATTGAGGATGAGATATGAGGATGTTATAGCGTAGTGGTTGATCAAACTATGCTGTTGCTGAAAGGGAGAGTTCACTCAGCAACCTGTTTCCATCTGTCCATGCCTGTATGTGCTTTCCTACATGTGATTCATACAAGAACATGTGCATGGAATAGTGCCCAAGTCCAATGATGAGACTGGATGTGAACATTTAGGATATGCATCCATGCTCCGCTTTGAGAGGCCAGATGTTCTATTATGTTGCACTGCATGTTGTTACTGCTTTTATGGCTGCTCTGACATATCCATATGGACACATTCACAATGACAGGCTCATCATTTCAGCCAGTTAAGGTCATTCAGATTCTTCATAATGAGACCAGATTGCTGCCAGAATTTGCCAAGAAACCACTGATTACTAATAGCTTGTTATTCTATTCAGTGTTGTCGATGTGGCATTCTGAAAAGCACTTTTTCAAAGATAAAAAAGAAGCTATTAGCCTCCTATTTTTATGGATTGGCTTGCATATTGCTGGTGCCACATAGAGAGTTGAAACTGAATAATATAAAGGATTCTTCAACAGTGCAGTGTTTCTAATTGGAGTATCTGCAGGAAAGCTGGTCAGGGATTTAAATTCATTGACAGTATGCACTGCTCTGACTGTTACTGACCCACACTCTAACCTCCATGTAGGTAAGAATATATACCTACAGAATAAAACAGAATTGGAATAAAGAAGCAATGAATAAAAGGGAATGGAAAAAAATATTCTCTCCTATTTATTCACAATTTCTTTGCCTTACTCAGATTGTTACTATTTGAGGAATTCATATCATGCAAGTTAAGTTTTGTTTGTTGAATAGTTAATCCCTACATAGTTAGATTTTACACCTTACATTCAGTTTGAGCTGTGAAAAAATATACAATTTAAAAGCAACAACGTGTTCAGTAAAGATGACTTCATTCCCAGCAGTTGAACCTCAAGGCCATCAACAATGATCGTGATGACTTGCTGACAAGTGTGAAAGATTGTTTGCCTCCAACTAAACCTCATCTATTAAGAGATGTTGAACTTCTTAGAAAAACCTAAGAGCCAACTTTAAAGGATAAGTTCGCTTTCTATAGCTTTCACATTGTTTATAGAATGAAGTAGAACAATATACTCACCCAGAAGGCTTTCCTGATCCAAACAGTGCTTCGGGAGATATTTAGATCCAACATTGAGCGGCGGACATCCGTATAATGGTAGCACATGGGGCATGTATAGCGCCGCTCCTAAAACTGCATTAATCATCCAAAAACTCATTAGTTTCACCAATATTTCATCATGGTCCACTCGCGCTACTCCTCCAAGACAGTCCGGTGTTGCTCCACCCATGTTTTGTGACTATGCTGACCTCTGAACTGAAGAAGAACGTATGCATGCACAGTACGCATCCTCCTTTCGATGAGCTCCTCATCTGTAAACTCTGGCTCGAAACTGTAAGGACACCCATCATATTCAAAGTTCTCATCCACAACATCTTCATCCGATAGATATTCATCCATTTTGCACAAAACTGGAAGAAGAAGGTCGTTGTGTAGCCGGTGGTCTTCCCCTGAAATAATGAGCCGTACTGCGCATGCGCAGAGGCAAACGTTCTTCTTCAGTTCAGAGGTCAGTAAAGCCACAAAACATGGGTGGAGCGACACCGGACTGTAATGGAGGATTGGTGCGAGTGGACCATGATGAAATATTGGTGAAACAAATGAGTTTTTGGACCATTAATGCAGTTTTAGGAGCGGCGCTATACATGCCCCATGTGCTACCATTATACGGATGTCCGCTGCTCGATTTTGGATCTAAATATCTCCCGAAGCACTGTTTGGATCAGGAAAGCCTTCTGGGTGAGTATATTGTTCTACTTCATTCTATAAACAATGTGAAAGCTGTAGAAACCAAACTTATCCTTTAAGAAGCACACTGAAGCAGCACTGGACAAATGGCTTTGACACCTGCATATGAATGTGAATTGTGTCTTTCCATGAGACTGAGGAAACATTGTGTAGGACATAAGTGTTTGTATGCTGAAGTAACTATAATATTGACTTTAGGAGACTGAGTATCTAGTTGTTATGTCCCTTTCTACTGATCTACTAAGTCAAGGCAGAGGCAGAACAGATGAGCTGAATCCATAATCGGTCAGCACCAATGGCTTCATTGTGTGACTGCCCTTGAGGGCTAATCTTTATGTGTCCCTGGTGTTTAGGATGTACATGACATGAAATGACTCGGAGTTTGGGCCCTCACAGGATATGCGTTAAGAGTAGAGCTCTTAAGGAGGCTACATAACTCTGCCTACAAAACATCTGCTTCATTTATGGATAAAAACAGTAATGTATCTGTGCAGTTATACAAGGCATTTAAAGTTTTAGTGTAACAGTAGATTATAAAAGGATATCAAATAATATCTCTAAAAACTGTATCTGCTGCAAGAATTACAGTTTTATCATCCATGCTTGTAGCGAAGGTTTGGCTGAAATAATGCATAAAAAATCATTTTCCAAGGGTTCTGCATAGTTTCAGTTTTGATGGCTTTGCCCTCTATCAGCTCCTGCAGTGCACTTTCATAATATCCTCCTCCAATATTGTCTCATTGCTCTCCAGGGAGCTCTTGGCACACTTTGCATCCTAAAATCCAACTTTACAGCCCGCATGTCAAGGTGATTTTCTGAACCGGGATCCTACTTTTGAAAGGATTTTATAGGGTAGAGAGCTGTACACCTGAACTCTGACAGTGCAGTGCAGAGTTTTGAATTAAAGTTTATGTGTACATATGCACGAGAAAGATTGCAGATGTCAACATGCCAACTTTTTTCTCCCCTGTTCTGCTTTCTTATCCGAGCAGGCAGGGCTCTTTTCCCGTGCTCACTGCTTTATCCTCAAGCTTTTTCCCATCATTCTCAAGTTAAAAGCGTCAAACTGACTGTCACAGAATCATTATACTGTATGTCACCCTGTCATGGGCTTCATCCATCAAACCCAGTGTCCGACACAACATGTGCGCGGCTTACTGTTTAACAACCAAGCCTCATATCCTGGAGTTCATGTTTGTGACATAAATGCTCTTGGCACAAGCTTTCTTTATCTACAGTCTTTGTGTTCTGCTGTCACTGCAAAGGCCTGAGGTCAGTAGCCTTGAACCCTTGAGAGTGATGACAGCCCTGAAACTGAGACACCAGCCGTGGACCCTGAGGTCTGCATCATTTCGACATGTCACACATGCTACTTGCATCGCTTTGCATCAGGCATGTTGAGGGTTGGCTTGTTAGTGATGTGACATCGGTGTCAAGATGAGCAAAATGATGGGCAACAATATGTCAGAGTGATGCACAAGGGTGCTTGTGTATTCAATATTCAGCCTTATGCATGAGCTGTTCTTCACACTTCTGTCTGTGTACATCCTAATCATATGCAAACAAGATATATTTATCAAATCTGTGTTTTGAACTTTTTCTTTTAGTCTCTTAAAAATCTGTCATTTCTCTGACCTTTGCCACACATTGACTACTTGCATACGATGTCACATTCTTTGCTACATAATGCTGGACTTCAACAACAATGCTGTCTAGTATTTTATTTAAAGGAACACTGCAACTTATTTTTTTGTTTTTGTGTCTTGCATCACTCCCGAGTCCATATTAAGCAGGTAGACCCCATTCTTTTTACTGTGTGTCCAGTAACGATTAAAAGATAGACAAAGATCACAAACCTCTAGCTTAAAGCCAGGAGTGTACGGATAGTGCTTTAGCCTGTCTCTGTCTACAGTCATCAGATAAACTCCAGACAGTTCTGTGGGCCTGTTGTATGTTTTATTGACTGCATGATGTAACGTTATTTATTTTAAGACATTAGCATAACAATAGCATTTATTTAATTTTTGAAAAAAATACACAAGATACTAGCTGCAGGGCCAAACCACCACGAAAGTGCTTCTCAGCATGTCAACAAACAAAGCCTCTGTTCATGAGTAGAAGAAGACTGCTACTAAGGTTTATGCCGACTTATTGACAAAGGACGAGGATTAATTTTTTGGGACTGATGTAGATTCAAAACCTCACCTGTTTGAACCAGAATATACTGACAAGGATTTACATGTTTTGAAAGCTGAGCGTGAACGAAGAGAAGCCGAGGCAGTAAAACAGTCTGGGACTGTGGAGGGAGTCTGCATTGGTATGGACTGTGGTGACATGTGGGCTAGCCTTTGGCCTTAAGTTGGGCCTATGTAGCTCCTTTTGCTCTATAATACATATACATATATATAACTATAGTGAAGTTATGCTTTGACTGTGTTTCCCTGCAGCATAAAGTAACTCAATGAGGGGACACAGGACATAAATCTTGTGTTTCGAGGCACAGACATATGGCACAAGATAATATGCTCTGCTAAGGACTTACCTCATTTAGTGTTTGTGTGACACCAGGTGATGGGATGGCAGTGTTTTTCAAGAATTATCTCATTGTTTCGGTTGAGAGTTTGAATATTTTGTAGTGGTACTTTAGCCCCAAGGCTAGCCGACATATACACCACGGTCCATGCCCGAGTAGACTCACCCCTCAGCCCCAGGCTGTTCCACTGCCTTGGCTTCTCTTCATGCAGCTCAGCTTTCAAAACATGTAGTTCCTCGTCCTCTCTCATAAAGTCAGTCAGAATTCTTAGTAGCAATCTTCTTCTACTCATAAACATAGGCATTGGCTTTTTGACATGCTGAGAAGCACCCCTGGGATGTTTGCGCTTACACCCTGCAACTTAGTTTCCTAAGTATTTCTTTCAGAAATTGCATAAAATGCTAATCCTAGTCTAAAAACAGTTAAGGTTACATTATGCAGTCAATAAAAATTACAACAAGCACACCGGACCGTTTAGGGTTTATCTGTAGATAAACAGATAAACATATACTCCAAGCATTTGAGCTAAGCTAAGGTAATGGTTTTATTCATTACTTGGATGCACAGTTAAAAGAATGGGGTCTACCTGCTTGTCATGGTATCGGAACTGAGGCAACACATGAAAATAACAAAAATGTTGAAATGTCCCTTTAATGGAAGTCCTTGCTGAAAAAATATACACGTAAGCTCTGCTGCTTCTCTTCTCCATCTCCAGATGATTTCCTTTGCTCACGGTGGTACTGTCGGCCAACTCAACTACTCTCAAATATTTCAAAGTGTTTTTTGAAGATCATGCTTTTTGTATGTTTGCTTGTACTGACTATTCTGTATGCCTCCTTTCCTTCCAGTGCCTCCACGAGCTCCACCGCCGCACACACCCAATCTCCACAATCACTGCTGCACTCTCTAGATCTCCTACCCGCCACTCTACCTGGATTCCTCCCTCCCTGAACCCTTGACTCTCTCCTCATTTCTTTTGGGTTCCCCATAATAAAGCAAATATTAATTGTAACCCACTTATCATGTCTTGGTTTTTTGCTTTTGGGTCCATATCTCGTTATAACGGAAAATTCCCTAACACTGCAGTGAACATATTAATCTAACCATAATTACCTACTGTTGTGTAGTGCAGTGATTCCCAACCAGGGGTACATGTACCCCAAGAGGTACGCGAGAACATTGCAGGGGGTACGATGAAAAATGTAATAATTTATTCAGAAGAGGGTTAAGAGAAGTCCGCAGAGAAACTATTTTGAGTGTTTTGTTCCAGATTTTTAAAGTTAAATGCATGCTGGGTCTTATTCAAAGAAGCTCTGGTGTTTTGTGGTAAACATTACAGCAAAGGCAGATTGATTATTTTGATTTTGTACCTATTTATTTACAAGTACAAATTTATTTTCAAGGCAACATATTATTTATTATTATGTTTTATTTGGGTTAAAAAGAAGAACATTTATGAGAACTAAATGCTAAAATTTAGGAGATAAAATAAAAATATTTTCCGTTTTTAAACAGTTTTGTTAAGTTTTGTTTTAGAAGAATCATCAACATGTATGAGTGAGGGGGTACTCATGGTATGACAAAAAGGAGGGGGTACACAAGACATAAAAGGTTGGGAACAACTGGTGAAGTGGACTACTCTAACAAAGCTTTACATCCCATTCTTGTTTATGTGAAAGTCATTTGAAGCTTAAACTATCAACTGAATCAAGTACTGTATACTAATGCTAATATTTACAATCACAGGAACAGTTTTAACCAATGAGCTATTAAAACAGGAACATAACTTGTACTATTGAGGATATTTCAGGATTTTTGAGTAAAGTTGCATGATGTGTGACGTACAGTAAAAAATCTTTAACTACTTAAAAAATCAAAGCAGTATCAGTGAGGACAGCTAAGAGGCTTTTGTATGCTTTAAGATCACAGCCTGTGAACCGAAAACTGTCTGCCCAATCTATTTCTGTTTGTGAGTGTTCTGTCAGTGTCCTGCCCTTTCAAAAGCCAGTTGATTTGTTGTTACACTGCCCTCTGCCTGTGAAAACTTTTTATGCAGTTTTTGTGAAGTTTTGTTTATATACTGCCCCCTCCTGGTTGAAGAAGAGTCCAGTGAGCATTTGCTAGTTATTTGCCATGTGGTAGCCTTACAGAGCAGGCAGCGTTGGTTCATCTCCTGCAGGAACTATCTTTTCGTTGTTGCCTTGGACACTATTTGTCCGTAAGTATGGAAATTTGTATGTGTTTGTGATGGAGACAGAGGCAGAGGGTGGTTTTCCAGATTGCTCTTTGTGTTTGTAGCTTTTAAGCTATAGGAAGTGTAGGTGTAAGCTAGCAGCATGACTGTACATTTTTTGTTTTTACTTATCTTGGTTTTACCTTGTCCTTATTTCTAGTCATTTTCTTTCTGCAATTTGTATTTTGTGTTTCATTGCAGTTTTACAACCAGATAACCTTCAATAAATGACAAGAAAAGTCACGCCTTGTTATTCTTGGAGGATTTGTTAGCTGACTGTCTAGCTTTGAACATTGGCTACTCATAGTGAGGACAGTACCGTCAGTAACATGACAACTTTGATCGACACATTTGCAATCCATATTTTAAATAATTTATGTTACATCACAATACTTTTGTGGCTCCAAAATGCATCTACAATGTAATTATGGCTAAAATGCACTACAGTCTATATAAATGTGTCTCAAATTGTTCCTGCTGTCATCTACTACTGTTTAATGTTGCAGCTAAATTATCTGATGTCTATAGGTGCGTCATTCTCTTCCTGTGGCTGGGACGTGGCAAACATAAAAATGTTCATTTCTAGAGGTCTATGAGTGATTTACGTCTTTCTTCGTCACACACATCATGCTGTCAAATTAATGATTAAGTCAATAATCAATAAAGCTAAATCAAAGCAGGAGAGAAGCTTACATCATCACAAATGTTTTCAGATGACCTCTAAAAACCACTCACATTACCTTCAAGTGTATAAATCCTCAGATTATGCTGAGCACATACAGGAATCATGTTTTTTATTAATACAGAGCAGAACACATTTTGACGCATCTACCTAAGACATACAGCTGCTTAACAGAACTGAGTTTTTAACTTAGTAAAACTTTTGAATGGAGCAGTTCGACAGGTCAGAGATGTTTTTTATTGTCTCACGAGACTAATAACAACTCCAGACGTGTATAGTTATAAAGACAAAGTTATGAGTACTCCTTCACTTCATAAAAATTTCATCACAGATTATGGTACAGAGGCTAAATGAGGAACTTTATATCAGTGTTTGTTTATTAGTTCGCATCATGAGTTTTATGAGGGTATATTTAAAAGCACTGAGGCATGACTTTACTGTGAATGTGTGAGACCCTGAGAAACAGTGTGTGTTCTACAGAGGATGGGGTATTCACACTGTGGCTTTATACCTGAGATTAACCCTCCCAACTCCATGGGATAGCAGAGGCCCCCAAGCTGTAACACTCACATCATTTATCTATATCTCTGGAACAGTACAATGGATGCTAATTGGGAAAACTGTGCTTAAAACTTCACTCTGTGATTGATTCATCAAACTTTCTTAATGAAAAATATGGTAATTAAGTAATAAGACCTCCATTTTGACCCACTGACAAAGTGAAAATTTCTGTCAGTTTATTAACTAATCACGTCAAGTCAGTTTTCGGGCACATGCGGGTCGACTCTTTGCTATTCATCACTCCTGACAACTTGTCTGCCGCACCAGTAACGTTAACCCTGCTTCTAGAGTGTGTGTGATGAAGTTTGAGGGTGCAAGCCTGCTAACCCGACACCCCAAGGTTTCACAGGCAAGGGATGCCAACCCTCAAAACCACATATACAAATGCCGCTGGAACCAGCAGAAATGCCCCAGGAAGTCAGCTTGCATCTTGCAGCTACAAAACTCACTTCCAAATACGTTTTGATCGGGACTTGCACCAGCCACCCTCTGGTACCGAGCCCAAGCCCTGAGGAACCGAACAACACTACCACCACTCATAAGCCAATCAGATGCACCAAAGTTCTACTACACTTACATTCTTGATGTTAGTGTCCTATTAGGAGCAGCCAAAGGTCATAATAAGACAAATTTTTCCTATGTTAGTTCCCAAAATAATAATTAAAAAAAAGTAGCATTGGAGACAGAAGGTGCATCAAAGAGGGGAACAAAAACGTCTGGAGAATAAAGTTAAAATTCATAAATATTTTCCATTGAGTGAACCATGTTAATGTGTGAAAAATCTTTGTCATTATTAATCTGTGTGTAATTTTTCTGAGTTTTGCATTCTTAAAAAAAATCTAGGCTAATTATTGGCAAATAATATGCAAAAATGGTTTAAGAGTTGGCTTACGCTGTATGACAACTGAGAGGTAAAAAAAGGACAAGCCATCTGTTCCATGTGAGGTCTGATAGTAAGACAAACCTAAGTATTCCCTCCTAACCAAGGCTTTCTTTAACTAGCAAAATGCATACATCCATTGGCCACTTTATTGGGTGTAGTATCTCATCAGCAACCCTATGCAATCAGGGCAACTTGGCGTCTGTGGTGGGTGTTTATGTTATGTAATATGTATGAACATATGTGCGTTGAACAGCAAGTGTGCACCCCCGTACGAACTACAAGACCTGTGGGGTTGTGATTTAAGGTGATGATTGTGACCGCTGTGGTGGAACAGAATAGGGTAAGGGAAAGCTTGGTGTGTGGCGTGTAGCATGTAGCACATGTGTATGTTCTCTATCTGCACTCAGTGATGGGGCCACTTCATCACAGATGATGTGATGGGACTTAAAATGGCACCAACCACTTCCACCTGTTGTTTTTCATTTAAGAACTTTTATAAAACAAAGAAACAGTTCACAAGGTTTAACTTTTTTAGGATATACCATGGTATTTTTTTCAATGGAGATTATGGCCTAATGAGGAAGACAAGGGGTGCTTCTCTTTACATAACTTTGTCTATCCTTGCTTCCTCTCTCCTCTACTAACCCGGAAGTCATTCTCCTACCACCATGGTGAAGGATCTTCCAATATTTTGCTCCTTTACTGCAGTTTAACATGGATCCTTGAAGTCTTCACGAAACATTAGTAACATGCTTTGGTCCAAAAGACCTATGAATGAAGCACAGAAGCATTCATTCCACGATAACATAATCATTAAAGCATGCTACCACACACGGTTACAACAGGGAAGCTCTTTTTACCCCAAACATCACAGGCTAATGCACAACATGCTAACCGCAGTGGGACAGCCACAGCTTAGTCTACCTTGCGGGTTAACGTTAGCACAAACGGAGGGACCTGAGGTCGAGTAAAGGACTGATTAAGTTCAGCCAACTGTTATTCTCTTCCCAAACACAAACCACAAATTCATATAACAGATAACAGCAATTTCACTTACCTCACCACATCAACTTCCACTGTATGTGTAGTGAGCTTTTTGAGCGTAATGAGCAACATTTAGAATGCCATATCCATGTTTTCGGTAATTTGACGATAGTAACTTAAGAGTAATACAGTAATAGTGTCATGCCTTACATTTAAAATACAGTATTATCATGTACCTAATTACTTTGAAATGACAGTAACAAGTGATAAATAATACATTACATTACATTTTGAAGTAACGCCCAACATTGTTTGTTTGTGAAGCCCTACAGGTGACAGGTAGCTTTTTTCAAGCATTTAATTAAATTTATTCTTACATAAAGCAAAAAAGGACAAATCCAAGGCATAGCAATACTCTTAACTCTCATCAAGCTGACACTGCCACTGACAACATTTCAATGATTGAAATCCCGTTTATTGTATCAATATTAGTTTCAAAGTAAATGTTACAAAATCTTATAAGATATATATCTGTAACTCACAGAGAAGTGAAATTTATACCTTGTGCCTTAACTGACATGGAAAACATTTAACCTTGAGGGTATGTCTGTCTTTAAATAGTGATTCACAAGGTCTTTTCCTCTAAGGTCAAAATGCACAGGTCATCTGTTATTGACAAATTTACTGGGGTTGTAGAGGGCTTTTTAGCGAGATATCACATTGCTTTGGGCAAATAATCAGGGAGGGTGGCAGGAATGTGACCAAATGTGGCTTTTATACACAAAAGTTGTATAAAAGCCACAGTGTTGACCATGTTGTCAGACATAACTGTCAAAGCATTTGCTTGAGCTAGGTTGTTTTGTCCCCTTGCTAGTTTAATAAAGGTCCAGAAAGCTCCTCTCTTGGATGGGTTTCAGACTCTTGATTTTTCTTCTTGATTTTTTGACACTAACACTGTTGGAAACCTGTCAGGGACAATCAACTCTCACTCTTTCTCATGGCTGTTACTGCCAGTGTTTGTGAACTGGCTTTTTTTTTTTTGCAATAAAGGCTGATATACGAAAGGCGTAATTCAGGCACCTTTATTTTTTAACCAAATAGATAACTATGAAATCTGTACAATGGTGTGACACAGAAGCTTTGAAGCCTATGTCCACAGTCACCGTTTTTGTGTTGCCAACACATATAATTCAAGTTCTGGAGGGCTATTCACCGCAGCTTTACATTGTCAGGTTCCAAAGCTGAGTCCCCTTATCACTATATATGCAGCCACTTAAAATGGCTTAGTTAGCTTTTTATTTACCTTTATTTATGGAAACATCAGTAATTACATCCAGAACTATTGCCAGGCAATCATGTCCTACCAATGGCATCAGCTGAAGACCAGGGAATTGGTTCCTAGTAGGTAAGAGTCAGATCAATTCTCCCTCAGGAATTATTATTAACAAAGACGGAATCAAAAATCAGGCCTTTAAGCTTACTCTTGCCAACTTAAAATGTGAAAACATGTTCTCAGACATCTTTTGAAGTAGCAGAACAAATATTTTAGGCTTAGTCATAACAAGAGTAAAATTAGTTACACATAGGCCATTGGTGGTTTAGTCGGGTGGTACGATCTATGAACAATCTGAAGGTTGTAGGTTTAAGCCCAGTTCTGCCACATGTCAATGAATTCTTGGGCAAGACATTAAACCCCATGTTGTGCCCACTTTAGCATTGGTGTTGTGTAAATAGGTAAGAAAGGATGAGCATATGTAGGTAAATACTGATGGACAATTTACATAAAAAAACAACCATCAATGAATGCAGTGTTCAAGTGGTCGGAAAGCCTTCAAAACAATTCTATCAGCTCAAATCCATTTATCATTCACCAAAGTAATTTGCTTATGCATTCTGAATACAAAACAGAGCCTCAAGTTTTTGTTAGCTACTGTATATTTGGTTAGAAAGGAGTCAAAATGTTCTCAGCACTGTTTTCAGCAGTGATGGTGCGTTTTCCCTGATAATACTTGCATCTTTAAGAAAGGATAAGACCTACTTGGCAGTGGGACTCTTGCCTGCCACCGGCACAATAAGAAGGCAGCAGGACACTAGCCAAGCACAAGCTCCTAGCAATAGCTGTAGGGGTCTAAGCAGCAGGGAACTGTACCACAACGCAAGCTTTCTGCTCCAAGTCTGCCAGATTCAAGCATGAATAAATAAGAAACAGCAAGATCAGTCCAATTTTCCCTCAGCCCAAAGGCTTTAAACCAGAATATTTCTGACACCTGCTCTGATCGTTCATTATCTTCCACTCACATGTATAATTTCACACGTGCCAAGTTAAATATAGTTCTTTTTTTTTGTGGAAGCTGACGAATAAGTGAAATAAAGCCCTCTTGTACTTGACACAGCACAGAGTGCCAGATGAGGAGATTACAACTGGTTAAGCTGCTCCAAATGTGGTTCCCACAGCCAGATTATTCAACAGGTCACAGTTCAGTTGTTAGAAAACAGGAGATTCTTTGGAGGACCAGAAGTCCACAGAAAATCATCATTTACTACTGAGAACTTTCATAAAGGATTTCTTTTAAATTTGAAGTTTGATTGAGATGGTTTTGCCATGTGTGCTGTGTTTATGGACATCAATGTCATGGGAGATTTTTCTCAAATTTCAGAAATAGGGATGTAGCGATATCAAAACTTCATATCATGGTTATTGTGACCAAAATGATCATGGTTATCATTACTATTGCGGTATTGTTGCGGTGTGCTCAAAATGTACTTTAACACAACATTGAAATCATTAACCTCTTTAATATAATAATAATAACAGTTATTTTTTGTCTTTTTTGTCAATAAATGTGTCTATAAATGCCCTTTGAATGTATTTTTTTACCCTTCTTTCATGAGAGGTAAATCGAAACAATTCTAGCAAGTATTTGTAATTATTGTGTAATAAATGCTTAAACTGTGTGTAATTACAAGAAAAGAAAACAACAGATTTGAACTTTAAACAGGATTCTCTTCATAAACAATTGAAAATGAACAACAAATAACCTATTTTATATACACTCACAGATTTTTGTTTGCCTACAGCATTAGTGTCCATGTTACAGCTCATCATATTAGACCATGTCATGGCCTTTTTTTTTTTTACTGACAATAGTCCCTGAGGCAGTTAGCCCCCTTCATGACTCTCCTCTGGTCTTCTCCTCCTCCTCTCCCTGGCAGATATCCTCGATATTTTCTCCTCTAATCTTTCCAGATTACGATCGATTAAATCCATAAAGCACAAACTTTGACGGAAAAAGATGATCAATTTCAAAATATGGCGAATACACGGCAAAAGAATGGCAAGAATACACTCCAGAATGATACTAATGCTATTATTTACAATATTTAGACATTATTTAGACAGAGAATACTGACAAACTACCTGTAATTCTCTCAAGTATGATTCATTGAATCTTTTCTCTCGCTCTCTCTACCTCTACAGCTCGGTCAGTTCATTTACTCGTGGAGTTACTGCAGTTTTAATCGTGCACGTCTTTTTCTTTCGCCGCAGCTTCGTGTTCAGACAGGGTGCCTGTCTTCTATCAGTTTCCCCTTGGCATCATCATGAAATCCAAAATTTAACCAGACTTGAGAGTCTGTTTCAAGAGGGAAATCTCTGCTGTCTCTAACTTCCGCTGAGGCCAGACAATGCAAACTGCTGAGGCTGTTTCATCCAGGAAGAGCCTCATAGTTCGGGCATTTCCAGGCAAAGAGCAGCATCACTGTGCATTTTTGACGCATTGTGGTTATCAAACATGGTAAAACAGTAATTTTTATAGGGTGCGGTAATGATTACCGTGGAAAATTTTACCACGGTTTACCATTTTACCGGTAACCATTACGTCCCTATTCAGAAACAAATGTGTGCTGGGGGTTTAAGTGTAGAGGACAATACTTGGACTTATGCTCCTGTTCTTCACAGAAGCTTAAAGCTACTGTGAGGAACATTTGTTATTGTTGCTGTCTGGCACCCACACGGGACAAAGTCTTTTCTCTTTTCCAGTGCATGAATAGGAAGTGTTTTCTGGCAACAAACAAAATCCAAGCGTCTTTTAACAGCTGTGTTAGTTTTGCTGTAACGCAGCAATAGGAGGCAATACAAAGAAAGGCAATATTTTACACAGTACAAATGTCAGTAATAAAAGTTACATTGCATTTTTAATTTAACCTGAAATGAAGAGGTGTTTTTTTTTTTTTTTGATTAAATACATATTCACTAAATACTCCATGAGATCAGTGGAGGAGTAAAGACCTCCGTTAGGCCTGAAGCTACAGTATCTCTAACACAATTTACCCGAATTTTACCTTTTGTCTTTTTTTGCTATGTTTCTTGCATTGTGCATGGACAATCAAGGTGACTATTATATTCCACTGTTTTTAGCCTTGAGCCAACCTCAGTCAGATAGTCTACCACATCACCTTCCACTGGATGTGTAATGAGCTTTTTGAGCGTAATGAGCTACATTAAGAATGCCAAATCCATATTTCCTGTTATTATGACAAGAGTTACTTAAAAGAAATGTGACAATAGTGTAAGGCCTTACATATCAAATACAGTAATATTATAATGTAACTAATTACTTTGAAATGACAGTAACAAGTAATAAATAATGCATTACATTTTGAAGTAACTTGCCCAACACTGTTTAACAGACAAATGTACAGAGTCATGAGGGCGTGTGCAGGGACAAGGCAAAATTAGAGTCCATAAACTTGTGCCTTTGATAAAGTACGAGGGCTCATTCTTATTCACACACAGCATCCCTATCACAAATTTTCTGGTTCACTAATACCAACCTAAATTACAACTTGGCCATCAGAGCACAGCAATTTAGAAGATTATATTTTTTATGTTGGCTCAGTTTCAGTAAGGGCAGAGTTTATTATACTCTGGAGGGAGTAAAATCTGAAAATGTACTCTCAAAGTGAAAAGAAGTGTTGAAGTGTCAAAAACAAGAGTAAAAATGATCTTTCATTTTCAGTAAATCAAAAGTCATTGTAGGACCTTCAACTCTGAACTTCTCACTCTGCAGTCTGAATCAGTAAGTGACACTTGTAGAGTGAACCATCTTGTCTGTTTGTATTGGACCAAGTACCAACATATGCCACAAGCCCATACAGTGTATTTTTTAGTTTTTAAATTCATATGCTCTAACCAAACAGGTTGTCTTTAAAGGAGACATATCATGCTTGTTTCTCCTTTTCACTAAGCCAGACTAGGATGCCTGTAAAGCATTTCTGCCCTCAGTACAAGTCATTTAGTTCCTTCATTGCCCCACAATAGCGTTCTCAAAATCCTCATTTTAGGCCATTATCAAGCTCTCGTTGAAACACTCGGATCTCAGGATGACCTACAGTTACTTCGCAACGTCACAGCCCTTTGTGCTCTGATTGGTCAGTTCAGTCAGAGCTGCCGAGAGGGTTGAGCCAGCCTGCCCTTCTTCTTCTACTGTATTTTCCGGCAGGCTCAAAGCAGCGACCGCTGATTGAGTCCCCCTACAGGCAGAGCTGGTAATGAGTGAGTGTGAGCTAGGGAGCTATACACTGCTGCTGGGTGGATGTGTTCCTCGGTGACGGTTTTGTGGCTAACGGACATTACAGAGGAGGAAGTGTTTTATCAGATTACTCCAATAAAAAGAAAGGTACCTCGTGTCGTCACGACGATTTAAATCTTGCGGACATCTTGCAATGACGTATTTTCAGAGGCATCAAATCTCGTTCTAGGATATCAGAAAAAATACAATATCTCATTTTTTGAAAATTAAGAGGGTGTAAGGTCTTGTTTTCAAATTTTTTATATTATATGTAAGTATAAATCATGCATCAGCATGATATGTCTCCTTTAAAGAAACTTTCTTCATTGATACGTACGGTAAATAAATGGATACTGTTGCTAACACTCGATTAGTTAAATATATACATTCATTACATAGAAGTACTTTTCATAAAGCACCAACTCTTCTTTACTTGAAAAGAGCAATATTTTGTGGTGTGGACCAACATTGACTCTTAAGAAGTGTTGATATTGACTCTTATAGGGTTAATTTATTAATGCAGATTTTACTGTATGGCTTTTATTGCCTAAACATCAATATCAGCTTCAACACATCCATGCTCAGTGCAAGCTCCAGGTATTGTCAATTGTCAATTTTCCAAGAATTAACTGCAGTTTTTCCCCATGTTTACTTCTCCTGGACTTCCATGTTTTCACACTGCAGGTTGCCAACAAATTGAAAAAATATCTTGTCTTTCTCTAAGAAAACTTTTTTCATTCTGTATTTTTGCCTTTTCTTTATTTCCTGGCATTATATTGAGGATTACAATCTTGATCTTGTAACAACCTGTATTGTGAGGGCACTTTCAAAACTGCCAGTGTTAAAAAAAACATACTGAGCACCCTGATCTTCCTCAATTCCAGTCACTTTAAGGCCCCTGCCTCATGTGGACCCAGTCTGCTTTCAACCACCCACTAGGCAAAAAAAACAAAACACTGATAACCACGATATTTCATTTTTTGGCCACTTTTTTCACAGAAACTTTGTGCAGCAGCTGGATCAGTCTGATTCAGTGTCTGTGATTGTGCAATTCAATCTGGCCAGGCTCTTCATTGTGCTCGGCTCAATAAGAGTACTTATCGAGCAGGAAGAGGTGAGAGAAACAAACAAGACAACAGCAGGAAGTGACTGCACTAATAGAGCTTAGCAGAGACGCTAACAGCTTCAGTTGCAGTTTTATCAGATTTTGACAGCATTTAAATAAAAATAATACAACAAACTTCTCTGTATTATGGAGATTTTTCTTCACTTCTGACATGTTTTGATCTGAGTTTATCCAAAACGCAGTAGTGCCTGCCTACTGCATTAATAAATATTGACTGATGGAATGATCATCCAGTCACCTGCTGGATATGCTTCTGAAAGGCTATGCCTTGCTAAAATAATTTCGATATGGACACTCTCCCAGATGGACTAGTACAATGTTTTGAACTGGTGTGTCAGGTCATTTTTCAAAGTGCCTTTACATAACAGTATCACAATGAAGCCCCATCATATTTACATCTCAATACATTCACATTAGTTTCCTGAAGCTGTAATATCTGTGTCACGTGTGCCCAGACATACACACAAAGGCAGAAGCACTCACTCACAGCACTTCTGCCTTCCACTGAGTCCGTCCCCCCCTTTTCCAATATTACACCTCCATTACTTCCTCTTGAGATGAAACAAATAGGGGGTCAACTTGTTCCCCAGTTCCCTCGCTGTGACATTCAAAGAGGAGACAAAGCGTCACTCAGTGTAAATATTATGACTTGAAATGGCAGTGTGTATTAGGCTCCTGAGGTCTGATTAAAGGAAGGTATCTCCATGTTTCCTTCATTTATGGAGAACCATTCCTCTATGAGGCTTTACATTTGGCCAATACATTCCAGGGCGGCCAACAGAGTCCAGTGAAATGCTGATCAAATGAGAGTTACTAAACAATACAGGAAGAAATACTTCTTGGAGTATACTGAAAAGCACAAGCAATGCAATTGTTTAAAAAGATATGAGCAGATGCAATTACAGCATATTAAATATTCTGATTTCCTCCCTTCCTGAAGAAGGCAAGAGTCCTTGCCGAAGGAAAAAAAAAATCAGGGCCTTATATAGGAGATAGCCGAAGAGAAAAATATGTTGCTTTTTCTACTTTCTTTTACCACTCTTCATCTCATGTATTATTTATTTCCTTGTTTAAAGAAAGTATAATTGAGCAACATGATCTATCATGTTAATGAATGATTTAAAGTGCTAATATTATTATGGTATAATGCAGCTGTCCCTAAACTTTTTCTGCCCCCTACAAACATGTGCTAATAATGAACACACTGCTAGTCATGCTCTTGGCTTAACAATACCTACATTAAAAAATATATCTCAATATGTCCTGCAGGGTACAAAACAGAGGCCTAGAAATTTGAATTGAATTGAACCTTATTTACTTTGAAAATGTATAAAAGAAATGTAAATGCGAAGCAGAGGAAACAATATAGTGCAGTTGTTACATACGATATATTCGAAAAGCAGTGGGACGAGGTAAAAGCTACGAAGGCCCACCCCTTCTCCATCAATGGATTAAACATAAATGCTTCCATATTTCACAAAAGAGAAACAGCCTCTAAACAAAAAATAGGTGATCCAACAAAACAAAAAACAAGCAAAAAGAAAGCAAAACAAAGGCAAACAACAACAAATCAACAAACCAAAGTAATCATCCTTCAGTATAGTGTGCTACCTCCTGCTTCATCCATATACAGTCATGGAAAACATTATTAGACCACCCTTGTTTTCTTCAATTTCTTGTTCATTCTAATATCTGGTACCACTAAACGTATAATACAATGAACACAACAAAAAATACAGCTGGTCACATAATACTTTATGTCCTATTTGACATTCTTAAGCTTAATTGATTCCCAGGGTATGTAAGAGGCCATTTCATGTCACAAGCAGCACTGCACATGCAAAGGCCTAGAGTGGTTTCCTGCTTACATTCAAGCCGTAGCACAACTCAGAAGTTGTCAGCTCTCACATAATGCCTAAAACAAAAGAACTATGTGAAGCCACAAAGGCAGCCATCTTGGCACTGCTGGAAATTGGCATGAGTGAGAGACAGGTAGCGAAAAAACTGAAGATCTCCAAGACAGCCGTTCATTACAACAAAAAAAAAACAAGCTGAACATGGCACTACCAAATTGCTACCTGGCCGTGGCAGGAAACGTCTTTCTACCCCACGAGATGACCGTGCACTCATCCGTTCCTGTGTCAGGAATCGTCGTCAGACCTTCAGGGACCTTAAAAATGAGTGGGCACTGTCGAGAAATGTGACTTGTTCAGCAAGGACAGTTCGAAACCGACTTGTTGAAGCTGGTTTGAAGTCACACAGAGCACGCAAGAAGCCCAGCATCAATGAAAGGCAGAGGAAGGCCGGTTACTCTTTGCTCGAGACCACAAGGATTGGACTGTTGATGATTGGGCTAAGGTTCTCTTCAGTGATGAATCAATTTTGAATTGATGCCCACTCCAGCCAACTTACTGGTTAGGTGGAAGCCTGGAGAAGCTTACAACCCAGACTGTCTTGCCCCTACAGTAAAACATGGGGTGGATCAGTCATGATCTGGGGTTGTTTCAGTCTGAGTGGAACAGGGCAAATGCAATTGTGTGAAGGCCGAATGAACCAGGTCATGTACAGGACTACCCTTGAAAACAGTCTTCTTCCATCAGCTGGAAAACTCTTTCCTGCCTCGAATGACTGGATTTTCCAACAAGACAATGCCCCTTGCCACACGGCAAGGTCAGTTAAAGCCTGGATGGAGAACCACAACATTGGCACCATGCCTTGGCCTGCTCAATCACCAGATCTTAATCCAATTGAAAACCTGTGGAAAATCATCAAACTCAAAATGGAGAACCACAAGCCCAAAAACAAAGAAAATTTGTTTGAATTTGTCCAACAGGAATGGGCTGCTGTGACAGCAGAACAATGTCAGAAGCTGGTGGAGAGCATGCCAAGACGCATGGCTGCAGTCATCAAAAACAATGGTTATGCAATCAAGTATTAACTCTTGTGTGTATCATGTGTTTAAAGCAAACAGAAAAGAAAACATGGAATGCTTAAAAGTAGTGTTTTTGGCGGTACAATGCCATAGCTATTGATGTAAGAATTTAAGTAATTTTGGTTATTATCAAGAAAACCATGGAAAATGAATAGTTCTTAGTTCTTAAATTAAACTCTCATGAGCTATTTTTGTTGTTATCATTATAATTGTCCAAACAAATGTACCTTTAGTTGAGCCAGGCATTAAAATTAACAAGAAATTAAAGAAAACAAGGGTGGTCTAATAATTTTTTCCATGACTGTACGTATGTACTAAAAAATTTTTTTTTATACATTATTCAAAGTTAATCTAGTTTGAGCATTGCTTTAGATCCTGTTGTAACCCATTCCATAATTGGACACCACACTGCGAAACACAAAGTCTTTAATTTTTGTGAGTGACTTATTAATTTTGAAATTTAAATTTCTCCTTGCATTATTAGTAGTAATACATTATTCTTGGCCCTGTACAACAGCTCACTAACAGCTTTGATTCAATTCTCCTCATTCATTTGAGAGAGCTGTTAAAAAGACTCAACTTGTTCGAGAACGTCACATCTTTCGCGAAAACCACCACGGAAGTAGTTCAACAAAACAAAACCTCTGTTTAGGAGTAGAGGATGAAAATATTAAGATAATATAACATAAAGGAGTCATAACAAGTGTACAGGACTGTTTTAAGTTGCTGAAGCGTTTATCTAAAGACTGTAGGCAGAGACAGGCTAGCACTACCAGTTGACTCCCAACGTTTGAGCTAAGCTAACTAGCATTACACAGTCTTTTTCATGTCTTCCTTATTACTGGACACACAGACAAAAGAATGGTAACAACTTGCTTGTCATGGACTCGGGAGTGAGGCAAGACAAGAAGGCATCAAAAATGTTGGAGTGTTCCTTTAAAGGAACCCAACCCAACAACGATTTGGCCTCATTTTCTACTCACCCTCATGCTGAACAACACTGTGGAGTAGTTTTGGAACATCTAGGATGCAGCCGGAGATCTGGGGGAATCCTCGCTGTCCACTGACATTGATATCATGACTTGATGCGAGCCGAACAAACAGTGTCCTTAAAGTCCACAAAAAGTCCACAAAATCGGCAATATTCCTCCATACTGCTGCGTCTGTAATCCAAGTGTCCTGGGGCGTCCACCATTTACTCGAAAGCGACATCATTTAGCACATGTTTATAGCCTAAACAGTACTACTTCGCATTTCTATGATACTCTTCACGGTGCCCTCACGGAGCAGCGGATGATAAACAAAGGAATCGCACTCTGCAATAACTAGGGCGTGAAAAAGAAAAAAAGAACCCAAGAAATCCAGAAGCGAACCATACACAGATTCACATTCTGCTGACCCTCTTATGTCTGTCCACGGCTCCGTTGCTCACAGCAGAATGTGAAATTTCTTGTTCTCGCTCTAGTTATTGCAGAGTCGCATTCCTTTGTTTGGTCATCCGGCTCCGTACACTAAATATCATAGAAATGCAAGTGTACTTTAGGAAAACAGAATAGCTTTGAGTAAAAATCAACACACTTACACATCAGTATGGAGGACCGTACTATGACACTGCTATCACTACATTTAGAGATTCACTGCATCCTAATGTAATAACTGCAGCTTTTTCAGCATATGAGTAATCAAATGGAAATAATTGGTGTAGTATTCAGTAATTTCACTCTTAAAACAAAAAAATGTAAAATACCTTTGCTTGCAAATATTTGACAGGCACGTGTATTTTTTTGACATAGCTAATAACAATCACATCACTAAATTTTTTTCTTTGCACTTTTTCTTTGTAGAATGATTTTTAAAATTACATATCAAGGTGTAAATGTTTGATGAAGCAATAGTTTTCTTAGAATCTAGAAAAAAATGTTAATTAAAAAAAGCAATCATAGTTGGTTCTTATATTTCAGTGTTGTATTTCTGAGCTTTCACAAGCCTGTCCACTGTCTCTCTCCTATCAATTCAGGCACAAAATACCCAAAAAAATACATCTAAAAAAAAAAAAAACCCATCCCAACTGTCATTTCCAAAAGATTAATATACTGTGGCTCCATCTGAGATACCAAAATGATGCTAGGACTCATTAGGATATGTAATAAAGACATTCTTTATGCTGTTGGTAGATGTTTTTGCAATGAATTAAAGGACTATCTTGCTACATTTTTTTCTTTAAATGCATTAAATGAATAATTAGAACATGATACTAAACTGCAGACATGTGATATTTGTACTTAAATAAATGGTAAATGTTCATTTTTTGGTTGCATTTAAAAGTAAGCTTAACATAAATATAGCATAAATTGCATAACATAAATGTAACTTAGCTTTATAAGCTTGAATCATGCCAATCTCATTTAATTTAACATTTACAAAATTTGTGTTTGAGTTATCATACAAGGATGTTGGGATGACAGCTTTGTATTTGCTATTTTTGTTTATTTAAACTTATTCATTTCCAACCAAGAGTTTCTGTCAATTTGTCTCAATGCACCAAACTAGACCAACAGTACAGCAAGCCTTGTAAATGATGTACAAACACGGCATAAACTGGGTGAGCGGCAAGTCAGGAACTAGGCCTTCATGGTGCAAAGACACAAAGGCGGGTACAACCTGTCCCGCAAAATGGCAAGAATAACAGGCTGACACAGAGAGACTGACACAGGCGAGAAAAATTGGTCCTGGCTGTCGAGAAAGCCAGAAGAGGAGGAGGAGACACTGAGGGGTTTTAGAGTAAAAAGAGAATAAGGAAAAAGGCAGATGGTGGAGAAATGGCAGGGTCTGCAGAGAAGTGGGGGAAGAGGAAGAATACATGCTTTTAAACAGAGGCAAAAATGGAAAAGAAATGATGGTGTATGGATGAAACAGAGGCTGAGAGATGAGAAAAAGACAAATGAAGGCCCACAAGCTAGCTGAATTCAAGAGGAAAGTAGGTGAGGAGTAGTGATGTGATGACACAAAATGTGAGCATTTGTGTGTGTGCATGTGACTTCTGATGAGGGATAGCGAGAAGAAATAGCTGTAAATAGGGGGAGGGATGGTGGAGGAGAGGCCACCAGCCAACTGGTCCAGCAGCATCCTGGGAGCAGCAGCAGCATCTGTCTCAGCAAAATAGAGAGGAGCAATCAATAACCATACAGTTAAGGTGTGTAACTGTGTGTGTGTGTGGGTCTGTGTGTGTATGTGTGTTACTGGTGCATTGCCCTTTGCAGTTTGCTTATACTGCATAATACTGCTAAGTTTTACTGTCAAATATGTGGTATGAGAATGACATGTAAATACATAGTTAAGTAGGCTTCACCACACCAATGCTGATTTTGGGGGCGGGGGTCCCAATCCAATATGTATAGATTTAAAAAGGAAATGTGATCTGCTAAGTGCACACTGACGGAATCCACAGATAAATGCATAATTTTCTGCATGGTGCACGCTCTCTACCATTGATAAAGCTTTTCATTAGGGCTAGCTGTGGCTTAGACTACCCCTTAGTTATGCTGAAGTCGGCTTAGACTGCTGGAGGTTTTGGGAGAATGAGGTCTTCCCTCTCACACCCTTCTCTTGCTCTCTGTCCCCCTCTTTTTTTGTGCCCATCCTGCCGTGCTGTCTTGTAGGCATTTTCAGATTGTTGATATGGGCCTGCATAGCTTCAACTGCAACAACTGCAAATATTTGGTGTTTCTTGTAGCAGTCATAATCAGCTTTAGAATGATCAGTCAATCAAAAGACATGGTAGTTCAAATATCACACATTACTACCATGAACAACCTGCTGCTGTGGACCTACTAAACAACTGCTTTATCCTTTATCCTGTCAGCTCAGTTCCAAAAAATGGTCCCCTCCTGAATCCAATACTCCTGTTCAGCCTTCAGTGTTAGCTTGATGAAATCAGAAATTGTCATGTCCAACCAACATTATAGTCCTATATTTATTTTATAAAGACACTGTGGAATGAAAAATATAAATCTGCAAGAAGTGTGATTACCATTGATATATACATCATCCAATAGCGTGACCAAGTTAGTAGTCTTTTAACTTAATGGGCCCTAATTTCGTGGCCCAGCGCAGGGGGCGCAGAGCTGGCGCACCCCGCGCAGTGTTAATTTCGTCCGGTGTACCGCCGTGCGCTGCCAATTAGAATATTTGGTAGACCGTCTGGGCAGAGATGAGTGTGACGGTGCACCAGGGGGAGGTGACGGCAGATTCATGTTGGCGCAGTGACAATTTCGTGCCAAAAACAGTGCAGAAAGTGCGCTGAAAGCTCGCCAGCTCAAACCTGGTCTATTCTCGGCGCAAGCGAAGCTCACCCTCCGCAGCTGTAATTTGGTGACAGGCGCACATGTGCGCATACGTCAACAAAGTCTCAGAGGCAGGTTTCCAGAGTGTCAGGCACATTTTAATGCAATAAACAATCACAGCAATCACTATTTAATGTAACTGTCTGAGCCAGCGTATACATTTGTATCTATATTAACTTTCTCGTCACATCTGATGTCGGATTAAAGCCGTTTGTCATAATGGAAACTGAACCTGACGGCAGCTGGAAGTTTGATGCACATCTTACAAGTCAACAATAAACAGCCTTAACATTTGATACTCAGTATATATCTGGCTTCTCTCATTTCATTGAATTCAAAGAAAAGAGGGAGAAAAAAGACGAAGAAAAAGGAGAGAAAATAAATGAATGTCACTCAGGATTTACCTGTGATTTCCCATATTCCTCTATTTTAGTCTTTATTTTTACCGTGATCTAAAAAGATGGAGTACATTATTGCAAGGAGGATGAGGCGAAGACACCGGGAGAGTATACAATATATTGCTAAAGGTACTGCTATTTGGCGATGACAAACCAGGAGTGCAGGTGGATCACAAGCATGAATGGATAAGCCAGCTGCTGTGTAACTGTCTCTTAATTGTGTTCTCCTATTAATGACAAAGGAACAGACTATATCTGTCCTGGCACTGGAGCTGGCCCACACGGTGATGCACATCGTGGCCTCCGATGCGCGCCCCGCTGTCCCTTCTCCTGCTGAAGGGACAGCAGCTCTGACTGTCTCCACTACTGGGTCTTTCAAGCACACTGTTTCCGCGGTGCCGGGGACCATTCAGACCAATCAGATGCTGCGCCTCGGCCGCCGCGCATTTAAAGGCAAGGAGAGGTGGTCACTCGACTGTGTTAAACCCACTCGTGCCTTTTCTCCTCCCTCTCTGGCACTTGCGCTGAGGGACAGGGACGGAGGCGTGGATGCGCCTCTCTGCGCTCTTCTGTGCCTTTAGTTCGCCTCTGTTGGCACTGCAGGAAACTTGCAAAGTGCGCTGGTCACACCCTGTCCGTGCGGCAAAGGCCGGTGCAGGACAGTTGCGCCTGCGCCTGGTCTACGAAATTAGAGTCCATTGACTGAAATAATTTGCTGCTGCTTGTTCAGATATTGGTGCACTTCCAGTGGGCGATGGCACTAGCGTGTTGGCTGGAGCAAAACCGTGCATGGCGCGTTCGCTCTATGTGGAATTTGGAGATTAGATTTATACACTCAATTACACACAGACTTCTACTATGACGGACTGTCTTCATATTGACCTTATCAGCAGAACAGCACCAAGCTTTCTCCATTGGCAAAACTTCCTCCTCTCTGCTGTGTCTGTGAACAGAATTGTGCATGCACAGCTCTCAGTGCTGATTGGCTGATCAGTATGCTCCGTGTGTAACCAGAGTGTGTAATTAAGCTGATAGTGCTGTGGGTGGGGCAAAGTAAATACAGCAGATGAAGAGGTGAAGCTGGGAAATGTAGTGACAGGCTTGAAAAACTAGACATCAGTTTGCAAAATATTATCAAAACGATGTTGAGAATTACATTTCCAGTTAGAAACAGGCATCCATGATCTTTATATGGATGAAACAAGAATTAAAGGGGCCCCAGGATTACCAAACTTTTCCTATGTGAAACCGGTAATTTTTAAATATTTGGCTCTTGGTGACAGACCTTTTAAAATAATTACCATGACTGCTTAGTACAGACACAGTACAAGAACAGACTGTAAACCACTTGGTAAAACAAACACTGCCACGTATGTTGGAAGAGGAGTGAAAATGTCATTTCAATAGAGAGGTTTGCAGTGTTATTTTTTTTCGTTTACTACGAAAATGTGGTACACTATAAATAAAACTGCTACTGAAGCTGTTACCATCAAAGCTAACCATGCTGGAGTTACCTCCTGCTGTCATTTTGCTCTAAGCTCCCACCACTTCCCACTCTAGAGAATGCTGATTGGGCTGCTCTGCTTTTGGTTGAGCACTACCGTTGTAGATTGGAGCTTGGGACAATGCATCTGTTTCATAACAGACATTGACTCAGGCAGGTCCAGTTGCACCTCAAGGTCAATGATGAACGAGATTGGTGCTTAGAAGTGAAACCAAGACCACTGTTCCCAAGTGGACAAGAGATTGGTTCTTATATCCACACCTAAGTCAGTTTGATCATTTGAAGTTGCACCACTGGATAGTGCACTTGGTCAGTGATCAGGAGGTTGCAGGTTCAAGCCCAGCTCCGGTCGACACATGGTGACAAGAAAGGACACATCGCCATGTGTCCCCAAATTGCTCCCACTGCTGCGTCAGTGGCGTGTAAATGGGCATGAAAGGGCATGAATGTGTTAGAGATACTGATGGATAACTAACACAGAAACTCAGAACCATCAGTGAGTGAATGTGAGAGCGAATGGGTGTGAATGGGGAAGCGTGACATGCGGTGTAAAAGCAGCTTCGAGTAGTCCAACACTAGAAAAGCGCTATATAAGCTCAAGTTCATTTACCATTTGTACCACCACAAATCAAGCAGAACATGTAACTAACCAGCCAGATATGTTAAAATTAAACGAAACTTTAAGGTGCCAAAGCAGCCTTTGACTACACTATTTGACTATAAAAGGTAAAAAATGAGAAGATAATGACAAAAACTCTAGTGTTTTTCAGTTTACAGGTGACACACTGCACATTACGGTTCAGTTTGATTACTATTTTTTAAAGAATATTCTTTATTGTTCTCTAAAAGATGAACAAGAACAACGAAAAAGAAAAAACATACAAAATGAAAAAAAAAAAAAACAACGTAAAAACAAAAAGAATCACCCTCTCAAAAAGTAAACCAGCAAGAAGATGTACATAAAATGCCTGGAACTAAAAACACAAATCAAGCCTTAAATATATGTAAAATGACCATGAAATAAAACATGATGGGCTCTAATTTTGTGGCGCAGCGAAGGGGGCGCAAGCCTGGCGCAAGCCTGGCGCAGCCCGCGCAGTGTTAATTTCGTGTGGCGCACCGCCGTGCGCTGCCAATTTGACAATTTGGTAGACCGTCTGCGCAGAGATGGGTGTGACGGCGCACCAAGGGGAGGTGATGGCGAACCAGGGGGAGGTGTCGGCAGATTCATGTTGGCGCAGTGACAATTTCGTGCCAAAAACAGTGCAGAAAGTGCGCTGAAAGCATGCCAGCTCCAACCTGGTCTAACCTCGGCGCAGGGCGAAGCGCACCCTCCGCAGCTGTAATTTGGTGACAAGCGCACATGTGCGCACGCCTCAGAGGCAGGTTTCCAAAGTGTCAGGCACATTTTAATGCAATAAACAATCACAGCAATCACTATTTAATGTAACAGTCTGAACCAGCATATACATTTGTATCTATATTAACCTTCCCGTCACATCTGATGTCGGATTAAAGCCATTTGTCATAATGGAAACTTAACCTGACGGCAGATGGAAGTTTGATGTACATCTTACAAGTCAACAATAAACAGCCTTTACATCTGATACTGAGTATATACCTGGCTTCTCTCATTTCATTTAATTCAAAGAAAAGAGGGAGAAAAAAGATGAAGAAAAAGGAGAGAAAATAAATGTCCTTCACTCAGGATTTACCTGTGATTTCCCCTATCCCTCTATTTTAGTCTTTATTTTTAATGTGATCTAAAAAGATGGAGAACATTATTGCAAGGAGGATGAGGGGGAGACACAGGGAGAGTATACAATATATCACTAAAGGCTCTGCTATTTGGCGATGACAAACCAGGAATGCAGGTGGATCACAAGCATTATAAATGGATAAGCCAGCGGGTGTGAAACTGTCTCTTATTTTTTTTACTCCTATTAATGACAAAGGAACAGATTACATCTGTCCCGGGAGCTGGCCCACACGGTGACGCGCCCCGCTGTCCCTTCTCCTGCTGAATGACAGCAGCTCTGACCGTCTCCAGCAGCGGGGATCATTCAGACCAATCAGACGCTGCGCCTCGGCCACAGCGCATTTAAAGGCGAGGAGAGGAGCTCATTTGATTGGTGAAGACAGCGATCGGCTGTGATAATCCCACTCATGTCTATCCTCCTCCTACTCTGACATGTGCGCGTAGAGGCAGAGACGTGGGCGTGGACGCGAACCTCTGCGCCATGAGTGCGCCTCTCTTGGCACTGCAGGAAACTTGCAAAGTGAGCAGGTCACACCCAGTCCTCGCGGCGAAGGCCGGCGCAGGCAGGTGCGCCTGTGCTTGCTTCTGGTCTACGAAATTAGAGCCCGATGACATCAAATTTATTAAACATGATCAAAAATATTAAGCACAGGTGCAGGATATCATGCATTATTTTTTCATGACTAGTTTTTAAACTAAAGCTGTTCTGGCAACCTGTCAGAACCCCACTGAGTGAGTAGAAACGTTAACAATGAAGAGGGAAAAAAGCAACACATTACATATTACTTGAGACTCACGACAAAAAAGCTGCATTAGAGTCTGATAAAGCAGACCAAAACCAACCCTTTCATTTAGTCTAGTGCTGCTTTTTTGTTCAATGCAGGGTTCTATTGACAGCTTTCACACTACAACTTTGCAAACAGAAACAAGTGAATTTCCATCTAAAGACTAAACTGTGCTGCTGCTTTTCAGTATCTTCTTTTGAAAGCACTGGTAGGAAATTTCAGTAAAAAAAAAGCTCTAGTTAATTATTTTACCACAAAATGAATAATTCACTCTTTCATCTGGCGTAAAACGAGCACCACAAGGTCAATATGGCCCTTTTTATCTCATCTCTTACATCTCCCTTCACAATATTACAACCATGGACACACGAAATAAAGGGGTCCGTAATCTCACGAAGCATCATGAAGCACCAAAATCCAATTTCCATTTGGTGAACAACCCTAACAAAAAATGTTCACTTGGCAAAATATGGCTGCTCAGAAAATGCCTGACCATGCAATTCAAAGGGACGTGTGGTTGACTATTTTCAAACATGTATAGGTGACCTGCGTAGAATAAAAGTTCAATTTACTTAATGGATTTGCATGGCTCTAATGTGTAAAGTGTCAGTATTTTTTATAAATAAATATAGACTTTTATTTATCACTGCCGGGAAGAACACAAACATTACTCTGGGTTTGGACGGACATGGTGTCACTTACAAAAACCCATTGGGCCATGATTGATTAAAGTGTGCACATAGCTATCAAAATGATGAATATATGTACTGTATATGCACTGCATGTATAACTGTAAGTAACCTTTGAAGTCTCATAAAAAATGGGAAGAAACACTCTGATCTCCCAGAGAGAATAACCCTGATGGTCAGACTCAGTGCAATCAAAAGGACTGCTGTTTCTCCGTGCATGTCTGGGGGAATTAAGACCCCTGAATGAGGAATCAAATCACACAGCACTTCCTTTCATCTTTTCTTGAATCGATAGCATGTCATAAAGCATGTTGGAGCAGACCTTGCTGCATTCTGGCGTAATTCAGAAGTCTGGGGAAAAAACAGAGAGGAGCTTCTTGCAACACCTTTGAGCTTACTCCCTAAAAATGTCAGCTTTTATCACCGTCCCACTGACAACGCCGCCATTAGCCCTTCATCAGAGTGGTTGTCTTAACAATGCAAACATTTCCGTCGTCCAATTTAGTCAATTTTAGCCATTCGCCTGCCTTGTTGTTTGATGGATGTCCAAAATGGTTGGCATTGCAGTGGAGACTGCTTTGAAGTCCAGTCCCAAACTGTTTGAGCATTCATATTGACTTTGATAAACCCCATTAGAGTGTCGCTCTCTCTATCTTCTTTTCACCTCTTTCATTTGCTCTTCCTTGCAAAGCTGCTTATGGGGGAGGGGAAAGGCGGGTGCAAAGACATAGTCCATCCTGAATCCAAGCTCTTGTGAGGATGTTTTTTGCAGTTGAAACAGAATACTATTAATGCTGATAACTATGTTTGACCTACAGAAGTAAACACTTAATTATGTGTGTGGGGGGGAATCTTTCCATGTAGTTATATTTAGGGATGTATATTGTTATGATTTTATCGATACCGATACAGATACCGATACTCCTTATCGGTATTGTTGTGAGATGATCTCTCTCTGTGAACTCTTCAAGACAGAGTTCTCCCAGGAAATACAACCTTGTGTTTAGGGTCACCATGTTCTCAGCCTTCACACGCACTGTTGACAGAATCCGCAATCAAAAAGCCATTTGGTGCCAGACACAGGATGGACACGTCAAACATAGGGCTTAATACAAGACATTGACCAGGAGGACATAAGACTCACTGCCTTAACAGACGATCGTAAAAGTCTGTCTCCATTGTCTGGAACGGTGATGACCAATACTCACCCCCATTAAACCCAAAGGGAGGATACCCCCCTCTTCCTGTAATTCCTTTAACCAAGCTTGCCTGGTTGACCTCCCAACCTCCTTATCAGCCCTGGGACATATGCATTCTTAAAGACATTCCTTCAGCCAGTTCCGTACAAACATCTCCAAAAACCCTCTAAAATCTTGTATACATGTCTAAGCAATGTGATAACCTGATGTGTTGTGAAATGTATGTTATCTGAGTCCAATCCCGATGATTCCAGCCCAAAATAACCCAAATGAAGATCTCTGCCTTAAAACTGAAAATTCCAAGTCTCCCAGCAGGAAAACTACAATGGATCAACAGTGCCACCTTGTGGAAGCACTGGCAACGAACATTTGCAAAGTAACTGCACGTTACTTAAATGTAATGAACTGTTTTAACAATGCTTGTGTAAATTTTGTATGTTATAAGCTTCCCAACAAAATAATCAGTATCAGGGAAGTATATGCAATATAGCTTGCTTGAATAATCTAGTAATTAGTAGTGTTGTTACATCAGTATACATGTATATACATATATACATATATATATATATATATATGTATATATATATATATACACACACACACACACACACATATATATATATATATATATATATATATATATATATATACATATATATCTATATATATATATATATATATATATATATATATATATATATATATAACTTTGTATCTTTCTTTTGTTTAAGTGTTTGGTATCAAAATATTCAGGATGTGATGATCTTATTATTGGTGTCGGTTATATTGAGTGATTCCCAAATTATAACTCCCTATTAGTAAAAACTTAAGCTTATCAAGTTTGTGAAAGCTTAGACAGATATCCGCCCAGCGTGGTCAAAACCACACCCACTTCTAGAGTTTAAAAAGCTGAACGCGGAGCCTAGACTCTCTCTCTTTTAGCTAAATCTTCATTCTTTCTAGCTCAAGCGCTTCCTTGCTCTCTCTTCCCGACGCTTTGATTTCCGCTTTTCCTGTTATCCTCTTCGCTCCTGTGACGTCACTTTGCTCCGCGTCCTCACCTGCCCCGCTGACAAGACTTCTCCGCTATTTTTGCAAAGTCAGCACTGTTTGCCATTTTCTAGTCTTGGCTCAATTTTTCTCAAAGTGTTCCCTTCCTTTTTAATGAACACTCTGCCGCCATCATTTTATTTAAATTAAGAAGTAATTTCGCGGGGTGCTGGTTTGGCGGAGTGGTTAGCAACCAGACACCCCATGTACTTGCTTCTGCCAGTCCAGGTTCGAATCCCGCCTGTGACCAGCTTGCAGAGTGTCTTCCCCTGCTCCCTCTCCCCCTTTCACAAGCCTGTCCACTGTCTCTCTCCTATCAATAAAGGCACAAAAATGCCCAAAAATACATTTAAAAAAAAAGAAGTAATTTCGTGTGGCCAGCGAAGATTTCTTTTTGAACTAATGAAAGTAAACTTCTGAACGAGACGAGACTCCAGCCGACGCGTGTACTCAGCTGAACCGACGAGAGCCAAGAGTCCACTCCAACTCCATCTCCATCCCAGCGCAATCCTTTCCCCGAGATCCTCAGGAGCACCAGACGGGTCCAGACTGCCTTCATATCAACAGGCCGCTGTATCCATCATCCCTGGTGACTTCGGACTCGCGAGAGGCCGCCGCTGCTCAAAGTAAGAACTCTCCTGGATGTTCAGCCAGACGGGTTGGTGTAATTAGTCTCGCTCGCTCAATCAGATAAAACCCCTTTTTCCTTAAAACACTTAAGAAAGAGTCCATCAAATTCCTACCTCAACTCATCACTCAATATAACCAGGTTAAATACAGTTATACATTATTCTAATCCTCACCAAAGAAGTACTATTTTCTCACTTAAATTTCACATCCTGCAAATGTATTTTTAATGCCTTTTATTCCCTCGGGAGTGTATTGTTCTGTTTATTATTTCATTTCGTTTTAAATAAATTCTTCATAGATTTAAAGTGCTGTTTTTGGGAGTGTGTTTTGAAAGTCAGACATCCCTGTAACGAAAGCTCTTCCCTTCAGATTTAAGATTGATAAGAATAGAGTGTGAATTACTCACTCTAGTCCACTAAAATTAAAACTAGCCTGATCAATAAATTAATCAAGGAGTAAAATTTTGCCTATTTTGTATAAATAGGATGGTGCCCCGTTCGAGTGTTTATTGAATAAATCGAGAATTAATCTCTACAATCATAGCAAAAGTAGGACCACACAAATTATCGCAACAGTATTGATACTTATTGATACTCTTAGCAATACTACAACACGGAATTTTGTGTAAAAAATAAAGACTTTACAAGATATTAAAAGATTCAACCTTTTTTTATTACCACAAGGTAATAATAAAGCTTCAACAGAATAGAAATAATGCATTACAAATGCTTCTCAGAGGCAAAAAGAAAGCTAAGGAGATGGCAAAACCCCTTCATGCTGCCCAACAGCCTGCATGTACAGACAGACCCATATATCTCGTGGTGCCAAAATCGATGTTGTGATGATGACTACTAGGGCTCTCACTTTATACTAGATAGTCGTATAACCGTTTGAATATGGGGATAAATATCCGTAACCGAATAGTAAATAAATATTCGAATGTAAAATATTGAGTGTACCACCATATCAGGGCGTCTGGAGCAGTGGACCATTTCATCCAACAGAGGGCGCTGTGAGCACAGCTTGACCGTCAGTCACATCCGGTGCTCTCTTGACCTCAGCAAACAAAGAGTTTCCGCTCCGAGCGGACACTAACAGCTCCGAATTATCTGAGGAGAGCTGTGCCGTCTGCTTTTCATCCAAGTTATACGGCCAAGTGCAGCAGCGCTTCGTCAAGAGTTTAACCCTGACTGTGTTGTTTTCGGCAGGGTTTTTACCAAAGGGGCGGATAATAGAGTCTCTGTCTCTGTCGGTGCTGCAGTCTTTAGTGTTAGCCAGGCTGCTAACTCTACTCGTGTTGCTATAGCAATCAAACAGCCCCCACTCCTTTAGCTTAATACTATGCGCACACTCCAAGTGTTTGTTAATGATGCTAGTATTTCCCCCCTTGGACGCAACTCCTCTCTGACAAAGATTACATCGGGCTGAGTTTTCATTAACTTTGCTAAAGTGAGCCCAAACCTTTGAGCGCTTAGCCCTCACCGACATGCTTAAGCCGGATGGCGGTAGTGTCATAACTACGTGACAGTTGAAGAGACGTTTAAGTACCGATAACGGTACCGTTTTTCCAGATTCTAATCGGTGTTCGGGTACCGACCCACATAGGGACCGGTACATGAAAGTGCCAGTCCACGGTATACATCCCTAGTTATATTATTGCCTGAGATGGTTTTTTTTAAAAATAACTTTCAATATTTATTAAAGTTTTTGGTTCTACAGAGATAAAATCAGTTACTCATTAAGTCCTCACAATGGTGCTGGTGAGTAAGTAGGGTCAGCACAGGTAACTTTTATTGTGCAGGACAGAGTTAGAACACAAACATGGCAGCACAGGTGAGAGACAAGGGAATAAGAGATCGGCATGACACATAGTAGTTGCAAGGTGTGACGCTGGAAATTAAAATACTATAGAAATATAGCAAAAGATGACAGCAAATCTAATGCTAAGCTGACCCAGCTCATAAACCAGCCACCACTTCACATGCTTAGTTTGACAAAGCTGCCTCCTAACTCTGAGTGAGCTACAGAAATAGCCCAATCCCTCACTTACTTTATGTGCAAAGACTGAAAGCCTCAACATGTTGTGCAAAGCAATGGGTTTTTAATGACTACACTTTTCTTTTGTGGAGTGACAAGGCAAATTGATCAGGATTTTAGAGCGACTGGTTAGATTTAAGATGCTCCATGCAGCTGAGGAATGGTGGTTACTTTTCTCGACATGTGACACGAAGCAAGAGCAAACAAAGCTGCCAAACTGCAATGCTGGTACTTTGAGATGACATTTGCCATATTATTTGTAAATTGGACCTTGAAACAAAGTAAAAAATAAAGTGAATTATTTTGCATCATGTCAAAATGTGGTAGTACAGCACAGTCAATAAGCACTATTCTAACGCTGGTCAAATCTGTTAGATAGGCCACATTTTTGAGCATGCCTTTAGAAGGAGAAATGTCAGACTGTGTATAGTGAGTTCAGGACATGCCACATACTTTTTCTCAACTCTTTAAAAGCTGACCAGCCCAGGATGCTCGTGTGACAAGTCACTGCCCCACGATGCAAACAATGACTTTGCTAGATGACATATAAGGATGGCCCATTATAGAGTGATGCAGGGTCAATATATTTTTGTAGGCCAGTGCAGAAGATGGCATTGCCCTGGGTCTCTCTGAGAAAATGATCCATTGTGTAACACAAATTACATGTTTTGTTCTTGATGAGGGAACTTAAATCCTACGTGGGTGTGTGTCAGTGAGAATGAAAAGCTATTATTTAGCTAATATGGAACAACAATGTGGTAGTTTACAATAATTCAAATGTATGATAGCATGCTGTAACTTTTGTTTGAGATATTACTCTTAATCAAAAGTTAGTTCTCATGGATGCGGCTGAAGTGTATGAATAACTGATGGTTGAAAAAAAACAAAGATACTTGCATCCAGGTCCCCAGTTGTTTTTGCAGTTTGCTAGCAAATATCCTTTAGTTAACCAATAACACTTTAAAATTTTAAAGGTGCTAGTAGGAGAATCTATTCCCGGCAACAAAAAGACTCTGCTACCCATGAGCAAGCGCGGTGACTGTCATGCTGCGTTCCAGTAACCTTGGAACTGGAAGTTACATCATCTCCAACTTATCAGCATTCCAGTTGAAGTTGGAAAAAACATGCCAATCGACTAGGCTATTGTTAGCACGCCCTACGTTATTGTTTGCTCACAAATATCACATGAAGAATGTGATTATCACTATGGCAGTATTTTTGTAAATATAAGTCTAACAATACTATGTAAACAGCTGATGTAGAGCGACACACCCCAGTCAGAAGTGCAAATAAATTGATTATTACAGGAGCTAAATAACTGTTCACACTGGGGGCATCCATCTTCGATTGTCAACTCGGGGGTGGCGAGGTTTCACCGAATTCCCAGTAGGAAATTTCGACTTCGGGGGGCATTCCAGTTGCAGTTTCCTACTAGGAACTCAGAAATTCCTACTTCTGACTACAACTGGAACACACCTAAAGACGTGACCCAAGCCAAAGCATGTGTGTGTTGTTATGCTGATGAATGCAGCTCGGACCTTCCTCAGAACTCTGCATTGCTTTACAACTTTTTTTCAACAACTTACAGGATGCAAAGCGACGAGGTAATGTGTCTCTTTCTAGTTAAGTAGTGGTAGTTTTTGATGTGTGACAACAAGCAATTTTTGGAAAGCTTAGTATCATAGTTTAGTAGCCTGCTATATATCACTACTTACAAGACGTGTCCGAATAATATAAATTTGCTCTAGTTTTAATTGTCTTGTTCCCGAAGTTGAGTATCCAGTTCAGTCCAGCCCTGTCTGACCCGACCGCGAAGCTAAGGAATAGCATTTATAGATAACCTATTTTGATGCTATAAAACTCATCTTAAAGTGTGTATTTCGATCGGGCATATATCTAAAAGTGAAACTTTTTTGTAATTACTTAGAAACCCCTCACAGTCTCTTTAAAGCAGAGCAAGGTCAAAAGATTTTTTTATGTTAAACTAAATGTTGAAATCTTTTCTAAGTCCTGTATAGTTTTGTACTTTCAGAATTGCTAAGCGCTAACTTGCTACCTAATGCTTGGACTCATTCCTGCTCTACTCTACAGGCAAGTCGTGTGCACGGTAATATTTGAGCATGGGCTTACTTCATGATGCATGGTTCAGGATAAGGGCCTCAGAGGAGTCAGTGTAAGAATACAAGTTTTCCACACACCACTGCATAAATTCCACAAGACTATTGATAAAGGGGCATCTGTTACCACAAAGGGAGAGCAAATTGATTAAGATGGCTGAAAGATGCGTGTGATGCTACAAAAGATCCACATTTGCATTTTCAGGCTTCAGTCACCCTAAAGATTGGGAGATGTATATCTAGAAGTCAGCTGCTTCTTTGAAATGTGCAGGCACAGCTGCAGAGCACGAGCATGAATGATTCCTCAAGACGTCGAGCAGAGGTTGGCACTCAACATGCACACCGAATGCTACGCCCCATTCACCACTCACCACTATCTAAATTGAAAAGAGTATTTATACCAAGTAAGGGATCAGAAGTTAATGGAAGCTGTCATGCATCAATTGAGTTACATAGAAATGTCCGTTTGAAAAAAGGCGAGATAACTACATCCTTTTAAAAGATTTTTAATTTTCTCAAATTGGCTTTCTTCATGCCCGATAGAGGGTGAGTATGGGTGTGTGCGTGGGTGTAAGGGTGAGGGGGTGAGGGTTGAAGGCACACATTTGTGAGAGTTTTAATCAGACATCAGACAGGGTATTAACGGGGAAATGTGTTAAAAGAGAGAGATCAAATGGAGATCTCAATCCAGTGTAATGAGACGCTGCTCTTTGGTGCACAAGCTAATCATGCTGGCAAAGTTGTGCAATGATTACCCAGAGTAGAGACATTTAAAAGGTGCATTTACATTGTTTGTGTTGCTAGTGTGTTGTTCATTTTTCAAAGAATTCACACAAAAGAAAGGCTCATGCTGACATCTCTGAACTCTTGTAAAGCCTTTGTCAGGCTGGTGTATCCCTGTTTTATAATCACATCTGTTAGTTTGTATCATTAAAACACAACATTTCTGCTGCTTAACAATCTGAACCCCAGACAAACCTCTCCCTCTAGGTGATGAAATCAGCTCACTTTTAATGAAATGAAGGACTTCATTTGAATTAGAATTGCACTGAGAACACACAGGGACAGTGAGACATGTTAGCTGCTCAAAAAACGAACACAGCTCACCGCTAAATAAACTTCAGCATCAACTGGTACAATATATGCTAACAAACAAAACCATTCAATTTGATTCAATTTGGAAACCTGTTATGGGTCCTAAAAAGTCCATTCTGTTGTTGATAACGCTGGGTTTCAGGACATGGTACGAACACTTGATACACCATTAGCTATTTTTTTGTAATATTTACTCTGCTGCTAAGAATGCACCACATAAGATTGGTGCGTTCTCTATAACATACATTTATTTTGTACTTATTCTTATTTTTACATGGTGATGTTTTTATTTTTATGATTTTAAGCATACACCGAAGAATGTGCCTGGTTTAGCTGCATGCAGCTGAATTAATGTAACTCTTGCAAGAGTTACATTAATTCAATTGAATGCAAATGTACTCTGAGTTGAAACAAATGTTGGTTATTTTAATAAACCACAAGTAAAAAAGGCATTGAAATTTTTCATATTTTGTATTGAAAAAGTATTGAACCGTAACAGAAACGTATCAAACCAAACCGAACCGTGATTTATGTGTATTGTTGCACCCCTAGAATGGACGCCAGGTTATATATAGCAGTAAATGATGCTGTCGAAAGTTTCATAGTAAACAGATTAAAAACTAAACAATGTTTGCTTGACTGTTTGTTAAATTTAGATTATTTACAGTGTTTCTACTTTCCTTGACGCAGACTCCATAATTAAAAGTATTTTGTGATGCAAGATATGGGTTATGCATCCTTTTGCATGCAACGTACTCGGACATATTAATGGCCATTGGCTGGAATGTAGAAGAACATGTAGCCCATATATTGCGTAACCAAAGAGTTCAACTAGGGGGCTTTGTTAAAGAAAAGTACAGTGCCATTATAATTTATAATAATTATAATGGCACTGTAATCCTCAGGTTAATTTTGTCATTTTCAGTGCAGATTTTACTGAAACGTAGGTTGACTACAAGACTTTTGGTAGCACCATTAACTGCTATATCACCTGACCCCCCCCTCCCACACCCCCACCCCCATAACCACTTACAGACAAAGCTGGCAGGTGCTTTGCTTTAGCAGAAGTCATGATCACAAGTGTCAAAGGTCTTGAGGAACCCCACTTCAAAAATGGGACTTATATTTGTATTTTCTTAGATTTAAATGGTATCTGACAGGAAATTATTATTTAGGAAACAAAGCAGGGTTCAGAGTCCTTCGCTGTGCTCCAATATTGAATCAAATTACAATCCACTCAGGGCTGAGTTTAAATTTTACATGCTCAATTAAACATGTCTGCAACCATAAAGCATGTGAGAGGTAACTGAGAGCCACTTTGAGGCTGACTGTGTGAAAGGAGGGGAGAAAGGTGCTGCTGTAAACACTACCAGACATGTAGGACATCTGCACTGGGACGTTCTTATGGAGGAACTGGAGAGTTGGGAAAAGAGCTTCTATTGGCTGTTTAGTTTCACATGGCATTAAAGCATTCATTAAAACAACTGAAACACTTTTATATCTGCAACACTTGTGCCGTAAAACATCTGTTTTTGAAAAGTTAAACCTGTTTCCTAATACCAAATGTTCAAGCTTTAAACACTAAAATAAAAGATTCTGTCTAAATAACCTTTGTTTCCGCTGAAAGGGTGAAACTTCAGATGTTTGACAAGCAGTGTCAAGAGATCTAAAGCCACAAGCTAAAACATCACATCAGAACCAGCGCCACCAGCAAATGAATATTAAAGCCACACCAAAGCCCTCCTCTCCTCCACACACTCAATTTAAGCATTTTCTCAAAGCTCTTTCCACCACAATCTGAGTTTCCTCAAAGCCGAGCCTCTTCAGAGGCAGAGCCCGATAAAATCAATGAGTCAGACTTAGCTCCTGATCACAGTCTGTCTCTCATATAAGCTAAAAACACACAGGGAGCTTTTCATGTAGGGGTTTGAATGAAATCCAACCTCAATCTCACACTTCCTTTTTTTAATTTTGAGTCCTGTATGTGATTGTGTGGTTCTTTTCCATGCCCTCATACTTTACTGGGTGAAGAAGTAAAATTAATATGAAATAAAAAAGACTCTTTAATGAATGTAGAATTGCAAACTTTTTAAATTTAGGCCCATAACTAAATGGTGTGGCCTTTGTGAACATCTGTGCCTGCAAGAGATGGGGCAAGATCATGTTTCAGTTCTTCTTTCCATCTCTCCATAAAGGGAATTCATCTTACACGTTAAAACTCTCAAGAGCCCCATCTTCATACATCAACTGTAAATGGCATGCCTAAAATATTTTTTCTTTCTTTTTTTCATAAATTCCCACATTGACTATTGACTTTTTCTTTAAACTGAGCACAGATGACCATTGTGATTGATGACTTGGACCAGGATTTTGATCACACAGATTTGAAAGCAAGGTCATAAAACCTCATGTTCATCCCGTGTTTGTTAATGCTGTAACTCAAAGGCTGCAATGGGATGTCCCTTAAAATCAGCACAAATTACAACGGAGGATAACGTGAATATATTTTAAAGGACAAACGTTTTTACACTTTTTGGTTATCCATTTGCTGGTATGAGTAATATAGCATTACTATTTGAATGGATTTTCTTTAAATATATTTTCAAAATGTCTTCTGTAGTGAAGAGATGATGTGTTGATTAATGATGTCTATGGACATAGAAAATGTACGTCCATCCTTGTCAGTGTACTCAACTCCAAGCACTTCAAAGATTTTTCTTCAGACTTTTAACATTCCAGAGCCAGAGGTAAATGCCCTTGGGCTTGTGTTCATCCTCTGAGATCACAATACTCTTCCAAGGCATTTCAAACATTGATAAAGTGGAAAACTGCCATAATTGCATTGGAAAAACGTGATTGAAAAAACCACTGGATCCACATCTCATTCAAATCAGCACTTAAATGTTATTACTCTTTCCTTGTGAAAAACATACTCAGAAAATCTCCTCTATATGAATTAAGAATTTGTTAAGCTATTGGCAAAATTTTGAAAAATTGCCCTTTCTATTCAGATCAACACCAAAATCTTTTGGACTCATCTTTGGTCCATTTCTGACCTATCCTGGAAATGTCATCGAATTCCAATCTTAAGTTTTGGTGTTTCCTGTTCATAAAGCAAACACTGGAAAACATGCCCTTCTTTTTGGAGGTAAAATACTTGTGGACATTGACTTTCAGGCATTTTCTTCATCACTCAAAGTTGAGGATGAAATAAACCTTCTGAGGAAAAGCTAAAGGTTATTGAGTATAATGTCATGTTAAGTTGCATTACTGTCTCCTAAGATTTGAGGGTTAAAATATTGGGCTTTGGAGGGTCCTGTGTTCATCACATGATTGTAAATACCATACATAAAAATCCCTTTGATTGAAGCATGACCATGGAGGTTGTAGATCTAAGAAAACAGTCAAGGTGCCTCATGCTCATCCTGTCTCTGTGAATGCACACTTTTAGGGACCTCCAATCCTGACTCAAGGACAAACTGTTAGGATTTCGAAGAACATAAGTTAATAGGTCAAGGTAATTTTATCTTTGGTTTGTAAGTGCTATACCTTAAAATATCTTTGTAGGATTTCCTTGAAACTTACACAAATATTTGTTGCTACTTAAAGGGACTGTGAGGAGTTTCTAAGTAATTACAAAAAAGTCTTACTTTTAGATATATGCCTGATCAAAATACACACTTTAAGATGAGTTTTATAGCATCAAAATAGGTTATCTATAAATGCTATTCCTTAGCTTTGCGGTCGGGTCGGACAGGGCTGGACTAGCCTGGATACTCAACAAGACAATTCAAACTAGAGCAAATTTATATTTTTCGGACACGTCTTAGAGCACTGGGCTGTAAGTAGCGACATATAGCCGGCTACAAAACTATGATACTAAGTTTTCTAAAAATTGCTAGTTGTAACACTTAAAAAACTACAGCCACGTAACTAGAAAGAGATACATTATCTCGTCGCTTTGCATCCTGTAAGTTGTTGAAAAATGAAGTTGTAAAGCAATGCAGAGTTCTGCGGAAGGTCCGGCCTGCATTTATTAGCATCACAACAAACACACACTTTGGCTTGGGTCACGTCTTTTGGTGCGTTCCAGTTGTAGTCAGAAGTAGGAATTTCCGAGTTCCGAGTAGGAAACTGCAACTGGAACATTCCCCGATGTCAGAATTTCGTACTGGAAACTCTGTGAAACCTCGCCAACATCAGAGTTGATAATCGAAGATGGATGCCCCCAGTGTAAACAGTTATTTAGCTCCTGTAATAATCAATTTATTTGCACTTCTGACTGGGGTGTGTCGCTCTAGATCAGCTGTATACATAATGTTAAACTTATATTTACAAAAATGCTGCCATAGTGATAATCACATTCTTCATGTGATATTTGTGAGCAACAATGCAGGGCGTGCTAACAACAGCTAACAATAGTCTGGTAGATTGGCATGTTTTTTTCCAACTTCAACTGGAACGCCAATAAGTCGGAGATGATGTCGCTCCCAGTTCCGAGGTTACTGGAACACAGCATTACGACAGTCACCACGCATGCTCATGGGTAGCAGTCTTAATGTTGCCGGTAATAGATTCTCCTCATAGCACCTTTAAGGATTTACAAATCACAGAACCACAGAACTATCCATACCTAACTCTTTATCCAATACTGACCTTACACTCTCAAGACGTAAAGAACACAGAGATGAAATTGTCATGGTTAGAGGTTGTAGTGTGCATCTGGTTTGACATGGCATTAACAGAAAAGTGAACAAATCAGCATCTTTGCTGGTAATAAAAAAAAAACTTTCATTCTTAAGGTTAACTGCAGCCAACTCACATTGAGCTCCTCTAACAAAAGGACAGAGCACGAGACAGATTGTGAAATATCTACTTATTCAGAAGGTGAAGTTGGTCGACTTTTAAGACACTCTGAAGTCAAGTGTTGCCCAGAGGGTGACAAAATTCTCAGCAAAGCCTCCCAGATTCAACCTAATCTTTTCCAATTTAGGAAAAAGAAAATTATGTCCTTGTGGCACACGGCTATCGAGGGAAGCAATGCTGATTTCAATCTTACTTGAGTTCTACATCTCACCAGACGAGCCCCCGCAAGGATTATGCTTGAATATTTAAGATTGCTGCACATGGAGGGGTGGTTGTGAATAAGGATTTTAAATGACACTATGTTCCCAGTGCCGTGGAGTATGCATGCTTCACACGAAGATAAATCCCATATGATTTTGATCTGCTTTCCTTTTTGAGCTCTGAGCATACAAAGAAAGCAGCCGACGTCACCTCTGCAGACAAACAGGAGTGCAAAATGAAAAGGATTTTTTGATGCGAGGGTTCAGATGTTGGAGCTCAGCAGAGGTCCAGTGTGTTTGTGTGCAGGGATAAGGAGCAGCATACAGATTTGAGAAGTTTCCGCCAGCTAAAACACAGCTTGACTCATGCCTTGGATGAGAGAGCTCCGAGTTGCACATAAAATATGAGTTAAGGTTGTTGAAATCATCAGTACTTTGATCCTTTTTTGAATATCTTTTGTATTAAAATAACTCTATTGCTCTAATATTTGTACTTAATCATTTGTAACTAACAAAATATCAACATTTAAAAACTGATTCTCGAGTATTTCACAGAATAGATGCACTGGGAAGCAATGACTCTATGATAAATGATGGAAAGTCACACAATGCCTGGACTAAATGAAACAGTTCAGCCAGAAGGTGACATCTATTTTAGGCGCATATTCATGGAACAGATAACCAGCACAGATCAGAGACAGTGACAACTATTTAACATTTAAAAAGAAAGTTAAACAATGGTTTAAACTGTGTGATCACCTGCTTTAGGACAACAGATAAAATTTAGCTATTGTGCTAATTCTGACATATTTACAGTGATGTGTATTACAACATTGTTGATTGATGTGCACTGTCCTTATCAAATACATCAAACTAAATTAAATCAAATTTTATACTTGAAGAAATAGGCTAGTCCATTTTGGATCAAATCTCAATCATTTTTAAATCAAATCAGTTCAATGACAAACATCTAATGGTCTACAGATAAAATTCACAGAATAGAAATAGACTACTATGGATTGATTAACAATCTTTGCAAGCAAGTTTTTGGTCTGTAATTTGCGCTGGTTTAGGGTTAGTCAACCAGTTCAACTCACTGAGCTGTCCATAGGTTAATCTCTTACCAAGATGTTTTTTTGGTCTTTTTGACCATGTTAAATCATCCAGTACACATCAAAACATAAAAAGCATTCTAGTGTGAGCTGTCTGCCAGGGAAATAATCATATAAAAGTCTCATCCTGTCTCAGGTAAGCACTCATTTCCACTGTCCTCTTTTTTTTAGATGCACACCATGTCTGCTTTTCCCTAAGTAATTCTGTTTCTCCTCGTGTTATTGATACTATGTGTCTTTTTCAATCTCCAACTACACACTTCATATTTACTCATAGGACTTCACCTGATTGATTGGCTGAAAACGTCTTTATGTCACTTAAGGACAAAATTATTGGTGGGTGTTTCTCTGCATATGAGATACTTTGTTATATAGGTTTGCTGTTACCCTACCTTTTGGCTACTACTAATAGCAGTGGTGGAGTAAGGTGGTCATTATTGAGTTCTGTAGTGAGGAAAGTTGGCACCACATTTCATCTGTCTCTAGAAATCTGCTTGAGTAAAACTCGATTTCAGTTGCCAGATTTACATCATTAGGGGTTAAAACAGCAAATACTGTGTCATACACAATATATAGAATTTTAAAACTTTGACCTGGAATGTTTTAATTGCCATAACTGAGGGTGCTTTCACACCTAGCACAGAGGTGTCCAGACCAAACAAACTTTTTTTTTTTTGGAAAGTTTATTCCATTTGAGGTGTTGTATCTACTCACATAAATTCAAGTGTGGATCAAAGGCGGGTACTCACTTCAAAGTCTCATTCATGCTGGGTATGAAATTCAACTGAACCAAATAGGTCAAGCAATCCTAAAAGCAGGGCAGTGCTGGTAAAACCTGGCTAAATATCAGACCTGGCTAAATATCAGAGAATGGCTAACTTTAGCATTGCTAGCACTGCCAGCCTCTCATACTCTGAACAGCTGAGCACATATAAATTTGTACAGAATATGGTTAAACATCACACCAAGTACCACCTGACACAGCCTAAACACAGAGTTTGCTTTATTTTATGGCACAGAATACTTTGGGGGAGAACTAAGGTCAATGTTATTATTGGAAGCTGGTAACATTTTTCCATCTGGATGGCAGGAATGAAGACTGCAGCTGCGCCCCGAACTAGTGGGTGGCTATATATGGCATCATTTGACTGGGAATGGTCTGTCTGTCAAAGTGCAGTGTGAAAGAAAACCAACTCAAGTAAAAAAATAATGTTTCAACTAGGGCTGTCACTTTAGTGCATTAATTAGATTAATTAATTACAATGCAAATTAATGGGTTATAAAAATTAATCGCAAGATTAATTATAGCACACAAACTTTTTAATATTGTCCAGTTGAACGACCCGTACATGGCAGTGTCTCTTTACGCATGCGTCGCTCGCCAAACCAAACAAAGCCGAGGTGACAACAGGAATGGCCTGCTTAATGCTGCGTTCACACCGCAAGCGACCCAGCTACCAAAATCGCGTCGCCCATTGACGTAGCGTCACACGTCCATAAATACCTCATTTTGGTAACCGTTGCCGTTGGCCGTCGCTCGGTGACGTCCGCTCAAGTTTCACCGCGATCATTTCATATATCATATAATAGTATGTATAATAACATTCCAGCTGTATCCTTTTCATTCACTTATCAACCACAAAACACTGCAGCTAATGCTCTGCAGCTTCTGTGAGTTCACCGCGGTCTGTCTAGACGGAACTAATGTCCTCACTATCATTAATTCCGCCTAGAAGGAACTCATCCGCCCTGTAGTCCGGATGAATAACTGTCTGTCTCAGGTACCGTCACACATACACACACCTCTGATTGGCTGTTGCCGCACAGCCACACACGAAATTGCCTGAATAGATCAGCTTTTTTTAACTTTGACATCAGGCGACGAGTGAAGTGATCGTCTTGTACGCGGCTGTCGCATCGTGGGAGGGTTTGCCCCGCCCAATCGCGGCTGTACATTGACTATGAATGGAGAGTGATCGCCTAGGTAGTACAAGTAGCGTCCGGTGTGAACGCACCTTTAGACTCAGCCTTATTTTATTTCTAAATTTATTCATCTGTATTTGTACTGCATTCTTAATAATGCATCAGGGCTAACTGGTTTGTTGGATGTCCTCGACCTTTTTCTTATTTTGAATTTGATTTTGGAAACACACTAGAGTTGCCTGATTGAGCTTAGAATTTTCTGGACAAGATGCCCTGACTTAGGTTTTATTCAATCACCAATAAAAAATGTTCTCTTCTTAGTGTATTGATTTTATTAGTCATTCACTACAATTTTGTGATGTCCAAGAATTCAAATTCTTTATTTGGGGACTTTAAGCAGATATGAAATTATAATGCGATTAATTAGATTAATTAATTAAAAGTCATGTAATTAATTAGATTATTTTTTTTAATCTCCTGACAGCACTAGTTTCAACTTAAACCCTGAATTGAACTGACCTCAACATTATCACTACGTATGTTTCTATCTGAATAAATGGGTTTTGGGGATTAGATACTCAAAACAAAGCTTTTAAAACTGAGTCTTGTAGTAACAGCAGGTAAATCACCTGAGGTCTGTTAGCCAAGTAGCTAACCTAAATTGGATAAGGATTGACACTGATATGTTTTTTTTTTTCTTGTCGCGTATCAAAGGGTGGGATTTTGGTATTGAGACATCACTAGCACAGCATCCCTCATATCATGCACTTGAACATATTATGATCACCGTTAGGTTCTCTGTGGACCATGAGGATTTTCCAGGAACAAGGTCTCCCACCCCCCAGCATTTGTAAGCAGCTCATACCCTCCTCTGCTGCTCAAAATGACAATGTAATAAAACTTGCTCTGTTGTAAACCCTACAATCCCTGATCATAACTAAAAGAAAATAATTGCATGAAAGCCCTGGATAGATGAATAATCTGCTTATTTTTGCAACTTGAAAGATTTCCAAATACAATTTGATTATCCCCCCTGCAGCAGCTCAGATATTTCATTAAACAGAATGGATCAACAATCACAGTGCATGCATGACAGAAGATAAAGTTTTGCCTTCAGTCCTGGAGACAAAAAAAACAACAATTGCTGAGAGGAAATGTTATCCTGTGGTGTTATCCTGACGAAAAAAAAAGAAAAAATGCACAGAAACAGGCTGTTTGAGCAGTTTATGCTGATTCCAGGCTGTATATGAGGAATCATTCTGTGCGTCTGGGCATCATGAAGAGTAGTTTGTATGCAAACAAGGCGCAAAGGCTTATTAGAGGCCACAAGGTAAAAGCCAATTGGCATCATTTTATAGATGGTGGCAAGAAAAAGCCAGTGTCAGCTCAATGAATATTCAGATAGAAGCCGAGCCTTGAGGGGACATGGAGCAGCACCAATGTTTTATCTGTCTCTCTCACAGTGTGGCGTAACCTATTCACAGCAATCCAAATCTTACTCTGTATCGACAAATTCTTTTATTCTCCTCTCCTTCTGCCTCTTTGTCCCTTTGCATTGCTCATACACAGTCCATACAGGAGTGAAGCTGCTTCCTGTTCCTTCTCTTCCTCTGCTGTTCATTTCCCAGCATTTGGGAATAATGAGAGCCAGCAGCGGTGGGTGGCCATGTGCGTCGCATTGTATAGGAGTGCTGTGATTAATCGAGCTTGCCAAATGGAAAATAAAATGCCAGCAAAGGCTGAGCTGTAAGGCGGGCTGTTGGTGTTTGTTTGAGGGACAAACAGAAATGAGCACACATGATCTGACTTTTCCGGGTCCTCGCACCTCGGCGATCTGCCAAAAAAGACTTGATGGGAGGCAAGTAGTCTTAATTGACTAGCCTGACTCCATCGATGTACAGTCAGTGGTGTGAGGAAGAAATAAATATGTCCTCCTGCACAGCCATAATCACAGATGGATGAGCAATTTGAGCTTCCATGAGGACGTAAGATTACAAAGTATGCAAGAAGAGCTGATGGAAACCTACACCTCACTATGAGCATGTTAATGTGTGTAACGATGTCACCCTGACAGGTCTTTCAGCTTCAGTAGCTCAAATTTTTTTTTTCCATAGCTGTGCAAATGCTTGACACCTTCAAGCGAAGTGGACCCAGACACCTGCAAAGAACATCCAGCAATCTGTTTAACGCCTCCGGGAAACCAAATGTCACATGAAACCTTTAGGACAAACAGTAAACATTAAAATTTAACCTTTTTAGTCTCTCCTGGAGGGACTGTTAAGCTGCCCACAAGCTAAAATAATGGATCCTATGGGTGCAATAGTTATCTTTCACACATGCCAGGGAAAAGCAGAGGAGGCAAAAGATCCAAGCGGGTCCTTTTGAGGAAAAAATTAGCCTGTTTCTTTTGAATCTCTGCCAAAAACAGTGGACTTTTCTTTCTCTTGTTTTGATCCATCATCACTCCACTGAAGATGCCTCCCAATGCTGCACCAAAAGAACAGTGGATTAATAAAATATGACAAGCCAAGGAGAGTCACTGATTTACAGGCTGTTGTAAACCATAAACCACTTGTCATGGCTTTTCTATAAGCGCATCAAACAATAATGATATGCATTAACCCTTCAAAGCAGTCCCACCAGAGCGGAACAGCTGCTATACGACCCTCACTGCTCTTTCATTCCATGTTATGAACCATTTTCACCTACCATAAGGGAGCATTATATACTGTTGTTGGCTTCCGCTTGGCTTGGGTCTACCAATGGTTTAGAGCTCAACATGTTCAGAGGATTACTCAACATTTCATAATCCTGTCATGTTCTGCCCTCTTTCGATTGCGGACATTGTTCTTTAAGCAGTAAACAAAAGCGAGACATTACCTATTGGATTACCCCAATGCAAAATGTGATTTAAGCCTTTTGGGATTGGATTTTTTGCTCTAGGATGATAATCTGGGTAGGCAAGGACAAATGCACTTCTGAAGAAGACATAAGAAAAATATGTTTGGTGATAAAGAAAATGTTTTAATGTGGGTGGTATCACAGTAACACAGGCGACACAGCATAATATGATGATATAATGCAAAACAACAGAAGACATCAATCCAATATCTATTCTGCTTATCCCTTCCAGGATCACAGAGGGGCTACAGCCTATCCCAGCTGGGTAAGAGGCTGGTTACACCCTTAATAGGTTGCCACTTGATTAGTGGAAAGACGAACAAACATTCAAGCTCACACTCACACCTAAGATCAGTTAAAGGTGTAGTCAGTGATCTTCCAATCTTCTAATCTTATGCACTATTTGTCAAAATCAACCTATTTCTCCTCTCCATCCACAAGATGTTACCACTGACAGCATGTTGGAAAAAAAAGTCCGGTTTCAATACACAGCCTTGGCTCTGAATTTCAGCTGGTAAGTGCTGTGGCTCGGGCCGAGTCAACAAAACAGGGTACATCCCCCCACATCCAGAGGGCGATCATACTCATGCCCAGATCAGACAGAGGGGGGAGGGGGAGTCTAAGGTTGCATAAGGTGCAGTAGCAATGGCTGAAAAACAGCCCAAAAGAAAAAGGTCAGAGGAGTGAAAAGTGAAAAAGAAGGGCTATGACCATGAAGGAGCGAAGACCCGGGTCAACATTGGTGTTGCTTTAGGACGGTGGAAGGAACTCCGCAAACTGAAAGACCTGAAAATGGACGCGGATGTCGTCGTCTTTCTGCTGGACAGGTAAGCAACATTAGCTTTGTGGTGCTTCACATAACAGTAACAGCCGTCGGGCATTCATCTTATTGTCTAATCTGCCAGAGTGTACTGTTATTGTGATGTTATCAATAACGGCAGTCGAGTTGTCTGACGAGTCGGGTTACATCAGCTACGTTGGTCAACTACGCAGTTTCTGCGGCTGTTTCCATGACGATGCACGTCCATCAGCTTTCGAGGGTGGAGCCAGGGGTGAGATATGAAGAGAGAGGTGGGTCTAAATTCATTTATCAACAACCTCTCCACTCGTTTTCTCCCACATCGCTGACTACACCTCTAAGAGTCAGCAATCAACCTGGTGAATATGTTTTTGGTCCGTGGGAGGAAACTGGAGTGCTTGGAGCAAACCCAATGGGAGGACATGCAAACTCCACAGAGAAAGGCCCCGACCAACCCGAGGATCGAACTGGCTACCTTCTTAATGCGTTCCACGTGCACCACCTACTGTGCCACCTTACAGCCCACAAAATACACAACAGTGCAATCGATGGTTCTCAACATGACCAGCACGGAATAAAAGCATATCCAAAACAGATTTTTGCAAAACATTACTGAAACACGTGCGCATTGGGTACATAAACAATTTGAAGGTAGGGATGGGACAATTTTATGGTTTCATGGTTAATCGTGTAGTAAAAACTTAAGTGAATTCATCCTCAAAACCGACAGTTGTAGCTAATGCAGGGTGACAAGATAGCCTGATTAAGCTGTAACCCATGCAACCCATATATCAGAAAAATGCTAATACATCCTGATTTGGGACAGCTTCTTTCTTAATTTTAAGCATCTGAAATAAGATACCAAACATTCAGTCACTTGGTCAAGTAACATCATAAATAACGTTACACTACTTATCACATATCATCTAAACATAAAAAAATAAATTTAAGTTCACAAAGTACAATGAGGGCTGGGGTTAGGCATTTTTCTTTTATCATTATTATTGCTAATTTTAAAAGTAATTACAATGAAAAAAAAAATGACAGAAATATTGACAGTTATGATAATGAAGCTAATTGGTATGTAACTATGAACATAAATAGTGAGAATAATTCATAACACCAATGATTTTGTTCGTATTTTGCGATAAAATAATTTTTAAAGTACAGAGTTTGACAGTTTCGATGGTTTGATTGTCTATCTTCCTTTTCGGTGTCAAAAGCTGCATTGAGGAAAAATTTTGTTGTATTCTGAACTCATGCATGAACTTATTTTTCATTCAGCCCTAGAAATCTGGAGAAAAAGTGAGACGTATTTGAATTGTGATATCACATGAGTGGCGAATTATTTTACCAAAGGTTGATTTTGCCAGGGTTTGATTAGAAAAGTTTATCAGTTTAAGTTTCTCTTCATAAGTATAAAACAAATGACAGTAGGTTGTCTGTGAAAGATAAAAAAGATAAAATAGAGCCTCAGCTGTGACCATCAAATTACACATCTCTCATTCTGCGAGCATTAACACTCATTCGGTTCAAAAATGTAAAACATTAAAACAATATTTTTGTTGAGGGCTGCACATACAAGATGCTGATCAGGACAGGGTTTCATGAAGGTATTCAGATTCAAGTTAAAACATTTCAAACACATCTGTCCATGCTTTAAGAAATACAACAAAAAATGATCAAGTGAAACTGGAATTGTACCTTACCTTATCTGCAAAGTATTGGTACCATTGCTGGCTCCAAAGCAAAACCAACACGTGTTTGCTATAAGTATTGCAGTAAATGAAAAATAAATGTCCAGATTTATCCCTTTGCCTTTTTTCAGACTTTAACAATATACCAACGTAAGGGAATGTCAAAGTTTGTCTGCAGCTTACGAATTAGAGGAGTTGAACCCTGGTGTTATTATGTACAGCCATATAGTGAGGCAAAGCAGCTCCCCACTCACTATGTCATATACTTTATATTTGCAAGGAAGAAACAGTCATTCGCAAACTTTAAACAACTGAGAGCATTCCCACTTGTTGTGAATAAAGTTATGAACTGTAATAGGCGTAGGATCTCATTAACCTGTACTCACTCAATACATCAACTTTTCACCATATATTTAAATAGTGATATTTCTGTATTTATCTGATATAACTGGACATTTAAAAGCATGTAACACACTACTCTGACTGAATTTTCCTGTACTAAACTCCTTGAGATCAGACTTACATACTCAGGTATTCCACTTGATGTTCTCTGGTATTGATATACTTCAGTCAGACTAAATCAGGCACACTCTACCTTCCCAAACTGGACTTTGGACTGATACAATGAAAGCATTCACCCTGATTTCAAACAGTATGCTATTGCCTATGTATCAGCGTTAATGCTAAGCATTGGTGTGTTAGCATAACACTAATAACACACAGTAGCATAACAGGGAAGTTCAATAACATAAGAAAATAAAACCAGTTCAAAATGCTACATATAGCAGTGGTAAACATGTCTGAGTGTCAGATTTAACCTCATGCATGTATCCTGGGACAAGAACATTTAATTTAAATGTATAATAAAGTGATTACTGCAGCACCACTTAACTGTGAATATACACCTAATGGTTGTCTGTTTCTTGCTGTCAACTTGTAACTTGAAATGGTAATGCAGTGACTGAACTTGGGAAGTCAGTCGACTCCCAAATGAGCTCCATCTGTGGAGATTTTACCAGAGGCACAATTAAGTGAGAGAGAAACATGGCATGCAGCACTATGAGTGTGTGTCTGCACAGTGGAGTATGTCAATCATGCACCATGTCACTCTGTCCCATGCTCCCAAAAAACGTATCACACTGTAAACCAACACAAAAATGATCTCAAGAACTAATGTGACTATCTTGAGATGTAATGTGCCAGAGCTTTGATGCTGCACTGATGTGTGGATGTTCTGTTCAAAGGGCCAGTGTTTCCTGCTGTCAGCAGCACCTTGTCCTGTCACTCTGACTCAAGCAGAGGGCCACTGAATTTGATTATTTTGCCACTGGATTTGTTTATTTTGCATATCTTGTGCATGCTGCTTTGTGTGAGTAACCAGCAGTATGTAACCACACTCAGACATGGAGACATTAATCTGTTAAGAAAACCAGAGGTTGGCAGTGCTAGCAATGCCAGTGTAACTACTGGATGTTGTTTGTGAATGCAGCATTAGCATGCTTACAGTAAATGTGTTCAGCCAAATTCAAGCCAAATTTAACTGCTTTTAGGGTGGCCCTCCTTGGTTGGTCTGAATGGCTCTCACATCCATCATGAACCAAACTGTGATTCTCTTGGGAGTGAACCAAGACCTCTGTTTTCAGGAGGACCAGAGCTTGGATCTTTGGTCCGCAAAGATTTTTTGTGAGCTTTCACACCACCCAAAATCAACTTGAACTTTCTAGAACAGCGAAGCGGCTTTGTTCAGTCTGAATGTGTTAGGTGTGAAAGCAATCTTTAATATTGATTCTTTGTTGAAGCAGTCAAACAATCGTATCCTTTGTGTTGGGATGGTAATATAGCGCCTCATCAATATTTTGTCCTAGCATTTTCATTTAATTGTCATTTTAAGCATGCTTCATAGCCATGTTTGTTAAAACTGCAACCCCCAAAGGAAGAAGTCCCTTGACAAAAAGGAGCAACAAATCAAAACCCATCAAGCATGGAGAACAATCTGCTCTGTGACGTTCTTTGAATCAGAGGTACAAATCAGACGTGATGAGCAAACAAACATCATTCACCTTCTGAAAATTAAAAGACCCTTTCTAGTCAATTCTTGCGAGAATAATTCTTTAATATGTACTCAATGCCTTGAGGCTTGCGGTGATAAAAAACACACCTCAATCTCATTGCTGTCTAATACGGCATAATGGAGGGAGTCAGGCTCTCAGGGTGACAGCCGATGCTCCACTGCAGTGATAGGCTAATGAAACAAAGAGCCTTGGGCATGCTGCTATAACAACAAAGGAAGGGAGGGGGGGAATAGAAAAACACACTTACAACAAGCAAGATAATTTCTAATGCAGCTGTGGGAGCTTGGGCCATATGCATTATGTGTACAATAAGGCAAACAACGTGAACACACAATATGTGGCTTCATTGTGGTCACAGCACAGGGAGGACACGATGGTTTGAATAGGGAAGCAGCCAAGATCCTGGTTCAGATTAGACACACATAAACGCACACAGTATGCACAAATGGGTGTCAATATGTTGTTGTGTGCATACAGTAGATAAACATACGTATCTCAGCCAGGCCAAATAACTCTCATCTTCAAAACATCCCTGCCCTGACCACCTCAGCATCTGCAGCCGAACAGCAGGCCCGGCTAACAAAGTGCCACAGTGGAGGCAGGAGGCAGAAAGAGCCGCTGATTGATCTGCAGGGTAATTGGCAGGGAGCGGCACGCACAGCCAAAAGGATGTAAATATCAGCCATCCTGTGGGTGAAGTTCCAGAGAGCGATAAACTCTGGCTGGTTTGTCCCCTGAGTGAGGGCTCGTTGTCTGATAAGCAGGTGAACATTTCGTGCCAGGACTTCTCCGCAGAGTAGGAAGGAAGGAAAGCTGTGTAATGTCAGAGGAGAGGGGAGGAGAGTGGAGTGGAGCAGAAGTGGATCAGAGTGAAAGGGGTTAGAGCTGTAAAGACACTAAAGAGGCACAGTACAAATTCATGCTTTTACACACGGACCTTTTTCAGAAATAAGCTTTTGTCAAGTGTAACAATTCAAGGCAAACCAATGGGTATCTCATGATGACACTATATAATTTGACCAAATTACTATCCACTTCAAAAGTAGTGCTCACAAAATATATCATAGCACAGTTACTCAATAACTGATCAATGCAATGCCATCATACACGGAACCATTGTTTGGTAAAAAGACAATGAGATACATTTTTATGAAAAAGACCAGATGGACTATTCAGTATATTTCACTAGTCCCTCTGGGAAAGAGCCCAGAGAAAGTGTTTGAGGAGGACTTGACCTTCCAAAACATATCTGGCATGTGATTAGACGATCATTCCATCAGTTAGCATTTATTAAAGTCCACTTAGATAATGGTGTAGGCAGTAGCTTAACCCTTTGATGCATGATGTCCGCTACCGTAAACAGATCTTTCAAATACTTTTTATACCCTCTAAGTTGTAGAACAATGTCCAACCCTACCCAGTGGTGAACTCCCAAACACTTGTCTTAGGTTTCATAAAAATATGAACTTTTCACTTTTTTATATTTTATTGAAGTATTGCATCATAAATTCAAAACTGCAGACGAAGGAGAAAATTTGCATTATACCTGTATTAAGATTTTACAATTTTTTTTATTTTTTATTTTAAATTTTGGTGTAATTCACAAGTAACTTTAACTTGCTTAAAAGTAAACATTGAACAAAGTAGGCTATTTCTTTGTGATTTTATAAATCATGTATGAAAGGGTTAAAAGCCACTTTTTAGAAACATGACAGAAGTGGAGCAAAATAATCCTTTTGTAGAGCAATTTGATGCGCTGTTTGCTTTTCATTTAATAAAGAAATGTGATCCAGAGCTGATAAAACTGCTACTGAAGCTGTTAGCATCAATGCTAATTCCTGTATGAGCAGTCACTTCCTGTTGTCATTTTGCTTGTTGCTCTAACCTCTTCCTGCTTTCATGGACTCTTGAAAGACTGTACCATTTTGGGCTACTCATAATCATAATTTGGATCTTGACAAGATGGATCTGCTTTTTAAGTGTTATGCTGCGTTCACACCGGACACTACTTGTACTACCTCGGCGATCACTCTCCATGCAAAGTCAATGTACAGCCGTGATGGGGCGGGGCTAACCCTCCCGCGACGCGACAGCCGCTTGTCACACTACCACATAGCTTGTCGCGTGATGTTAAAGTAAGAAAAAGTTAATCTATTCAGACAATGTCGTGCATGGCTGTGCGGCAACAGCCAATCAGCGGTGTGTGTATGTGTGACGGTACCCGAGACAGACAGTTATTCATCCGGACTACAGGGCAGATGAGTTGCGTCTAGGCGGAACTAATCTCAGTGAGGTCATTAGTTCCGCCTAGACGGACCGCGGTAAACTCACAGATAATGCTGCTGCAGGGCATCAGCTGCAGTGTTTTGTGTTTGATAAGTGAGTGAAAATGATACAGCTGGAATAGTGTCCGCTTATACATCCTATTATATGATATATGATATGATTGTGGTGAAACTCGAGCGGACGTGACGTCACCGAGCGACAGGCGACGGCAACGACCAAAATGAGGTATTTATGGACGCGCGACGCTACGTCAGTGGGCGACGCGACTTTTGTCGCTGGGTCACTTGCGGTGTGAACGCAGCATTACAGTGATATTTGAATCCCGAAAAGAGTCAACAATGACACTTTATTAGTGCTATTTGCTGTGTGCCATTGTAAAACTAGAAAAGCACTCGGAGAGCGCAGACCTCCGCAAGCGCCACAGTCCTCAGCCATATTGTGATTTTGACCATAAATATTAGTCCAACCTTTATTTCATTGAAATATTTAGATTCCTTGACCATGAAAACATACCATTAGCAATTGGATTCAGAATGATATCGATTTTTGTTCAGTAGTTATTCACAGAAATCACATTTTTCACCATGGCAGCCAGACGCTGACCCGGATCAACACCAAAATCAAATCAGTTCTTCCTTTTCCCATGCTGAACATTTCCTGAAAATTTCATCAAAATCCATTCATAACTTTTTGAGTTATTTTGTTCACAGACAGACAGACAGACAAACTCTCCTGAAAACATAACCTCCTCCATAGAAAGGAAACATGGGGATGGTGTTAACAACAGAGACAAGGTCAAGCAAATGAGCAGTGGAAAGTCCCAACAAATCTGGATTTCAATTATTTATATCTTCCATCTAAAAAATTATATTCATTGAATATATCGCTCAGGCCTAGCAGACAGCCATCAAACTTACAATAATCTCTAATAGTAAAAGTGTGTGCAAGCACAACTGCGAGAAGTGCAGTGTGTTCAGCTGTAACAGTGATGGATCTCTTAAGCAGAAAGTTTTGGCAGCAGTTTTATTGTGCACCTTTTTTCCACCAAATAAGTTTGGCTTACCTGAGGCTTTGTTTACTGAATTATCTCCTCGCTACTTTTCCCAGACTATTTTATTTTGTAGAAATGTCTCTGCAATCACTTACCCCTACCAGGAGCAGCCTGTAAAGTTTTACATATAAACAAATACTGGGGATGAACTTCTTTAAAATGACTGCTGAGGGTGGCTGTTTTCTAGAGCACCATTGCAAACATTGCATTGAAAAGATGTACACCAAGGTGAGTGAATGTGTATGAGCCAGTTATGTCAGAGCAAGCAGCAAAGGGAGGAGAAAGAAGGCAGTGTTGCCTGAAAACACAGAGACAGAGAGATGAGTAAGGATAGCTAGGGAGCGACCGACCTCTTTCACAGCTGCAAGAGGTGTGCCTGCAATGTTAACTTGCTCCATCCATCTCCTCTCGCTCAAACAGAGGCACTGTGGAGGAAGGGTCTCTCCAGCTAGCACAGGAGCCCCTTTATGAAATAAGATAGATGTGGTCAACCATAACTCAAAAACACAACCATAGATAAGGAACAGCACAGGAAGACCAGGACACTGAAGCCAGTTATCTTAGAAACAAAAACCAGAGAGAGACACTTTTTCCTTTTTTACTCCTGAACCTTTCATGTGATAGCTTTTCTTTGGGGAAATTGCATTACACATGAGGAGAATATCAACCCTGTGACTAATGTACACCTACTCTTTCTTCCAGCAGAGAACACAGAGCTGTGACAAAGAAAGAAACAGTCAGCACTGCTTAACAATCAGGGGCAAACTTGCACAGAACAAGACTTGAACTGTAGAAAGCATTAATGACAATAAGCGTTGGAGCAAAACATTGGTGGAAAGGTCTTTTCATGTGATTTATGAGGAGAGACAGCACGTGAGCACACTCTTCACCGAGCTGTCAGGTAAAAAAATGCACCACATGAGTATTCTCTCTTCATTTCTTCACATGAAATTCATCTACCTTTCCCCCGTGCTCCTTTGTGAATACCTATGAGTGCTGGGGCAAAAAGAAAATTAAATTCTATTCCAAGAGCCCGAGGTGCTGCACCAGCATGGGATAAAGTTTTGAAAATGTTTCATTGAATTTGAGGTTGGAAGGGATCACAATTGGAAAAAGATGAGGAAAACCTCACAAGCTCACTTTTCACAATGGGAAGCCTATTCAGTCATCTCTGCATGCTGCGATTCTGCAACTGTATGTGCTGCCTCTGAATCAAGAATGACTTGATTTTGGTCACAGAGTTCAGAGAGAAATGTGACTTTATCGTTGTTGTTAGTCAATTAACGCATCAGTACAGAAATAATGGATAAATCTGTGTATTGCTAGCTTTCAGTCATGTGAGCGTAAAGGGTATAAAGAGTGTCAGATGGCAATGAGCAGTGTGTGGAGCTGTGGCACAGGCTTCAATTTCTCATCACCACAAAGAAACACCTATTAATCCTGTGAAAACTGCAAGAGAACTGTAAAATGAGTGTAAACTATCATTTCTAAACACTTGGGAGCCAGAACAGTGTTTGTATCACTTAAAACTGCACAGTCTTTGCTAATGCATGACTTAGGTATTCTTACATGCTGTAATAGAGGAATCATTCCTCTGACACCAGCCTTTCCTAAGGTTGGGTCCTGACTAGGGAAGGGTACCTTTCACATTTGAACCGATACCATACTGATGCCCGGTACCTAGGAATCGGTATTGGTACTCAACAGTACCAATTTTCGGTACTTTTGCGTGTGTTAATGGGGTAATAAATATGAATTTGTTTAACATTGAGATCTCAGTTTTTTTCAATGTAAATTCATTTCTCAATATATAAAATTTGACAGATATATGTCAAAACAACATTCAACTGTTTGTATTGTAACATTGTAGTTGTTCCAAAAATTTCTTCAACATGAAAACCAGTAACTAATATGAACCACAACTTAATAAATTTACTGAACCCTCACTTTAACTTTAGAGCAGTCTAACAATGGGTCCGATAGAGCTGTAAATAAAAAAAGCATTTACATTAACGTTACAAAGTACGAGGAACCGACCTGATAATAACCGACGCACGTTAGAATGCCAAGCTAATACCATCTTAAACACGAGGCTTATTTACCTGGACCAGGTATCCTCCTTGTCGCATTTGCTGCCATCACCAAATGTTAAAGCCATTTCTTTTCCTGTGTTTCTGGCTGCAGACGACTAGTCGCCATTGGACGCAGTCGTGCTAACTGTGCCAAATGAATCCTTTGTGGTCGTAGACCTGAGGCTATCAAAAATTGTGTACTCTTCAGCTTTAAAGGAGACATATCATGCTGATGCATGATTTAATACTTACATATAATATAATAAATTTGAAAACAAGACCTTACACCCCCTTAATTTTCAAAAAATTAGATATTGTATTTTTTCTGATATCCTAGAACGAGATTTGATGCCTCTGAAAATAGGTCATTGCGAGATGTCCGCAAGATTTCAAACGTCATGACGACACGAGGTACCCTTCTTTTTATTGGAGTAATCTGATAAAACACTTCCTCCTCTGTGATGTCTGTCAGCCCCAAACCGTCACCGAGGAACACATTCAGCAGCAGGGGTATAAAGCTCCCTCGCTCACACTCCCTCATTACCAACTCTGGCCTGTAGGGGGACTCAATACGCGGTCGCTGCTTTGAGCCTGCCGGAAAATACAGTAGAAGAAGAAGGACAAGCTAGCTCTACCCCCGATAGAACTGACCAATCAGAGCACAAAGGGCTGTGACGTTGCGAGGTAACTTTAGGTCATCCTTGAGACCAAGCGTTTCAACAAGTGCTTGATAATGGCCTAAAATGAGGATATTGAGAACGCTATTGTGGGGCAATGAAGGAACCAAATGACTTGTACTGAGAGCAGAAATGCTTTACAGGCATCCTAGTCTGGCATAGTGAAAAGGATAAGCAAGCATGAAATGTCCTCTTTAAGGAAAATTTTGTGCGTCACCATGTGCTTCCTTAGATTTTAAGTTTTTCCGCGGCTGGCCTTACACTTGGCGTCACAAATATTGCAGCGAGCATAATTTCCATCACATTTAATAAAGTAAAGCCGTACTTTCGAGCAATTTCTCTCAGCCATGCTTGCTTTGTTGACTGAGCCAGCGGCTGCTGACGTCTTTACGCTATTGCTGTGCTGCGTTCAAGTCCAGTATGGAAATTCACCTACTCTACCCAATAATATGCCTGCTTCTTCCACTCCCTCACAGTCGCAAGGATGCGTTCAGGTACCTAAACATGGCACCTTTTGATTTTACGTGAATCGGTACTTGGTAGTACCTACAGAATTCGGTTGGTACCTCTTAAAGTACTTACAGAATTTGGTACCCATCCCCAGTCCTGACCCAAGCTTGGACATGAGTCTGGTTTTATTGGGTTGAGGACTGTAAGACTTACATAGCTAAAATGGCAGTGAGGAGTGGTCATACTTAACCCCCCCCTACTCTTTATACATCCCAGCTTATTGTGCCCTCTGGCTCAACAAAGTGAGGAGAAAGAGCTGTATGTGAATCTGGGTAAGAGTGCAGTGTTCAAGATGCCAAAGCAAAGTTTTGAAGATGGGAACATGAAGCCCTTCTGATGCACCAGAGAGGCTACACAGTATTTCATGAGGGTAGACACTCAGAAATGGAGCAAAGGTTTCAAATTAGTCAGACCCCTCAAGACGATAACTGTAGCATCAAGGAAAGTCACAATATTTTTGCAAGAAAAGCAGTGGTCAAAAAACAGCTCATTGACAGCAGAAAGCAAGTACTTAGGCTGGCATTATGTTTATATTGCATTTGAGTCATAAGCTTTGAAAGTGACTCGTGTACAAAATGACACACAATGCAGCAGTGAATGCGTGCCTGGTATCAATGAGACACTTCAGGAATAACATGAGAACTTCGCTGGTTTCTGACAATTTCATTCAAAGCAATAAAAGGGCTAATAAAGCATGCTGTTTTGAACAGATTAATCTGCAGACTCTACTCAAGGAGTTTTTCAAAGCATCAATGCTTCAGAAAGAATGTTGAATGGGTGACCGAGGCAAGTTAAAACACTTATATGAATTTCCCCACACAATCTACAAATGATTTCATCTACAACAAGTCTTATTCTGTATCTTATCTCAGGAAGACAAGTCTGTTTTTATCAATTTCATGAAATAAATTACAGAGTCAAACTGACAGCACTTGAGGGCAATCATGAAGAAAATGTCTAAATCCTTATGTATCAGAGCTAAAAGCACACACTCATACTTTAGCTTTCTCTTATAAAACATCACTTTTGGTTTTAAATTCTTAACATTGCAAATGTACAAAAGCTCCTGGATGGCAGAGAGTTGTGACTCCCTTCCTGTTTGGATAAACTTACAGAGGATATCCTCACTTTTCTTAGTGCACTCAGTCCTGTGCATCCAGTTGCCTCTCCCATCGGCATCCGAAGGATGCTAGTAGGATAGCATCATTATGAAAATATGGAACCAAATCAGGAAAACCTGGGTTTGCACCGCCTTTCTTGAAGAAACAAGCTGTTAAACCTTCAAACGCAGATCCTACTTTTCAGATCTGACCTAATTAGGGCATAATCATAATGTACAGAACTTTACAAAGACAGAAACTTTGCATCTTTTGTCGAGTTATCTGCTAAGGTCCAGCTACCATGGGCCTTTGAGTATAGTAATTTAAGTTTTAATTCTCTGTATGTGTACACATTTTGCAGTATTTACAATAAAGCAACCTTGAACCTTGAAACTCTCATATTTTTCACTTTTTGATAAAATCAGCAACTTTGTCAAGGAATAATTCCTCCACTTTCCAAACTGAGTCCTTGAAACCCTGATAGACAGCCTTTTAATTCTAGATTCTCTTCAAAAGAAATGTATGTCAACTTTATACAACTGTCTGAGCTCAACAACCACAAACCCACTCACTGCACTAGGACCTCCTTGGGAGAACAAACTAATTCCTGATTTGACAAACCAACATTCACTATACAAACACAAAGCTTGCCCAGTTCACCAGAATGCCAAAGAACACCTGTTATAGGCAACCCAGTCAACACATACACACACACACACCATCACCACCAAGGGTCAATTCCAGCTAAGGATCAATAACAAATAAGTGGAGGAATTGATAGAATGTGTGTGTTTGCTTATCTGTTCCCTTATCAGTTCCTTTCACTACGTTCTGGATGACTTGTAAACCATAAAGATCACACTCTCATCAAAAGGAGTCTGCACAAAGAAGTGAGAAGTCAAATAAAAAATGAACATGGCAGACAAAAGATAGAGTCAGGGAAAATATTCTTTTTTTCTTACATATTATGACCATTTGTCAATGCAGAACAGCACTAAACATTAGAGCTGTTTCTGATGATGTTGACCCTATCAAACTGTGTGTGCCAGCTTTTTGTGACAGAAAATTCAAGTTTCAATAATGGATGGATACAGAATTGTATAGAATTGGTAATCCAATCACATCAATAAAATCTTACCAATTTCCATCCCTTGGAGTGACATAGCTTGTTTTGATTCAGTGTTACAGTAAAGCTCTGTTTAATTCACTCAGTGGCTTGTTTTTGGTCCAAAATATTTAAAGGAGGTGGCTGAGGTCTAATCTTGGTCAAAGAAGCAGACGAAAACACTGCAGCTCTCGACACTAACCAGTATAGCATGTAAACCTCTGTAAATTATTCTCTGTGACTTTTGACGTGTTTTTTACTATTGAAGTCCTTATTTGTTACTATGTTTTAATTTTGAACAATCAAACCAGGAAATGTACGTAGCTGCTTACAAAGGGAGTGCAACAACTACACAGTCAGATAGAGTTACAACACTAATGGCCCTTTTCCACTAGCATGCCTTGGCCCTACTCTACTCGGCCCTACTCGATTTGCAGTGTGTTTCCGCTAGCCCGGTACCTCCTAAAACAAGCTAGTTTTAGTATCTACTCCGCTCTGGTTCTAAGCGAGCTGAGCCGAAACTAAAAGATGACATCACCGACTGCCGGCTACTGATTGGTCAGACAATGCCGTCATCGATGAGTCATGAGCGCGACAACCTAGCATGCAAGCGGTAGTGACCATTAGCTTACCCTCATACGTCTTTTCTCTGCAGCTCAATTGCTCTTGTCCTCGACTTCATTCTGTTGTATAGCTTCCAAAACTCTCCTGTGCTTCTCAAGGAGTATTTCTTCTTGCCACCTGCGGCCTTCTTCTGCTTTCCTTGTTTTTACTTGGTTTTTGACAAAAGCCACATATTGTTGTGTCACGCTCAAAAGGACGTCACCGTATTGCTGCTCAGCTGTTTACAGCGACACTGCACCCTGTTGGGCAGGCGACTGGGTGACTGGTGACTGAGCCGGGTAGAGTCTAGTGGAGTAGAGAAGGGCTAATGGAAAAGGGCCATAATGGACACAGAGTCTTATAAAAAGCATGAATCCATGAATTTATGCATAACCTTCACTCTTTAGATTAGTATAATATCAAAGGCTTGTTTTGGAGAGGAAAAAGGAAAAACTCCAAAAACTACATAAGGAAAAATATATATATTATAATGACTTTATATTTCCCAATCCTACTGTATGGTACTAAAATATGCTCATATATAAATATGCAATACTATCTAAGACAGCAATGCAACAAATTACTACCAAAATGAATACAAAAAATCCAGGCAATCTGTTTTTAGCAAATTCCTATTTAGAGTTCATTTCAGAGCAGACAGCTCAAACATTAAGATACCACGTAATGCCACTGGGCAAATAACTGAGGATGTAGATGTGGGAAGTCACTGAACTCTCTGTCTAGCCTCAATTACACTGCTGCCAAAGTCAGTATCCTTCCTGGAGCAAAGAGTCGATCCCTACGGTTCAATTTTCAATTTTCCAGTTTGAGCTCATCTAGGTTCAATCTCACGGCTCTGCCTTCTCTATGATAGGCCCATATATCCTGTTCCAACTACAATCCTAAATGCCATTTGACTCATTTGACTCCAAAAAGATTCTCAGTCCAGTTAGAGCTCCATAAGGCTATAAGGCATTTAGATCAATCAGTGTCATCCTGAGTGTGGATTCATTAATCATGGCCTGGGCTCATGATGGTAGAAAACATAAAGTAGCAGAGCTTCTGAGACTCGCCTGAGGAAATATATGAGCCTGATCAGCATGCTGACCACTTTCTACTTCAATGTTTCTCCCCAGAAAAAAAGGAGGATACATTTTTATTCCGCTTGTGTCTGGCACAGATTTACATTTTTCTGCATTTGATTTAAAAATCTAAGAATAAGGTCCAAGGAATTATATCAGTTTCTCGTCAACATATGACAACCACAGGATAGTCAAGACAATTACATGTAAGCAGATACATCAAGCAGATACCATCTGTTTTTTTCAAGAGAGCACATATGAATGCAATATTTCATTATTACAGTTCACAGACACACAAGAGAGATCTCTTTTTCGCAGTAAAGGGTAATCTAATTAATTGCTATTTCAAATATTATAATGCTAATACCCTGACTGACAGTGAAATGTGGCACGTTACTTTGCATCACTGTCAAGAAGCATGGGGCAGGAACTGCTCCGCTAACAGACAGATGAGAAAAATCCATGCCAGAGTTGCCAGGTCCACTTATTCTAATCAAACTTTCGGCTTCTTTGTTTTCTAACTTGCATGTGTATATCGTTAGTTGTGGGTTGCAGTTTTTTGGGCTTGTTCTAATAGTGCAGTTGCTCATTTGGACTTGTGACTGTTGTGCCACCTAAAATAAATCCTTATAGCCAGAATTAAATGTATTTCCAATGTACCTACTACTGTTTTTACCATAATAAAGCTGTAGAGCATTAAGATAAAACTTATATAAAAACCTGACATGTCTTTTTGGTTACAAAAATCAAGGTTAGACAGACTGTTTAGCAATTATTGAGTTACAAATAGCAGAAGCCTCTCCCTTCACTTCTGTATAAAGAAAAGGATGTTCCACCTCCAAACAAAAGGATGTTGAATCAGTAAATTAAATGACAAGAAGAAATATTGAAATTGAAATGTAACGTGGATAAAAATTAAAACACACTTCATGGAGGTTTCTCTCTTTAAAAATGCTTATTTTAATCGCAAAATCTGGCAACACAGCTAGATGCAGCAATGCTAAGCATGAAGCGGTCTGGAGTTAAAACTGGCGTTTTCAGAATATGAAGTGTGAAACACACATGTGAAGCATACATTATGTCCTAAGCAAAAAAAAAGAAAGCAAAGTTTTTGTATGTTGTTAGTAAATCTAGAATCTAGTAACCAAAAACACAGAGAACTCCACTGATGATGTCAGCGCTGCTGCAGCAGGCAGGTAAGAACAAGGAAGGACACAGAGAGTACAGTTCAGTTCAAGCAGCAAAGGCTTTTTCAAAAAAGTAACACATCAGTTACTATCCCTGGTAACTAATTGCATTTATGAAGGATTAATTCCGCTAGTAATTCAAGTAACTAGTAACTGTAACTAATTAGATTTTAAAGCAACTTGCTCAACACTGGTCATTTGTGTAAAAAAGTTAACATTTAAGTCATTAAGAAGCAACAGGAAAAGGTTATTACCAGGTCCCTCTCCATGTTTATGGAGAACTATTTAGCTATGAAGATAGAAGGAGCTCAGAGAGCACAGACCTTTGACAAGCATGTCAGTCCCAGCAGCAGCTTTTTCACAACCTCTGTTTAAGCTAAAATTCTGGATCACCAGGTTCAGAATAGGGCTAGGATCTGGACCAATACATGGAGTTTGTTATTCTATGTGAACACAACAAGTTTTGGGAACATCACTTAATTTTTTGAATTTATACGCATTATTTAGCGTGATTTACCGTTATAAAGTTCAGTGTTTTTGTGACGTCAATCTGGATCATATCCAGCTGACATTTTCCTTGATGATGGGGAGGTGAACCCTATATTATCCTGTAAAGTTGGAAGCAAAGGTTGTTAAAATGGCAGAGATTACTTTTCAAATTCCACCCAATGTTCACTTTTTGGATTTTTTTTTAATTTCATGAACTTTTGGCCTCCAGACAATTATAGGCATCAACACCAAACTCTAATCCATTCCAAGTTGGGAAATTGCCATTATCTCCTGAAAATTTCAGCAAAATCCACCAATAGTTTTTGCCGAATCTTTCTAACAATGTAATAAAACAAACAAAATACCTCCTGACAAAAAGACAAACAAACACTGGTAAAATATAACCTCTTTGGCAGATGTAAATATTGCCCTAAAAGTAATAAATTATGGATGGATGGGTGGCTTTGCTTTGAATGGCAGCGAAATCCCAAATTTAGTTAGACATGTGAGCAAAACTACCAAGTAGCAGGGAAACCACAGATGTTGCTAACCTCCTTGTGAAATGTAGAATTTCCCTTCAATCTTCATTTAACTTCTTCCAATTCCAAGCATTTATGTTAATGCACCAATGCCTCGCATTTAAACTACTGCTTAGTATTCTCTCAGTTCTCTCAGTGTGCTCCAAGACTTACAGGTAAAGCCTGTTTTTATTCCACAGCTCAAAGCTTGTGCTCAGAATGATTACTTCAGTCTGGTCTGACTGATGAGCATACATGAAAGAGAATATTGATTACCAACCTACAACAAGTTTGAAGTGTTTGGACAAGTTGGTACAACTAGATGGTAAAACAAGCAAGAGCTCTCTGACAGTTAAACACTCTTTGGTGATTTTTAAGAACTTCAAGCACCTGCGTGGACCCTGTAAACCTCTTAATCTATGATATCAGAGCAAAGAATAGAATATGTTCTAAAACTAAATGCATAAGCTACCAGACAAGCAACAGTAACCCTTTTATTCACAATACAAAGCCAAGGCAATTTCACTCAAACTCACAGCAGTACGTAGAACAATAAAAATGGCTGTTTTGTTGCCAATTTTATTGACTAAATAAATAATTAATAATTGTTTAAGAAGGCAAAGAAACAGTAAATAAACTTCAGTCTCTAAAGCCTTTGTCAGGGCTTTTTGCAGCTGAAGAGGAATTCAACTGCACTTTTACAGCCATGAAAAACTACAATGTCCCCAAAATGTGACCAACAAGAAGTGTCTTTGTCATCTGCCTTACCTCTCAGTGTTGTTTTGTTTTGGCTTGACCTGTGTCCATTAAAGGAATAGTTTGGTTTCTACAGCTTTCACATTGTTTATAGAATGAAGCAGAACAATATACTCACCCAGAAGGCTTTCCTGATCCAAACAGTGCTTCGAGAGATATTTAGATCCAAAATCGAGCGGCGGACATCCGTATAATGATAGCACTTAGGGCATACAGCGCCGCTCCTAAAACTGCATTAATCTTCACAAAACTCATTAGTTTCACCAATATTCCATCATGGTCCACTCTCGCTACTCCTCCATTACAGTCCGTGTCGCCCCAGACATGTTTTTGTAACTGTGCCGACCTTTGAACTGCTTGCCTCCACGCCTGTGCACTACTCTCTGGAGCGCTGCCTCCGCGTCCTCCTTTCTATGATCTCCTCATCAGTAAACTCTGGCTCGAAACTGTAAGGACACCCATCATATTCAGAGTTCTCCTCCACAACATGTTCATCCGATAGATATTCGTCCATTTTGCACAAAACTGGTAGAAGAAAGTCGTTGTGTAGCCGGCTGTCTTCCCCTGAAACAGTGAGCCATATGCATGCGTGGAGGCATACGTTCTTCTTCTTCTGTTCAAAGGTCAGTACAGTCACACAACATGTCTGGAGTGACACGGACTGTCATGGAGGAGTAGCACGAGCGGACCATGATGGAATATTGGTGAAACTAATGAGTTTTTGGACGATTAATGCAGTTTTAGGAGCGGCGCTGTATGCCCCATGTGCTACCATTATACGGATGTCCGCCGCTCGATTTTGGATCTAAATATCTCTCGAAGCACTGTTTGCATCAGGAAAGCCTTCTGGGTGAGTATATTGTTCTACTTCATTCTATAAACAATGTGAAAGCTGTAGAAACCAAACTTATCCTTTAACAATCCATAATTAAGCAATTTACCCATGTCTGGTGTTTTGTCCTTTGGTCATGCAGTGTGTGTTTCTGGGCAGCTGTGAGGTTAGGTGAGAACATCTATTAACCAAGATATCTTTGACAAGCACTAAAATCCAGAAGTCTGCTACATGCAGCATGTTTAAATCTTTATTATATTTGAAGTATTGTAAAATACCTCATTTGTCCTTCTTTTATTGATTTTTTAAAAATAAATGTTAAAAGAGACCCATTGTTCCTTCTTCTTATTGGCATGATTTACTTAATGAATTAAGATTGATGGAAATGTGCTAATTAATATATATCATTGTAGGAATCAAGTACCACAATTGTATGTTTAATACCTCCCGAAAGGGATAAGCGGTATTGAAAATGAATGAATGAATGTTTATCCATCCACCAACTTAAAAATTATTAAAAGGAAATAAACAAAAGGTTTTATTTCTGGAAGCACTGATTTTGAAGCGCATCTTTTCCTCCATACTTGCCAAACGTTTACACAGTAATGTACATATACACATCTTCATAGTCCCACAAAACTCGCCCTTTTCATAAACGTTCGGCAGGTGCCAAATTATAGGGCAGTATTGTACTTCCTCTCATAAAGGATGGTCCAGTGTTTTCTAAGTTGAAGGAGATAACACAGGAAGCAATGAACTTCCTTTCTTTAACTTTTGGAGAAGTCAAACTGCTGTTATCAAGCCAAAATGTTATTACTTCAGTTAGGAAGGTTCCTAACCAAAAAGGACTTTTTGAAAGCACCCATGGAGTCCTACAAACTGAGTGACTTAGTCAAAAGAGGCATTTAGAAGATTCAAACCTACATGAGGGAGACTCCTCTCTCTGCTGACGGCAACCACCCCACCCCCACACAGAGTATGATCGATAACTGCAGCTCTCCATGTTGGCTCGTTTGGTACCTCAGTGATCTCTGAACGGTTGTTCACTTCAGCAGCTAATATTGTAAATAAGAATAGATGCACTCCATCCAGAACAAGCTGATGGGTTTGTTTGTCTGCAGAATAATAACAGACAATAAGTCAGACAGCCTTTATTTTCTGTGTGTTTCAGTAGAAATGCCTATGTCTTTACAGAAGGTTTTAAAATTCTGTATTTTCGGTAGCATTCGTATACAGGATTGCATTTTCATTCAAATTCATAGAAAACAGAAAATTCCATTGTGCTTTTATTGTCCTGGTAACTTAATAAAGTAATAAAATGATTGAATGGAAATGCCACATGTTCATGTTGCAGCCAAGTCGTGCAGGAGGGCTGAATATCTCTGAATATTAGCTTTTATGTTAAAAAAAAAACTGTAAGTTTGATTGAAAGAAAAATGATGGCCCAATGCTGTAATCACATCTTGTGCTTGACAAAAATGTGAGAGGAATGAATGGTGTAGGGCTTGTTCACATGAACTATATTAGATAACCATGTTTTCAAATATTTGTTTTAAGAGACTATACATTTATTTTGTAAATGCAGACCACAGGAAAATTAGCTGTGCTGCAAGGTAGAGCAAATTAAGCAACATAAAGGAAGTAGAAAAAAAGTACAAGAAAAAGTGACTGAACCTTTCGACCAAATCTTTTGGCTGCTATATGAATGCATTGTAAAAACAGATGTATTTTCACTCCTATTTAACTGCAGATATACAGTCCAAAAGTCAGGGAAAAGCACATAGTGCCAGATACTTCATCTTGCCCATTCTGCCTCAGCACATCACCTTTGCTCAGCAAACTGAGCAAACAGTGAGTGATCAGAGAGCTAAGAACAGGAGGGGGAGAACTTGCGGCTTTCATTTGCTCTGGCGTCGACTTTAAGGTGCTGAAACACCACTTAATCTACCAGTCCACAGGGTTCTGAGGTCATGACGCCCTAGGACAACTTGAGCAGCAGAACATTGTTCAAATCCCCCAACAGTCTCGCTTACCCACACTCTCTCCAGCACACAGGAAAATACACACAATGGTTCCTCCACTCAGCAATTTTCCCTCCTGTGCACGCTCAATTCTACTTGCAATTTTATAAAATGTATCAGTACTGTAAAACTGCCCATAACAAACTGAGCCTCCATCACTGACCTCCAGAGGTGATCTACAGACACAGGAGGGGTAACTTGAAATGTGCTCTGATCTTGGGCTAGGAAATGTATTGAGTTTCTGATACATTAATATTTCTTTGAAAAAGACATATACACTTGTCTCATTACTATACAGTAGATATAGTTTATTTTGTGTTAGGATTAAATACCATTTCTCCTCTGACATAACCTGGTCATTAATGAGTCTGACATGAAATAAATTTGTTTTGAACGAGAACTTAAAGGCTCAACGTTCAAGAAAAGGGGAGTTTACTAGGGGTGTTCAGATCAAGAAACAGCTCAGCAATGAGTGACATCTGCTGATATTAGCCATTGTGCTGAGTTTCTGCCCCTAAGGAACATTACAACAAATACAGAGCATCAAGGACAATTAAATAACTCAATGTGTTTGTTCATTAATTATATAGATTCACTTCAATTAATCTACAAATACACTTATTAAAAGACTGAAAAAGAGGCAAAAATTGCAAACAATATAAAACATCGAGTGCTATAGATTTGTGCAGGAGGGAGTCCAAAAACACTTAAGTTAGAATTTAGTACTTTCAGTTTCTCCAGCCCCCACGTGTAATTTGATTTAGAAAACAGGTTTTAGACAAACACCTGAAATAAGGTGTGTGGTGAACACATGCACAACATTTCATGTTTCATGGAAACAATAAAATGTATCTGATATTGTCAGCTCTTGAACCTTACACCTCTGTTGTGTGTTAAAAATGGTTAATTCTAACTAACTAGCAACAAGGACCACAAGAATGTTTAGGGATCCAACTGATCATTTCTTGATAGCAATCAGTCTTTATTTGTAAAGTGCCGGTACACACACTACATGACCTTGCACAGCCCTGGTAGCCCTCTCTTTGCTCCTTCTTCCCACTCCTTCTTCCCACTCAAGTTATTCCCATGAACTTGCTGCACCTGCAAGGCCATCTGCCTCACCAAACGCCCCCACGTGACCACATACGATGCTATAAAAGGGAGAAGACACTGTACTAGCCTCAGTGCAACTCTCAGACTGCTTGACACTCTGTATTGTTGTAACTCCTTGCTGCAAGTAAACCCCTACTCGATTGCATCCAGCTGCTTCTTGTCATCTTTATTCTGAATTATGTCAGGGGTTGGCACAAACCTTGAAACTGAGCGGTCTTAATGATATGGGGATTTTACCAGTTTCTTTAAATAGACAAAACTGCAGTACGCGCAAGACCACCAGAAGGTACTGCATGAAGCGTCAACCACAGATGACTGGTGACTAAAACTATTTATTTTATTGAAGCTATCATGTTTCTTGAGTGAATGGCTGCTGATGAAGATAGGCTGTGGTGCCTGAAAACTACATAATAACCTAAAATAATAATAACAACAGTATCTTAATTTCTTTTAATATTTAATGATCATTCATATGACAGTAAAATTCAACTGAGAGTGATATTTGTTTTAAGTGTGGTCACAAATACAGATGTCCTGATCATCAGATGTATGTTACTTTCTTCTTCAAGGTTATAAAAACTGCAGGAAAACTCCTACACATCATCTAAATTACAAATACATTGGCCTCATTTGAAAAGGTTGTAGACAGAGAGGCTGTTCCACCCACTTTTCAAAATGTTAAAGTATTTGTGTAATACAGAAAGTGCTCTGTCTCTTTGGAATATGTATAAAGTGGACACTATGCTTGAAGACCATTAAATTTCAATAATCAATAATTGCTGGTCATTTACTTAACAGAAACTTTTAATCACCAGGGGGCTCATTTATTGCTTATGCACAAAATGGGGCATGGAAATAGCACACAAAGGTTGTGATTTGTAAAAATAAACTTGGTGGTAAAAAGTGCTCACTGGAATGTCAACTTTGATCCTGGTGCACAAACATTTTGGAGACAGGAGAAACTGGCGGCGGAGGTGGTGAATTGGAGCCCGATTCATCTCATACATTTGATGTCATCACTAGACCCTAAACACACAAGTCATAAACACACAAGTCTGCATTGCTAAAGATGTGTTTCTTAAGTAAGGCCTCAGACTTACTACTGTTTAATGGTCAAATATTATACATCCTCCATTATACATCCACCTTCAAATGATATAGAGCGGAGGATAGCACTGATTGATTGTTATTAGTTGTGACAAGGTGTGTAAGGATCAGTCTGATTGCAGAGTAAGCCTATAAATAGTGCAGAAACACTCGTACACAATGGATGCGCTGACACTGCTGGAAGATCATGCAAATGGTGGATCAGGATGGAGAGAGTCTTTAGGGACAACAAAGATTTCCTGGCCCATGATGATGACTGGCTAATAAGCCGATTTAGATTCCCCAGAGCTGTACTCTTGGAACTCTTCATTGAACCGGTCCCAGTGTTTGACAAAACCACCCTACAGAACTGTGCCACCCTGGTGTGCATACAAGTGCTGACCAGGGTTTCTGGCAGCGTAAATTAGCCAACAGGTATGCATTTGATATGATTAACAATATATAATGTTAGATTTTCTGTCTAAAACCCTTTTGGGTATGATATAATTCAGTTAAATTTTGTCCTTAGGTCTGGGAAATCGCAGCCGCCCCTCAGCACAATAGTGCCAACTGTTTTGGATGGCAGTGGCCCAGGTCAACACAACTCATACATCCTGACACACAGCTTCTTTGTCTTCCTTGGTTTCAGCAAACTATACGCATCCATATCCCTGCCCTCTTTGTCGCACAGCAGAGTAGGGCACAGACTGCAGGAAAGGCCATGCAAAAACATTCATGTGGTGCTTTGATTGACCATTCATAGTCACATGTTGGTGTGTAGAGTGCAGAATATGATTTAAATCCACCTGCACAACTTTCCAGGTGGACTGGGTTTTATAGTTTTTTAAGTTTGTTTGTTTTTTTTGGTGCATGCCATTTACAAGGTTTTTGGGTGCTTGTTCACTTATAATATGGATCCAACACAACGTTTCATAAATGAGACCCCAGGTACTGAAAACTAGGGTAAGCTTTGATTACATTTATGTTCAACAAAATTGTAAGCTTTTTTGTTCAAGTCAGACTGTGCAGGTTTTTGCAAAAAAAGGAAAGACAACAAACAACCCACAATTATTGAGTGTGAAAAGCACCTCCCAGCTGTTGCTGGGGTGTCAAACAGTCTGAAGTGTTGTCTGAATTTTGCTTAAATGACCTCAGAGTGCGCATTTCTAATATTGTGACAACCATTTATGTCTTTGCAAAGAGTATACACTGGCATTCTTGTAATGGTCATTTCTATTTTTATTTATTTATTATTTATTTTTATATCATTCATTCATTCCTTCGTTTTCTATACCGCTTATCCCTTTCGAGGTTGCGGGGGGCTGGAGACTGGCTGTCATGGGGCGTGAGCCACTGGTCGGCAGTCAATTGCAGGGCCACATAGAGAGACAAACATTCACACTCACACTCATACCTAAGGGCAATTTAGAGTCGCCAATCTACATAATGAGCATGTTGAAGACAGAGTGCCCTGGGAGAACCCACGCATGCACAGGACAAACATGCAAAATACACACAGGTTTTGATCCAGAGATCAAACCAGTGAACTTCTTGCTATGAGCCATGTGCACTACCTGCTGCACCACCGTGCCACCAGTTTTTGTTTTTAAATGTAGATAGCAATTTTTGGTCAATATTTCCAAACACTACTTCAAACATAAAGAAGCCTCATACAGTATTTGAGACAACAACCATCATTTGCATTGTAGACTCATTTTGCTTTGTTTGTAGCCTATCACTGACATGGCCCAGGGAAAGTGGCCATTTATCCTGAATATGTTTGGGAGAAGTAATGACAGAGACAACAGAAATAAATGGACTCTGTGGAATTATTTTGCAAACCATAACTTCGGAATCACTTTATGGGCCCAAGGCTGTCTCTTAAATCCCTACTTTAGTAAATGGTTTATTATGCACTCTTGCTTCCCGAGGCTTTCCTTAATTAATTTAGTGATCTGCCTTTTACTGGTGGACTGGTTTTGGGAACAGAGGATAGTTATGACTGCTGCAATTTACTTTGTTTTCTCTGCATTTTGTCTTGGAGTACAGCACAACCCAAATTATCTATAAAAAAACAACTACAGATGTTTACTTACACAAATAAGTAAACATCAAACAATAAATTCAGAGTCACAGAACAAGAAATCAGTCAAGGCATCTATAGCCTGCTTTATCTTTCTCCAATGCCTTTAACCTGTGCTAAAAAAAAAGATTTAAAGAGACAGTCTCCCTAAGACCCAGTTTTTCCTGCAGCAGATTCCTGTCTGCAGGAGCAGCTTATCTGAACTTCTTTTGCCCATTTCAAGGTGAACTTTAATAATAATAATAGTAAGTTTATTTATACAGCACCTTTCAAGAACAGCAAAGTCACAAAGTGCTTCACAAAACAAATAAAAACAATACAAGCAATTTTTAAAGGTACAATAAAAGAAAACACACACACTTTGGGGACAGACAGCAAAAAGAACAGAAAAAAGACTGTAACTTCCAGAACTCTGCACATGATTACAGCTATTTCGGTATGACGGAAGCAGGCTAAGTGTAGCCATGATTCATGACTAGAATAGTCATGAATCTTAGAGCTCAAAGATTTAAGGCATTGAGAAGATGCATGCACCTAGGAAACATTACCATCAATCAGAGGCATGGAAGTGGCAGCAACAAAATACGTTTTGCAGCAAAAGAAAAACAGGACTTATTCCCATGTAGGGGTGTAGGACTGACATGCAAGAAAAACCTTTGGTTTATGCCATTGCATCTGCACTTTCCAGGTGTTTCTTTTACCTCTGTAGGAGACCCAGATTAGATTATTGAGTTCACAGTTTTTCATTTGCACACTTTTTTTTAAATATTATCTATGCCTTCACTATGTTTTGTGCTGTTTTAGCATATGGGTATTTTACTCTGATCAGAAAAAGGTTCGTTATTTTATGAAATTAAGAAAATTTCATTAGCATACAAATGAAAAAAAAGTTACTACAGATAAAAAAGATAGGTGAAAATACTGAAAAAGGCATCAGAAAAAAATATACATTAACATGTGCACATTATATTTACCTTGTCAACTAATCTTTCAACAAGTATTAATAACTCAACTGGCATTTAAAGGAGCAGTAGTGTCTTTATATCACATTAGTGAATGCAACAAGATGCCTCCATAAGAAGCATCCAGCTGATGCCCTTCATGGAGGCTTAAATACAATCTTATTGTTGTATTGTACAATAATGAAAAAAATACTGTCAATCATGCCTTTGTTGTTAAAAAAAATTAAGCCACTGTAAGAGCAGGCATTTTTAATCTGATTATTTCATCTCACAAAGCCTCACAAAGTAATTTATAACATTTTCTTATCATGAGCCTGGCAGAGGTAAACAGCAGGTGATTGGGTTGAGGGGAGCTCCACATGGTGTGTATCTCGAATGATTCAAAGTTAGGTTGAGAAAGAATTTTTCCGTATACTATGACCATTACTATCATGCTTTATAATTACAGACAGGCAGACAGACAGGCTGTGGGTGTTTTATGTGTAAGAAACATGCCCAGTGTCATGCATACTTGCCGTGCTCCCCAAAAGCAGTATCACACTGTGATTTGACACAGGTAACACATCTTTGCTGAACCAATGTGAAAGGTAGGATGTAATGATGTTTGATCTTTGCTCCATAAAAACACTGTGAAGTGCTTTATGCCAAGAGTGTTTTATGGACAAAAACATACATTTACATTTTCTTTATGAAGGCATCTCTATGAGCTTTGGCTTTGGTTTAACTATAAGTGCCAAATGGACTCAAAGAGGCGTCCTGTCTTGATTTGCTTATTCAGTGAGGGACATGTAATCTTCCAGATGGACTCCCCATCTATGTACAGAAGTGTCAAACAGCTTGGATATGTCCTGTACCCTTGATGAATTAATTTAACACAATGTATGCATGATTCATAAACATCCTCTTGAAATCCCACATGAAGTCTTTTCATAAGGTGAATAAAACCAACTGCTGTAACAGCTCTGCAATGCATTTAATGACAAGAATGACACATCATGGTTAAAATCAGTTTGACAAATAAATTGCAAATCTCATCAGTGGAGTAGCAGAGTTAGTTTGTCAGTCCCTCTGAGTCATTTTAGCTTTTCATACACAGATGTCTATGACTTCCTCTGATGCAAGATATAAACTAAAAGGCATCTGGAGACAGAGGGCATGTTCTCTCAGCATATCATTCAAAGCAGACATTGTGAGAGTGCTGTGTAGTCACTGCTGTTTCATTCACTGATTGCTGAGTTCTGTGCATTAGTCATCGGGAGTACGAGGCTCTAAAAGGAAACTGACAGAATGTGAGTTTTTTCCGTCGGCACTTCTAATATGACCGAGGAACGCGAGTAAGAGGAGCTGAATCACAGCACCTTTGTTGCCTCTTTCTCTCTCCCATTCATCGGAGGAGAGCTGTGTGGATAAGAGTGTTAGTGGGGCAGCTGCAGATGTGAGACGCTCTTCACATCACCAGATTTTCAGAACATCGAGTCGAGTGAATTCAGGACTTTTATCTTCTTTAATTATGCAAATAATATGCCACAGATATTGCCTATCAAGTCAAGAGGCTGAGCTTTTTTTTTCCTCCTTCGGCACATTTCAGTGAGGCTCTCCAGAGAAGCAGGCGGAGGAAACAAGACTTCAAAAGTGCTTAACAGAAAATGCGGTCAGCAGTCACTTCATCTTACTACACTTTATTTCACTATGAAGGAAAGAAACAACAAATTAGCCTACATGTGTAGTGTTTTCATTTTGGGGGCAGGAAGTTTGAGGGGATTTTTCTTTCATTAAAATAATTCTTTGAATCCACACACAAGTGCTTTTTGTGGACTAGAAACAAGAGCGCTGATCAAAAATGTACAAGTCTCTGGACCTTTAAGTAAACAACAAAGGACTGTCTTGTGAAAAAAAATCATCCGGCTTGATTCAAGTGACTTCTCTTTCAAATTATATGGAACTGCTCTAAGCTTATTTAGCACTTTTCTAGACTCTCTGACTACTCAGAGCAGTGTGAAACCACAGGTCACATCCGCCCATTCACACCCACTCACTCACTGATGGTTGGAGTTTCTTTAGTATCAATTAACACATTATGCCCATTTACATGCCACTCATGCAGCAATGGGAGCAACTTAGGGTTAACTGTCTTTCCCAAGGACACATCGCCACATTACAGCCAGGGCTGGGCTCGAACTTGCAACCTTCAATTTCCATCAAGTGCACTATCAGACTGAACTATGGAAGCCCTAAAGGCCAGCAGAGGAGAGCAGAGCAACTCAAAGCTATCTCACACTTTTGGTGAAGGCTCTAATGTTGCGTTCACACCGGACGCTACTTGTACTACCTCAGCGATCAATCTCCATTCAAAGTCAATGTACAGCCGCGATTGGGTGGGGCTAACCCTCCGCGATGTAACAGCCGCTTTTCACACTACCACGTAGCTCGTCGCGCAATATCAAAGTAAAAAAAAAGTCGATCAATCAGGAGTGTGTGCACGTGTGATGGTACCCTAGACAGACAGTTATTCATCCGGACTACAGAGTAACAATCCATGTCCATGTGGGAAACATCAGTCAGTGAGGACATTAGTTTCCCCTAGACGGACAGCAGAGAACTCACAAACACTGCAGAGAACTCACAAACGCTGCATCAGCTGCAGTGTTTTGTGGTTTATAAGTGAATGAAAAGTATACAGCTGGAATAATGTTCGCTTATACATCCTATCATATGATACATGATATGATCGCGGTGAAACTTGAGCGGAAGTGACGTCACCGAGCGACGGCCGACGGCAACGGTGACCAAAATGAGGTATTTATGGACGCGCAACGATACTTCAGTAGGCAATGCGATTTTGGTAGCTGGGTCACTTGGGGTGTGAACGCAGCTTAACAATTGAAATATCACAAACTGTACAATGCACACAAACTGCTAATTTTTTATTCTGCTGAACTCTATGAAAACATTAGAGAACTTAAGCTTTAATCCATCACCCTCAAAGTATTTGCTTTGCTGTGTGGCATAGTCAGAGTGGTGGAGCAACAATTTAATAGTTTTTCTCCCTCATTTGGTTATCATCCTACATTTAAAACAGGGGTTTACTGTTTACTTAGTAAAGTTCTAATGCACAGCTGACAATCATTCAATCACTAACCACTGCTTAGAGAGGAGAGAAGTAGAGCATACCTCATGAGGAAACAGAAACAGCAAGGTGAACCAATAAGGTTAGATAAGTGGGCTCATGTAATTATTGGGCAACTTTTTGGACTTGTTTTGTATTTATTTGACAATGTGCAGACTGTGCAATTTAACTCAGCCATAAAACTTATTTCAGTAGGCCTTTATTTAGTGAGAAATATATTAAACCCACATGGTTTAGGACAGTTAAAAAACTGTTTATTCATGTGGAAATAAGGTAGATTTTTGTATCAGATTAAACTTGTTCTTTTGTTTTTCTTTTACTTTTTAAATGGATGTAAGTAAATAGCCTAATAATAATTTATAAATACCAAACCTTGTAGGAGCAGAACTTCACGGTGATATATTTGAAAAGGCAAACTAAAAAGATGCAACAGAGGAAAATATATCAGCTATAGATAAGCCAAACAAATGGGACAGTCCAACAAATATGAAGACGACTGATGTATGTAATAATAATGGCACAAAAACTATTACAATAGTGATAACTAGAAAGCACTCCGAGAGCGCAATCCTCTGCCAAGGTAGCTCACATATTGCTGCTCCATGTATAAGCAATAGTTCCATGGTGAAATTAGCATCAGAGTATGATTCCTTGACCCAGACAACCCATACCCAGCACTCAGAATCATGTTGATATCATTATTAGTAAGACAGTTACTGAGAAAAAATGATTGTTTACTAAAGGCTGATATCTGGATCACCATCAAAATCTTTTTTTAAGTTGGGCCATTACCAACATCTTCTGAAAATTTGATCAAAATCTGTCCATCAGTTTAAGCAAACAAACAGAAAGACACACTGACAGATGCTGCCAAAAACATATCCTCCGTGGCAGAGGTAATAATAATCAAAATGGCAATGATGCTGATATCTCAAAAAAGATGAAAAATAGCTTGGCTTTTGTTATGTTGCCGTAACTTAGCTTGTTACCTTTCACCAGTGTATATGTTAAGTTCAATGATTTAGTGTCTTAGTGAGTAGCTGATTGGGCTTTGCTGCTTTGGGTTGCTCACAGTCATTGCAGATTACAGTTCGAAAGGTATTTGCCTGATTATATGTCAGGATTTTTCCCTTTACAGTCCTAAGATAGCTCAGTTTCAGGTTCGTACCTACACCTGACAATTATTCAAAATAAAGACGACAAACAGCAGCCGGATGCAATCAAATGGAGCTTTGCTTCTTCTTGCCCAGACAAGGAGTTGCAACCACAGATCGTCAAAGCAGTCTGAGGCCCCATCCACACGAAGCCAAACCGAGGTCTAATCTTAAGTTTTTTGCCGAATCTGCGTATCATCCATACAAAGACGGCGTTTTGGGGGTCTGTAAACGATTATTTTTGAAAACAGGTTCCAGAGTGGAAAGATTTTGAAATGCCGTATACGCAGCTCCATGATTACTGGCTCTTCGCAAGTTTTCAGATACGCTTACGTCATAGTTTCATATCTCCATTGACATGCATGCGCCACACGCGGCAACGACAATGGCGGCGTACGTGAAGCATATGTGCTGATGAAGCTAGTGACCCTAGTATCCTTGTTGCAGCAAAATCTCCTTATTCTCAATCACCACCAAGTTGAACAAACAATTATCAAGGACACATTACGGCACTTTATGATCACTTGATCAAAATCTCTGTTTACAACTTTAGCTGCAAGTGTGCATGCCCACTGTTTTTTCGTCTGTTTCCGCTTGTTTCCATCATATCGTTACAGCGGCCCTAGAGGTCTGGCATGTGTTTTATGTGTGTTGCCATTTTCTGAGATGCCTTCGTCTTTATGACGATCATTTTGGAAACTGTTAAGCATTTTCTTTTGTGTGGATGGGGCCTAAGAGTTGAACTGAAAACTAGTACAGTGTCTTCTCCTTTTACAGCATTATATGTGGTCACGTGATGTTGTTTTTGGTGAGGCAGATGGCCTTGCAGGTGTAGTAAGCTCAGCAAGTTCATGAGAATAACTTCAGTTTTTGGGAAGAAAGGGCAACGAGAGGGCTAAGAGGGCTATGTACGGTCATGTAGTGTGTGTATGTGTGGGAAAGCAGTCTCTAGCAAGGAGAGGGCAATGTAAGGTCATGTACGGGTTATGTTAGGTCATGTCACTAATGATTTTACAGCAATTCAAGATAATTCAAATACATAAGAAAAAATATATACAATATATACAAGAGTCAAATTGTCCCTCTATATAAACTGAATCAGGCAAGTCCATCTGCACTGCAAGGCAAATTACGATGTGAAAGAAGTGACTTTGGGGATTAATCATTGAAGACTACGCCTATGAAATAAATTTACATTTTTCAATGACACATTGAAAGTCAGTTTTCTTTCTGTCAAAACACACCTTTAGTGGTGCTAAGCCTAATTGTTGTTACTCAACCTATAACATTGACAAGTTCAAAGTCAATCTATACTTGGAAGACTTTAACAGACAATGGTATCACAAGTACAAGCGGCCAAAATGGGCTTCCTTCGCAGGGTGGCTGGGCTCTCCCTGAGAGATAGGGTGAGAAGTTTGGTCATCTGGGAGGGGCTCGGAGTAGAGCCGCTGCTCCTTCACGTTTAGAGGAGCCAGATGAGGTGGCTCAGGCATCTGGTCAGGATACCTCCTGGATGCCTCCCTGGTGAGGTGTTCTGGGCACGTCCCAGCGGCAGGCAGCTTCGTGGAAGACCCAGGACATGCTGGAGAAACTATGACTCCCAGCTGGCCTGGGAATGCCTCAGGATCCCCCAGGAAGAGCTGGACGGGGAGAGGGAAGTCTGGGCTTCCCTGCTTAGACTGCTGCCCCCGCGACCCGACCACAGATAAGTGGTACGGTATGGTACAGTATCAATACCATGTTGTTGTAAAGCACTTGTAAATTTGGCACTAGAGAGTCACACAACTGAATTCTATAGTGCTGCTCTAATCAACTTGTATGAGACTTCTTAATGGTAGCTGTTTGGGCAAAATGACTCCAATCCTATATTATTTAGGTAATATCATTAACACTGCTCTTACCCTGAAGAGCACTTAGAAACAGTTTCTGTAATACCACAACAGCATTTTAAACAGGTGAATCCCAAAACCAAATTTCACAAAACAACTTATCGCACAGCCAAAGGATTCATGCCTTAAGAGACAGAATGTCTGACACTCCCTTTTAAATGTGTTTCAACTCATGTTAGACTTGTTGTGAGCTTTGTTTGTTTCTCCTCCAGCCACATCTTCACTTCATGGTGGAAAAAAAACACATTTGACACTTTAAAGGGGGATTCACTGTGCTACACTGTTTCTAACATGATCCAGGCTTATGCAATCAATTTACTACAAATTTCAGAAAGGAAGCAGTACATCCTGGTAACAATACCTGATACAAAGCCCCTAACTGTATAACTCAGTAGGATTCATTCCTATCGAGTGCAATTGTTTGCTGTAAGTTCCCATGAGGAGCTTCACCATGCTGATTCCTCGATAACAGCTCACACATTATGCCTTTAAAGATAAATCTATAGTCCTGCTTCACCTCGATAGTCGTCTTTTCAATAGCCTGTAGCAAGTACCATGTATTTTGGATGAAAGGTCAATGTGCTGTGTAAGTATTCATCATATAAACAATGACACCCTCAAATCTCCAGTGGTTTAATATCCCTGAGGTTGCTGTGGCTGCGGAGACAAATTGGTGCACTGTTCGTGCTCTGCGGCACTGCGCCTCTCAAACCTCAAACACTCACTAAAAAAAATTGACAGTATTATTAAACTCAGTCAAGTGTAGGTGAAGGAATGTTAAATCATGGCTTTGCCCTGATTCCCTGTCATCAATCCCCATGCTGCCTCAATAAAGATGAGGGAAATTAGAAAAAGCCAAGGTTGTACATGCAGCCATAATTGCCACAATTGTGTTCGACAATGCCGATTAGTCTCTGCTGCTCTCCAGGCCTCCTCCAACCTTGTATACCAAGACGCAGTGCTGCTGAACTGAATAAGAATCTGACACTGCTCCACATCTTTCCTCAGATGGAGTGAAAGAGAAATAATGGCCTTACCACAAGTCTATCCCAGCCAATGTCAGTATATTGCCAATGGAAACGCTCAACACACGCAGCGAGACAATCGATAAAACTGCATGAGGGTCCAACAAATACAAACTCTCTGGATGGTGCTTGTTGTTCATTTGGCACAAAGATGTCAAAGCTTAAAAGAGGAAAAGTGACAAGACTTAAGGAAAAAAAATACCTGCTGTGAAGTTGTAATTTGCTGAAAATCCCACCGCTTCCAGTTCACCATCTGTTACAAATTTTATCCACAGGTATCGGCCACTACTCCGGATGTCAGGTGGGCTTTGCTGACCGCAGTATCGTCCAAGCATCGGGGAGAAGCCAAAAGGCCCATCCCGGACCTCAATGTTGTCAAATTTACATTCCCAAGAGGACTCGATGGAATAATGCTCCTCAAAGTGTAGGTCGATACATTGCCTTGGGGGAGCTGGAAGACACATTGCATATAATTATCGGCTAGCACAAAGCAGGAAGTAAAATATGAGTCATGCTTCATTGATGAATGCTCAACCTGCTTCATTATCAGCACTCCCACATGGTCAATACACAGCTCCAATATGCGGCCTAGTCAATTCATCTCCAAACACCAGAGCTGCGGTAGTCCTAATCACCCACTTCGCTTCAAAAAAATCTGCTTTGATAAATAATTTATCAACTCCATATATAAAGATTACCACAAAATAGAACAATGCAGTAAATATCATTATTCTCAGGAAGCTGCTATGATTTCTCTCCCTCAGAATAACCCCTTTAACGTTTAGCTTCAGGGGATAAATACTTTGATTACGTTCATTTCCCACTGCTACTGTGCTTAAAAGGGAACATTTACCTTCAAGGATGTAAACACACTCTGTGTCTGGAGGGTATTTGTTTGGGTAATTGGGAGATGTAAAGAGCCCTCCTTCTGGTTCTTTCACCCACGTTCCACATTGACCTGCAGGCTTCACTCCAGAGTTGTTTTTCACTGCAACACAAACAGAAGCAAGAAATAAGGTGAGTCATTAAAACTTCTAAGGAAGAATGTTTAAGGAAAGCGGCAAAGGTGTGTGTGCTTGTGGGGATGAAGATTACCTGCTGTGTCCTTCCTTGTTGCCCCAGACAACCCAAGTATGAGAAGACTTGCAACAACTGTAAGAACAGAAAAAGAGGGCAGAAAACTTATTTTTACCCACTGTTTAATGTTTTATTTTGTCCTTTTTAGAGCTTAGCATAAATCAGAGAAAAGGATTAGTCAGAAAAATGGTTTGAATTTCAAATGTGTCCGAGATGACGAAAAGATACGCAACAATGCTAATGCTAAATCTTTTCTGTAACATGAACTTCAAAAAACAGGGTAACAGAGAGTCAAAAAGAAAGCAAGTTTCAACAGCTTATCCAGCAGTTTAAGTGTCCTAATTTAATATATGTTGAATGTAGATATTTTTACATGTATATATGTTTAAGTGTATTTCATATATGAACATATTGTTACATATTTGTATCTATGAAATGAAGATACCTCAGCCTGCTCTATCATAAAGTGGTTATGGATTGGCAATTTACCACTTGAGATTGGTTGACTGATTGATTGATTGATCGATCGATGCCTATAGAGTGGTTCAAGGGAGTGTACTTTTATAGGGCCAACCAGAAAGCTAGTATAAAATGTTTATATCCCATATAGTATGTGTTCATTTTGCCTCTCCATCTACAGAAGTTTCTCATGTGTACTCCATAGGGAATTCTGAAGTATCTCAAGTAAGCGGTGGTCATATTCACAGCACAAACTATTAATTTATCCCATTTGATAGCAGTTGTTATGTCTCATGAAGCAAAGTAGTTGGTGTGGTGGAAAATTAAGTGCATACAATAAAACTATTTGTAGCTTATGATGACCTCATGCTGTTTTTGTGGCTTGTTTTCTCTCACAATTATTCAATAAAGCAGAGAATCTGGCACCTTGTACATTAGTGTCTATCAGAGTTTTGAGCTGTGGAGCGTGGCACAGTGTGGGTATTTCAGTCACAACCACAAAACTAATTACAACTTTGAAAATAGCCAAAATATAATGTGTACTTTTAAAGCCTCAATTGTTTCATCACAAAAAACGTTTACACCACTGACACAATGAAATAATATCCATCCAATAAAAAGGTGTGAAAAAAATAAATGAAGTAGGGTGGTTGAGGGATGATGTAGTTTTGTAGGCCAACGCGGAGGTTAGAATCTTTCGGCCCTCCCAACTAAAAGCCTGTGGGATTATTGGCTGTTTTGTATCAGTGTTAATAATAAGGTCTGTAGTGAGCAAAAGTAATGAAACTTACATGTTCTGTTCCTTGTGGTAACCTTAACAGACAAGCCTCCTTTTTCGTTTTTTAAAGTTAAACATAATCATCAGGAGTACAAAACTATTTGTAAGCAATTATGGAGCTACAACAAGGTGCCTGCTGTGGAAGCAACTGTAATGTATCCAATGTTTATGTTGTTGCTGTTTTCTGTTCTTTGAGAATTACGTCTCAGTCTAGTTACTTGATCAAGCTGGTGTTCATGATAGCGGCTGTAGTGATTAAATAACTGATTATTAATAAAATGGTCGGAAATGCTTACTGTGGAGTCCAAAGCCATATTTTTAGGTCAATAGTACCAGTCCCCTTAAGAAACGCTTTAAAATTCAAAAGCAGGGATATGTTTGTTGCAATATATATCTGATGCATTATAATATTTCAGATTAAACATTGAATTCTTGTCTTCATGTGTTTGTCATGAACCTTATGTCAGGCATTTATCTAAAACCAGTATTTTAAATTGACCATTTGACTTGATGTCATCATTAAAGCAGATGCAATACTGGTGTCAAGACAGAACACGGTAAATATGCACTGGAGTGACAAAGAAATTACAGTTTAAGATACAAGTGGTAAAAAAATATTAATATGCTACAAGGCAGCAGTGTAGGAAAGTGAAAAATATGATTTTATGCATAAAGCTAAATGAAGACCTATATTGCTATATCAATGGCAGAAGCCATTACTTCCTGTATTTATTATGAGTGTCAAAAAATTCATTAGATACTTTGATTAATGATCATCAGAAAGAATGTTCTTATAAAACTATAAAAGGTAGATTAACCTTCAGTTTAATGTTATTGACAGGTTTCATAGCCCACATCTTTTAAAGCTAGCTCAGTGTTACTGTAAGGAAATTGTGTTAACTGGTCGAGAAGCAAATGTTAAAGACAGTTCAGAAAAAATGTCTCTTTGTTTAGTTTTCTGAATCTGAAGTGTATGTTTGTCTCTACAACTATAAGGGCTTAAGCCTTAAACATCTCTTTTTACAATAAAATCAACACACATCCCAGTGAAAAAGCAGACAGCATAAATACTTGACAAACTGTCACACACATAAATTTGGCCTGTATTACTAAAGTATCAGATAAAATTTCAATATTTACCGTCCCTGACAAGAGAACACAACTGTAGGTTTGTACTTTCAAATATTTCTATCATCATTGAGGTTCACTCACTAAAAATTATATAAAGATGTCTGTCTGTTGATACACGGAGCTTACAAAGAGTACAGTGGAAAAAACTCTTCCCACATTGCTGAGGGTTTGTTTGCCGCTGTAAGCCAAGTTGTCATCTGACAGTAGTGATAGTAGCTTATTTATAGCTTTTCAATGTTGTTGATACATTTAAGCTTAAAGGGATACACCAACATTTTTTTTGTTGTTTTCATGTCTTGCCTCATTCTATAAAAAGAAGATAGACACCATTCTTTCAACTGTGTGTGCAGTAGCATAGACAAGAGCTTGCCCACCACAAATTACTCTAACTCAAACACTGGAGCCAATGGGTAGCGTTAGCCTGCCTCTGCCTTGCAGTCCTGTGTGCTTGTTGTGACTACTATTTTTTTGTTTGTTTTAACTGCATCACCATTTTGTTTACAATCACATCTTGGGTTCCACATGAGCCCTGTAGTTAAGTTTTACATGCAATTCTTTCAAAAATGACAAAAAATGCTAATCTTTGTCTGAAAATAGATAATGCAACATATGGGGCTCTAATTTCCTGTGCGCAGCCAATTTACCAGTTTGGTTACTGGCTGCGCAGAGTTGGGTGTGCCGGAGCTGAAAGCATGCCAGTTCCAACCTGGTCTATTCTCAGTGCAGGAGAAGAGCACCCAATGCAGTGATAATTTGGCTGACAGGCACTCAGTGTTATCAAAACCTCACAGGCAAGTATCCAGAGTGTCAGGCACATTTCAATGCAGTAAACAATCACAGCAACCACTATTTAATGGAACCGTCTGAACCAGCATACACATTTGTATATATATTATTTTTCCCAGCACATCTGATGTCGGACCAAAGACATTTGTCATAATTTATTCATGTTGTGATCTGTCCACACCACTCATCTTTATTATTGAGGGTTTAAATATAAGTTACTAAACGTGAGTGTCTTCTTTCATAGGAAATATTTTTTGCCTTACCCGTAACCCTAACTTCAGCCCCACTAAAACCCCGAATGCTTATCATGGAGGGGGGGAGGATGAAATGTCCTCCGCTGAGCTCATCGTGAGGCTGGTGGAGGGGTGGCCACCATGTGCCTTCTTTGATCTGACAGTTGTCTTTTGGCCTTTCTCCTTGCATAATTGAACTTTTCTTTTACATCAAGCTGCGGTTCTTAATATTAGTAACTTTCTCCCAGGCTGTTTTTTTTGCATCATCGGCATATGGTTCATTTGATTGGTGAAGATTTCACTTGGCTGTGTTAAGCCCAATCACACCTTCTTTCCTCCCTCTCTGCCACTTGCTCCAGTGGGAGGGACGGGGCATGGAAGCGCCTCGTTGCAGTTGAAGTGTGCTTGCATGAAAACTGAAAAATGCCCTGGACACACCCGGCGTGGCACAGGGCAGGTGCACCACATCTGCACTTGGTCTAAAAATATAGAGCCCATAATGGTAATAAAAAAAATTAGTCACAACAAGCACACAGGATCGTTTGGAATTGCTGAAACATTTATCTGATGACTGCAGGCAGAGGCAGGCTTACTCTACTCATGTACACCCAGTGTTTGAGGTAAGCTAATTAGCGGTGGGGAAGTTCTGCCTGTCGCTTCCTTGTTACTAGAAACACAGTCGAAAGAATGGTGTCAACTTGTGCTGCACTCGAGAGTGAGGAAAGACATGATAACCTAAAAATATTTTTATATCTCTTTAAAAATTGTGAAAAGTAAGTTTGTTTGTTAAGGTTATTAAAATGAACAGTACATGTACACAGTGTTGTGTGTAACACGTTAGAAAGTAACGCGTTACAGTAACGAAACTACTTTTTCAGGTAAAAAGTGAAGTAACGCGCTACTGTTGAAAATTTGGTAACGAAACGTAGTTCCTTTTTTAATGCAGCGCGACGTTACATTTCCCTCAGACAGATCTGACACTGAAGCTGCCTTCTCAGCTGCTCGCACAGACACGAGCAGCGTTGCCAAGTCCGCTCGTTATAAGTGTCTAAAGGCTGAAAATCTCGTGAGTCACAGCCACAGGCCGTGGTTTTTTGGGCTTGTTTCTAGACGTGAAGTTGCTTCTTGGGGCTCTTAAGTCTGTGTGTATCCCCCTGATTATCTTCCAGCTCCTAACATAAAGGAAAACACGACTGCGGTAGGTAGTTTGTCCACTTCCTCGTTTCCTGGTTATATGCACGCCCCCAAACACAGTCACGAACATGGCGCATGCTCCAGAGCCAAAGTTGCCAGGTCTGGTTGTTATAAGCGACGGTCTCTTCTTGAATAGATACTGAGCACTGTGATATTGAAATGTAATGTAGACGAAAATTAACACACTTTGTGTAGACTTCTCTTTTTAAAAAGTAGTATATCACATTAGGAAAGGAAATAGCTGGAGGTTGCTTATTTTGGGCTTATTTTTATTGACCAGGTTGCTTATTTCAGAAGCAAAATGTGGAAACACTGTGCAGGAGCTCTCATTCCACAGGGTATGTGACATTTTGTAAAATAAAGAGCACAAAAAACTGTTATGCTCTCTGTAGTAGAACTTTTTGTAGGCCTTCACATTTAGGAATAGATATGGGGTTCTGTCCATGATCAAGCAATGTAAAAGTAATGGAAAAGTAACTTGAGAAGTTACTCTTCATAGAGGTAGGTAAGTAAAGAGTAACTTTTTTCAGATGTAACGAGTAACGAGCAACCACTACTTTTTAAAAGTAACTTCCCCAACATTGCATGTACTTTATTTTTGGTATTGATACACAGAGCTTATTATCAGCAATGATCAAAAACAGTGAAAAATCCCATAGGCTTTTAGTGGGCTAACAGTCAAGGGAACCATCCCAATGCTTACTTCCTTGTGGCCCACATATATAAGTTATCCCTGTACAACTAGCCTTGGGAACCAGGAAGTGCTAAATGCTAGCTCACTTGCAAGTTTTTATACTCATTCCTAGCACAATTCTATTTAAAGTGACATCCTTCATCTACAGGTTTTCCAATTTTGGTGTAAATTGCACCACTTTATAAAGTGTACTCACTTTACAACTATGCTAATGCTTAACCTAGCTTACTAAAATTTTAGAAGCCGACAGAACAGTACCTGGCCTCGAAATATGGTCAATGCCTTTTTTTAAACAGTTCTATATGCTTTTCTTTAACAAAAGGTGAGGTAAATGTCTTACAACATGACTGTAAAAAAAACTGAAGCATAATTTTGGGGTTGAAAGCTTGTCACAATCTTTTTGCAAATTATTAAAATATATGAAAACAAATTAAAAGAACTTTAAAGTGCAGACTTCAGTGGCCAACTTTCAAGTTTGGGGGTTGATTGCATTACTTTAATTACACTTGCTCACTTTGCTGTAATGCTAATGCAAAGGCAAGATTTTTTTTTAATTTAAGAAGCCTTCTGAAAGATTAATTGCTTCAAAATACAATGGATTACTTCTTCCGTTTTTTTTCTATAAGATGGAAGATGGATGTCTTCATCACTGATACAAAACTACCGTTAAAGAATGAAACAATAATGAAACAAATGAGCGTTTAAAGCCTGTCAAAACATTTGTGTCAACAGTTATATGTGGAAAAAAATTACAAGAACTTTATAGTGTTGACTTCAGCTTTTGAGGCGCCTTATCAAGGAAAAAGATTAACCTCCGATATCTGCTTTAAATCACTGAAAAATATAGTTGTTTGGTTTTTGCGTAATTCTCTGTACATTTAGGGTTCTTGAAGCCGATTTTAAAAAAGGCAAATGAGAGCTCTGAACAAGTGTGCGTCTGGCTGATGAATCCAGATGTCTTACCGTGAAGGATGCTGTGCCCATGTACCATGTCTGTTCCTTTCACAAACCGCTTCAGACTCAACTACTTCCATTTAGATTTGGGGATACTTGAAGAGGAAAACAAGGTTGAGGTTGGAGTTTTCACACCAGGAAAGCGCGCATACCTTGGTTAAAAAAACAGCAATTTTTGACTCCTTAAGAAAAATCTTTTTGGGGGGAGAAATCCTTTCGGGTGAGTCCAAACAACTAATCACCAGTTTCATACAAGACCAAAAACAGTTCTAAACATGCTCGTGATTTCCATCCAAGCGTTTCTAATACCCTTTGGTGCTTTTGGTGCACTGAAAGGATTAATAGTCCCGTCATCAGCCCTTCTCTAATCGCTCCACCTTTGCAATCTTCTTTGGGAAAATATCATGGACAGCCTTGTTTTAGTCCTCTTTGTGCCTTTATCAGGAGTGGGGATCCGTGGGGAGCGAGAAAAACCACGCAACACTCATCTCCACAGCGTTTTCCTTCACTCTGTACGGATGCGTAAAATCCTTTTTGGAAAACACCGGGTACAGCCAAGAGAGCCAAGAGAAAAACAATTAAGTGGATTTGCGTCTGGGTTTCATTTCTCGCTTTAATCAACACAAACCATAAAAGAGCAAAAGCGGTCAGTGTGGCTGTAAGTGCATCCTCTTGCTTGGCTTCTGTCAACTGGAGAGTCCTCGCAGCCAGCAGGAGTTAATGTATGATCCCCCTCCTCCACCTCCTCCTCCTCCTCCTTCCGCTCATTCAACACTACAGCCGACCGATGCGCCGCAAGACGCACGCACTTTTGACGCACGCTGTCAAAACTTCAGGAGATGAGTCCAACTGCACACACAATTACACATGCATAAGACAGGGCAGGGAAGAAAAAAAGTGCACGTCATATCTTATGCTGTTTTAACAATAAACACGCGCTGCATAAGCCATTTCAACTCGCGGATTGGAAAGGGAAAGGTAAGCAGAAAAGGCAATGAGATATGGAATGGAATAAACATGCAGGAAAATGGCATGGGAAAGAGGATGACCTCCATCAGGGGAAGCAAATATGAAAAATGGGTTTAGGCAGAGGAAAAGTATGTTGTTATGCTATGGCCAGCACTGAGACTGCACTCAGGAAACCCTGTATTTGGCACATATATTAAAGGGTTATTTCATTATTTTTGAAGTTGAGTTGTGTGAGGTACTTGAAAATAGTCAGTGAAGTGGCTGATAGGACTCCAAGCAGCCCTGTACCTTTAATTAGTTTGAGCTGTGACTACTGGAAAAGTACACTGCTGTTGGGGGAGTGGGTTCCAAAAGAGTCATTGGTGAAAAGCCACAAGAAAAACTGCAAGCAAAAGTCTGTAGTCAGCGACTGTGATTGTTGGTTGGTTGTAAATGGCTTCATTCGACAGTAAAACAGTACAACAGCTCCTTTTGCATTCTCGGTACAGAAATTTCTGGCCCACAAAAACCAAATCAGTTCTTGAGCCCCCTCCCCAAATGTCCGATCTAGCACTGTGTGACTTTTTTTTTTTTTCCTGGGATCAAATCTGTGCTCAAAGGAACATGATTTGAGTCTGTGTCAGGAGTAAAGTAAACACAGATAGACCTTCTGAGACAACTGTCTGAAGAAGACCTGCTGCACTGCTTTGATCAGCTGAAGGTGTCGATGTGGATTGTATTGAAGGAAAACACTGAAAAATGTGTTAAATATAATTGTATTGGGGTGCTGTTTTGTTTTTTTTGTTGTTTTTTTGAAGTTTCCAAGAGATCCTGGTAATTGCCCAACTTATTTTATTTATTTTATTATTTTATTTTTTTATTGTGCAATTAGACAATACAGTGGGACATACCAGATGTGAACAACAAAATTTTGTGGTTGTGTGTGCTACGAATGTGATTGACAATATTCATTATTACAGAGGAAGATCTGGTAGTAATAATTTTATGATAATAAAAGCTGCATTGTTACTGTGACAATAATAATAACAATAATTAAGAAGAGAGAGAAAAAAAAATACAATTGTCCGACAGTCAGAAAGAACAACACTAATAATAAAGAAAAGAAAATACTAAAAACAAACAAACAAAAAATAATAATAATAACCATAAACAACAACAACAATAATATTAGTGGTATGGGGAGTGGCGGAGGAGGGGACGGGGAGACAAAGTCCCCCCCCGGTTTGGCAAAGTGGTTATCAACCGGGCCATCCCATATACATGCTTCTGCCGGTCCAGGTTCGAATCCCACCTGTGACCAGTTTGCAGAGTGTCTTCCCCTACTCTCTCACCCCCTTTCACAAGCCTATTCACTGTCTCTCTCCTATCAATAAAGGCACAAAATGTCCAAAAAATATATAAATAAATTAAAAAGTTAAAAAATAAAAATTGTATTACAGCACTGGCCTTGTTTTTTTTTTTTGTAATAGACACACCTTGAATAAACAAATACCTTCTCACTCAGACAAAGCTCTTAAAATGTAAGAAAAAAAAATAAACTGCCAAGTCCCTTCCCTTAGCATGATTCCCCTGTCAGGGTACATAATACAGCTCACTGATTCAACAGAACAAAGGGGAAAACAGAGGTGTTCATTGAACCCCTGCTGACTTGGGGTCTTGTGAAACATCTAACCATTGCCTGTAAGTCCACACCCGCCTCAATGTGCAAAATTTTCTTTGTAAGTTTCAAGTTGAACATACTATTGTTACTATCAAATTTTTAGTCTGAACTGCAGAAAATTAATTTCTAGCACTAAAGACAACAGTATTGTTTGTGATTCCAAGCAGCTTTTCAGAACTCTCATGGAAGACGCCTGACGTTTGGCCTGAAAACAAAAAATCTAAAAAAGGCAGGTGAGGGTTGTTTTTAATGTGACAGTGACAAAAATCTTTGCAGATATTCATGTAATTCAGAGACATTACTTACCTTTGTAAAGAATCAAACATTTTACACCTTGCTTTATGAATCCCCAAAAAATATACCATCACTAAAAAGCTAACAGAAATTCTCATAAGGATGAGACAAGGTTGTTGCTTAATCAAATACATTCAACAGAAGCGCTGCTCAGCTGTTTTGGGCTTCCACTGGGTCTGTAAGTGCCAGACAATTAAAGAATGATGATGGGTCAGGGAAGGATACTATATTTTCTCATGGTAATGTGGTTTTGTGATGAGTTACAGGCAAGAGATGAACATGAAGCCATGTTACATTGAACCTTGACTCATGACCACCAAAATCAGATCATCAGTAAACACTTGTGCTCAATTTTGCTGTATTTTTATTAAAAAAAACCCTCAAATGCAGCATAAAAAGTCCAGGACAAAAAATAAGAGATTACATTAATAAGAAAAAATAGCTTGCTCATTTTCTGTCCATACACAGGCAGCACAGAGCCAAGGCAGAGTAAATTCAACCAGACAGAGGGATGGTGAGAACACATGGGGTGTATATACAGGCCAGACTAATTACAAAATACTAGAGAGTGCAGACCTCTGCCTGGTTCAGAAGAACCTTCACAAACAGAACAACAAAGTTACTTTATTTATCTCACAGAAACTAATTTCCCATCAGCCCTATAAATCAGATCATACTGGATCAGCTGGTCAGGAAGATTTTAAGTATAAAAATCAGTCTTTGTTGTGTGGTAGAACCTGCCATAATGTTTAAAATGTCCTATCACGCAATGATAAAGAATGTTATAAAAATAATTCTGGATCTATATGGTGGTCCACGTCACCCCTAAAATCTACCTGAATGACCCTTGGCCCATTTCTGACCTGCTAATTTCATCAAATTCCATTCATAACATTTCAAATTTCCTGTAAACAAACTGACAAACTAACAAAACAGGCAAAAACAACCCCCCTGAACACAAAGATTTGTTGAAACAAAAGGCGGGAAAAAATAATGGCAAATAACATTTGATGTAGAAGTTGCAGGATTCAAAATGAAACAGGAAATTAACACAGAACACACGATGAACCTAATTTCTGAAGTAGAAAACTTCACAATTTAGTCTAAAAACCTCCTTAAATTGTTCATAAATTGTTACGCTCCACAAACAAAGGATGCACATGAGGCTCCATGATTTTGGCTTTTGTTTTATGACCTTACAGTAACAGGAAAAATATTAAGTGAGACGAGGCATTTTTTAAAGATTGATTAGTATCACAAGCAATATATGACCCCTGGACACTCCAACTTCCTTCAATACACCAAAAAGATTCTTAGGTTATCTGATGACTCTAAATTGTCAACAGATAATGTTGCGTGTGTTTGTCTGCCTCTCTATGTGGCCCTGTAGTTGGCTGGTGACCATTTCAGGGTTTACCCCATCTCTGGCCCAATGACAGCTGGGACAGGCTCCAGGCCCTGCGACAGCCACAACAGATACAATAGATAGATAGATGATAGATAGATAGATTGATGGATGATCTTGAGATATGGCTTTAATAAGTAAATAATAAATATCTGTTTTAAAGAACACCTGTGACCTTTTATTATTACTTCATCTTTGAGTCAAGTGGAAATGTTACCATATTTTAAGGAAAATTCTTCCAAGAGCTTTTGAGATGTTTAGTTCACAGAAATCAACTCATGATTACAGAGTTACAGCCCTGAAATATAATGCCTGTACCCTCAGCTGTTACCCATGCAGAGATAACAAGGTCTATATAGATCAGTAGTGGTAATATAGGGATATGATCAAACAGAAATAAAACATGCATCCATACTGTAATCGTTTGTACACTTTTTTTATTGTGGTTCAAAAATACTGCAGACATCCTGCAGTGTAACTCAGCTGTCTGGTTTCAAGGTTATCAAGTCTGACATCTTTAGATATATTCCCTGCCTCCCTCTCTTCAAATATCTTGAAGAAATTGACAGACTCGGTTTTCAATTTGTTTCTGTAAGTCAGAATTTCATTCTCTAAAAAAGAAACAGAGACCTTTTACTTTTTTTGCTTGTAGGTGTTGGGATTTATGTGGTTGTGTTAGTCGCTCTCACACCTGATGACAAAGCGGATCAGAGGCTGCCCGGGGACAAGTCAGGGTCTCGGGCTCCCAAAAATAGTTTTGGCACCCAGCAGATAATATCCATCTTCAGGTACTGTTGCTGCAGAGGCAATATTGAGCTCAGCCTCTTGTGTGTGTAGTTTAAAGTCACTGGTTACCACTTGAAGAGACTTTAAATATACGGCTAATGAACCACATGGATACTAGCTGCTGCCATGCCCATGACAGACATAAGCACAATGACTGTGTTCCTCTTCTTCTTCCCCTGTGTGTGCTCGTTCTAACGTGTAAGGCCTTTTGAGATTTAGATAAAGACTAGCTATCGTCTGTAACATCTTTGTCTTAATTACACCTTGTCCTGAAGACCAGCCTCCTCTATAGACAGGCCAAGAGTGTTTGGTTTTACTGCAGGTGCATCTGACTTTGCCAGTGTCATGAAGACTTTGAGAACACATATTGGAGTGGGATGCTTGTACTTCTCAAAACTTTTTTTTAAAGCAACTTTAAAATGTAAATAAATTCCCTTAGGAGTGTTACTGGAGTTGATGTGATATTGGTTGTTGAGGGTAAGGTGGTCTTTAGACTCCCTTCATGCAGCTGTAAGCAAACCTTGGTGTTAAGATAAACTCAAACTTCTCTTATGTTACTGTCAGCCTTTACTCTTGCCTAATGTTAAATGTGTTGGCCAATAGTATGACTGATAGTAGCTTGCTTGCGAATACCAAACAGAAAGGTATAGAGAACTTATCTTGGAGGTGAACGAAATTTGCAGCTCTCTAAGACTGTGGAAAATGAGGGGAAATTTGTTGATTTGTGGCGAGTGTAAGAATTCCTCTTAAAAGCCTCTACCTTTTACCACAATAAGGAAGAAAGCTAAACATCAGACAAAATTTTACAGAAAACTGGGGGTAGAGGTGGTTATGCATTGGCAAGCTACCATACCAGCTAACCATATAGGAAGAAGTTAGTTTTCAACAAAAGTCTGTTCACAGATAATACAATATCTATTTAATCAGTGGTTGAGCATTTGTTTGAATTTGTCTGAGAAATAATAATTTTGGATGTAGGAGTTTTGTGCCCAACAGTGATGTAAAGAAGGCTGTGCAATTGCACATAAGCTAACAAATTCACACGTCTACCATAACCTCTTTATCTCCGGCAGAGAGATTATGTTTTCACCGGGTTATGTTTGTTGGTGAATCTGTTTGTCTATTAAGCGAGATAAAACAAAAACTACTGGATGGACTGCATGAAAATTTCACTCACCAGAGGTGTGATTTGGTCCAAAGCCAATAAATTTTGGTGCTGATCAGATCCAGATTGACCTCACAAAAAAATACTTAAGTTAACTATGGCAAATCCCGTTCATTATAGCATAATGGGAATTGTAGTTTATTTGCAAACTGATGTCTAGTTTTTCAGGCCTACGTCACTGCTCTCCTTGCAATGCCAGGGGGGAGTTCTCCACACCACTCTGTCTGCTGTCTCTACTCTGTCTCGCAGAGGCACCGAACATTGAACAGCCAATTAGCAGTGAAAGCTGTGCATGCAGTTCTACTCACAGACACAGTGGAAAGGAGGAAGAAACTGTTGATGAAGAAAGCCTGGTGCTGTTCCTGGAGCCTTGGTTTCTAAGATAAATTACAGCGGCAGACTCTCCTGAAATTGTAGTCCTCTACAACTCACAGCCGCTAGTAACATCTCTAAGCCCATTGGCATTATAAAAACATACCCAGCAGCTCAATCACTCAAAACAAGGTTGCTGATAATGTCAATACTGAAATCGTCCATCATAGCAGAAGTCTATGTGTGAGCGTGAAAACCAAACTCTACATAGAGTGAATGCACCACACACCAAAGTGCTGTTGCTTGGCTGGCAACATCGCCCACTGGAAGCGCTGCAGCACGCACACTATCTGTACAAGCAGCAAATTGGTTCAGTCAACAAGTTACAAGACCTACTACTTACTAGTTCACTCTATATGATGGTATATATATCAACAATAATCACACTTCTTGCAGATAGATATTTTTTCATTCCACGGTGTGCATATAAACTAAATATGACTGCACTCTTGGATTGCTTTTCTAGTTTCTGATGTTTTGTCTTGAAATTTTTGTCATCATTGATTTAATATGAATGTGATACTGAAGCAGTAAAAATGATCTGTGTGGTAGTTTTAGTAGTAAAAGATTTCTGGTTATTAAAGTGCTACTGCCTGCTGTGATATCTTTGAGTATTTCCCTCTTAAACTACCTACACACACGTTTGTAGAAGGGGTTACACATGGCACAGCAATTTTTTCTTGCCAATATACTTTTAGCTGGGCAGCACAGTGGCACAGCAGTGCAGTTGCCCCACAGCAAGAAAGTTAGATCCCAGGGTCAGGCAGGGACCCCTGTGTGCAGAGTATACAAGTTATTGCTGGCTCTCTCTTGGCTCTCCGACTTCCTCCCACAGACCAAAAACAGATTGATTGGTGGTGAAAGGGATCAGTGGAATAGACACTTTTAGCTCATATACCATATGGTAAATGGTAAAATGGTAAATGGACTTGAGCTTATATAGTGCTTTTTCTAGTCTGACTACTCACAGCTGCTTTGCACCGCAGGTCACACCTACCCATTCACACCCATTCGCTCTCACATTCACTCACTGATGGTTGAGAATTTCTATGTTAGTTATCCATCAGTATCTCTGACACATTCACGCCTTTTCATGCCCATTTACACACTACTGACGCAGCAGTGGGAGCAACTTGGGGTTAAGTGTCTTGCCCAAGGAAGCCCAGAGCTGGGCTTGAACCTGCAACCTCCCAATCACTGACCAAGCGCACTATCCAACTGTGCCACCGACGCCCCAGAGGCGCAGCTTACAATACTCAACCACTTGAATTGCTACCTGCATGTTAAGCTGTGTTGCTTAATCCATGAATGAACGGCCCTTATACATTCTACGTTGTAATAAAGCTAACTGCTAAGTGTTTCCAACAATGTTTAACCCAGTACAGATTGATATTATTTAAGGGGAAATAATATTAGATTAGATGGTTAATGGACTCGAGTTTATATAGTGTTTTATAGTCTTTCTACTTCAGGTCACATCTACCCAGTCACACTGGTTTACTCATATTTACTTACTGATGGTTGAACACTCTATATAAGTTAGCCATCAGCATTTACTAACACATTCAAGCCTTCCATATCCATTAAAATGCAGCAGTGGGGCAGTTTGGGGCAAAGTGTCTTGCCCAAGGATACTTTCACAGGTGACAGCTGGAGCTAGGTTCAGACCTGCAGGTATCCATTTGATGGTTTAACATTCTACCAGACTAAGCCCATCACCTGCCACAATAAGCATTAGTTTTGAGAGGTGGTCAGACTACAGCCTTACAAAAACCTTAATATGTTTTTTTAAAAGCCATCAAGTGTGCAGGAGACATAACAAACTCTGGCTAATTACACAGTGCTTTGATAGATTTAGGATATAGACACCCCCTCCCCTTCAAACGAGATCAGTTAGTAACTTTCTTGCAAAAACACAATCAATTCCTGTGGAGCTAGAGGGCCCACTGTGTTGGATGGCTGGCTTTGCATGCTCCAAAAATCCACAAATGAAATAAAGACACAGTTGAGAGGAACCTAAAATGTCAGTTTGTCTTATAAAGAAAAAGTCTATAACAGATGTAAGAGTCAGAGAGGATTTCAGCAGTATCAGCTCAAAAATGTAAGACAACACCAAAAACTTGTTATTGATTAAGGTTAGACTCTGACTGTTTTAAAAGCACAATGGAACACATTTTTGTGATGGCTAAACTCTGAGATAAAGAAGCTGAACTATAGGGGAATTATTTAAAAGAGGCTTATCTGGCCCACTGTATGCAACAGTAGCCCTGGTGAATTTAACAGCAGCCTCTGATTTAGCTCCACTTCAAGTATAAACTGACTGTTAGACTGAATGTTGCTGTGGCATTGGGAGCATCTTGAAGAAATTACACATTCAACAGCAGTGTCAAAGTGTGCCATTTTTAATTGATGAAGTCTAGCATATTGGCCAGAGATAAGTGTTCTGCTGTGCCTGTCGTGAGCTCTATTTGTAATTGTAATCAGTTTGGGGAAATGGGACATCTCCTCCTGGAAACATGCATTTAACATACAGCACACATTGAACTACAGAGCCACGAGCCATTTTCCAGTATGCAGTCGTAAAAGTGCTCTAAGACACACCGCTGCAAGGATCTGCCTACGTTAATGCTTCAATATGTAAAACAAAACAGTGTTGAAAAAAAGCATTTAAGGAACAAAGTCCAACATTTTTAAGACATAATATGCCAGCAGAAGACAATTTTGACACATGCAGTTCCTGATTTAATCTGGGTTATGCTCCCCAAATATCCAGACTTGCCTTGCTTTTTGACACATGTCCCTCTTGGCAGGACGTTTCCCTGCAGTGTTTCTATCAGGCAAAAAAGGTTGGCTCAGAAGAATATAACAGAAGATGATAATAACCATGCACTCAAGACAACTGCATCAAATATCATCTAGAATGAATTTAATGGGGTTAAAATGGGAGAAAAGGGTGGTTTTGTTTAGTCATGCTGCGTGAAAAAAACCACAGGGATTCATGGGCCATTTTCACACAAGGAAATCCTTTAAATCAAATGTGAATTTCAGATCTTCCCTGAAGAGTTTTTGAGTTTTCTGCTACAAACTTGTCTCGCAGCAGTTCATTCTGTTGCCATTTGCTTTCAAAGAAGTTAAGATCAGGTAAGGGAAATATTCTGGGGCCTGTTGTAAAAAAAATCATGTTAAATTTCATTAAACGTTCCCTTTAACCATTTTGGCAAACCTGTTTTCTAGAGAAACAGAAAGATTTCAGGGTGAAGTTTGGGTGAATAACCTTTGCATTTTGCTTTCACACATGCTGCTCAACTAAAAAGGAATATTTTGGGGGTTTTCTTCTCTGTTCAAATTGGGAGCTCAGAGACAGGTACAAATGCTCATCTAATTCCATGCAGCACAAAAAAAAAAAACTAAAAAAAGCTGTTAGCCAGTTTCACACATGCACTGAAACTAAGAGGACAATTTCTGGAGCCTTGCCCCTGAAAGTTCCTGAATTTTGAATTCAATGTGTTACCCCCTAGCAGGAAGTTTCTCACATTTTACCTGACACCTAAGAGAGAATTATTCATTCATTTATTCATTTTCTATACCCAATATCCCTTTCGGGGTCAGGGAGGAGGCTGGAGCCTATCCCAGCTGTCTTTGGGCGAGAGGTGCGGTACACCCTGAATCGGTCGCCAGTCAATTGCAGGGCAGGAGAGAATCAAAAATGGTAAAATACTAGAAGATAGGTCAGCAGGAAAACATTTAGATTAAATTCAGCTCAACCCACACAGCTCCATGGGATTGATGGCACCTAAAATGGTAACACCCACTTCTTACTGATATCTGTGGAACCATACACGAAATCTTCATCGGGACAACTGTGTAAAAAGGAAATTAAAAGGAATAGTGAGTTATTTGATGAGGCCCTTCGCGAGAGTTGGAAAGAAACTTCTTCCCTGAGTGTCACATTTAACTAAGTGGTGCAAATGTCTTACAAATAAGAGTAAAGATATCAATAGCTTTTTTGTTGCTCATTTTTTATCATTTTTTCCTCAGATATTCAACGCTTGAGGCAACCATAGTCAGATGTGAGAAGGTAATCCATTATAGGTCTGTACAGTAAAGGATTGGCATAAAGTTAAAAGACATTCTAATTCGGTTACAAATTTTTGTTTTGTCTATGTTGTTATACAACTTGTAATACATCAACCAGACATTAATACAGCACAACATATATAAACATATGAAGAGTTCTTTTCCAAAATGCTATAAAAGCCAATATTACTCAGTGCTATTCTTTTTTATACCTATTATACTACCTGCCCTATCAGTATTTAATGCCAGAAAGCTATATATCCCTGTTTAAGCTGTATTTCAAAGTTCAGTTCCCCAGCCAACCTAATGGTGGTTCTGGGTAAATAATGTCATTTTTGCTAAATGAAAATGGATTTATAGCATTTTGGAAAAGAGCTCTTCATATGTCCTTTGGTTGCCTACAAACATGCAGGGCCAGTTCTATAAATAAAAAGAGCAATGCAGAAAAGCCACAGGAGTTAGCTAGGGACAGAAAAGTCCAAAAATCTTTGTAAGATGATTGGGAAGCAGAGCCAGGTTGATTTCCCTGACTGGGGCCAGCACTCACCCCTACCAGACTGGGCTCTTGCTCATTGTCCCATACCCTGTTATTTTCTTGAAGGGAGGGTTGAGAGGTGCTAACAAAAGAGAAAAGTGCTTTTTCCTCAATCTTTATTTTGGCCTCTACATGGGATCATACTCTTTTTACTCTTTATTCCACTTTGACTTAATGGCATCCTAAATTTAAACCCTTGCTTCTCAGCTTTGGCCCCTAAATCCTTACAATCCATTTCCCTATATTTTTTTTCCTGTCAAACAAAAGCATTATTAATTGAAATGTGCAAAAGAATAGAACCAAAAAGAATCACTTGTGGAATACAAAACAAAAGGTAATATGTAATCACTTGCATAACACTGCATCATGAGTTCTATATCTTAATTACTCCATGTTTTGTTTGCTAAAGAAATGTGTGATTCATTCCCTTCACTTGTAAGATGGTTGACTGGGGCATTCACCTTCCACTTAGTGCCATTTCTAATGACACTGCCACCACTGCTTCATTTTGTCACTCTAACAGGGGACAGTGCTAAAGCGGATAAACACTTAGGCTGATGCCTCCTGCCCATTGGGACTTAAATTAACCTTATTAGCAATGCATTGAGCCGTTTGTTGTTCTAAAAAAAACATTTATTTGTCATTCAAGGTGCCTTGTAGTTCATTAAGCAAGAGCCTAGTTACAAGAAAGGGTCGCTCCAACCATGAGCAAATGTTGAGCTGTTTTTTCATGCTGCATTAGCTGTCTGGCTCTCTGGTGATAGACTGCCTTTATCCTGCTGCTGCACCTGGAGCCTGTGGGAAAATAATTCCATCAGATGATAGGCCATAAACTACATGTGGCTGAATATTTGTTGAGATGCCTTTGTTAGTTTTTGCTGAGCAGCATGCCATTTTACATCCTATGCTGTCATTTGCTTTTACCATGAATGGTGCTGAACCATGTTGTATTCTGCAAAATAAGAAAAGTGTGAAGAATCACTGCACAAATACAAACCATATTTGGAAATATCCATTTCTCATAATGGATAAATAATGGCATTCCTACCAGTTGTAGAAAAAATATGTTTGTTATTTGTTGGTGTACATATTTTTTACACATTCATTGTGTGGATACATTTAGTAAGTTCCATAAACAAATGTACACTTGCACATGCCCTGCAACACATGTACCTAGTTCAACTTATTCCTGTAATTGTTTAAATCTCTCCTAATTCACTGTACACAGAAATTGCATGGATGCATATTTCCTCCATAATGCCACTTGGGTTTACCATTATGTTCAAATTAGTGGTAGGACGCATTTTATACATCAAGGTGTAGTCAGCGATGTGGGAGAAAACGAGTGGAGAGGTTGTTCATAAACAAATTTAGACCCACCTCTCCCTTCATACCTCACCCCTGGCTCCACCCCTGAAAGCTGATGGACATGCATCGTCATGGAAATGGCCGTAGAAACTGCGTAGCTGACCAACGTAGCTAAGGTAACCCCGACTGGTCAGACAACTCGACTGACAATATTGAAACATCACAACAACAGTACATCCTGGCAGATTAGACAATAAGATGAATGCCCGCCGGCTGTAACTGTTATATGAAGCACCACAAAGCTAATGTTGCTTACCTATCCAGCAGAAAGACGGCGACATCCACATCCATTTTCAGGTCTTTCAATTGGCGGAGTTCCCCCCACCGTCGGAAAGCAACACCAATGTTGACCTGGGTCTTCGTTCTTTCATGGTCATAGCCCTTCTTTTTCACTTTTCACTCCTCTGACCTTTTCTTTTGGGCTGTTTTCCAGCTATTACTACTGCACATATTGTATCTCTCTCTTACGCTAACTGCGCACGCTACGCAACCTACTACTCCCCCTCCCCCCTCTGTCTGATCTGCACATGAGTATGATCGCCCCCTGGATGTGTGGGGTGTACTCTGTTTTGGTGGCTCGGCCCGAGCCACAGTATTTACCTGCTGAAACTCAGAGCCAAGGCTGTGTATTGAAACCGGACTTTTTCTTCAACATGCTGTCAGTGGGGACATCTTGTGGATGGAGAGGAGAAATACGGTGATTTTGACAAATACTGCATTAGATTAGAAGATTAGAAGATCACTGACTACACCTTCAAAGAGCCTAGCCCTGATGATTAATACAGACTTTCTAACTTTAATTAATATTAAAGAAGGATATTAACTATTAAATGTTTTTAAAGGCAGAACCTTTAAAAACAAGGGTCTGTCAATTACTTTTGAAACAGGCCAACCAGATGATACTGTCAGCATGCATTGTTGTTTGGGGAGTAAAGCACTTAACTGTAACCAGTTCATGCATCAAATGCTAGTCAAAAGCAGTCAGGGATGTTGTAAGAATACAACTTTTGGTAACACTTTACTTGACGCATACCTCTATAACGCATTATAAGTACATTTATAAAGCATAATAATGCCATTATAGCGCTGTATAACTACAGTTATAAACACTCATAATGATCATAATGCTTTATCACGATAATCATAACACACTATACAGCATTTTATCATCACTTACAATGTCAGGTATTATAATTCATTTTAACTGTTATCAACTCACTGACAATGCCCACATACATAATGAATTATAAATATATTCGTGATATGCTTATTAACGTCTATATCTATCAATATAAACACCCATAAATCTTAATTAGTCTTTATAAAAATGTGCTTTACACATTATAGAGCATTTTATAATGGCTTATAAGATCAAGTACCATAAACTTTTATGATAGATATCCCTTGCTAACTGATTTTTGTTGCAAGGATCAAAGGGTATTATGATTATCATAGTTGTTATAAATTAAAACTCTTTAGAATGTCTTATAATCACTGCATTATAATCTCTGGTTGAATGCATATGAAACTCTTTAGAGTAACTTATAATCACATTATTATGCATCATACCAGTGATTATAATGCATCATAGTAGTGATTAGTTTTGCAAAGTTTTGTGTTGTTCTTGTATAGATTAAAAGATGTGTATTTTTCTTCAAGAAAGCCACTTATAGTGGCTTTTGACCAGCTTGTATTGTGTTACATTAGCCTATACCTGAACAGTTTCATCACTTTACTTGAAGCACCCAATGAGCATTTAGAGTAACTTATAATCACATTATTATGCATTATACCAGTGATTAAAAGACATTCTAAAGAGTTTTAATTCATAACAACTATGATAATCATAATACCCTTTGATCCTTGCAACAAAAATCAGTTAGCAAGGGATATCTATCATAAAGGTTTATAGTACTTGATCTCATAAGTCATTATAAAATGCTCTATAATGAGTTAAGCACATTTTTATAAAGACTTACTAAGATTTATGGGTGTTTATATTGATAGATATAGACGTTTATAAGCATATCATGAATATATGTATAATTCATTATGTATGTGGGCATTGTCAGTGAGTTGATAACAGTTATAATGTATTATAATACCTGACCTTGTAAGTGATGATAAAATGCTGTATAGTGTGTTATGATTATTGTTATAAAGCATTATGATCATTTATGAGTGTTTATAACTGTCATTATACAGCGCTATAATGGCATTATAATGCTTTATAAATGTACTTATAATGCGTTATAGAGGTATGCGTCAAGTAAAGTGTTACCAATCTTTTCAATGATGTTCTCTGGTTTTCATCTTATAAAGAAATGTCATTCCATTCTGATAAAACTGTGCTAAAACAGACAGTATCTCTACAAATTATTAACATGATTGCCACTTTCTTGGCTTTTTCTTCAAAAACAGATGGTGGTTGGTCTGTGCCTCTTCATACTGAGCTCAGTTGCTCTGGCGTGAGCCTTTGTAAGATTGATCTGCCTGATTGCGTGCACAGAATTAAGCTGGCTTAGCTGCACTCCAAGGTTATGATATTGATGTATACCAATTGGAACTATTTTTTGTTTTGTTGGAAATCCTGATCAGTCACAATGAGCAACACAGCCAAACATGGCAGTAGCACTCCAAAAAATTGTGCCAGGAAGAAAGTCTACGATCCCCAGTGAAGTAAGAGAGAAGAACAGTCTTCTTGGGGCGTTGTCTTCCTGGTATGCTCACTTGCAAGTCTGACTTTGACTTCATCAGTCTCGCAGAACTTAAGCCTAAGTTTGGAAATGGCACCAGGGTTGACACTACATAATGCTGTCACACAGCCTCCCGTTGCACATTTTTTGGGCTACCCACATGTTCAGCTGTGTTGCTAACTTCATGAATGCACAATGGCTACAAGTTGAACCTTTTTATAAAGGTGACCAATCAATCTTTCCATGTAAAATATAACACAGATTATTATTTCTATTTGTTGTTAAGGTATACTTTAAGTATTTTTTTTATTTTATAGTGAAGAGAGACAGTACATAGACTTGTTAAGAATAATGTGGAGCACAAACAAAGATCTAGGTTAGCTAATTACACATTTTGTAGGCAGGCAGAACAAAAGGTATGTGCTAAAAAAACAAAAAGTGGTTGTTTTATGTCCCCTTTTATACCGCATGGTTAAAACAGCAGCTGGCTTGACATTAAAACAGTCCCCAAATGAATGCACTGTCAGTACCAGTTTCTAAACACCTGTGAAATCTCTAAAATACCCAGCGTTGCTAAATTCCCCACAAGCTAAAAATCACACTTCACAAGATAAATCCTAAATGTCTGATGCAAGCACATTTTTGGGGGGAATTCAAAGACATCAGTGCTATTTCACTTTGAACTGCTCTACATTCATCTCTCTCATGTCCTCTAAATGCTGCAACTCATCTGTCAATCACTGTGGCTTTATCCATCCAGCAATTAATCTCAGCCCATGAGGGGCAGCTGCACTGGCTATGAACCGAAATGTCTGCTGAGTCGCTATGCCTGCTCTGCACATTTCTGCTCTAGTTAGACTGTTTAGAGGAGTGATATGTGAGTACTTGTTCTCTGCGCTTTTCCACAGATCTTCACTCTTCAAGCCTCCTCTGTGTGTCCACACAATCAGGCTTGAAGGAGACGGTGACCCGCTGCCTCACAGGTGGCCTGGATTTGGGCTGACATACCCTCACAAGCTGCTCTGTGTTGGAGGCCCCAAGCCCCTGGGTTAAACTGACTGTGTAATTCGTCATTTGACCTCATTAGCCACTTGGTGGGGGGGTGCCACAGACACTATGTAGTGTCACTCTGTGGGCTGTAGCACCCCTGATGGGAGTGTTGAGGCCATGCTGACACCAAACATAGCCCTGTATGTGAGGTTGAGATAGTAATGCCAGCAACATAGAAGATATTTATTAGCCCCATATGCTATTGTTTAAAATATAGCAAGTGCTAACTTTATGTACTGGCAATCACAAAAAAAATGTATCTCACCAAACTGAAATAATGCTGGCCATGATGTTTAAAGTGGATGATCCCACTCTGTGGCCGAGGTGTCATTCACAGGTATCTTTAGTTACCTGCTTAATCACCTCTCTAGAGATAAAACCATATTTGGTGAAATATGATGAATAAAACTGAAAAATATATCAAGTAATGAAACAAAATTGGGGTGCTGGTTTGGTGTAGTGGTTAGCACCCCATATACTTGCTTCTGCCGGTCCAGGTTCGAATCCCGCCTGTGACCAGTTTGCAGAGTGCCTTCCCCTACTCTCTCACCCCCTTTCACAAGCCTATCCACTGTCTCTCTCCTATCAATAAAGGCACAAAATGCCCAAAAATATACATTAAAAAAAAAAAAAAGTAATGAAACATAATTGGCATGGGTTCTCTCTGGGCTTCCTCCCACAAACCCAAAACATGTTCGTTAGATTGATGGATCAGTCTTAATTGCCTTTAGTTATGAGTGTGGGATTGAATGATTGGCTATCTCTCAATGTTGCTCTGTGATTGACAGGCAACTGGCCAGTCCTTAATGTCAGCTGGGATAGGCTCCATCCCTGTGATCCCAAAGGTATAAGAGGTATAGATGACAGAGATGGAGATTACCAAAGTGAAACATATCTTATGACACAAAGCATAAACCTTGTAACCTGACGAGATGGACAGCTCCATATATCTGCCACAGAAATATTTCACTAGTCCATCTGGGTAAGAGCCCTTTAAATTTGTTTTCAGGGGCAGAACGTTAAAGAGGACATATCATGCTTGTTTCTCCTTTTCACTATGCCAGACTAGGATGCCTGTAAAGCATTTCTGCCCTCAGTACAAGTCATTTAGTTCCTTCATTGCCCCACAATAGCGTTCTCAAAATCCTCATTTTAGGCCATTATCAAGCTCTCGTTGAAACACTCAGTCTCAAGGCTGACCTAAAGTTACCTCGCAACGTCTCAGCCCTTTGTGCTCTGATTGGTCAGTTCTATCGGGGGTAGAGCCAGCCTGTCCTTTTTCTTCTACTGTATTTTCCGGCAGGCTCAATGCAGCGACCGCGTATTGAGTCCCCCTACAGGCCAGAGCTGGTAATGAGTGAATGTGAGCTAGGGAGCAATATACCCCTGCTGGTGGATGTGTTCCTCGGTGACGGTTTTGTGGCTAACGGACATCACAGAGGAGGAAGTGTTTTATCAGATTTTTCCAATAAAAAGAAAGGTACCTCGTGTCGTCACGACGTTTGAAATCTCGTGGACATCTCGCAATGACCTATTTTCAGAGGCATCAAATCTCGTTCTAGAATATCAGAAAAAATACAATATCTCATTTTTAGAAAATTAAGGGGGTGTAAGGTCTTGTTTTCAAATTTATTCTATTATACGTAAGTATTAAATCATGCATCAGCATGATATGTCTCCTTTGAAAAAAAACCCACAAGCTTCTGATTGGACAATGGTTTGGCTCGTCACATTCATCACAGACCAATCCACATCAAGCAGGGTTGCCTCCTATAATGTAGCATACATTGCGGCTAATTTAGTGGCTAATGGTTAACAACAGTTAAAAACAGTTCATGGATGTTAGCCATAGGGGCTTATTTGGCCGCCAACAGCTAGCAACAGTTTATGACCATCAGCCATTAGCTGCTAACAGTTAACAACAGTTAATGACTGTTAGCCGCTAACTTAGCGGCTAACAGCTAGCGGCCTTATACTATCGTCTTACATTAAATTATACCACACAGATGATTCATTTAACACTTATATGTGACATGAACCTCGTCAAAGACAATCCCTACAAGTAAACTTCTGAGGAGGGCAGATTTCACCAAGTTTCACTGAATATCCATGAGGACAATAGGATAATCAGGCTGGAGGCTGGCAAGACGGACTTGCAGGATTTCAGAATCAGGCAGGTCTGTCTGCTCTGCAAGGCTATTAACTTTGAGGGACTCCAAAGGGAGTTTTGAATCCTACTGAAAGTTTAAATTTGCAGCCTACTAACTTTGGTTTATCTGGAATAATAGTCATTTTTGCTGATGAAATCTATGTCACAATTTTTCTATTCTTATGAATCTGATCATTCAAAGATTTCAAACGTAAATGAACAGCAAGTTAAACATTTCTGATAATTAAATGTTAATTTCAGTAATTTATGTAAAGTTTTGCATTAATGATTGATTCAGCTGAAACATGTATTAAAATATGCTGAGGTCACTTTGTAAATGAAAATTTTGTGGTGAATTTGATTAACACCCCAGCACTATCCACTGCAGAGGTGTAAAATGTTTCAGGAGCCCCACTGTACCCTGGCAGGGAAAGAGATCATTTCCGCTGAAATGCCAGGTGGGCTGTGTGTAGTGGTGAGCGATGACCTTTCATATTGGCCTCAGAGTTGGAAGACACAGCCTGGCCGCTGAGATCCTCTCACCCTTAAACATCCTTGCTCAGTTCCATTTGTCAGTTACCTCAGCGTATAACCACGGTCCAGCTCATCCAGTTGAACTGGGTAACTTCCTTCTGCATTTGAAAATGTCAAAGTGAAGTACATTCAGTTTGTGAAGGTAAGTCAGGGTTATGTAGAGGTTTCAAGTCGAGGAGGTGCTGGTGATTCAAGGGTTTTGTCTGTGCGCCCCATGTACAGAGTGCAGTTGTGTGGGCAAATACTGGCCATGGCCAAATTGTTACGTCATTCCCCAGTCATTCTTTCTCCAGATTTTGACTCTCCACTGTGAAATCAGAAAAAATCTTTAAACTAGGCAAAATAAAATACAACAAAAATTAAAGTTATAGTCTATTTAAAGCATTAGCATACAAAGTACACACTGCATTTGCTATATTTACCATAAATAAACTTTTGAACAACTTGAAAACCTGCATTAAAAGAGTGCTAAATGTGTTGTAGAAATGCTAATTTGTGAAGTTTTGCTATTTTGCCATTAACTGTGTTACATCACAGTTTTGTCACAGCAGTTGTGTTTTTTTTCAGTGATAGAAGACAAAACACAACACAATGTCATGTGATGCATTTAATAAAACACAAAAGGGCACAGCATTGTGCTATGGGCAATGGTATACAATTTGATGTACAGCTCAACATAACGCAACATGCAGCAGTAGCATATTTAGCGTCTGTAACACACATTTTCATTAAAAATCAACTTCTTCCTGCATAATTCGCACCCAGGATGAGCTGATTTTTGTTGCTATTTCCGCAGCACTCTCAGTTGAAATCTGTTCAACTTCTAAGCTCTTGTCAATGTCACCTCTCTTACTGACCAATTAGAATCAAGATGGCATGGGACTTCTTCCATTCCTTCTGTAAACAATGATGGCAGAGGTGAAATAAGTTGCCTCATAAGATGGGAACTATTTCCTTCTTTTTTGGCTTCTGTTAGTGGAAGGACTTGAATTTCGTTTCCAACTCCCTGTGGACATGAGCCCTCATGATACAAGATACATTGTGATACAATACCAATAACAAGATACCATAAAAATGACACAATGCATGACGTAATGCAGTTTGGTATAAGTGATCACTGATTTTATTGTTTATACACAACACAAACTGAAACTTAATAAACAACACCTATACTGTGGCAGTCCTCCAGCCAGTCAAAAACTTCCAGTAAGGTTCTGTGGCCACTAGGGATGGGACATTACACTTAAACTCATGATACACTGCACCTCGATATGCCCGGGTCATGAAACAATATGTCACAATACAATATCAAAAAAGTAAAAATATTACTGTGTAATTACAACTTATTTGTTTTTGTTTGAGTTGCACACAGGAAAACACAAGGCCTAACAGGCCAAACACAAACAATAACACTCTCTCTAACCCTAGAGTAGTCAGAGAAAGTGTTTGCTAACAAGCGGTAGACTCGTTTTCGCCGTCTTCGTCTGTTTTAATGAGAAAGCCAAAATACTGCCAGGCGGATGACTTGTATCCAGGCGGAGCGTCCTCAATTTCGACCTCATTCGACTCCATCATTCGGCCTTTTGGAGGCAAGGTAGTTGGTGCTAATGTTTGTTGTCGTCACTTCTGGTCACATGGGCTTCTACTGGACGTGACGTCTTTATTTCGCGATCCATTTTTCTCTAACTCGATGCGTTTCGTCACGTACTGTATCGCGATATATTGCCAAACGATATTTCATCCCATCCCTAGTGACCACTGAAGCTGTCAAGAAAGTCTTTGCTCTCCTTATGTACATCTTTTATTCTTATACAGTCCTCTTAAACTTCCTTGTAGTTGGACTTGTTAATAGCAGGAAAAAGCCATACAGTAAAATGAAAATAGGAAATAAAAACAACCCATGATAACTAAAGAGATGCATAAGAAGTGCCCTTTTGTGCGTTTTTTGAGCTAATTAAGCACTCTGAAGGGTGTTGTAAGCAATACTGGAGACAAATAACACTGCAATTATGTATTTGTGTTATTAACATAAACGTCACACAAGCCAGGATTGCAGGTCGCCACTGAATGGCCTTTGCTAATGCACCATGTGCACACACAGTCAGTTTGGTATCTGAATGCCTAAAATGCATGTTGACTGAGTGTTAATTCATTTACAGATCGGGCTCAGCAAGATACAATACATCACATGATATGGCATTATGCTAGGGATAGTAGTTTGATATACAATGGACAAGATAGAATGCAGTATGATATGATAGGGTAGAATTAGCTATAACATGCTGCTGAATTGGGTAAAATGATACAAGATATGAAATGACAACCCACCAGTATGGCTAACAAGATGTGATGCAGTGTGATACAAAATCATGTTAAATAATTTGACAGTATGTAATCTGATACAGTATATGAAATAATGTGATTGTTATCTAGGGAAATGTAATATAGTTACTACCTCTCACATTGAGACTTAGTAGAGCCCCCCCAAAAAAACAGAAAGTCAAAAACAACAATCCACAAATGTAAATCACAAATTACTTTTATCATACAACACATTAAAAATGAATACATACTGTGCATTCACATTTTGGACATTTTATTAGCAAATAAGCAGTGCTGAAAATATGACTTTGCAGCATATGGATTCATGAGTGAATCAAAAGGGTGTCCAAATGATGCAATATGGCATTTAAATATTTAATCTAGGAAGGGGCTCGTGCCATATTGCCCCAATCTCATACCATACACTTCATAACACACTGCTCAGATCATTTCTGCAGTCTTACATTCTGGAATATTACGCTTCATGTTTGTTTTTTTTAACATTTTGCTCAGTTTAAATTCTAGCTGCAATTCTCAGCTCAAAGAAGACATGACCTGTGTTATGTGATCAAGCTTCTCTTGTTTAAAGTATTTGCCCTTTGGCTGTTTTATACAAGTCTTTTTCGTGCAAGCGCTGAGACTTTGAATCAAGAACAAAACACAAAGACGGCCATTACATCGTACTATCAATAATAATAATAATAATAACAATGATAATAATGAGCTGTAAGAAAGAAGGTTGCTGGCAACTGCATGAATACTGGTTAATTTTTCTGACACCATGCCTCATAAAAACACACATTTAATTGTTCTTGTAGATAGTTTATAGTCAATTCGTGTTGCTGGGTTCAACAACAGTGTAGCTGCACATTATCTGTCCAATTTGTATGGACTGGATCCTTTGTCAACTCTATTGCATTCTCGCTATTAGGCCTGGTGGTGTTATCTCATCACTGCAGCTCTTACACACAAATGCCGGAGCACTACACAGCAGAAGAGCGGGGGGAGAGATGCTGGAGAGGAGGGGAATAAAGGCGAGGATGGGGGAGGGGCGGCGAGCAGAGAGGAGAGGGAAAGGGGACGGAGAGGAGAGCAGAGAGATGATTAATGATGACTGTGGAGAAGATGGCCAAGGTGGTTAGTGAAATTAACAGAGGCTTAGCCAGCAGTGGACCACAGGGAGTAAGAAGGCACTTCACAGAGCCACACCAGTAGAGAGCTAACTTATGTGGCAGCACATGGACTTCAGTCTCTATGAACACATGCTTAGAGACATACATCTGGGAATAAGGAATTTAAAGTGTTTGGGAAGAAAAAAACAATAAGTAATCAGTAATATCAGATTCACGGCTACTGTGGTTGTTTTTAAATATGTACACTTTCTTACTCAGACTACATGTAATATCTAACCCGTGTCTGGGATGATCAGAATCTTTTTGTTTGGAGCTGGTTCTACGAAGCTTCTACAAAATATATTAAACTGTATTTGTATTAAACAGAATTTCTGGGAACTCTTAAAATAGTCTAAAAATAAAAACTTGAAATACTCAAGGGCACAAACCTCCTGTGGAAACTGACCTATCTCACATTAACAAATCCTTGGAAAAAAATCCTGGATCCACATTTGGATTATCACCAAAATGTGTTCAGTTCTCCCTTATGTCGTGGCCAAAAATTCCTAAAAATATATTGAAAATATGTTGCAAACCATCTGAGTTATTAGCAGAAATTAGAAAGATTGCCCTCTCTCGCAATCTCCACTGATCTTAAAAAATCCTTGACCTACATCTAGATTCAGATCAATGTGACCGGTTCTGCCTTGAGGCATGACCTAAATAATCCAACAATCACTGGCAAAGCCATAACCTCGTAAATGGGGGTAAATCAGTTACAACAAATTTGTTTTGAATGATTTTCAATAAAACACAAATAACTTAGTAGATATATTATTAATGCATGTTTTTTTTATGTTACTTACAGATGATAGGTCATGATAGCTTGCTAGCTTTCCCAATTCAGCTCACATAAATGATTGTTAAGTGATACAAAGATGAACAATTAATGTAAAAATGGAAAACAGCATTCTGTCCATTAGCTTAACAAGCAGTATGTATACCATTTGAGTAATGAGCTGGGAAAAATGCATTTTTGGATCCTTTTTTATACTATGACAATGACTAGGTCACATTGTATTATTAATGCTGTTAATTTGTCATATTTTTGATTAGTCCATGAACCCTTGTTTGTTAAGTGCCAAATGAAAACAAGAGACTTTACTAAAGAGCATGCCAAAAGTAATGTTAAAAAATAAAATGAACGTCCGTCTTTCGAAGTGGCCTTGTGGCAGGCAAATAGTTCAGGGTGTAATGTGTCAAAACTGGCTCCATATATCAGCTGATATAGACTCCAGCATCCTCAAAAAAGGCTTAATGGGGTAGCAAATGGACTGATGGAAGGACATGTTTTTTTAGTTTAGAAGACACAATGTGTTTTCTCCATAACAGCATTTGGGCCTCTGGTAAGCTACTAACATTTTTGTGGCCATTAATAAAAACTGTCACCATCAAGGGGAGTTTGCCCAAGCAGTCTGCATGTGTTTTGTGGACCTGGAGAAGGCATTCGACCGTGTCCCTCGTGGGGTTTTGTGGGGGGTGCTCTGGGAGTATGGGGTAGTGAACCCCTTGATACAGGCTGTCTGTTCTCTGTATGACCGGTACCAGAGCCTGGTCCGCATTGCCGGCAGTACATCCGAGTCGTTTCCAGTGAGGGTTTGACTCCGCCAGGGCTACCTTTTGTCACTGATTCTGTTCATTACTTTTATGGAAAGAGTTTCTAGGCAGAGCCAGGGCGTTGAGGGGTTCTGGTTTGGTGACCTCAGGATTGGGTCACTGCTTTTTGCAGATGATGTGGTCCTGTTGGCTTCATTGGACCTGCAGCTCTCGCTGGATCAGTTTGCAGCAAAGTGTGAAGTGGCTGGGATGAGAATCAGCACCTCTCCAGGTCAGGGATTAGATTTTACCTCAAGTGGAGAAGTTCAAGTACCTCAGGATCTTGTTCAGGGAAGGATAGATCAGGAGATCAACAGGGGGATCAGTGTGGCGTCGTACTGATGCAGACTCTGCACCGGTCTGTCGTTGTGAAAAGGGAGCTGAGCCGGAAGGTGAAGCTCACGATTTACCAGTCGATCTTCCTTCCTATCATTACATATGGTCATGAGGGGTCATGTGGGTCGTGACCAAAAAAACAAGATTGCGAGTACAAACGGCTGAAATGAGACTCATGTCACAAACACCATACGTATCTACACTCCATATGTGAGCAGCAGATTCCATAGATAGCTGTAGTCGTGTGGTGTGGACTCTGTCGGTGGAGTTTTCGCAGACAGCCTATTGTAGTTACACAGTCCAAAGCTGACTCTGCTGTTTAGTTAGCCTTTAGACTGCCACCATTCACCAGGGATGCACTAAAAACATCATCAGACCACTGGACACCATCCAGCTCAGCCAGAGAAAGTGGGCTAGAAAGTTAATGACCACATGTCTGAAGACTGCAGAGAGACTTCCTGTGGACTCCCAGTACTGACCCGCTGTCTGCCACAGGAGCGCTGGGGGACACAGGGTGGGTCAGGAGGAGCATCTGGGCATTTCTTAGCTGAATTTTGATACAAGGTAAACATATTAATATTTTATAAGTGAGGAAACACTAAAGGCTATGAGGTTTAGATCTCGATGGGATTCCAGTAAAAATCAAATAGAGATATAAGTATTTGAGATCAGAGTGGCAGGGTGGTGCAGCAGGTAGTGCCTGTGCTTCACAACAAAAAGGTCGCTGGTTCGATCCCCGGGTTGGGCGGGACCTTTCTCTGTGAAGTTTGCATGTTCTTCCATGATTTTGTGGGTTCTCTCTGGGCGCTGTCTTCCTCCCACAGACGAAAAACAAATTGCTCTCAGGCATGGGTGTGAGTATAAATGGATGTCTGTCTCTCTATGTGGCTCTGAGATTGGCTGGTCACTGGTTCAGGGTGTGACCTGCATCTCGTTCAGTGTCAGCTGGGATAGGCTCCAGTCCTCCGTGACTCCAGAAAGTATAAGTGGTCCAGATAATTAACAAATGGGTGTTTGAGATCACTGCATAGAGGGTGGACTTTTCTAATCAATGTTGAAAACTTATAAACTGGCAAAAGTATTTGAGAAATTGGTCTTTGATCAACTGAAGGAATTCTTAGAATCAAAGTAACACTGCTGGCTCCTCTGCATTGCGAGGAACCAGATGAGGTGGCTCAGGCATCTGGTCAGGATGCCTCCTGGACGCCTCCCTGGTGAGGTGTTCTGGGCACGTCCAGGAGGCAGGCAGCCCTGGGGAAGACCCAGGACACGCTGGAGAGACTGTGTCTCACAGCTAGCCTGGGAACACCTCGGGAAGAGCTGGACGAGGTGGCCGGGGAGAGGGAGGTCTTAGCTTCCTTGCTCAGGCTGCTGCCCCTGCGACCCAACCACCGATAAGCAGGAGAAAACTATACAGTACTGTCACCAACAAGTTTTAAGACAGTTAGCTGATATTTGTTGATAGATAGGCTAACAGTGGGTTTGACCTTCAGCCAGCTACTTTATTTTTTTAATGGCTATCACTAAGTTACCAAGAGACATCTCTGTAGCAGAATTAATAGCTATTTGCTTAATATAGATAGAACCATTAATTTTTCATGTAGCCAATCATTTTAATTTTTGATAATGGAAATAATAAACTACCCTGAAATGCAATGGAGTTTGTTAGCTAACTAGTTAAATTTTGCCCTTTACCACTAGCACGCCTTGGCCCTACTCTACTCGGCCCTACTCGATTTGCAGCGTGTTCTCACTAGCCTGGTAACTCCTAAAAAAAGCTAGTTTTAGTACCTACTCCGCTCTGTTTCCAAGCGAATTGAGCCAATATTAAAAGATGATGTCACCGACTGCCGGCTACTGATTGGTCAGACAATGTCGTCATTGATGAGTCATGAGCACGACGGCCTAGCATGCTAGCGGTAGCTACCATTAGCTTACCCTCTTACGTCTTTTCTTTGCTCTCGATTGCTCTCATCCTCGGCTTCATTCTAATGTATAGCTTCCAAAACTCTCCTGTGCTTCTCTAGGGGTATTTCTTCTTGCCACCTGCAGCCTTCTTCTGCTTTCCTTTTGTACTCGGTTTGTGACAAAAAGCCACAGATTGTTGTGTCGCGCTCAAAATGACATCAACGCAGTGCCGCTCAGCTGTTTACAGTAATGACTGGGGCTAGTAGAGTAGAGTAGGGCTAATGGAAAAGGGCCATTTGTTTGCCTGTTAAATGGTGAATTTAAGAAACAGCCAGGCTCTCTTGGTGATGGATCTGAAAAATGTCTGTATTACTTTGAAGTACGTTATTAGCCATTATTCATCAGCTTCATAAGTTTTGATGGGAAAATTGAATTTCAGCCTGAATAATTTTTTCCATTATACAACAGTGAGATGAAAATTTAGGATGAGTGTCAGGTATAAGTAAATGTTGTGAGAGGATCATTTGCAAAACAGAATAGAGCTGAAGACATTGAATCAGATGCAGCAAAGAGGGAAGATCCTAATTCCAAAAGTTATATTTAACCCTGTTGGAAATTTAGCATCAAAGAAGTTAGTTTGGTTGCAATATTTCAAACAGTTCTTGGGGTTTCAAACGTTGTGTTTAACTTTCATTTGTACATGAGAAAAGGGATTTTAGGATTAAGACTTACCAAAGTGTGTCAGCTCACCCGAATCAGGCCAGAGCTGCGAACATCTCACTGAACTCTGAACAGGATACAGGGCAGACTCCCAAGGAAAAAGCAGAAAGAGAGCTGAAATGAAACATGAAGATTATTCCAAAAGTAAGAAAACTTCTATACAGAGCAGATGACTTTGTTGATGTAACTGTTTGTGACATATACAACACATATCGCATTGTTTGATCCCCTTTCTTGAAAAGTACCCTTACACAAGCTGCTGCAGGTGACACAGACATGTCAAAAGTAACATGCAAACAGTGAAAAGGCTTTTAAATGGATGATGATCAGCTCTGTCCCTGTAAGGAAAGCACATACTTCTAGTTTGACATTCGAAACAAAACATATGATGGTACAATTTTAAGCCATAAAATTGTATTTGTAGATGTAGTACTTTTTTGTGCTTGTTTGTGTCCTTAATTGTCCTTTGGTCTGCAAATGTTAAAAAAGGTTTTGATATCTATTTGTGAGCTGTTTTATATGGACATAATTGTTTTGATGAGTAAGTATAGGCCTATATGTGTTTACTACCTGTGATAAGCACCAAACACACATGTAGGTCGAGGCTGTACATCTATTACATAATAAACCCCAGGAAGTACAAAACAGAGCATATTAAAGGACATTTTCTTTAAAGAGGGATGGCAGATTTCTTGTTGACCTGAGAGTTCATCAGGTGGAGTGGCAGCATTAACACATGTTTATGTCTTTATGTACAAGTCTTAATCTTGAATTATCTGATCAGAGCAATGGTTCTCTGATTAAAGATGCTATGAGGAGTTTCTAAGTAATTACAAAAAAGTCTCACTTTTAGATATATGCCTGATTGAACTACACACTTTAAGATGAGTTTTATAGCATCAAAATAGGTTATCTATAAATGCTATTCCTTAGCTTCGTGGTTGGGTTGGACAGAGCTGGACTGGCCTGGATACTCAACTTCGGGAACAAGACAATTAAAACTAGAGCAAATTTATATTATTCGGACTAGGAGCACCGGGCTGTAAGTAGAAATATATAGCCGGCTACAAAACTACAATATTAAATTTTCCAAAAATTGCTTGTTGTCACACATCAAAAACTACCGCTATGTAACTAGAAAGAGATACACTACCTTGTTGCTTTGCATCCTGTAGGTTGTTGAAAAAAGAAGTTGTAAAGGAATGCAGAGTTCTGAGGAAGGTCCGTGCTGCATTTTTATTAGCATCACAACAAACGCACGCTTTGGCTTGGGTCACATCTTTAAGACAGTTGTCACGCGTGCTCATGGGTAGCAGAGTCTTTATGTTGCCGGAAATAGATTCTCCTCAAAGCAACTTTCAGTAATGACTTCTCCCAGCATGAAGTGAGACAATGTGTGTGACCTTTTTATTTGACCAAGTTGTGTTGTCCATGTTTGCTTCAGCTCCCTTTAAATACTATCAGAGACAGTATGCTGAGCAAAGCTACATTAGCTTTACTACCATAGCAAAGTGAACCTAATGAGCTGGTCACCCAAACACAAGCAGTTCAAAGTGAAGACTCTATTCATGTCTGAATCTGCCCACAGTAGTACTGCTTATGTTTGGACCAAAATGTGGCGTGTAGTATGTTAAAAAATCTTTACATTGTAAAGACTTGTGGAAAAAATGTACACTTAGGATCAGACCAGTTGTTTTGTGTGCCTATGTATGTGATCCACAATGTAAGTAGGTCAGAGATTAACAATGATGCACAGCAACAGCTTGTTTTTATGGCAGACACATTAGTGTATTAGAGTTACTGTTATACAATTTAGAATAAACTGAAATTTCTGATGTGGGTTATATTTTTTTGTTAATTAGGCTGTCCAACACAGTATGTTGCAGTTATATTTATAATGCAGTAGCCGAACAGCTCAATAGATTCATGACACATGTGTTGATCTGCTGTCAGTTCCTTTTTAAAGTGTCTGCCCTTAAATGTGCAAGAAGTCAAAGCCTGATGGAAATGTCTTTCCTCTGAATATTCCCATGTAAGCTGAGCATCTCTCAGTGAGGTGTTATCATGCCAACACTTCAAATCAATTGAAATAATCAGCAAATTGAAATGGACAAACAATCAATGGGAACAGAATGCCTTTTAGTCTCCCTCCAAAAAAATCAATGAATTTAATTGTGCTGCAAGACACATAATTCTGGTGTTTTAATCAATCTTTTCAGCCTCCAGAGAAAGCTCATCACAAAAAGCAACTAACCCCCCTGGACTGGCTGTTGTGTCAGTAGCAGATGCGATTTTTGTGATTCACCAATAAAAGACTTGCTTAGGGGCTTCTCTGATGTGGGAACAAAACGTTTATGTAAGCCTTGCACATTACATAGCTGATCAGTATTCAAGCAGCTGGAATTAAGATGACAGTGATGTTAAGTATAAGAGGAAAATCATATTTCATCCTTAAAATGGTATCTTATGTAATTGATAGAAGAACAATGGAGGTTAACTGTCTAAAACTGAGTATTTCCCCGTATGAGAAATTGGTTCTGATCAAAAACTGTCCATACAAAAAACAAGTTTGTATTGCTCATGCCAAGAGACATAATAGGAAAAATAAATGGAAAACTTGAATGATAGATCCAAGAACTCCAGTAAGCTACCATGCTGTGTTTAACACAAAAAAGCTACATGTAACACAATTTTGAGTATGTATTTACTTTTTCAAGCGGTTCATATTTATTCAGACCTGAAAGCAATGCTAACCACAGCAGTATGTGTTTTTGATCCATGATGAACCATGGTGGGCGATTGTATAACTGCTGTCTTCTTCCTGTTCTCAAAACGTGGAAATTAAATGTCTTTGAAAGGTCAGAAATAAAACACATGCAACTGATGATCTATAGCATCTTTCAGAGCCACACAGGCCCCAAAATCCCAAGAATGCTTCAATGGATTTTCTTTAAACTTGACAATCACATCCACTCTAAATGGAAGATTAACTAATTACATTTTGAATATCAATGTTTAAGGTCATGTTGCCTCATTTTTATCCTTTTTATAAAATTTCAGCTAATTAGACTTTTAAAATAATAAAATGACCTCTTTAAAAACACTTTACTTTACTTGGCTTTCTGTCAATTTCTACCTCTGGAGGGCATAATATATAAGACAGTAGTTGTGTTGGTAAGGTAAGCATTCAACCGGCCATATTTTTTAGAAAATTAGAGCACAAACCTCTACCATGGCATTTCCAACACTGTCATGGGAGTTATTATAAATATGACAATTGCCCTATTTCACACTGAAGACATTCATTAACTAGAAAGCACTCAGAAGAGCGCAGACCTCCGCCAGCGCCACAGTCCTCAGCCATATTGTCATTTTGACCATAAATATAAGTCCTACCTTTATTTCATCTAAATATTTAAATTCCTTGATCATGAAAACATACCATTAGCAACTGGATACATAATGATATCTATTGTAGTTCAGTAGTTATTCACAGAAATCACATTTTTCGCCATGGCGGCCAGACGCTGATCCCGATCAACACCAAAATCGAATCAGTTCTTCCTTTTCCCATTTCCTGAAACATTCATCCAAATCCATCCATTACTTTTTGAGTTATTTGTTCACGGACGGATGGACGGACAAACTCTCCCGAAAACATAACCTCCTTGGCGGAGGTAATAAATCCTGGATCTACATCTGGATTTGGATCACAAGACAACCAAGTCACTTCTTCCTTATGCCATGATCAACTCTCTGTGAAAATGTCATGATCACTCACTGAGAACGTGTTAAATTATTTACAAAATAAATAAAAAAAATCCTGGAGCTGCAGCCAGATTCGGATCATTACCAAAATCTTATTAGTTCTTTCATGTGCCATGAACAACATTCACTAAAATCTAATCAAAATCTGCTCTTAACTCTTTTTCTGCTCACAAACGAACAAACTCAAACAAAAACACAACCTTCTTGGCAGAAGCAAAATAAAATCAGATGGACAAAGTTTATGATCAGACTGGTAGATTTTCCTCTTACAGCACACTCCCTGTTATGCCTGTTTTTACATTTAAACAGTCCATCAAACAATGGTGTGAAGTATTTCCTGACATTTAATGCTCCTCAAGGATTTCTTGTGTTTTAGGTATTTTAAAGACAAAACATAAATAATTTGTCTAGTGCAGCAAATAACACTGTTCACACTCACCAGAGCAGTGCATGGTATTTACTTTCCAGTCTAATATAAGGTGCTGCTCTAAATGAATGTAAAAGGTTATTTGTTAATTGCTGATTTGGGCTGACTGTTGCGGTTTCTCTGTCCTTCATATTGACAGCTCAGAGCCCAGGAGACTGCAGCGGCAGCCCCTGTTGGTCTCCAGTGCTGCTGTATTGTAATGAATTGGTGTCACTTCAGACTGACTGTTTCCTGTAGCTGAATACTGATAGATAGGTCAAGTCACAAGCTTTTTCAGACTGTTAGGGGCTCTCCACAGTATTCTGTGGTATGCAGTCACCAGTTTTTAATTAAATGTTTGAGAAAGACAAACAACCCGTTTCTGCCTTAAATTATTGCCTTCAGTGGTGCGGTGCGAGCACAAAGAGGGAACAAGCGAAGACCATAGTCAGCTGCCATTCATGGCCTGGCTGTGATTACAGCGTTAGAAGTAGGTTCACTAGCACACTTATTCCCTATGTGGCGGACATGAGATGCCAAAAGGGGGTCCCAAGTTGCATTTTAATTAAAAGGACACATATGAAATGGTTTCCAATGGGACATTTTACTGAGTATTACAAGGATTTAATTATAAAATTACTAAAACGAAATGAAACCACAGCCAGTAAGTGAGATTAATGCAAAATTAAATAATTAATTCTAGGTTAAAAAATAGTAATAATAATAACAACAATAATAAATAAGTTTGTATGTGTGGTTCAGCACACAATGTCCCTGTTCATACATTATATTAACACAAGTAACAAGCATTTTTGACATTCACTTACCAAGTGTATAGGTGCAACAATCTGCCTTCAGAAAAACATGAAATCAAATTCACCTCTTTGTGAATATAATAAAAAAAGAATTAAATTGATAATTTAAAAAAACAGAGGAGCTGTGTGAAGATACTGGCTTAAAAGGGTTACGTTCTAAAAATATAATTAATATTTGACATGTTTATTTCAGGCCAAAGTACTTTTAAAAGGCTGACTTATTTAAAGTGGAAAAAAAAGGCTTTGGGGCATCAGAGGATTTGTCTGGAGGGGTGCTCTACCACCAACTGGAAGGTCAAAGGTTCAAGCCCGTACTGACTATCAGGGGTTGATATGTTCTTGGGAAAGACACTGAACAAATTACCCCCACTGCTGCATGTATTCAATTGTAATGTGTCACATCAAAGCAGGGTACACTTTCCCCCTTCCCAACCATGCACTACAACACCTCATTAGTTTATGTTTTCTAAGATTAACCTGTGATCTGAGGTGTGCTAAGAGACAATTAGTCCTGAAAATTGGCTCAGAAACTTGCTCAATATTTATGACCAAGAATCTTGGGAAAAGCTGAGAATTCCCAAGTCATGACTCAATGACTTATGACGTGTAATGGAAGGTAGCCAATCAAGAAAAAAGCTGACTGGGGAATAAGGGGACAGGCGTAAATAAAAACAAGCACGGTCGACCTAAAACATAAAGTTTAGTGGACCTTAGAAATGGAGAACCAGCTCACTTGTTTACGTTGTCTCCACAATTTTTCCAGTCTTTTGTTAGAAGGCAAGCTGTGTTTAAAATACATTGGAACATGATGGACAATTACAAGCTTGCAAAGTTTGGACATAGGCATACATTTACAGTTCATATATTGAATAAATCAGATCACAAATAAAGTTACTCAGCAGAGATCTCTCTCCAGGGCATCCACTTTATCCACAAAGGCAGACATTCAGTTCAGACAGAACCCACCTTAAGCAAAGCTAACAGGTAACAAAACATATCTCGAAATATGGACATTTATTGTTCTATCACTTGTGTATATAAGCTTTTTTTAATCAACCAGAGCATGTGTGTGTGTATCTCACCCTGAAACCATACTTCCTCAAAACCACTGATAACACACACACATACACACACTCGTACCCACACACACAAGACTTTGCATTCATGCAGATTTATTTACCTTAGTTCTTGAAATATTTACATATTTTTTATTTCAGGATTTTTCCCTTCAAAAATAGTCCCAAGACCACCATCATTCCCTCCTCTTGTATGTCCTCTTCAATTTTGTGTATTGTGTTTTTTTCTCTGTTTCTTCTTCATTTTTGTTAGATCCTGTTTGATCCCGTGAGATTTCTGGCTTGAAGGACGAGATCCTAGATCGGTGGTGGGACAACATTGTTATGTGTCTAGTGTGCTGTGTTAAGATTATCAGAGCACACCATTCACAGTTCGATCTAAACTGTACAATGCCAAATTTTTAACTTTGAGCACTAATTTCGTGGCACAGCGCAGGGGCGAAGAGCCGATGCACCCCGCGCTGCCAATTTGACAATTTGGTAGACGGTCTGCGCAGACATGGGTGTGACGGCGCACCAGGGGGAGGTGTCGACAGATTCATGTTGACGCAGTGACAATTTTCTGCCAAAAAACTGTGCGGAGGTGCGCGGAAATCTCGCCAGCTCCAACCTGGTCTATTCTCGGCGCAGGCCAAGCGCACCCTCCGCAGCTGTAATTTGGTGACAGGCGCACATCTGCGCACACGTCAACAAAGCCCCAGAGGCAGATTTCCAGAGTGTCAGGCACATTTTAATGCTATAAACAATCACAGCAATCACCATTTGATGTAACCATCTGAACCAGCATATACATTTGTATCTATATTAACTGTCCCGTCACATCTGATGTCGGATTAAAGCCGTTTGTCATAAAGGAAACTTAACCTGACAGCAGCTGGAAGTTTGATGCACATCTTACAAGTCAACAATAAACACCCTTAACATCTGATACTGAGTATATATCTGGCTTCTCTCATTTCATTAAATTCAAAGAAAAGAGGGAGAAAAAAGATGAAGAAAAAAAGACATAAATAAATTTTTGTCACTCAGGATTTACCTGTGATTTCCCATATTTCTCTATTTTAGTCTTTATTATTAACATGATCTAAAAAGATGGAGTGCATTATTGCAAGGAGGATGAGGAGGAGACACCGGGAGAGTATACAGTATATCACTAAAGGCTCTGCTATTTTGCGATGACAAACCAGGAAGGCAGGTGGATCACAAGCATTATGAATGGATAAGCCAGCTGCTGTGTAACCGTCTCTTAATTTCTTACTCCTATAAATGACAATGGAGCAGATTACAACTGTCCCAGGGGCTGGCCCACATGGTGACACGCTCCGATGCGTGCCCCGATGGCCAGTTCGTTCTCCTAGTTGCTGAAGTGACAGCAGCTCTGACCCTCTCCGTTACCAGGTCTTTCCAGCATACTGTTTACGCGGTGGCGGGGATCATTTAGACCAATCAGATGCTGCGCCTTGGCCTCAGCGCATTTAAAGGCAAGGAGAGGCGCTCGTTTGATTGGTGAAGACAGCACTCGGCTGTGTTAAACCCACTCAGGCCTTTTCTCCTCCCTCTCTGGCACTTGCGCAGAGGGGCAGGGACGAAGGCGTGGATGTGCCTCTCTGCGCCTTGAGTGCGCCCCTTTTGGCACTGCAGGAAACTTGCAAAGTGCCCTGTCCCCGCGGCAAAGGCCGGCGCAGGGCAGGTGCCCCTTCGACTGCGCCTGGTCTACAAAATTAGAGCCCTTTATGTGTGGGGTCTCTAACAGATAAAAAAAAATCCTCAGATTTAAAAAATCCTTATGTGTGTACTCCACTCTAGGCACAGCCACATTTTTGGGAGAAAAACAAAGAGAGCCCTAGTTAGAAGGGTCAAATCCCCCATTCCTCGTACATGCAGCCAAATTTGCTCCTTGACACGGTGAGCTGAAAAGTTGGAAGGAGGTTTTTTTGGTACATTAAGGTTTAAATACACACTCACACACAAAGTGCTTAAAGTAAATCCCCACTCTCACATTTCTGTATAAACTTTTTCTTATTAGTCAGAACTGTTTATGACTCACAAATAAAACTGCAGTTGGTTTACCGAGGGCATCAGCACTCATCTACACCTATCTTTCTGCCTGCTTCCTGCTTTATTTGTGACTGCTGAAGCCTAAAGTGCCTTGACTCAGCATCTTGTGTGGAAAAGTTGAGTATTTTTAACTTGATGCACGCCCAAAAACTGCTGGATAATGCCAGTGTTCACTGACTGATAGATATATCTGGAAAGCCTTAGGTTGCAGGGGAGCAACTGTTTTACTGTAGAAACCTTTCTTGCAACACAACCATGTGCTATTAACCCTTCTAAAAACACATATATGTATATTGATGCTAACAGATTACTTTTATAGGAATTTTTGCAATCAGTGTGTAAATGTGAGAGTTCTGAATTGCCAACTTTAAACCCTCATTGCAAAAGAGTGATATAGAAATGGATTGATGAATTTACCAGATACCAGTGGTAAATGGTAAAAGCCGTTTAGCTTAAAGGTGCTATGAGTAGAATGTATTTCCGGCGACATAAAGACTCTGCTACCCATTAGCACACGCGGCGACTGTCGTAATGTTGCGTTCCAGTAACCTCGGAACTGGGAGTGACATCATCTCCGACTTATCAGCGTTCCAATTGAAGTGGGAAAAAAACATGCCGATATACCAGGCTATTGTTGGCTGTTGTTAGCACGCCCTGCGTTGTTGTTCACAAATATCACATGAAGAATGTGATTATTACTATGGCAGCATTTTTGTAAATACAAGTCTAACAATACTATGTATACAGCTGATCTAGAGCGACACACCCCAGTCAGAAGTGCAAATAAATTGATTATTACAGGAGCTAAATAACTGTTCACACTGGGGGCATCCATCTTCGATTGTCAACTCGGGGGTGGCGAGGTTTCACCAAGTTCCCAGTAGGAAATTCAAACTTCGGAGGGTGTTCCAGTTGCAGTTTCCTACTCGGAACCTGAAAATTCCTACTTGGAACGCACCAAAAGACGTGACCCAAGCCAAAACGCGTGTTTGTTGTGATGCTAATGAATGCAGCTCGGACCTTCCTCAGAACTCTGCATTCCTTTTCAACTTCTTTTTTCAACAACTTACAGGATGCAAAGCAACGAGGTAATGTATCTCTTTCTAGTTACATAGCGGTAGTTTTTGATGTGTTACAACAAGCAATTTTTAGAAAACGTAGTATTGTTGTTTTGTAGCCGGCTATATTGCTACTTACAGCACGGTGCTCTAAGACGTGTCCAAATAATATAAATTTGCTCTAGTTTTAATTGTCTTGTTCCTGAAGTTAAGTATCCAGGCCAGTCCAGCCCTGTCGACCCGACCGCGAAGCTAAGGAATAGCATTTATAGATAACCTATTTTGATGCTATAAAACTCATCTTAAAGTGTGTATTTTGATCAGTGATATATCTAAAAGTGATACTTTTTTGTAATTGCTTAGAAACTCCCCACAGTCCCTTTAAATAGCACTTTTGTTCCCTCTTTGTAGTAATTCAAAGCAGCTTTACACTGCTGCTCACATTTACCCATTCACACCCATCCACTCTCACATTCACTCTCTATGTCACTTGTCCATCAGTATCAACTAACATTCACACCCTTTCATACCAATTTCCACACCACTGAAATAGCAGTGGGAGCAACTTGGGGTTAAGTTAAGGACACATTGCCATGTGACAACCAGAGCCGGGCTTGAACTTGCAATCTTCTAGTTACAGACAGAACATACTGCACCACGGATGTACATGATAACATAGGTAATAGGAGGATAACAAAAGACTTTTACATACATGTTTATGCTATTATGGACAAGTACAGGCAGACAACTAAACTGATGACACTAAGTAATTCAGTCACTAGACAAACATACTATTGAACAAGTGACCAATATTAGCAACAGGTCTAAGTTTTTTTTTCTCTCTTGCTATGCCAGCTCTGCTTTCCATCAGTACTACACTTTCTCTTTTAACCCTCCACCATCCCAACATCCATTTGTTGGCTCAGACAAGAGGTTCAAGGTTCTCTGTCATTGCTCCTTAAATTCTGTATGTGAAATAAACTCTCAAATAATATGGTAGGAGCCTAGGCACCAATCTCAAATTGTATTCTCTGCTGTTACAGTTAATGTTTTGAAAAAAGTTCCCTATCTGACTGAACTGCATTTTAAGTGTTTGAAAAGGGTTCAAATAAGCAGTTAGACAAAACAACATATTTTTCACCAGTGGTGTATTCCACACACTGGAGATTACAGCAACATTTTTACTGAAAGACCATACAAAATGCTCTATCACTAAAGTGGGGTTAGAAGTTAGATTTTTCAGATAAAGAGGAAATACTGCTATAAACTGATTCTCTTGCCTTAATTGGCAGGGTTTGCTTGAGGGTAAATGCTCCCCGAGAGGCCTGCTTTTAAGGGGAACAAGAGTTAAAGAGATTGGATTTTTTTAGAGGATGCAGAGATTCTGTCTGTGTTGCAAACAGAAATTGGTCATAATTAGAAATCTCCTCAATGGTTTGACAATTACTTTAAAGGTTAGGATAACACTTTAAGCTCTGGGAAGAAGTTGCGAACTTATAACAGCCAGAAATGTGAGCAGTGTGATTTCTCTGCTGGTGTCAAACAGGGCAACCAAAATGCAGAATGGAAAAAAAAGAGAATTAAAGATTCTAATAGTCTGGTCACAAAAGTGAGCCAGACAACTGGACTTAGAGTCATAGGGACATGGACTTGAGTCATCTTGAGTTGCTAATTTGATGACTTGCAACTCGACTCAGACTTGGGAGGTAAAAACTCAAGACTTGACTCAAACTTGGGAGACATTGACTCCAGACTCGACTCAACTTGAGACATGAGTCCAAAGAATTGGTGCTCTCATAGTGCTTTTCTAGTTCATAGTGTAAATTTGTATTAAATAAATAGCTGCCTCTAAAAAAACACACTTTCTAAAAAATTTCAGAAAGGCCATTTGAGCTGCAATTTAAAGGTTGCATACAGTTCCAAATAAACATATTTTTTGAAACATGCATGACACTTCTTTAATGGAATGTGCACCCTCCTGTCTAAATGATGTAGGACCCTAATTTCCTGGCGCAGCACAAGGTGGCGAATCCTGGCGCACCCCGCGCAGTGACAACTTCCTCTGGTGCACTGCTGTGTGCAGCCAATTTGCTAGACCGACTGCCCAGACATGGGTGTGACGACGCACAAGGGGGAGGTGTCAACAGATTCAGGTTGGGGCAGTGACAATTTCATGCCAAAAAACTCTGTGGAAAGTGTGCTGAAAGCTCGCTAGTTCCAACCTTGTCTATTTTCGGCACAGACGAAGCGCATCCTCAGCAGCTGTAATTTGGTGGCACATGTCACCAAAGCCTCGTAGGTAGGTATCTAGGGTGTCAGTGTGGTTTTCTTTTTGCATGTTGCCTGCCACACAACATAGCTTTACACCATTGATGCTACAGGGAGGAGACATTACAGGACTTATGATGGAAAGAAGCCAAACTCTGCTCTATCAGCAGAGAGAGCAGCAGAGCGCATGTGAGAGGAGATACCACCTAGCTGTGCAGCTCTGTCCTTAAATGTGCTTATTTGCCTCCCATTTATACATGTTTTTTTGCCACAATTTATTCAGTCACATTAAAGATACACAAAATCATTCATGAGAAAAGTAAGTTGTATTTCAGCATGTCTCCTTTCTCTTCCTCCTTGGAAGAGAAAGCGAGTGTTACTATATTAGCACTTGGACTGCTGGTTGAAGAAGGAGGGAGCCAGAGGGGAGCTGTTCTCCACTGCTTTAAAAGAAAAATACTTTTGCCTTAACCGTTATCCCAACTTCAATCCCACCAAAGCCCTCAAAGCTTATCATGGAGAGGGTGGAGGACACGGTGTCCTCAATTGAGCTCATCGTGAGGCCAGTGGAGAGGCTGCCTCCGGTGCCTTTCTTTTTAGCTTTTTTTTGGCCTTTCTCTTTACATTATTAAACCCGATTTTTACATTGGACAGTGGTTCTCAAAATATTTGGTCATACTTGATTGACAATATTAGTAACTTCCTCACAGGCTGTTTGTGTATCATAAGCCGGCGGAGCACAAAATCATTCATGGGAAAAATACATTTTATCTAAACACGTCTCTTTCCCCTTCCTCCTCTTGGACTGCTGGTTGGAGAAGGAAGGAGGGAGCTTGAGGAGAGCAGTCCTCCCCTGGTTCGGGGATTCAGACCAGGGAAGGACGACTGGAGCCTATCCAAGCTGTCATTGGCTGAGAGGTGGGGTACACCCTGAATCGGTTGCCAGTTGATTGCAGGGCCACATAGAGAGACAGACAACCATTCACGCTTACACCCATACCTAAGGGGCAATTTACAGTGACCAATTAATGAGCATGTTTTGGTCTGTGGGAGGAAGCCGGAGTGCCCGGAAGGAACCCACGCATGCACAGGAAGCACACCAATCCGGGGATCGAACCAGGTACCTTCTTGCTGTGAGGCACATGTATTACCTGCTGCATCACCGTGCCGCTCTATATAAATGAATCCATGACAAGCAGAAAGACACAATTCATTCAATTGTGCATGAAATAACAAGAAAGAGATGGACAGGCTGTTACTAAAGAGTTAATCTGATTACTGGAGGCAGTGGCAGGCTAACACTAACCATTTACTCACAATGTTTGATTTAAGCTAATTAGTGGTGGGTTAGCTCTGCCTGTCTCTTCCTTGATATTGCATGAACAGTCAAAAGAATGGTGTCTATCTGCTTGCCATGGACTGGGGAGTGAGAAAAGACATGAAACCAAAAAATAAAGTGTTGTCATATCGCTTTAAATGTAATTATGAGAAACAATCACAGCAAAGTGAGTTCTTTCATAATATTAAAGATGACCAGACTCATCTGAGAAACTCGAGGACATCATTTTCTGTGTTTATGATGCTCTCTGAAACTTTTAGTCTCAAAATGCATCTCTGCAGTAGTTGATGGCAAAACTGCATTATGTTCAGTCGACAACAACAGGACTTCAGACATCCATAAATCTGAGTAATGTCAAGTTAGTCACGGTCTGCAAATGGTCACTCTACTTGTATATTTAGGCATGAAGGACTCCAACAGTCCTGTCCAAAGAAATGCAGAAATGCAGCCTAACACTTGCCAGAAGAAAGAGATGGAAGTGGAGAAAGCATACATGCAACTAAGAAATTATGTCTTGGCCTGGCAAGGGCCTTGCTGATGTGGTATAACTGCTCCGTCTTCATTGTTGTGCTGTCTATCCAAGGTGTACCTCTCTTTGGCTGTGCCTTACACAGTTGTAAGCTACCTTTGCAGCTGTTTGAGTTAAATACTGTGCTTCCACCTGCAATGAAATGCTAATCATTAGCATGTTTTTGGCAAAAAAAGGCCTCATCCACACGAAGACGAAACGCTTAACAGTTTCCAAAACGATTGTCATAAAGACGAAGGCGTCTCAGAATATGTGTGCGTCCACCTGAATGCACTCGATACGCATCAAAACGCTGTAGAAACACATGCCAGACCTCTAGGGGCGCTGTAACGATATGACGGAAACAAGCGGAAACAGACGAAAAAACAGTGGGCATGTGCACTTGCGGCAAAAGTTGTAAACAGAGATTGTGATAATGTGATCATAAAGTGCCGTAATGTGTCCTCGATAATTGCTTGTTCAACTCGGTGGTGATTGAGAAGAAGGAGATTTTGCTGCAACAGGGATAGTAGGGTCACTAGCTTCATTAGCACATATGCTACACCGTACGCCGCCATTGTTGTTGTTGTTGCCGCGTGTGGCGCATGCGTGTCAATGACGATATGAAACTATGACGTAAGCGTATCAGAAAAGTTACAGAGAGCCAGTAAACACGGAGCTGCGTATACGGCGTTTCAAAATCTTTCCACTCTGGAACCTGGATTCAAAAATGTTCGTTTACAGACCCCCGAAATGCCGTCTTCGTATGGATGATACGCAGATTCGGCAAAAAATGTATGCGTTTAGACCTCGGTTTGGCTTCGTGTGGATGGGGCCTAAGTTACTCATACACCTCACTGAAAACCTAGAGATCCTATGCCATAAAAACTGACGCTGGTTTGAAGGCAGAAGGATGTCACATCAAATATGGATTAGTTTGTATTTCTCTGCTATTCACTCTTTTTGTCTAGTACATAAATAAAACAGTAACCAATAGCAATTTAGAAAACATTTTGACTTTATAGTACTCACCTGCCTAGAGCTTGAAACTTTTCATTTTCACTTTTAAAACCCGTCTTCAGTTTTTATTAAAAATAAACAGCAAACTTAGGGCCTGAGAAAAAAAAAATCATGTCAGATTTAGTTTGTACTTGTCAGAGTTGCCCACTTTCATCTTACAGTCAGGTTAAACTCCAGACCAAAGGAAACCAGACCTTGTATAGCTCCAGAAGGAGCCGGGTCCGTTTCCGGCTGAATATGTTTATTCAGTTCTGGAGACTCTTTGGCTGTAATCAGCTTGCATAAATCTCTTTGATGATAGCCCCTAGAACATCTGCTGGAGCAATAAAAAAATCCAGGGAGGCAATAAAATGTCTGGCCGAACATATGCTAATGGAAATGTGAGTTGTTTTGAAAAGTTTGTCCCGAAGTAATCGCCAGAGTGTGACCATGTTCTTTATAAATTCTCATAACCATCATTTTGAATTGACCATAGCTCATGTCTTTATTGCCATTTTTTGCAGTTAGCTGATCACCACAAAGCGTCCTGAGGTTACCTAGTTTAGGGATGTGGAGTTTCATTGCTAATGCTATAGCAGCTTTGTCCTTCATCAGGTCCTAATACCTCTTCTTCACACACTGCCCTCACACAGACATAAAAATCACAGTGTGCTGTTGGACTGATGATATTTGACTTTTATATATAAATTTGATTACAAGCTACAACAGCAGATGTATGTGTTCAAATTCTGTGTCTGCCTCTGTTTTGAAGGTACTCAGAAGATATTCATGCTACTTATAAAAACTATGACACACCATAGACTATGCATTAACATAGACTGAGGCTACGTTTACATGGAAACTCCTGACTTCAAGCCGCAAAGATTCTTCCTTTGCGTTTCAAATTCTTCTGCGTTCAGATGACAACGCTGGAGACGAGTTAATCCCCTGTAAATCCGCTGTAGTGTGCATGCCGGTTCAGTAGATGGCGGTGTAGGTCTGCAGAGAGGCAGCATTGCTACCACACACAAACAAAGAAGAATAACATTTCACAAACAATAATGGCGAATAGACGCACAGAGACGCAGGAGTTTCTTTTCTGGACAACAAATCTGTCTGGATAGTTTTGTCTGGATAACAAACCGAGCACGGTAAGAGGCTCACACGTTACTCGGCAGACGGCCGAAGCCGCTGTTGTTCCTGGTATGCGCGCGCAGCCTTCATGTGAATGAGCACTGCGCATGCGGTGACGTCAGCGTTTCACCCTAAAACGCTCTGATACGGGTTTACACGGAGGTGCATGGAGAGCGGATTCAAATCTTTTCACTCTGGAGCACGTTTTCAAAAGTTTCCGTTTTCAGTAAAAACACAACGCGCTCCATCTAAACACAAGGCCAAAACGCAATGAAAACTTATCGGATTTGAGCGTTTTCGGCGCCATGTAAACGGCCCCTGAGCATCAGCTGCCAAGGAGTGAAGCTACTTAAGAGCCCCTCCCCCTATTTTCCAGGAGCAATAAAAGTCAGAAATCTGGACATAAGTCTTGCTATACAGTTAAATATGCAAATTGCTTGTCCAACCGAAATTCATTGAGTATAGAAATCAACATTAGGGATGCTCCTATGAGGATGATTTAGTCAGATTTAACTCAAAGTAAAATTACTTTTATAGTGCAAGTGTTAAGTTAGTAACACATCCAAGTTGTCAAAGCTAAGCACTCCCTGCTTCCTAAGTTATTCATAGCTGTATTTCCACATAGCAGTACAGCAGAGCACGCAATTACTGATGTTTTCACTGTCAGAGGAGAAGAAAAGGTAAGCAAATTACTGACCTGGGCTCACTTTTTGTGTATCCCACTTTACAACACCAATGTGAGTTCAAATTTAGGAAGAGAAATAGTCAAGATGAATGGTATTTGTGCAGTTCAATAAAAGATGGGTCTATGATATAAATGAGGACTGTGACGGGTAAGAAGCCAAAAAGAAATAGGAAAAAAACAACCAGGGTGTAAAGGCAGAAGTGTAATGTTTCTATGTGTTCTATGTGTGTCTAATGTTTTATTTTACTGTCTTCGTATTTTCTTTTAAAAGAACATCTTGGCAGTATTTTATTTTGAAGGAGCGTCTTTACGGGAAAAAACTCGATTCACATTAACATAACATCAGTAAAACAATCTACAGGAAGGGAGAACGTAAAAAGAGTACATTACGGATTACAGAGCTGAAGAAGGAGATAATTTACTTAGCACCGGCCGATAGTATAGGTACAAGGTATGTTCAATATAAAATTTAATATGAGGAAGTTTATGTGTTTTGTATTGTTATTTGCAGTGTGTAGTAAGTCTTGCGTCTCAAATTATGTCAAATGTAATTGTCTTTTATTTGTTTCTGCCCAGCTCTTACGTTGGTTTTACCACACAAAGGAAAATAAAGGAAGGTGAACCATCAGTAAGACTGACTTATTTTGACCGGATGCTACACAAGGATAGAGTAAAGATTGGACCAGCTGTCACGTGTTGGCAAGAGCTGAAAGAACAGTCTGCAAGTCAGATTCTGACCTGGTTATGCTGCCGTTGAAGGGTAAGCAAAGAAGTTGATTCAAACTTTTTATCATTTCATTTGCTGCTGTTTCTTTGTGTTGTTTTGCTTTATCAGAAGTCAACTCAGCCTCTTGCAACAGCGATGTCACTGCTGACACATAGCTGCACTGTTCCAGTTTCTTTGTGTGTTAGCCACAAACTAATGTTATGAGATAAATCTATTAGATTTGTTCAATAATGTCATTATTTGTATAGCAGGGATGCAGATGTCTGTACGGTTCGGAGGTTGTCAGCCATCAATAAGATCTAAAGCCAGGTTAGCTCATATCCCATTACTCTGTAATACTTGCACTGACAACACAACAATAGCCTCGGTTTAGCTGACAGTTATATATTCTGTACAGTGCTCTACAGCACTGACTTCAGTATGCTTCACATATCAGTCCAGGTGATTAACATCAACTCCTGACAGGAGACAAGCCCAACACCACCACTACTGGAGTCATACAACACCAAGTATGCTTTCTGACATGTCTGCAGGGCTGAAAGTTCCTGATCACAGCCACACTAATTACAATTAGGGTCTGTGTTCTGGTACTATTTGGATGTGTTAAAAACAACATATACTATGTGTTATTACTGTCCTCATTTCTGTGGGAAGAATATATTTTCTATTCATTGTTAACTTGTTCAGTGTAGTGTGCTCATGCAAATTTTGATTCAAAGTGAACAAAGTATATTTTTACTGATCTCTCCTGTTCTTTTCAAATTTAAAAGAACAAATTGCCCATCTGTCGTCCTGTTTTGGTTGAATTTATTATTCATTTCACAGTTCTGGAGAAAATTTAGAAAAAATAAGTCACAAAAACAAGTTTACTCATTATAAACCATCCATTTTTTTTACACCAGAAAGTTTTGTAAGTGCTCTGTACTTTACAACATTTTAAGTGGATAATGTATGCGTTTAAGTAAAACAGTATTTATTGGCTTCATCAGTGACCTTCAGAAAGTCATTGTTCTATTGAGGATCCAGAGTGGACAGGCCAACCGATGATCCCAGAAGCTTGGGTCTGCCTGCTTCCTGGCTATCACCAACTACACCTGAGCTCTTCCTCACTCACATATCAGGTAGAGAAGGCTGGTCCTTGAGGTGATAGATAATCCTTGAGGTGGAAGCCAGACTTTTTGTTAGTCTCTATTCACAGCTCTGAATCCTTGAGCCCCGGTCCACCTCATTGAAGCTTAAGGGTGTCAAAGTGTTTGTGTCCCTGATCAGTCATATAATCTTATTTCACCTCTCCTTCTCTCATCCCACCACCCCACTATACCACTACACTGAACAAAAAACCTTTAATTTCCTTTTGTTTTATTTGCTGTCTACTAGGGCTGGGACAATATGCTTTTTTCCCGAATTCAATTTGTTACGTTTTTTAGGTGCCAATTCGATTTAAATTGCAATGCTACTATATTGCTGATTTTTGCAATCTTCAGTTAGCTTTTTAAACAACAGCAAAAACAGATGAACAATGATGATGCCTACAGACTATATCAGGAACAATACACATCAAATGTGAGCCTGTTTTCAGGATTTATTCAGCAATACATTTTAACCAGCTGTTTAAACTCTCTCTTCAAAAGCCTGGATTGCATTTAAAAGTGGCTTATGAACACAGACTAAACTGAAGCATTTAAATTTGGGAAAAAAACGATTTTTGAACAAAAAAATCGATTTAAAAATTGTTAAACAAAAAATCTCGATACTTATGTAAATCATTTTTTTCTCCCACCCCTACTATCTACATTAGATTTGCACAGGTGGTTTATTTTGGTATCTCTGATCATTAACTTGTTTTTTATCTCTTATTTCTACTTGGGGTTTTCTATATACAGTATATCGAACTGAATTATGGGAAGATACGTTGCAATTTTGTTTTACACAGCAACAAACACTAAGAGGAAAGGAAAATATTGCTTTTCAATCATGTAAGTACAAAAATTGTTAGTTCAATTATTAGGTGCCACATTTTTGTATTTTCTGTTTTTGACACAAAATGACAAATGTATTATTCAACCTTCCATTTTCTGCTATTATCCATGTATTTTCCTGATTGTCTAATCATTTTTGATGTTCAATGTCCTGTGGAAACTTGCTTGGGGAGATCTGAATTGCCTCTCTTGAAAAAAATTAAGTATTTTGAATTGAACTGAGGTGGTATGCAGTTATATTCTTTACAATCACAGGCACTTGAAGCTTGAAATATGTGAAAAAAAACTTTTATGATATAAATAGAAATTAGTTTTACAACTCTAAACCTTTGAACGTGTAAACAGCATTACAAAACAGTCCATGACAGAGTCAAATAAAGTCTTCTCTGGATCACCCTCTCTGACCATGACACTGCTGCTACTCCAGAGCTTATACGTCACCCCCGATTCTGCTTGTCTAACCTCCTCAACTCTCATGATCCAGTGTTGCCAACTGTTAAAAATCTAAACGTAGCTTGATTAAGTCAACGCCTAATATAATGTAACTGGCAATTTGCATGTAATTGTAATGAGTGCTGTAGGAAATAAAGGATGTCAAGGAAGAGAAAAAAGGTGAGTTAAAAAAATAATTAGGTTTACAACTTAAAAATGACTTATTTTTGTTGATTCTTGATTTTGTTTTTTTAGAGGTCAGCTGTGGGGAGAGTGTTGTGTCAAACACATGGGCTCTCCATTGAACAAGCAGTTTCACACAATTTGGAGCAGTGGGAGGCACTTGAGTTGCATTTTATATTCACAAAGTTCACTGAATACTGCTTCATGGCCTGTTTTATGCTCTATGTATAGCAGGGTGAACATACAGTATGTCCTCTTTTGCCTGGACATGCCCTCCTTTTTGAGGGTAAAAAGATCAATCAATCAGTCAAACTTTATTTGTATAGAGCTTTTCATACAAAGCTTTATAGCACAAAGTGATTCACATAGAAATGAGGAAATTACAGAAATTGAATACAATGAACACACACAAAGATCACGAGGTCAAGATTCTAACAGAAAAGATAATTAGAGGACAGACTTATGTCGAGGCGATTTTACAAAACTCTGTAAAATATCCAGGTTTTATTCAGATTGTTCTGCAGACGAAGCTGTCGCTGATAACAGAAAAAGACATGCATAATTAAAACTACAATAACTCTTCAAGTATCCACACTATCCAAACATTTCCAATAGGTTCTGAAGGCTGAGAAGGTTAACTTTCCACTGTAAACATTAGGGTAAAAGCTGGATTGCCTGAGGGGGAGGTAAAGGAAGTGAACTGACTGATCCAGAGAGTAGTAAGAGGACTTGGAGACAAACGTGTGAGTCATTTATCGGTGGTTTGTCTGTATTTTCTGTGTAAATAAATATATTGTGATTATGAAATAAGTATAATTCTGGATTGTTTTCTTGCCCTTCTATTGCCATATTTCTCCGAGTTTTGTCATATTTTCCTAGGTCATCTTTTTGTCTTTTTCATCATATTCAATGGATTTAATACATAGTTAAAGAACACAAAAATATAAATAATAACATATAGTATGAAATAGGTTGAGTTTTGGTTTTGTCTTCTCAAAAAATGTTGTACATGCTCATTTAGAATTGTGTATAAAAAGGAACCTGTTGAAAATTCAAGTCTCTTTTTTTTCTTTTCCTGTATTTACATACTGCTTTAAGCATTTACAACTTCAAAATGAAAAATACTTGCAAAAGATGCAAAATATTTAGTCAAAGGGCATTTTCGGACACATTTGTTGACAGAAAAGCAAAAAAGGCCAGGGGACCATTAATATTCATAGTAGTGATATGATTGTAAATATATATATATATATATATATATATATATATATATATATATATATATATATATATATATATATATATATATATATATATATATATATATATATATATATATATATATATATAAATATAAATATACAGTCATGGAAAAAATTATTAGACCACCCTTGTTTTCTTCAATTTCTTGTTAATTGTAATGCCTGGCTCAACTAAAGGTACATTTGTTTGGACAATTATAATGATAACAACAAAAATAGCTCATGAGAGTTTAATTTAAGAACTAAGAACTATTCATTTTCCATGGTTTTCTTGATAATAACCAAAATTACTTAAATTCTTACATCAATAGCTATGGCATTGTACCGCCAAAACCACTACTTTTAAGCATTCCATGTTTTCTTTTCTGTTTGCTTTAAACACATGATACACACAAGAGTTAATACTTGATTGCATAACCATTGTTTTTGATGACTGCAGCCATGCGTCTTGGCATGCTCTCCACCAGCTTCTGACATTGTTCTGCTGTCACAGCAGCCCATTCCTGTTGGACAAATTCAAACAAATTTTCTTTGTTTTTGGGCTTGTGGTTCTCCATTTTGAGTTTGATGATTTTCCACAGGTTTTCAATTGGATTAAGATCTGGTGATTGAGCAGGCCAAGGCATGGTGCGAATGTTGTGGTTCTCCATCCAGGCTTTAACTGACCTTGCTGTGTGGCAAGGGGCATTGTCTTGTTGGAAAATCCAGTCATTCAAGGCAGGAAAGAGTTTTCCAGCTGATGGAAGAAGACTGTTTTCAAGGGTAGTCCTGTACATGACCTGGTTCATTCGGCCTTCACACAATTGCATTTGCCCTGTTCCACTCAGACTGAAACAACCCCAGATCATGACTGATCCACCCCCATGTTTTACTGTAGGGGCAAGACAGTCTGGGTTGTAAGCTTCTCCAGGCTTCCTCCTAACCAGTAAGTTGGCTGGAGTGGGCATCAATTCAAAATTGGATTCATCACTGAAGAGAACCTTAGCCCAATCATCAACAGTCCAATCCTTGTGGTCTCAAGCAAAGAGTGCGTGCTCTCTTTGCTCGCGGAAGAGCCAGAGCTGCAGCTCTGGCTCTCCAGCCACAGCTGAGTCTCTTCCGCGTTGGCCGTTTCACGGCGCTACGAGAACTAGACCCTTATTTAGCGGTGTTTTTGTGTGAAAGTAACGCGCTGAAAATTCTCTAAATAAAGCGTGAATGCAGACCGATATCAGACTTTTTCGGTGGGGGTCCGTTTATTTGTGTTTTTGGTCAAGGAAAATATGGCCCCGTGTGAGTCCAGCCAAATCAGCAGAGGAGCAGAACGGGAGGACGAAGGGGGTGTGTGCTCGCAGCGACATGGGCTTCTGTGACACAGAAACACTGCTGTAGGGGTAATTTCTGCTCTTAACCTTGTGATAGGACCCAATTTGTTCCATCCCGGAATATCACTTTAAAATGAGTTTTATAACATCAAAAATAGGTTATAAAAGCTATTCCTTAGCCTTCTGGTCAGGTCGGACAGGGCTGGACTGGCCTGGATACTCATCTTCAGGAACAAGACAATTAAAACTAGAGCAAATTTATATTATTCGGACACATCTTAGAGCACAGGGCTGCAAGTAGAGATATATAGCCAGCTATAAAACTATGATACTAAGTTTTCCAAAAATTGCTTGTTGTCACACATCAAAAACTACCGCTATGTAACTAGAAAGAGATACATTACCTCTTCGCTTTGCATTCTGTAAGTTGTTAAAAAAAAAGTTGTAAAGCAATGCAGAGTTCTGAGGAAGGTCCGAGCTGCATTTATTATAGCATCACAACAAACGCACACTTTGGCTTGGGTCACGTCTTTACGACAGTCGCCACGAGTGCTCATGGGTAGCGGAGTCTTTATGTCGCCGGAAGTAGATTCTCCTCAAAGCACCTTTAATACCTTTTTGCTAATTTGTTGTAAAAATCCTTAGTGAAATGTCACGTAAAACTGAGTCCAGTATATTTCATCGTGTTTTTTGTCACTTAAAGGAGACATATCATGCTTGTTTCTCCTTTTCACTATGCCAGACTAGGATGCCTTTCAAGCATTTCTGCCCTCAGTACAAGTCATTTAGTTCCTTCATTGCTCCACAATAGCGTTCTCAAATTCCTCATATTAGGCCATTATGAAGCCCACGTTGAAACACTCAGTCTCAAGGCTGACCTAAAGTTACCTCGCAACGTCACAGCCCTTTGTGCTCTGATTGGTCAGTTCTATCGGGGGTAGAGCCAACCTGTCCTTCTTCTTCTACTGTATTTTCCGGCAGGCTCAAAGCAGCGACCGCGTATTGAGTCCCCCTACAGGCCAGAGCTGGTAATGAGTGAATGTGAGCTAGGGACTTATATACCCTTGCTGGTGGATGTGTTCCTCGTGGCGGTTTTGTGGCTAACGGACATCACAGAGGAGGAAGTGTTTTATCAGATTACTCCAATAAAAAGAAAGGTACCTCGTGTCATCACGACGATTTAAATCTCGCGGACATCTCGCAATGACCTATTTTCAGAGGCATCAAATCTCATTCTAGGATATCAGAAGAAATACAATATCTCATTTTTGAAAATTAAGGGGGTGTAAGGTCTTGTTTTCAAATTTATTATATTATATGTAAGTATTAAATCATGCATCAGCATGATATGTCTCCTTTAAGTGTAACAATCAAGGGGAACCTGGACCAAACACTAACAAAACAGATAAATAACAACAACCCAGCCAACATATCCACACTTTTAGATGCTAGAGTTCTGAAACTCTGATCCATCACCTTTACAATAGGTTTGTGCTCTTTCTAGATGGTAAAATTTAACTATAAATCCAAAAATGCTGTGATTTTAAACTACTGGGTTTGAAGTAGAGTGTGTCCGAAGAACTGTGAATCTCAGTGTTGGAGCTGTACTCAAGTCTAATTTGGTGAAAACAGTTTCCTTGTCACATTTTCACATATGCTCAAGTTCAGGAAGAATTACCACTACTGCTGTGCCATGAGGCAGCCACAGATTGGCTCTGCAGCAATGGAGGAGTCAAACAGAAAATAAATGTATTATTCCTGGAGAAGGTTGAGCAGGCATGTAACCAGAATGATTTTACAACTGAAACTGCTGGTCCCAAATCACTGAGTCCTCTTGTCTTGTGTCAGACTGAGTTAATTGTGTGAGAGTGCTGCGGATGGGTGTCTGCAACTGGATAATTGATCCATTTTATGGGTGTGACAACCACCCGCGGAGCAGGGCACAGAAATAGGCCCAGAAAGCATGCAGGATGCGGTAATATCCCTCCTGTGCGAGCTGTGAGACAACACGCAGAGTGGTGGAATTTCTGCTGTGGAGCTGAAGGAGCCTTGCCAAGGGATGAGGAACAATTTGGACGCGTTGCTTTTCAATTTCAGACGTCTGTCATGGGCATTGCGAGCGCATCTTTAAACAAGTCCTCTGCAAAATGAAATAAAAGAAGCCTGTACCATTACAAGGTAACATAGCAGAGTCTGAGGTTATGCTAACGTGGCATATAAACTGGGGAATGTTTTTCTGTCTCCTCCCACGACATAGGCCAGTCCCTGAATTTGCAGAATTTTTTGCCGAAGCGCATTTTCTAAATTCATCAAAGAGCACCGCTGCAGTAGTGTGTCATTGTGCCCCGGCTCAAACAGGATTGTTTAGTTGTTTTTATTTTTCATCCATGTGTTTAATGTCTCCACCAAAGCAAGTTCCCACAATGCCTTTGGAGAGTGCTGGAGTGAGAGGGAGTGTGTTTACTGTCTGTGTGTGTGTGTATGCACAGCAGCAGCAGAAAGAATAGTACCATGGGAGTTTGTTGCTTACGCGCTCGAGCTTGTGTGTGAACAGAGAAAGACGTGGGCAGATAAATCCTTGTGTCGTTGTGTATGTTTGTGTGTGTGCGCTGGACATGCAGGCCGTGGCAGTGTTTTCAGAGGATGTAATGGATGGTTGACTCAGGAGGCAGGAGGTGAGACTTGAGATTACTCACTGACACTCACTGACGGTGTGCTAGGCAGCCTCTCAGGCCATTGGTGTCATATTCAGCTCTGTGAAAAAAAAAATTGTAAAAAAAACGTAATTTTCTGGCAGCTGGGGCGCCAAAAAAATACAGTGAAATAACAGAAAATTGCTTTCTCATAAAAATAGTTTCTTTCCATAATTAAAATACAGTTTGTATTTGTGATATTAATAAGATTTTGTCTTAATTTAAGGTTCTTTAACGTTAAATTACAAACATTTAACGTTAAAAAACAATTATATTACCCATAAAGATGGTAAATCGACATTGTAATATGAAGAATTATGCTTAAATTTACAGGAATGTGCTGCTTATAGTTGGTTTTAATGACATTATAGTTATTTTTTTATGTATTTTTTGGGCATTTTGTGCCTTTATTGATAGGAGAGAGACAGTGGATAGGCTTATGAAAAGGGGTGAGAGAGTAGGGGAAGACACTCTGCAAACTGGTCACAGGCGAGATTTGAACCTGGACCGGCAGAAACAAGTACATGGGGTGCCTGGTTGCTAACCACTCCGCCAAACCAGCACCCCTTAATGACATTATCTTATAGAAAAAGGTTTTTTTTAGAGTTGTAATGTTGAATTTTATAGTTTATTCCCTTAAATAACAGAAAAGTATTAGTGAAATAATATTTTTACTATTAATTTCTATGTAAATGTAAATGATTTTTCCCTTTTTTTAGAGTTGTAAAGTTCAATTTTACAGTTCATTCCCTTAAATAACAGTAAATTTTTGCAAAATTACAATACACTTGTTAACATATTTTAAATAGACATATTGTTTTTTTTCACAGTTACAGTGATTTCTTGTTATATTACATTTGACATGTAAAATCACAGTTTATTTTTGTGAATTAATTGGCATTTTGAAAATACAGAAAAAAACTAAAATAAACAGTAAAATACTGTTATATTACATTTTGTTTTTTCAGTGAGGGGGGAATGGGTCTGGCTATTTAGAGCCTGAAATAACATGTTATTTTTGTCAGTATTTGTGTCTTGGCCATGTCAACCAAAGTAAAGGAAAAACTGATCAAATAAAGCAGCATTAAAAAAAAAAATCCCATTTGAATTTTTTAAATGGGAGAATCAATACAAGTTTAAAGGTACAATCCAATTCCACTCAAGTACCTAAATAAAACAGAAAACAATGGGAAAATTCTTCCACCCTTTATTCAGTTGAAAACACTTAAAAGACAAGATACTTGAAGGTTCAAATTCTGCAAACTTTTTTTTTTGTTTTTGTAAAGATTAACTTTTTTCAAATGTCATGCCTGATATACAAGCAGCGTGTTGATGCAGCAGGTAGTGCATGGGCCTCAAAGCAGGAAGTTCGCTAGTTTGAAACCTGTGTCAGCTGGCATCCCTCCCACAGACCAAAAACATAGTTATAAAGCGGGGTACAGACACAAAGACTGAATCTTACAGACCCCACACATGAAGATATTATATTAGTTACTTTAAAGTAAATTTCAAGTTTCAAGTTATTTTACAAACCATTGTGGGTTTTTCTTTCTTTAATGGAAGGGTACCAACAATTTTGGCCATGTGTGTATGTGATGTGAACCTCGTCGACGACACTCCCCACCAAGTACTCCCGGTGGACTTCTGAAGAGAGCATATTTCACCAGGTATTATTGAGTAACCACAACTCTTGGCTACCACAGACTAACCAGCATTGTCCGTGGGGGATGACTGCATCTCTCCTAGTTTCCCAGCAGCAATGCATCATTGTTTTCAAACATGCAGTCACTTTCCACTGCCATCTTGTTAGCAGTTTCCACCTATCTTCCCTGATTGGGCCGTCCAGCTTTTGGCCGATGAAGTCATTTGAGATTGAAGATTGGCAAGATGGGTTTGCATGATTTCAGATAAAGATGGCAGATCTGTCTGCACTGCATGGTTAGCTCTAATAACTAGTGTCTTTTTGCACTCCAAGGGGCAGTTTAAACACATGTCCTGTCCCATCCAGAATATGTCCCTGATTACTGGGTTTAATACTGCTTGAATTAAAGAAGGAAATTGTGACTTTTGAAAATGAAAACTACTAATATGTCATTTGTGCCATGCAACATGGTTAAAGCAATAGCCTGTGGTTGAAACACCTTTGATGACACACATTATACCTTTTCGTTGAGCCCAGTAATTCTGGCTACAGTGCTGTCCCAGACCAACATCATGATGCCAGCTTTTTGTGATAAAACAGCATGAAAACAGCTTGTGCAGAAAATCTGAAATTACCCATTTGATCTGCCAGTTGACAGAACAATTTACTCTGGGCATGTTTATCTCATTTGAGTCATTTCAGCTCAATGAGCTGCCTTTTCAGTTTGACTCTCCCCTGCCAACAGCTCCACAGGTATGCACCAATTTTCCAGTTTATTTAAATGAAATTTTCCTTTTAAATCCCCATTTTTAAGCTGGTGTTGTATTTTTATCTCTGATGACATATGTGCTCAGCCAGCCTACGCACTGCCATCTAAATTTCCACTATCATGCTGTGTTGCTACAGGGGTTCCTCAGATCAATTCAAATGTATCAGGCTTGACTGTTTTCATGTCAGTGTGTGTTTGTGTAGTTGAAATAGACATAGCATGTGGGTATGCATGCATATTTGAGCCCCATTCCTTCGCATGCCAGTCTCAAGGCCACATCATTAGAGTAAGAGGGCTGTAATTAGAGAGTGCATGCATATTAAATAGCACCACACATCTCCAGACCCAGCAGCCTTGAAAAAAAACACAGCACTCTGCTGTCACTTGCAGCCAATAAGCCACAGTAAATGTCCAGAAGGTTGCACATATTACAGACGGAGCAGGGAGAGTGATCAGCTCCTAGAATTAGTCTTGGCATCTTCTGTTGGCCTCCACCTTTGTTTGAAGGATCTGAAATATTTGATTTAATGTAGTGACATTAAATACAGAAGAGAAAAGAGAGGATAGTCTTCTGGTAGCTGGTATTAAAGCAAAACAGAGAAGCACAGAGGACATCTGTGGAAATGAAGCAAAGATCTGATGACAAGTGATTACAAGAAGATGACTGTGTGTCAAGTGATGACAGAGGTGTGTCAATCTGTGCAGCAATTATGCTGGACAGTCTTAACTTTTGACTCTGTGCATCTCAAATAATAGGTTGGAGAATGACCATTAAAAACCTGTCTGTGTTCTGTTTAGTAACCACCACATTGGAGACAAATTACAGTTGAAATTGAGTTATTGAGTGGCCATCCAGTCAGTGCCTCCTACCATATTTCTTCTCTTGCATTTATTACCTGCACAGTGGACATGTTGAGTGAGTCTGCCACACAATCAAGTCCTTATTACTGGGGTCAAAGGATCTGGAGAAGTGGGACATGTAATTTACAAGCATGAGGGCTTATACAATATATTCATGCATGAGTCATATTCAACACATATAAAGTGGCATGCATACACCATCATCTAGTGAACAGTACAGCAGCTACAGTGTAGTACAAGGAAACACAATTTGTCTTCCTATATGTATTTTGTCATTTATAGCTGCCAGAGGGCACCACAACTCCCACAATATCCATTTCTTGGAGAGCGGTATTTGAAATGGTAAATGGAATTGAGCTTATACAGCACATTTCTAGTCTTAGGACTACTCAAAGCAGCTTTAAAGTGCAGCTCACAGTCACTGATGGCTCAGAGTTTCTATGTTCATCAGTGTTAGCTCATACATTTACATTTACCCTTTTATACCCATTAACTTGCCAATGACGCAGCAGTGGGGGCCACTTAGGTTTAAGTGTCTTACCTAAGGACACATTCCCATGGGATTGCGCTTAAGTTGAAAGTTAAACATAATACAGCCTACTTCAGACAAATTAATCAAGAATAAAGAAGTGGAACAAACAAACAAAATATAGACACTGCATTTGATATTTTGCTTGGATGCTAGTTTGAATCAACAGTAACATACTGTACATGCTTTGTAAGCTCAGGCCTTTTTCTTTTTGTACCACGAGGCTCGACAATCTTGGACAAATGACACTCTGGCCTTTCTTTCTAACTCAGTTACACAAACGGTTCATTGTGTTGTAGGTCTTGAGTCATTATGGTGGCTGACTCATACGCTGAAGCCAAATGACCACACAACTTAAATGTCTCTTGTGGCTAATAGCATGTATTTGAGGTTGATTGTCTGTCCCTCTCCTGTCAGCCTTATTTTAACTGCTTTCTTTACTCACACACACAGACAAACAAACTGACAGACCAAGAAAAAAGGGTCAGCAGAGTGCAGACATAAAGCTTTTCCCTGGTGAGTCATTCTTTTCTTGGAGTAGGAAGGCAATACAAACCACACAGTCCAGAGAATGTGAGACTAGATGAAAAAAGAAAGGCGCTGTAATTTAATATCTAATTAGTAATCAATAGTTTAAATAGATTACACGGCAACTGAGAAAATGGAGTGAGAAGATTGATGAGGTTTGTAATAAATAAAGAATCTAAATTTGCTTCTTATGTTGATGACATCCTGATGAAATGATGAAATGATGAAATGAACCGACTCAATCAATCATGTGACCACAATTCTTGTTGAGGACAAAATGAAATTAGAGATGGTAGAGCAGCCAAAGTGTCTACAGTGATGAGGACATATCAGTACTTGTTGAGCTGTAAGATCAATAGCAGTTTTTATTTCAACCCATAGACCTGCTAAAAGGCTGAATGTTCAATAACTGTCTATGTCTTTGTGCTGTTCTTTCAGATCTCCCTGCTGTTAGATAATGTAAGTCATAACTCAACACACTAACAGCATTAAGACATATTCTCTATAGACTTTCAACTTTATCCCTGCTTCATTTCCCATAATCCCATGTCTGAAGGATTTTATGTTATTCCAAAAGTGGGCAAAAAGAAATTGAGGACTAATTACATTTGCCATTAAACTCTGATTATTCATTGGAATAATGGTTATAGAGTTGAACCACTTCTTCATTACATGTTTTTTTTTTTTAATATAAATCAATTATTTGGCGTAAATCTATTTTTAAGCTTGTAATGAGCTTGTTGATGATTTTGTTCACACTCAAATAATTTCTAATTAAACGTGGCTTCACAAGAACAACAAAAAGGAATCAGCATATCAAGCTTTACTCAGAAATGTTGATTCAGTCTAAGAGACTGTCTGCCTTAATCCCATAACTGCCTGAGCTACCATAATAACAATGCAAATATTACAAAGATTTGCAGGTCTCTAGGAAAATAGCTTGGACATCTCCATGGCAGTAGCACCAAGGCAAATAGCATGTTTCCAGAAATGGACCAGCAAGTAGTGTGATGGGAAGCATGTTACAGTGATGTCCTGATCATGCCTCTGCCTTAGTTAAGCTATCCATTTTGTTTTCATGTTTTATGTTTTGGCTCGTGCTTCCTGTTTTATTTTGAACGATCACCTGTCCCTCCATGTCCTAATAAGTTTTGCATCCTGTTTGGCGTTATACCTGAGCCCCGATTGTTCTTTCCCAGCTTTGTCTCATCACCCCCGATCACCTCATTTGTCTCCCCCTGTCCTGCTGCCAGATTGTTGAACCTCAAGCTACTTTCCAGCACTGTATTTCATGGCTTTGCTAAAGTCATAGACCTGTTTTTTGCCTTTGCCTTGCCTCTGGTCTTTTGGATTGTTTGTTCGTTTTTACCGTCTTGTATACCAAACCTTGGACTGACAATAGACCTTGCTTCTTACCTCTCGGACCTGATTCATCCACCTTTGAGTTCTTTTGTGCCATCAGTGTGTTTCATGACAAGGGAAGCATTATCACACAAGGTGCAATGTTACAAGAAAAGCACCTCAAAATAGAGTGACAGCATGTCACGAAGGCTACTTTTACACGGACACTCCTGACTTAAAGACGCAAGGATTTTTCCTTTGCATTTTCAAATTCCGCTGCTACATCACACATACGAAGAGGAAAAACTTTTCACAAACAACAATGGCAAATAGACGCACAGAGACGCAGAAGTTTATTATCTGGACAACTTATCAGTTTGGACAACAAATCTGTCAGGATAGTTTTGCCTGGATAACTAACCGAGCACAGTAAGAGGCTTACACGTTGCTCGGCAGACGGCCGAAGCTGTTGTGGTTCCTGGTATGCACGTGAAGCCTTCATGTGAAATAGTACTGCGCATGCAGTGACGTTAGCGTTTCACCCTGAAATGCTCTGATGCGGGCTTACATGGAGCTGCATGGAGAGCGTTTTGGAAACTTTCCACTCTGGAGCCTGTTTTTAACAGGTACCGTTTTCAGACAAAACGCAATGCAAACTTATCCGATCTGACCGTTTTCAGCACCATGTAAACACAGCCTAAGGGTGCTGTCATGCCTAACCTGTTGGTCTTGCTCATCTCGGGTGGTTTGTAAGCTTTAGGTTATTTGTGGAACTCTAGTTCTCAGAGCAGCTCGAGTGAGATGGTGTTGACCAAAGAAACAGTTTTCTAGTTTGCCTGTAAACATGGTATAAGAGTTCAGCTTGTGATGGACGTAAAAGACAAACCAGACAAGAGCCAAGCAAGTTGAGGTCAAATTAGCTGGATATACATCATGTTGTTCTCACTTATTTTTCATGACCTCTACACTGTTTTCTGGGGTAAGTCTTGTATAGGAAAGAGAGTGGAAGTGAGCAGGATAAAGGAGACAAAAATGATGCTCTCAGAGTACAACCTCCCAGTCCGTCCTTTCCCATCCCTGGTGATAAAGAGCCACTGAATTCCTCTTGGTCAGCTCTGACCCCCGTGAAACTGTTTCTGGGTCTCATGGACTGCTGTCTTTGCTTTGTTGCAGCTCACACTGAGGCACATGCTTTTCAGGTGCATACAACACTCACTGGCAGCAGAGGTCATATAGAACAAAGGCAGGAATGAAGCTTTACCTGCCTTGACCTCTGCTTTCTTCTTAAATTCATCTTTATTCTTAACTCTATATTGAGTCCCAGCTTTTACTGTAACACTGTTCTGGGTGGATGCAGGTAATAGGGGTCATGAAACTGATTCAGTGTAGAATAGCAGCGAAAGAATAACAAAAGGGAGGTTTAATTGATCAGCCTTGCAAGTTGTGAAATAAATTGGTTTTGAAGAAAGAAACTCGGCAAGATCACCCTCACAGATTCTTATTAGAAGCTGAATTATATTCACTTTTAAACTGGGAACTAAAACAGGCATAAAGGTAAGATAATTTTCACTGAAGTCTGTTTCAAGGGTATGATATCTGATAGATGTCAAGTGGCTCTATCATATGCTTTACTCTATGTATCTTGGTGTGCAGCGTAGTTGTTTTCCCCAAATTCCATCTGATCCACTTGTCATTCTTATGCTGAGATCTTGCATTAATTAGGTGGACCTGAACTTGCTGTCCTGTCAGCACTCAGGGTAGTATTTATCTTGAATTGAGCATTAGAAGGGCACGGTGATGGCACATTCTTCACAATTCACAATCTTCTGTTTTCAGGGTACTAACACAATAGGTTTGCACCTGACCATCTCATTTTCCTGATGCCATGAACTTTTTAATATCTAAAAATTGGATGTATTTGTCTACTTCTAAAATGCCTCAAAGGGATCATGTGTTAATGTTTTCCTACGTTTTTCTTCATAAACCCTCTGATCCACTTCAGTCCCATCAAGTGTTCAATTATTTTCACAACTTTAACCCTTTAAATGCCAGTGTATGTGATGACATCACCAATTTCTGTTAAATACAACGAAAATAAAAAATTTGAATGCAAAGTGGAGAGTATTAGAGGCTTGAACAAGTTTTTTATGCTACATCAGATTTTTTTTTTTAAATCCCTTATTTCGAAAAGGGGATTTTTTCCCCCTTCTAAAATGGTCTAACGGTATGCTATTGTTTTTGTATATTAACATCTTTTATTCCACTTTTTTCTTCATGAAACTTTTAATCCATATCAGGCCACTGCAGAGGTATGGGAGCCATGCCCCCTTACAGCACTGTGCATTCCTCCATCACATGCACAGATAGTTTCTGCAAGCCTGGACTATTGAGGCCACATCTTTGAGCCCAGAGCACAAGACTATTGACTCTACACAGCCTGAGGACAACATAAAGTGGATGTGAAATTAATTATTTCACAAAATACATGAGATAAATCTCAAAGTTCTGCCTTCATATAAATAATTATAATAAATTGGCAGTATGCACTGGTTCCATTGCCAAATGTACACAGACACACCTCAAATCAGTGCACACCACATACTTTGGATTGAACACTTCAAGCCATCAGAGAAGGACCTCAAAATCCTGTGAATATTCAAACTCAAATAAAGACAGTCGGGGAAGCTGAGCTGATTTGCCAGATAATAATTGTGTGGCATCAATTATGCATTTGAAACAAGGCCCCATGGTGTGGTGCACTGGGTGGCAATTGTCATTTGGAAACTGTGTTAATAATAGAAGGCATCATTTATTACCTGCAGTGTGAGGGATAAATAGGTCAGCACTAGCAGCTGGAAGCATGCCATCATGGGAGCATATATTTGCATGTGCTCATGATTCCTATGCAAGAAAATTAACCTTATCAACACAATTGCACTTACCGTGAACCCGCACACTCTTCTTCCTCCCTTCAAAATAGAGTGTTTGAACTTCTTGGCCAAAGCGCTGATGTTGATCTGGCAAGCCCTTTTCAGCTGGGAAAAGAGTAGAAAGAATGGAGAAAGGAGTAATAATTTGTGATGGAATAATTACCCTTAGGCTTTCTTTCACAGAAGGCTCCCTTCGAAAATGCAGACTCAGCTTTTTGGTGGACAGTCAATTACACATTATCAAGTCAATGAACAAATGATCGCTAATCAAATGGGCAGATAGAAACAAAGTCTTGGTGCCAATGTCTGGCAGCTAACCAAGATAGCCTCCAATATAATTCATGTCTAATTGAGGCGGTTAGAAGAAATGAAAGTCCTTACTGCATGTCATCCAAAAGTCATTGAGGGTGAAATAGGAAAAATGAAAAATCAATTCAAATGATGTGATAAAAAAAAATCATTCTTGAAATAGTAAATCATAAAGTCTGTGGGACTTTAAGCCAACAGCTACTTTCGCCTTTGCCAAATTTAAGTTATTGTCTTAAGTTTGTTCACAATCAATATTTACACTAAATTTAACATGAACGTCACTGATGTTGCTTAAAGAGACTGTGAGGGGTTTCTAAATAATTACAAAAAAGTCTCACTTTTACATATATGCCTGATCCAAATACACACTTTAAGATGAGTTTTACAGCATTAAAATAGGTTATCTATAAAGGCTATTCCTTAGCCTTCCGGTCGGGTTGGACAGGGCTGGACTGGCCTGGATACTCAACTTAGGGAACAAGACAATTAAAACTGGAGCAAATTTATATTATTCGGATGCGTCGTACAGCACCTGGTTGTAAGTAGCGATATATAGCTGGCTACAAAACTAGGATAATAAGTTTTCCAAAAATTGCTTGTTGTCAAACATCAAAAACTACCGCTACGTAACTAGAAAGAGCCGCGCGTGCTCATGGGTAGCAGAGTCTTTACGCTGCCGGTAATAGATTCTCCTCACAGTCCCTTTAAAATGTTTAGCTATTGATGAAATTTTCTGATGAATAATGGAACATTTTGACGGACTGGAAAAAGGTAACGATCCAGTGTGCCAGCACACTCAAGCAAACACATGTGCATTGGAATATCCCAGAGGTTATCCAAACTAAATAACCAGGACATGTGGAAAAAATTATAAATGATAAATAAACATTATAAATGAAAGCTACTGAAAGCTTTGTGTAGTTTGAAGAGCTATGAGCACTGCAGGTCAATCACAGTTATGATCATTGTCATGCAGCAGGTCTGCATGATGCAGGATTTCCTCCCACTGCAGCCTGTGCTTACTATCATGGTAAATCCATAATTCAAGGAGCTTTGCCTTGTTTAATACCCCCCTAAGAATCAGCTATTAGTAAAAAGAGATTGCTGACAATTTTTCGTCCTTCCATGGCTGGTTAAATGGAATGTGTGATTTTCAGATTATCAGCACACTTTCCTAACTTTACACATGGGTTTTAAGAACTGTAGACACATTTTTATAGGATTGTGGTATCAGGTTTCATAAAATAGTTTTCTGAATTATTTAAGAGGCAATTATTTTTTATTTATTATTTAAGTTTCAAAGAAGAGATTGAACAGCACAAGAAACGTTGATGTTTTGTAATTTGGAGCTCCAACCCACAGTAGGAATTGGCTGCTTTTGCTGCAAATAATAGTGTGCACATGGGTCAATAGGACACTGTATAAGGTACAACAGCACTCACGTAAGGTTGAATGAATCCCTGACTCTGCCACAGACTAAGGAATCTCTGTGAGCTGAGCATTAGGGATACGTGGGGCACTGAGACCCTGAGCCATGATGCAGCTATTTTTGGAAAATGTCTCCACCTTTCTATGCAGAATTGCCTTATTACTAATCATGTCTAATTAGAGGACAAAAATGTTAAAAGAAATGCAGAATAAGAGGGGGAAATTATTTCCTGCAGGGAGCTGGAAGTTACTGCCATGCAGGATTAATTGGATTAAGCATGCAAACAATGATCAGAGGTTCAACTGAGAAATTAATAATCTGTATGCAAGTACAACTTTTACACTGCTATTAATTCAACCAGGAGTTTAACCAGTCAACACAAATTACCTTTTAAACCTGTCATAGTATTGCATCATTTTGCACGTGTATCTTGCTTTATATGGAAGTTTATGTACCTAAAGCACTGATAGCATCATCAGTCACTGTACAGCTATAGATATAACTCATGGTTATGTTCAAATTACCCAAGGCACAACTCCTCTTGATAGAAAGCACAACAGTGTGCGGGCCGTTTGAGAACCACCAGTGTTAATTTACAGGCAGATTTGTGCAGCATCTTGCTACAGCATTGGATCAGTATCACAACATTCATGTCTGAATATGAGCTTTATCATCATCAGCGATCACTCAAAATGAGTATGACTGTCCTGTGAGTTGATCAGGTCATATGTGGGTTCTCAAATGGCCACTGAGGTCTCTGCTGCAGTGGTGGCATATGTGGGTGGGTGTTGGGTGGTGGATCTCTCCTTCCTCTGTTGCCTGTTTGCTTCTTTGGCTTAGTGGAGGTCCTTTTTCTTGCTGTGTTGTACCCTCATCGACCATCCTATTCCACATGCCTTGATTGAGGGCAGCCTCCACCAAGTCACTGATGCTGAAGTGACACTTTTATCTCTCTTTTTGCCCCTTTTCAAATCCAGACTCAAAATCCACCTGTTCAGGACCACTGCTCTTTACCATTAACTATATATGCATGCTTACCTGTAAAATGAAGGGTTTGGCTTCAGCCTGTTGTGCATCTATGTATGTATGCATATAAAAATACATCCATGCACATGTAGAAATAAAAATAAAATAAAATCCAACATTAATTCACCATGAGCACAGCTCTGTGAAACAATTGATGGCTTACAGTTAAAGTGTCAAGAAAAACCTCTGTAAAGAAGTGGGAGAGGAACCAGATTGATGTTGAATAGCCATCTGTCAAAGTAATTTTGGGGATGTGGTTGGATATAGGGAGGTGGGCAGAAACAAAGGGACTAAAATAAAACTTGATAAAAGCAACAAACTCATGGACACCTAAACCATAGATCAGTACTTCTCACTAATGTCTCAACTGAATAAACATTTTTTTTAGTTTTTATCCCCTTGAAATGTGCCATCTTGTTTTCAAGAGGGTCTTCATGTCAATATGGTTGTAAAGGTGTTTGTTATGGTGGTATAATAAGCAAGAACCGTGAATAAGTTCTTCTAATATTAATGTTAACTAATCCTTTCACTCTTCTTCAGGGTGGAAACATAGCACCTCCACACAAATCTTTCCCCATCATTAGCCTGGCACTGAGCGCAACTGTTTGAAATCTTGGGGTTACATTTGATCAGGATTTATCACATTACTATCACATTATTATCACATCCCTCCTGTATTAGCTTCTCTGCACTGGCTTCCTATTACATATAGCGAATAATTCAAGATTCTTCTTCTCACCTATAAAGTTCTCATGGGATGGGAACCAACCTATCTCAAAGACCGTGTAGTGTTGTACAAGCCCCCTAGAACATTGTGCTCCCAAAATGCTGGCCTGCTGGTGGTACCATCAGTCTCCAGAAGTAGTATGGGAGGTAGAGCCTTCAGTTATCAGGCTTCTCTTCTCTGAAACTATTTACAGACCACGGTTTGTGAAGCAGACATCCTATACCTTTAAGGCTAGACTTAAAACATTCCTCTTTGATAAAGCTTTCAGTTAGGAACCAGCTCATAGACCATAGTTTAGAGACATAGTTAAGATGCAATAGGCTTAGACTGCCGGGGGATCTAGCACACTGGGCTCTATCCCTCTATCTCTCATACTCTGTCTTCATATATGCCTTTGACTCTTTTGTTTGCTCCTGTACTCATCTCTGACTCTTATCTTGATCCTTCGAGGAGACTGCCGCCTACTGTGGAGTAACAAAGCCTCAATAAATACAATTGCAGACTTGGGAGCGAGCAGGAAGTGCCATACAGCTCCACTTCAACAGTTACCACAACCGCAAACTCACACTGCAGGGAACATTCATGCTAGGTGGGTTAGCAAAAAGCAGCTAGGAAGCAGGAGGAGCAGCAGGCACCTGCTGCCTGTCTGTGACGATGTTTGTAATAACAGAGTCGAGGACATTCAAGGAAACATACAACTACGAAGAACAGCAACAGGCCATCAGTCATAGTTATAAAGGGGGAAAAACTGTAACATTAATACAACTGTACAAACAATACACTCAGATAACTCTGAGACAGACAAGAAATAGAGCTACAAACCATGAAAGCTTCTGTTAAATCTACAGCACATTAAGACGATGAAATTTAGAAAAAAGGTCCAGTAGGGTTAAAGAGCTTCCACACACAAAGCTCACTAAAATACTGAGATCACTAACAGCTCAGTCTCTTGACTTCTGGAGCACAGCACTTCTGTATTTTTGTAATATATTGAGTTTAGGATGAACTGCCCCTTTTTAGCGAGAGAAAATAATATGTCAGCACTATAGGAGTGGCCACAGAGCCACTTTTCAGCCCGAGGCAGATAAAATGTAGGTTAAAAAAGTATGCCCCCTTGAAAAATTGCAATGCCCTCCCTCTAATTTGTTTCTGCAGCTGGGTCTGTGTGTATCCATAAAATGAACGGTTTGCCTTCAGCCTGCTCTATCATAAAGCATCTTGGGATAACACTTGTGAATTGGGGCCATACAAATTAAGATTGATTGATTGATTGATTGATTGAACAAACTTGACTTGCCTAATATACTCTCAACCCTAATCCGAAAGGAGAATTTTGATTGGAGAGGTTGGTGATTGTTACCACCAGAGGCAGCTTTAAGTCTCTGGCACTTCACGGCAGACTGATGATGACTTAAATGACATCATTGACAGCACCAAGCCATTTCACATGGATCCCTCTCGAGCCACAACGGGCTTTAAACAACTCCTGTCAATTTGTGCTCACCAGCATGCTTACCCTCTGAGGGATGAATAGGGTCCAAAGCAGATGGAGAAAAAGATGGAGGACATGCAATCTGTTTTATATCCACAAACAAGGCATGATCTGATGTTTATCCACATATGGCATATCATGTCAGTGCTGCCAAGAACATAAGCAGAAGATAAAATGTGCCACAAAGACCATTCAGACGGTTAATATGAATGACCCAAATGTTCATACCGACTTCAGACCAACATCTATGACTTGTAGGTCAATTTAAATAAAATATGCTACATCTGAAAGGGAAATTTGGCATAGCTTATTCAAAAAATGTGAGTCTTTTTGGCAAGACACACAGTGTCATAAAATATGTAGACCATCTAGCTAAATAAAACACTTAGGGAAATGTCTAATTTATTAATCAAAGGCAGCTGAGATGAACAGCCACCAACTGTGTTTTGCATGAATAATTTAGACTAAAATATAATGCTCCAAAATCATCTTTTAAATCCATTCACAGATTGTAAAATGTACTCTGAGTCCAATGCAAGAACAATGAATATTTAATTGAACAAATTCTAACTAAAGCGTTTGGTAGTTTTGTTTATTAGTGGCTTTATTGGTTGTGCCATGTAAGTATGAACTTCATTAAATTGTTTATGCGGACCAAATTAAACTATTGTAATTAACCAGGGGGTAAGTAATTAATAATGTGGCAGGTTCTCTTAGCTCTGCAGATTAAAAGCAGCAGTCTACAAATATTAAACAGCAACTGGATGCAGGCATTTTGAAAAAAAAAAAAAAAAAGTGGCCATCACTCTGGAAACGTCAGCACTATGGAGGTTATGGAGATGAGGCCTGACTGACAGGTTCATCTCCGCCTGACAATCAATGTCTCTGTGCTCTGAACAGAATGCTCTGAGTGTTTTCAGGGCCAAACTGAGCATGCCCCTTTTTCGTTTCCGTCCTCCCATTGTGATGTTAAAATTGCAGCATGTCGTCTGACAATCTTGGAAAAGAAGACAAGAAGACATCTGCTGACCTCTTCAATGTAAACAGCTGTCTCTTGTACATAGAGGCCAATCTCGTCCTGTAAAGTCAGGGTTATAAAACATGCATAATTTAGCAATGTCCATGACAGCACAACACTCATGTAAACAGAGATGATAATGTTGCATAGTGAACATGAAGGACAAACTGGCGCATAGTTTCACATTTAAAATACTGTTTTTCCTGCTAAACTGAAAAGACTGTTAAAGCTGCTGTATGGATATTATTTCTTGTGTAGCTGGCTTCAAAATCATAATTATCTGTCCTGGATCATCGTATTTAAACCATCCAGCAGACTAATACTGTGTGTTCACAACAAACCGAACTATCAGTTTGTCGTGCAATGCACTGAGAGTGAATGGGAAGACATGAAATTTGGGGGTTTTGTTGTAGAAATATGCTGAACTTTACAGAGAAACTACTGGAGCCCCCAGGGGAGAAAGACTAAACCGCAGAGAGAGGAGTGAGTCTGCGATTGTAAAGATAAGTAAATTAAATGAAAAATACTTTATTAATCCCAGAAGGGAAGTTTCAATATTGTAGTATTTTTTTTTTTTACAATTACAATAGAAATAATTCTTAACAAGTCTTGTTCCTGAGCGCGATGGCTGCTGGCAGGAGGGATCTTCTGTATCTTTCTGTCCTGCAACGAACCTGAAGAAGCCTCTCTCTGGACACGCTCTGTTGTTTCTTCACAGTGATGTGGAGAGGGTGTGAAGAATCCTTCATTATTTTAAGCAGCTTGTGCAGCATTCTTTTTCTGAACAATCAGCTCCAGTGGCTCCAGAGTTATCCCAGCACAGAACCAGCTTTCATGATCAGCTTGTTTAGTTTCTTCAGGTCTCTGGCTCTGATGCTGCTGCCCCAGCAGATGGCTGCAAAGCTGACTGCACCTTCCACAACAGACTAGAAGATATGCAACATCTTGGTGCAGACAGTGAATGATCTCAGCTTCCTTAACCCTTTAACTTCCTGCTCAGTTGTTTGACAGAGGTCAATAAATTCAATGTGTTAATGTGTAAAAAATCATAACACGTCATTGTTTGTTTCTGTCAGTATTTTAGGACACAGAAACAACTAGAAAAGCACTCGGAGAGCGCAGACCTCCGCCAGCGCCACAGTCCTCAGCCATATTGTCATTTTGACCATAAATATTAGTCCTACCTTTATTTAATCTAAATATTTAGATTCTTTGACCATGAAAACATACCATTATCAACTGGATTCATAATGATATCTATTTTAGTTCAGTAGATATTCACTAAAATCACATTTTTCGCCATGGCGGCCAGACGCTGATCCGGATCAACATCAAAATCTAATCAGTTCTTCCTTTTCCCATGCTGAACATTTCCTGAAAATTTCGTCAAAATCCATCCATTACTTTTTGAGGTATTTTGTTCACAGACAGACGGACAGACAGACAAACTCTCCCAAAAACATAACCTCCTTGGCAGAGGTAACTACGAACAAACCAAAGGGACAATTTTTTTCTTTGTTTGGGATTCAAAGGTTTAAAAGCAAAAAGTTATAATTATTTTTACTATTTTTTAATTTTAAATACTGAAACATTTACTGATATGATGATTTGTATACGTGTATATTTTATCTTTTATTCATCAAATCATTTATTTTGTGTGTTTGCTAAACTTAACATAATCAATTTTGAAGTTATTTTTGATTTATATTTTACTTACAAAATGCTCTGCCTTTTCTGATTGATTTGATTCTGTGCATTTTTATGTCATCACATAATCAACTGTTCACTTTTTAAACCGACAAATCCCACATCAAGAAAACATCAGTTTTTTTGGTTTGTTTCTCAGTTTTCTCTGTTCCATGAATCATTAACAGTATCAATGATTTGATTTGTTCTGTTTTTTACAACAATAAACGTCCCTGATTTTATTGATAACCTCTGTCAAACAGTTGAGCAGGTGGATAAGGGGTTAAGAAGTAGAGTCTGCTTTGACCTTTCCTGTAGATGGATTTGGTGTTGCATTTCCAGTCTAATCTGTTGTCCAGCTGAACTCCAAGCTACTTGTATTCCACCTCCACCTCTTTTCCCAGGATGTAAACGGTGTTTGGTTTTACCTTGTTCCTCCTGAAGTCAAAAATCATCTCTTTTGTTTTGTTGGTATTTAAGATGAGATGATTGTTGCCACACCATTTTACAAATTGACTGACCAGTTCTCTGTACTCGGCTTCTTGTCTACCACTGGTATACCACACAGCTGCAGAGTCATCAGAGTATTCCTGTAGATGACAGGACTTAGGGGCCGTTTACATTGCGCCTAAAACGGTCAAATCCGGTAAGTTTTCATTGCGTTTTGGCCTTGCGTCTAGATGGAAACTTGTTAAAAACAAAAACTTTTGAAAACAGGCTCCAGGGTTGAAAGTTTCCAAAACGCTCTCCATGCAGCCCTGTGTAAACCCGCATCGGAGCGTTTCAGGGTGAAACGCCGGCGTCAACGCATGGGCAGTACTTTTTCAGAAGAAGGCTACGCGCACATACCAGGAACAACAGCTTCGGTCGTCCGCCGAGTAACAGGTGTCTTACCGTGCTTGGTTTGTTATCCAGACAAAACCATCCAGACAGATTTGTTGTCCAAACTGATGTGTTGTCCAGAAAAGAAACTCCTGCATCTCTGTGTGTCTGTTCGCCATTGTTGTTTGTGAAAAGTTTTTCTTCTTCGTTCGTGTATTGTAGCAGCGCTGCCTCTCTGCAGATCTACACCGCCATCTACTGAAACGGCATGCGCACTACAGCGGATTAACTCGTCTCCGAGCGTCATCTGAATGCTGAAGAATTCTAAAACGCAAAGGAAAAATCTTTGCGTCTTTAGGTCAGGAGTATCCATGTAAACATAGCCTTAGAGTTGTTCTGGAAGTCTGAGGTGTACAGCGTGAAGAGGAATGGAGCGAGTACAGTCCCTTGTGGTGCTCCAGTGCTGCTGACCACCACCCCAGACAAATAACCTTTCAGTCTCACAAACTTTGGTCTGTTTGTTGGGTAGTCATAGATCCAGATGGTTGTGGAGGTATCCACCTGGAACTTCTGGAGCTTCTCACATAACAAAGCAGGCTGAATTGTATTGAAAGCACTTGTGAAATCAAAAAGCATGATCCCCAAAGTGCTGCCTGGTTGGTCTGGATGAGAGTGGGCTCTCTGAAGCAGGTAGATGATGGCGTCTCAAACCCCAAACCTATTACGATACGATATTGAAACTGAAATGGGTCCTGAAAGGTGTTCACTTGCTTATTGGGGTGAGCCAGTAACAGTATCTCCAGAACTTTCATTACGTGAGATGTTAGGGCAACTGGTCTGTCATGACTGGATTCAGATGGTTGTGTTTATTTAGGCACTCGAACAAGGCAGGATGTTTTCCACAGCACAGGAACTCTTCTCTAACTCAGGCTGATGTTGAAAAGTTGGTGAAGAATCTGACATAGTTGTTCTGAGCAGATCTTCAGTACTCTGGGACTGACACAATCTGGACCTGCATCCTTGTTCCGGTTCAGGTTCTCTAGTTGTTTCTTCACCTGAAGCTGGGCAGGTTCCATAATGGGAGGTTCCCGACCAGAAATTGTTGTGAAACTCCATGTATGGCTCTGAAGGATGATATGGCTCATCACATGGATGTGTTTCTATTTCAGACATTTCTGGGACATATAGTTTCTAGTTTTTGAGAACAGGAAGTGGGAAATGAGTTGAGTTCACTCCATCCCGATCAAACTTATAGAGCTTTAACAAAGTTTCGGATAAGCTTCACCCAAGCAGGGGTTATCCAAAATGTGAATTATTAGTACTTTAAATGCAGTTTAGGTTTGCACAGAGTAAACTCAGTAAAGTAAGTAAGGTCGTAGTGCTGTGTAAAAACAGCTGATCCAGGATATGTACCATCTAAGTTCAGTTTGCTGAATATAATAATACGCAGAATACATGCAGATTATTAGAACAACGCAACATACTGGCATTATATGTGTATATTATGGCATTATAGAAAAGTGATGACTTTGTCTGTCAAAATGACAAAGAGCCAATTAAGGTTACCGCAACCTATATAAATAAAAATAGTAGAGATATATCTTCTATCCAGCAATGCCATTTTGAGCTGTGAGGTTTTCACAGATGGCCTCCAAAAATCACATTTTTTCTGGCAATGCAGAGATGTATCTGCTGAAGCTCAGCAGTTCATTTGGCTAAAACTCAATGGCATCAAACTTTATTTTGCATTTACTGTCACTCTGCTTTCCCAAACTCTCCATGGTGACAGCCAGTGGCACGTGCAAAATCCCCCTTTATAGAGCACAGTCCAACCACTATTGTGCCTCTTATCAAAGCACACGCTGTCATAGTAGATCACCTGCAACATGCCCAAAATAGCACATGCAGTTTTATCGTTTGCATATGTAATTAAGCCCTTGTTATTTGGGATTTTAGTAGATCAGGCCCTACATTTTTCACTCCCTGAGGTTTGGAATGTCATAGCTTGCCAGCCCCACCTACATGTCCATTCTGTGCTTGTCCAAGATAGAAAGCATATTTTTTTCAATATCTACTCTACGCCTTGTAACACCCCCACGCGTGACTTGCCTCCTTCAGTCATTTCAATAAGGGACTGTAAGCAGCTTTAGCCATGGCGATAGGACCCAGATGTGGTTGTCACCCAAGTGAAACCCGCACAGATTTTGCCCTGCCGCTCGGAGACCAGCGTGTTGAACTTTCTGGTGGCAGCCACCTGGCACCAAGCACATTGAAGGAGTGAGGGAATCCGGAAATACGCTGGAACAGTGGAGGAGCTCTTAATGTTGGTGCTGGAGCACTACAACACAGCTCTAACCTTATCTAAACATGACTATGAGAAAAAATAGGCATGTGACAACATTTCTATGAAAGTATGGATGAGAGGTAAATAACACAAATAGATAGTAATCGTTGGTATTGTTGTAAAGGACATTTCCACCGAATGCCCTCTACATCACTGCTGCCTCGTAACCTATGCTTGTACTGCAGTGATAGCAACTGCTTTAAAAGACACTCTGCACTCAAATGTAAATGGTGTTTCAGATGGTTACATTTGATAGTGATTGTTGTGATTGTTTATGCATTGGAATGTGTCTGACACTCTGGATACCTGTCTCTGAGTTTTTGGTGGCATGTGCGCACACTGCACTGAGAATAGACAATAGATAGGGTGGAGCTGGCAAGCTTTCCGCTTTCTGCTTTTTGTGGAGTTTTTTGGCTCTGTGCCAACCTGTATTTGTTGGCACCCCCTCTGGTGTGCCGCCACACCCATCACAGTGCAGGCGGTCTACCAAACTGCCAAACTGGCTGCGCACAGTGCTGCACCAGATGAAATTACCCCTGTGCGGGGTGGTGCCAGGCTCCGCCATCCTGCACTGCGCCAGGAAATTAGGGCCCAATAAGTTAAATAAAAACTACATGGGCTACAAAAACTATATACAGATCAGACTAGATCCCAAATACAGTACAGCTTCCATTAAAAATCAGGGACAGGGGGTAAACAAAAGGATACCAAAACATATTGACGGATGCCACAAAAAAATCATAGCTTGACAACCATTTTTTAAAGTTAGATACAAAAAGAAAATAACTTAGTGAACCAAAAGGATCTGGAGCTGCCAGTAAAAAGTAACAATAATGGGGGGAAGGACCGGGCCAACCCATAAGAAGCTGTCATACCTGACAATGCTCCTCTCAACTGCCAACTAAAATTAACCCTAAAATATAAAAACTAAAAAACTCCAACTTGTGAGCACACTTTGCCATTCTCTTCTGTCAGCACTACAAGCAACGGTAACCATACTTCATTTTTAGGTGTTTACATGCAGTTAAGTTGAAGGGTGAATCCCAACGCCACGAGGCTCTGGAGGCAAGGGAGACCAACCCCTTTCAGCTGTCTTACCTACAGCTGTAAGCAGCGGAAGTGCCCCAGCCAATCAGCTTGCATTTCCCCAGCTACCAAACCAACTTCCTCTTATGTTTTGATTGGGACTTGATCTGGCCACCCTCCGGTTCCCAGCTCAGGCCCTGACGGACTGAGCTTCACAGCCTCCAGCTCAAGCTAACATAACAAAACCAAGCAATCCTGGTTGCTGAGAAATTAAAGGGGGAAAAAAGTCCCTGAAAATAGAAGAACCAACACGTGTATGCCAGCCTTTGCTTCTATCTCTGCTCCTGTAAATAACCCACCTCCTCTCTGAGCACAGTTTGCTTTCAGGTGCACAGCAGGCCAAGGGAGGATGAATACCAGAGAGAGGCAGGAAAAGGAGCAAGGTGGCATGTGACAGTGTAATGTGTGTTTTTCATCTTTCCACTGGTTTTTATATAGATCCACCCAAGGCAGAGTTTAGTTATGCAATGTAGCCTTAAGTAAGGTTTTGCAGTTCAACCCTTACAGCACACGTTTGTGGTCTTTTTTTCTTTTATCCCACACCAGACCTTACAGAACTTACTTTACACATGGATAGAAGTTCAACTGTTTTTGTTGCCTGCACAGTCTCAGGAATTTCCCTTGAGAGCTTGAACTTGTTTTGGAATGTCAAAATGTCACATGAACAACCAGAATACCAAAGGGAAATATTTTTTAACCTACTGCTCATCTGAGAATAGCTATCAGATTTGTCAGATTAACCAAAAGTGACACAAAATTGCTCGAATTTCAAATCATAAGAGTGATTTTCTGCTGTAACACAGGAAAATCCACCCCTTATCCCCCTCTATCCTCCTGGTGAAGACAGTAAGCGTTCTGCAAATGAAAGAATCTTCACATGGAGCCAGGCACTGAGCCAAGCACAATGTCTGTTGGCACTGCCAGCCTGCAGGATTCTAGCTATTTATTTTTCTTCTTTTTTATGTTTGGCAGACAGAAGACAAAGGAAGGATTCATTCAAGACAGGAATAGGAGGTCGACTTTTCAAATGTGGCAATTAACCTGCGGCGGAAGATGTTTTGGTGTGGATTTTGGATATGTCAGGAAACCTTCTTAGCTGTTGTTTGGTTCGTTTTAACGGGGAAGGATGATAAGCTGAAAACCTAATTACAGGGAGGATGAAGATTGATTTAACAACACAGAGGACTTAAATGTGGCTAAACGCCACAATTATACAAGAGGGAAAGTTTTCCAGCACAGTTACAGTAAATTGAACAAGAGAAGCAATTAATTTGAGCCCTGATAGATATTTCAAGCACAGTTTTGAGATCACTGACCTTTTTTCACGGAACACTTTATCGATCATTGAATTAACATATTTCATAAATATGCATAAATCTACTTTTTGTTTTATTATGAACTCAACTGAACTACTGCTTGAGTTATATATGTCTCAGCAGGTTTTCAATTGATAGAGATTGAAAGGAAGGACTAGGTAGTTTTTGGGAAGGTGTAAGGTCACAGTGACTTTTGGCCTTATAAATCAAAACAAAAACAAAAGCTCATCTGAATTTTAAGTCTTGGGGTGTGTTCAAAAAGTTCTTTTTGATTACGAACCTTCCTAACTGAAGAAATGACCCAGACATATTTTGACCATGATAAGAGCTGTTCAGATTCTCCATAAGTTAAGGAAAGGAAGTTCATTGCTTCCATTATTATCTCCTTTAGCTAAGAAAACACTGGACCGCCCTTTACAAGAGCGCCCCATAGTGCTTTGCAGTAGTAGCATATATAAATATGGCACCTGACGAACATTTAAACCTTTGAAGGAGAAAGTAGTGTTTTGTGGAACTATGAAGATATGTATTTGTACATTATTGTGTAAATGTTTTTTGAAGGTATATAGAGAGAAGATATGCTTTAAAGTTAGTGCTTTCGAAATATGATCTTAAGTTCATGTCTTGTTTCACTCATTTTTAAATTGGTGAACAGATAAACAATAACATGTTTTAATTTATAAAGCGCTCACTTTAAAGTGTTTCTTTCTCCCAATAACCACCTACAATCTTGATGATTGTTAAACATTTCAATGTGGTTTCAACTTTAATTTTTTTCCTGTAAAATCCTCTGTTTGAAAATAAAAACTGTTGACAAATTATGGTGAAAATACTTGATTATTGAAATCATGAACAATTTTGTTTTGCTTTATTGATTAAACTATGTAACTTTTAAAAACAGATAAAGTTCAGTTTTATTTGACTGAATGGCTGTTTTTTATTTCATTAAACCCTGACATTTGTTTATGATCAGCCATATGATAAACTATATTAATTGATGAAATTAATGAAATGTTTTCAAATCCTCAATTAGACTTCAATTTATTTATTTTTTATTTTAAAAACAGAACCAAAAGCAACATTACTGCTAGAACTGCTGGAACTGTTCCACTTTTAGAGACTGATGGTATACCACAAGGAGGCCTGTATTTTGGGAGTGGAATCTGACCAGTCAATCTTTAGATCACATTAGATATTTACACAAAGTTTAACGAGATCCCCCAAAAGCATTCTTAAGAAATTACATATAAAAACAAAGGATGAACATCTGGTTCTATATATTTGACCTTTACCCTATAATCTCTAAAATGTCAGTCTGTCTGATGGAGTCAGCATTTGTACAAGACTGATAGAAAAACCAAAAAATATTTCTGATATACTGCATATGACAGCAATAGGTAGATGTTTAAAACAGTGATCTTTACTACAAGGTTATTCTTGAAGAGCAGTTATATAGTTGAAGATAATTACTTGAAGCATTTTACAGATATCGAGAACAGCCTCAACAAATAACCAAAGAACAAACTTCCACACTCGCCATCCCCTTCAGGAAGGCATACACTATTGCTCAGTTTTCAACATGGATTCCATGAAGAGTTGCTGACTCATCTTAGCTCATCTGCTTCATTTGTGCATAAGCCTTGACTGCTTGCTCATTTATTTAAAACCCCGCCTGGTGTACATTACTGCAACAAACAACCTATGCAGTTTTGAAAGGTAAACTCAGGACACCTTTACCCGCCTTGATTAATGATGTTGTTTCTGTTTAGTGTTGAGCATCTGTTGCCACCTGCGGTAACAGATTGCTCACCCTTGTGAGACAGGACCCGGTGATCGAGGCACGTGACATCAGGTCAAGGTGCACATGTACATAGTAGGGCCATCACGCTGAGTGAGGTTCCCCCTTCTGTGCTCCTATTTCCCTTTGAACAACTCTGTCATTAACCTTCAGTCACGGCTATCTGATGGCAAAGCCCACTGGAGCAGCAACTCATTTGCTTAATAACGAGCCTATCTTAGAATGAAGGATGGAAACAGGAAGTCAATCAGCGGAGAACAGAGGGTGTGAGCGTATCCATTCCTCATTAACAGACCAAATGGTGTGCACAGAGGGAGGATGGCAGCACCTACTAATTTATGGCATTAGATTAATGAAAGGTTGTTTGGAAGAGGCTAATAGAACACAAAGTAGCTATAACTTTAAAGCTTTTCAAGAAAAGTCTCTAAATGGTAAAAATGCATCTTTGGTTACAGTCAAGAGTCTCTGAACATCTTTAAATATCAGTGTAATACAATGTTAAAGGCAAAAAAAGACTAAAAAAGGTATTCCTGCTGTTAAGAGCTTTTCTCTTGGCTATGTGGGCATATTCAAGCATAATAGGATTGATTATCATCTGCATACAGAAACAGTATAAGTAGTCTTGTCCCTCTTGGTTCTGTGCAGTGTACAATTATTGCATTGCTGCGCTGCCATCAAAAGTTGGAGAATGTTGTAGAGTAATGATCAGTACAACCCTTCCATTAGGGCACCAGGTGTACCTATCAATCCTAAAGAGGAAACTGCACTCTACATTTGACTATGAGAGTAAAAATGATCAGAGTTTTATGTTCCAAACCATCCAAATACCTCCATAAAACAACATATTTTTGACAAGTCCCATTTCGAGGGCTATTTCCCTCAGAGGGAGCATTTACAGAAAGCATGTTCTCAATTTTATTTACAATATTCAGAAATACAGCCCACTTGCATATTGCAAATAGTGTACAATCCCCACTTGCAATGAAAGTGGGATCCTGCATAAAACATATATAAAAAGGAAAATACTGTGGTTTACAATTCCTCTCTACCTATGTTTAATTAAATTGGCTACAGAGACAAGTTATCTAAACTGATAAACTTGATCTTTTGCAAATAGTCACTCTTTTTGAATTTGATGCCAGCTACATGTTCTAAAACTGATACAGGGGCGTGTTTACCCACTGTGTAGTGTGTGTATTGAAGCTTTTAAGGTGGAATTCTTTCTCATTCTTGCTTGATGTGCAACTTCAGTTGCACGACAGTCTCCACTGTTGTATTCTGCCCTTCATAATAACAAGTCTGTGCTGCAGGCAGGCTAGTCTAGTACCAGTCCTCTTTTAATCTAGAGTCATGATGGTGTAACAACATAAAGAAAGTGACTTATTATTGTCTTGCTAAAATAAGCAGGTACATCCTTGAAAATAATGACACTTGGTTGGCAGAACACATTGCTGTGAAACCTGCATGTAGCTCTCAGCACGTATCCTCACAAATATTCAAGTTACCCATGCAATGGACACTAACACACCCCTACCACCACAAATGATGGCTTTATAACGCTGTACTGATAATAGGATGGTCCTTTCCTCTATAGCCTGAAGGACATGGACTCATTAGAGCACAGTACATTTTTCCACTTTGCATCAGTCCATCTCAGATGAGCCCAGGCTTGAAACATGACTTTGACTTTGCATGGTAGAGTTATAACTTCCATGCATAGATGTGATTTAGTCTTGTGTTCACTGACAGTGGTTTATGAAGTGTTCCTGTGGCCACTTACTGATATCCTTGAGCTATGAAAATGTTCCCTGTCCACACGAGCACCATCGAAAGCATCCTGGTAATGTCTGTGCGTGTGGTACACAGGCTGCACAGTGGCTCAGAGGACGTCACTGCAAAGGATCATCAACGGCCCAAAACATCACCAACTGCCCTCTCCTCACACTGGAAGAACTGCGCCATTGCGCTGCCTCCGAAATGTGGGTAAACTAACCCAGGACCCCTCTCACCATGGACACCACATATTAAATCTGTTAGGGGTACAGGTCAATCGCTGCAAGGACAAACCGGTTCAGGGACAGTGTCTACTTAACAGCAGTAAGGGTCCTGAACAAAGGCTAATATCGCTACCTCATATTGTCATAATAATTATAATAAGTACCTCATGTCATTAATGCACCTGAACATGGCAGCTATTTTGCACCTTATTTTTGTCACGGTATCATTCCACTCCATTCTCTCTTGCACCTTATTCTTATTACTTACTGTATCATACTTTGTTATTCTATTTTGCACTTTACCTTTATTTTATTATATTTGTATCTTAATATTGTATTTTATTTTTATTTCTGATATTATCTTACTTTACTTATGTTTGCACCGTACCTAATCGTATTTCTCTGACACTGTTTTGCACTGACTGAAGGGCTTTTTCGTTGTACTTGTTGCAACGACAAAGTTTTCTTCTAAAATGTAAAATGTCATCAGAACACTGTATGTAGGGAACTTATTGAGTGAATAGCAAAATAGTGGAAAACTGACCTATTTCACAAAGTTAATAAGTCCTTAGAAAAAAAAAATCCTGTTTAGGGGTAAATCTGCTTCAGAAAAAAAAATGTGATCTAAAAAGATGGAGTACATTATTGCAAGGAGGATTAAGAGGAGACACCAGGAGAATATATACAGTATTATGAATGGATAAGCCTGCTGCTATCTAACTGTCTCTTAATTTTATACTCCTATTAATGACAAAGGAACAGATTACATCTGTCCAGGGAGCTCGCCCACGCGGTGACGCGCTTCGTTGCCTCCAATGCGCGCCCTGATGGCCAGTCCGCTCTCCCAGCTGCTGAAGTGACAGCAGCTCTGACCGTCTCCGCTACCGGGTCTTTCCAGCACACTGTTTCCGCGGTGGCGGGGATCATTCAGACCAATCAGATGCTGCGCCTCGGTTGCAGCGCATTTAAAGGCAAGGAGAGCCGGTTGGTGATTGGTGAAGACAGCACTCGGCTGTGTTAAACCCACTCATGCCTTTTCTCCTCCCTCTCTGGCACTTGCGCTGAGGGGCAAGGACAGAGGCGTGGATGCGCTCCTCTGTGCCTTGAGTTCGCCTCTCTTGGCACTGTAGGAAACTTGCAAAGCGCGCTGGTCACACCCTGTCCGCGGGGCGAAGGCCGGCGCAGGGCAGGTGCGCCTGCGACTGATCTACAAAATTAGAGCCCAAGATGTTACTTTGTGGCATTAAGATTTCACTAACTGGTCACTGCATTCATTAGCATTGTCTGACTCAGCTTCTTCAGACTTTTAATGAAGGTGTTTATACATTTCTACCATTTGTCATAATTTGATCAGTTATACAGCCAAAATCTGCACAAACCTTGGCATTTTGATAGCTCTTCTCTATCCATCTCCCTCCATCTGTTGAACTCCTCAGTGAGTGAAAAATAATCTACCAAAACAGATTCCAACTTTTTAGATGCCTGCTAACAGGCTCGGCGCATACATTCTAAATTACATAGCTTCTTTACAATCACATGTTTGGGTTTCCAGGGGCTTTAGAACTAAGGACTTTGTAAGTGCTGAAAAAAATTCTAAGCCAACAGTTGGCTCTGGGTTAAAAAAAAAACAGAATTGCCTAACCACTAATAAGCATGATTTCACATTGAACAATTGCTGCCATCTGCCGAAATAGGCACAGGCTACCAAGGATTCTCTGTGAAAGATGCCGCTATTAGTCATCAACCTGCCTCTGATGCCTGATGAATTGGCAGACCATAGTGGAGATGGCAGCCGCGTGGCTACACTACAGCAATTATCAATCACACACACAGTTGGGCTGTGCTCATATTTCACACCTCCATTGTCAGACCTGACAAATGTCACGCAGGTGGATTGATATGTTGAAAGAACCTGCATTTATTGTCTTATCCATCTTCTAATTTTCATGGTTGCTGCCTTTTCATTTAAATGGCTTTTTTTTAAGATGTCATTTTCGACACTGACGGTGATCCATTAAGTATGACAGCATCAGTTATATTGACCACATCTCACCAACCAATTTATCAGACCAGCACTTCACCAAGACCCACATTTAAAACTCTCCCAAAGGCGCTCCGTCTGACTTCAGAGAGCAGCTCTGTGTCACTTGTCTTCTGTGATGACTGTTCGCTCTGACAGTGTGGAGATAACCGTATTATAGTGCTGTACAAGCAGCAAGACGGGAGAGTACTTTGGGGTAAATTGCCACCCTCAGATAGCATAATTTGAGGCTCATTTCAATTAGAGCAATCACATTTGGGTGTGTATGAGAAGTTAATGGTGCTGTGAATCTATTTGTTCATTTAACATACATAATGAAGCTGGGGTGAGCTATCAGAGGCGGTGATGCAAACAGCTCAAAGTTTAAGTGACATCAGACAAGAGCGACAGAGAGAGAGAGAGAGCAGGGATTTAATTACATTTGATAGAGAGATGGACTGAGGCATTTGAAGGATATTATAAAGCAATAAATGGTTTTGACAGCGAGTTTCTGAGTCTTATGGCAACACCCTCTTTAACACACAATGCTTACAGTGCAGATATCACTCCCGTCCTTTCACGACTTTGAATGAACTAAATAGAGGAGCTGGAAGCAGCCTGATTACTCCTGGAGAGCTGGAAAAAACTTAAGTGATAGATGTGGACTTCAGGAGAGGTGTCAGAAGCCCTCGATGAAAACATAATGGGATGGCTGTGAGCTGGGAATAACTGACAAATAGTCCTTATCATTTGTCTGCTATTTTCTCCTTGTTAAACCCGCCTGGGAATTTGAAAAAAGAGAAGTAGTCAGAGGTTGTACATAAAAACAGCACACAGGCAAAAATAAATGGATGCACTTGAAGGTTTAGTAGAGGAGGATGCTCCTCGGGCAGGGAGGAAAGCAAGATGAGAAAGTGGTAATAAAATAATTGGGGTGTTCTACTTTAAGAGCAATATTGTTTAGTTAGACCCCCTATTCTGGCAATTTTGGAGCAAATTTGATCCAAAGAAATTATTGCTTATTTATTCTTCTAAAAAGGGGTTTACAAAGTGCTTTGACAAACTGACAGGAATATAGATAGGAAAAGCCCAATAGTTTGCCGAAAAAGAGCAAACCAGCAAAAAAACTCCATTTCAATCTAAGAACTCTCACAAACAAAACAAAAGGCAGAATAAACCAAAGCACAACAAGACCTGGAGGAGAAAGCATGAGTGTTTCATGAAAAGGAGAATATTTCACACAATGTAAGGGAAACCTAAAGCCCAAAAAGAAAGCACTTTAATCCAGGCCCAGGCACCCAATACAGAGCCAAGCTGCAGTTTATTCAGGGCCAGTAGGATCAATGCAAAGGGAAAGGAGATATAACAGTCAATACAACAACAGGAACAAGTATTACAAGAGTTTAAAAGACAAACTGATAAACAAGTCCACAATTTTCAACATCAAAATGATGTGTGAGACCCCCAGACCAAAACTGCACTGTTGGCTGATAACAGACATATACATATATATATATATATATATATATATATATATATATATATATATATATATATATATATATATATATATATATATATATACATATGTATATGTATATATATATATATGTATGTATATATGTATATATATATATATATATATATATATATATATATATATATATATATATACACACACATATATGTATGTATATATATACACATATACATATATATATATATGTATATATATATTTTAGAAGTTGAGAAATAAAGAATCAATTTGATGTATTAGTTCAACAAGTGACAGTGCAAATCAGAATATCTTTATTGTGATTATATCATTTTTTTTTTTAGATTTAAACAACTTTTTTTTTGTTACAATGCTTAAAAACACTCCACAAATGAAGTAATGAAGGATAAATCCTCTGTTTTCATTGTTTCTTTAAGAACAACATCTATCAGCACAATTGGCCACCAGTCATCAGTTAACACCATCCCTCATTTGACCATAACACCGTGACACTAAAGACTGTGCACCAAGGAGAATGTTATAAAATTGGAGGGCAGACAAAACTTGATTATTGGTGTTTATTTTCTTTTTTAGTTATACTGTCAGATTTACTGATATGCTTGCAGTTTACTTCTAACACAACAGGTAGTTGCATACAGCCTGAGGTCTTTGGGGCCCTCTTAAGGTGCTTACACACCGGACGCTACTTCTACTACCTCAGTGATCACTCTCCATGCAACGTTAATGTACAGCTACGATGAGGTGGGGCTAACCCTCCCGCGATGTGTTTGCTGCATACAAGATGATCACTTCACTCGTCGTGTGATGTCAAAGTTAAAAAAAGTTGATCTATTCAGGTGATGTCGTGTGTGGCTGTGCGGCAACAGCCAATCAGCAGTGCGCGCATGTGCGACGGTACCCGGGACAGACAATTTTTCATCTGCACTACAGAGGAACAATTTATGTCTGTGAGGGAAACTCATTTAGGACATTAATTCCGCCTAGATGGACCACAGAAAACTCACAGATGATGCTGCTGCAGGGCATCAGCTGCAGTGTTTTGTGTTTAATAAGTGAGTGAAAAGGATACAGTTGGAATAATGTCTGCTTATACATCCTATTATATGATATATGGTATGACTGCAGTGAAACTCAAGCGGACGTGACGTCACTTAGCGACGGCAGACAGCAACAGTGACCAAAATGAGATATTTATAGATGCGCAACGTGACTTCAATGGGCGACGCGGTTTGATCGCAGAGTTGCGTGCGGTGTTAACACAGCTTAACAGTGTCCTCCAGTGTCCTCCTCTCAAACAGCTAAAAGATGAAAATGCAAAGGCAAACTACAAGAATATTTCCAGCTTTAAAGAAAAAAAAGGTTTGAGCACCCCTACTATGATGGCAAAAAAACGCACTAAATTATAAAACAAATACACTAGCCGACCTCCTCTAAGGCCAATAACATGATCTCACTATGATCTTAAAAGTCAAGATGATCATCAATAATTTGTACTAGTCCTACATATTTCAAAATGTAACCATCAAATTTGATTTGTACCTTTGTGAGTGGGTTTGTGGCTGATCAACCCTCCCAAAAAAATCATGTCATTGCTGATGTAAAGAAGTGATTTGACATCTGACATGTTTATTTTTTTGTCATTGTTATATTTATTTCAACTATAAAACATGTATTTTAATATGAAATAAAATGGCACTTTCTTGACATAAGTAACCACCCTCCAGTGGACATTATGGGATTTAATTATTATTTTTTTAAACAAAAGCATCCATTTTCAAACAAGCGTTTTCATCTATGCTTTATTTAACTCACTGAAGTTTGTCACAAGTTCTATGTGTACTTGTGGTAGATGTATATAAAGTCAATACAATTCAGTTCTGGACTAAAGCAGTGGCTGCAGCTGATACAAAGTATTGCACTAAAACCGGCAGAGATTTCACATATTCCTGGCTTTCAACATTTGTCACCCATGCAGAGAAAACCTTAGATTTTTTGACTTAATTTTAATATATTAATCTCTAATTTGAACGGCTGCCTGAGCCACATCATTCCTTACACTCACACTGGCATTTCAGATTTGCTCAGTGCACAATGGGATAGAAGAACCAGTGCCTGATCACCAAAGAGGGAGATGGCATTAATGACTACAGGCTGAGTAATTGATTCATGGTCCTAGAAATGAAATATGATGTTAGATGATGTGTGAAAGTGAAAGCTTCCACTTCAAGTCATTTTTCTTTTCTTCCTCAGATTTGGATTCCATAATAAATGTGATGTTAACAGTGACATTTAAGTTACATTCCTCCAGAGTTTCTGTGACTAAATGGAGAGTACTTGCATTACTATAGCCTTATTAACATCAAGGTAGGATTGTTATTCAAATGTTCTACCATGATATGAATGTAAATGTAAATGAGTACTTATGGTGGGAAAATAACTATGTAAAATCAGATCCAATGTCAATCCAGTGGAATTCCATTAACAAAACATTAAAAAGTGCTGTTACAGCTGTCTCATGTTGTTTTTCGGCAGTAAAATGTTAAGAGATGGCTGTTGAGAGCAGTTTCACTGTAAAGCCGAAAGCAGTTAATTTGGGTGATCTGATCGAACAGGAGACATTTAGTAAGTGCTGGTATAGAACTCCTGTCTGTATAAATCAAGGTAATGCCTCAAGCCATGAAAGCTTCTGTAAACAAACTCTTCTTTCACTAGTTGCATGATAAAAGAAACCTGTGACATTAAATGTACAAAATAAAAAGTCCTTGTTTTATAATTTTGTCAGGAAAATGATAATCTGAATGAGTCGTTAGCAAAAGTTTTGCATAAAATGAATATCACACTCAAGGCACCATACCAATCATAAAGACACAAAAAATATGCACAAGCTGAAAAACACTTTATTGTGAAATCAAATTACATTTTGCTCTTCCACCAGGTGAAGTGCCAGCAAATGCTCATTCACACATCAACATATGAACTGACATTAACCAAAACTGAGAAATTATGATAACTTCAGTGAATACATTTCTAGGGTCAATTTTGCTTTTTTAACAAAGCTTTGCATAAAGCAGAGAGACATGTGCTGGTGGTGTATGAAGTTTTACAAAGCACCCTGATGAGTTGTAGATTGAAAATGTTTACCAATTTATAGATGTAACGCATGGGCACCATGCTCAGCTTGGGAGAACTTGCTATTGAAGATAACTATAAAATACCTATAAAAATCTGTGTTCAATAGTTCATTTCTGTCCTTCAAAACCTGTTTCTACTGTCACTGAATGTTGCACCAGTGCACAGAAAATTGCAAAATGGCAGGAAGAGCTAAAAAACTGTTGATGACAGTGAAGCTAGCTGTAGTCAGCGATGTGGGAGAAAACAAGTGGAGAGGTTGTTTATCAACAAATTTAGACCCGTCTCTCCCTTCATACCTCACCCCTGGCTCCACCCCCCGAAAGCTGATGGACGTGTATCGTCATGGAAACAGCCGTAGAAAATGCGTAGCTGACCAACGTAACTAAGGTAACCCCGACTGGTCAGGCAACTCGACTGACAATATTGATAACATCACAACAACAGTACATATTGGCAGATTAGACAATAAGATGAATGCCCCACGGCGGTTACTGTTATGTGAAGCACCACAAATGTTGCTAATGTTGCTTACCTATCCAGCAGACAGACGGCGACATCCGCGTCCGTTTTCAGGTCTTTTAATTGGCAGAGTTCCCTCCACCGTCGGAAAGCAACACCAGTTTGACCCAAGTCTTCACTCTTTCATGGTCATAACCCTTCTTTTCCACTTTTCACTCCTCTTACCTTTTTCTTTTGGGCTGTTTTTCAGCCATTGCTACTGCACCTATTGTATCTCTCTCTTACGCTAACTGCGCACGCTACGGAACCTACTACTCCGTACTACTGCGTCGGTGGCGCAGTTGGATAGTGCGCTTGGTCAGTGATCGGGAAGTTGCAGATTCAAGCCCAGCCCCGGGCGACACATGGCGATGTGTCCTTGGGCAAGACACTTCACCCCAAGTTGCTCCCACTGCTGCGTCAGTGGCGTACAAATGGGTATGAAAGGGCGTGAATGTGTTAGAGATACTGAGGGATAACTAACATAGAAACTCAGAACCATCAGTGAGTGAATGTGAGTGCGAATGGGTGTGGGTAGGTGTGACCTGCGGTGTAAAGTAGCTTTGAGTAGTCCAAGACTAGAAAAGCGCTATATAAGCTGAAGTCCATTTACTCCCCCTCCCCCCTCTGTCTGATCTGCGCATGAGTATGATCAACCCCTGGATGTGGGGGGGTGTACCCTGTTTTGGTAACTTGGCCCGAGCCACAGTATTTACCTGCTGAAATTCAGAGCCAAGCCTGTGTATTGTGCTGTGTATAACCAGACTTTTTTTTTCAGCATGCTGTCGGTGATGACATCTTGTGGATGGAGAGGAGAAATACGGTGAATTTGACAAATACTGCATTAGATTGGAAAAATTAGAAGATCGCTATATTACTGCCTATATTACTGCCTATATTACTATTGTGAAACAGACCAAAACATGCTCCAAAAATATTGCCTCGACAAACTTTTCTTCCTTTTTTTTCATAATCTGTATCAAAACTTCACACTTAGCCTAACCTACCAGAGTTTGTGTGTGTGTGAGTGAATACAGTGTGTAAGAATAGAGCATCTCACTCAAGTGACTGTAAACAGAGTTTGACCTGCAGCTGAACCAAAAATTTGCATACAGTTGTTGTCAGACAGTATACTGGGAGCTCGCCTGCCAACAAAAGATTATCACTATTATGTTTTGGAGATATTGTTACACTGGGTTGTTGTATCCCAGAGCTAAAGCACTGTGTTCTATACTGTGTTTGTGCTTACCAAAACCTATGGACGAAAATATATTGTATACATTTAATTTCAACTGTCTGCAAGTCTTCTTTGTTGAACTTTTGGCTTGGGGTAAATGAAAAACCTCTCATGGGATGTGACCTTTAACATCCTAGCAATACAGAGTAAAGGATTAAGCCCATTTTTCATTGTAGTTTCTAGATTATTTTGGCATTATTGGTTTTATTGTTCTCGTCCTGCAGATTAAGGTGCTTTTGTTCCCATCCCTGTATGCTTCCCACTCTCTTTTCTGCAGTGCTGCTCTAATGCTAACATCATTGAAATGGCACTGGGCCATCTTTCACATTACTGTTAAATCAACCATTGGATTGCAATTGACATAATTGGAAAGGGTTCTAATAACGCCTTTCCAAAATAGCAATTAAGAGCAGTGAAGCCATGGAAAGAAGGACAGACCAAACTGAGACGAAGAAAATGAGAAGTCTGGGTGAAAAAAGAAGAGGAAGCCTTTTTTTTTTGTTTTATTTTGCCGTGCCAGCCAAGCAGCAATTGCTCTGCACAGTTGAGCAGTGAAGATAAGCCACAAAGCAGATGCCTGCATATCAAGTGCACGCTGTAGTTGCCACATTTCCAATAGCTGACTCACGGTTCTGAATCTGAGTGTGTGTTTGAATGTTTCTCCCGCTTTTTGTGTGTGTTGTGGGTGTTTGTAGGATTAGGAGGCATTCAAGACAAAGGGAAAAACATCTTTGAGAGGGTCATGGTCTGGTTATTACCTTTGCTCAGCCCCTGAGACAGAAGCAGAGCAGAAGGCATCGATCATGTGTAGCTCCATGACTGCAGAAGCCTTTCGAAATGCTGGGGAGGGGGGGACAAATCAGCAACCCACCGCTAACTGTAATAATGAATGGCTGATTGAAGACTGAAATATTACATCTTCTCGTGCTGGAGTCAATGCTGTAAGTCTTCACAAACATCAGCAGGCATAAAAATGTCTTAATTACGTTTCTTGGGATGGCGTGATGATGTGTCGTTGCCAGTGCATCTCTGCAACATCAAATCATTTTTCATGAATTCCCATTAATGGTTGAACGGACAGTTCGGTCTCATCACTCTCAATAATGTGTTTTGTTTTTCTGTCACCAGCATTGATTCATCCAATCATGTTTTCCTCCTTGTTCAATCTTGGCTGTTGTCAGCCCATACTGCTGAGGCTGGCTTCTCTGACACTTCTTATCGGTGGACATGCACAGCAAAAATTAAAGAGAAAGCAAGGGCAGTTTTTTTTGTTTTTTATGTGGATCTCTGGTTAAAACTAGTTTCATGGAGTTACAGCCTTAGAATCCCAATTTTTAAAGCACAGCACTGAGACTGAATTGCATACAAGGAGAGAACAATAGGTGGGAAAATTGTAATCTGCTAAAAAACTGGCAATTTTATTTTAATCATTTCAAGAATTCTCCATTAAAGTACAACAATGTCAATGCATTTTTTTTTAAATTCATTATTTATTAATGTGTTTATTGGGATGGGTCATCTCTAGACTCTTAAACCTCTGAAATAAGCCACTTCTTTTCCTGTTAAGTTTTGATTTCTGTTCAGCTGTACACTGCTCTTTTATATATTATTCATGGGGGCTCTAAAAATCCTTACATCCCTGAACAATATAGAAAAAGTTAATAAAATATGCCTTTATGTGCAGCAAAAAAAAACAGATCTTTCTCCTTTCAAAATATTTATCTTCAAACAAAAACAGGTCTCCTGCATTTTTTGCATTTGCAGAAGTATTGTCTCTGACTCCCACTAATTTCTCTTTTCAGAAGTCAAAACAATAATCTATTCTTGTATTCTTTTCCTGTGATGGTTTCAGCCTCCAGCTCAAAGACGTTTTTTTTTCTCTTTTTTGTTGTAGAATATGCCTTCATGTTGTTAAGTCTAGGCTTGAATGTGATTATATGGGAGTGTGTTATTGAAATGTTGATATTTTCCAGCATGACTCACACATGGAGATAACCTGACGGACCAGATGGACCATTCAATCTATTTTATGCCTTCATCTGGGCAACAGCCCACAGAAAGTGATTGGGATTGGGCAAAACCTTTGTCAAGCATATCCAGCAGGAGATTTAATGATCCTTTGTCAATCACATTCACTATTGGCCAGTCCGACAATGTAGATACGCACCACTGCTTTTGTGTAAAGGACAAAACGTAAGTCACTTTATATCACCAAAACATGTTGTTTAAAGTGGAATGAAAACAGTGCTGTCCCTCCCTATATGCAAAACACACACTGTGCATAGAGCACCACGATCCATGGGTGCCCTATTTTGCGCAAGAGGATGCATTTTCCGCTGTCCAATGTAGTCATGAACCGCTCTGTGGAAAAAATTTGTGGCATAAACACACCAGTTGGTAGTCTGCAATCATTAAATAGCAGAGAGGAAAATTCCGTTCGAGATGTTGCATGGAGATTGAATTACCCTATGGCCCCGATTATCATTTTTTAATGTCTAGTTAATTGCATATACATGCATCTCTGTTGAAAAAGGAGTGATCAATAATTGACCAGTTTGTGATAGTATGTTGGGCCCGATTTAAAGCAGACTTTCCATCGATCTGATCTGAGGGGGAGGCTCAAAATGAAATTCCGCTTCGGGTCCCAACTTGGCCAGAGGCGGCCCTGAGTGAAAGCATACTTTCCATAGATAAGTTTGTAGTGTTGTTATTTGTTTTTAATTTGATAAAGACAGGCAGTTCAGATCTGATAAAACTGCTGTTAGCATCTTACTTTGCTTAGTACATTTTACAAATGGCTTACGATCACTGATGTAGTGTTTCATGGCAAGAGTTGCAACTTGCTGCCTCTTAAAAGTTAAATATTCTACTCATGAAGAGTCTTTATTGAAGGTTATTCGAGATTTAGGAGAAGAAATGGCGCTTGATATTTCCTCATAGCTGTGGATGTGAGCATTTAAAGCAACTTGACTGAAACAGTGAATTTTATTCTAAAGTGTCGTGTTTGCTTTGTGGGGGACATCCAAGCATCACAATTAATTTCAGTCTGTTTCATAACCAAATAAAAATGCCTACAGGGGCTTTATTGATTTTACCAAAGTCATAAAAATCAGCTGTGCGTCAACAATGTATTTGTACACCCACGTTGTTTGCATTTATTCTGATTTAAGTTCTTGTTTTTCCTCTGTATAAGCATGGAGACTTCTCTCGACTTTTTAAGAACAGATGGGAGTATTTCCAATAAATACTTGCCAGTGTCACCTTAGAGGTGAAGTCGAATGTGTCTTGCAGGATAATTAGCAAAGTAAGTGTATGTTCTTGCATAAGGAAAAACAGACCATAGCATATGGTCCTCATTATCCTGTCTCATTATCTCATCACACTTCTCTTCGATGTACAAATTTATTCCCAGGCCCAGCAAAGTTTGGAGTAACTCTACTAAATGTCTAAATGTAGACTCTGCAAAGCATGCATCATCTTCATTGACCTTTTAAGACAAATCCCTCTGCTGCTCTGAATGCCTCCAAGCGGTTCAATAGTCCCTCTGAGAGTTTGTCTCTTGATGGGACTAAATCAATACACACTTTTCACACAACATTCATCTTGGTGTTTACGTTTGCCTAATCAGCAACGGAAGAAAAAAAAAATCACTGGCACTCTGTCCGATTCTCCCAGGATCCCACTCAGTAATAATGCTGTGTGCTAATCTGTTATCTCATGTGCTCTGGCATTTTCTGCTGCTGAGTGCCTTTTAATTGGCTGTGCTGGCCTGATGTTTGCTTGTTAAAGCTAGAGCTCCTTTCCTCCATCTCCTCTTCAGTTCTTCAAATCTCACAGATCTTCTAATGCACTCTTAATTAGTATATGAACAAACTGGTCTGTTATGGCCATTTAGTCAATCACAATCTCAAGTTTAATTTTCTTTTTGGCAGGATTCTAGGAAGACTGGTAGCTGACAATATTCAACTTTTATCTTGGTAATGTTATTTCACATCTTTTGGTATTTACTGTGGACAACACATCTCTATCTCCCTCCATCTCATCTGCTGTACACATGTGAAGCCAAAGTTCACTTCTAGAAAGGTGCAAACATATTGGGCTTGTAATACAATTGCTGAGCCAAGACATGCAAAAAGGCAAAAAACAAAACAATCACTGGCACTCTGTCCGATTCTCCCAGGATCCCACTCAGTAATAATGCTGTGTGCTAATCTGTTATCTCATGTGCTCTGGCATTTTCTGCTGCTGAGTACCTTTTAATTGGCTGTGCTGGCCTGATGTTTGCTTGTTAAAGCTAGAGCTCCTTTCCTCCATCTCCTCTTCAGTTCTTCAAATCTCACAGATCTTCTAATGCACTCTTAATTAGTATATGAACAAACTGGTCTGTTATGGCCATTTAGTCAATCACAATCTCAAGTTTAATTTTCTTTTTGGCAGGATTCTAGGAAGACTGGTAGCTGACAATATTCAACTTTTATCTTGGTAATGTTATTTCACATCTTTTGGTATTTACTGTGGACAACACATCTCTATCTCCCTCCATCTCATCTGCTGTACACATGTGAAGCCAAAGTTCACTTCTAGAAAGGTGCAAACATATTGGGCTTGTAATACAATTGCTGAGCCAAGACATGCAAAAAGGCAAAAAACAAAACAATAACATTAACACATATCACCCTGAAAATATTAAAAATCGATATATCTTCAAAATCAAATACGTAGATTATTGTTTGCGTTTCATGTTTACGGCTAAAAACGATTTAAAAGATTTACTGTATGCTTGGTTGCATATAGGAAATCATTTAAATTGTTTTTCCCTGTAGGCAGTTGTTTAGTTTTTGTGATATGCAGGTTACACCATATACACACCAGAGAACTCCCCAAAATATCATATAGCCACGACAAAATGTGTAAAGATACACACGTGGACAAAATTGTTGGTACCCTTCATTTAATGAAAGAAAAACCCACATGGTCACTGAAATAACTTGAAAATAACAAAAGTAATAATAAATAAAAATGTACTGAAAATCAGCTAATGAAAATCAGACATTGATTTTAAATTTTGGTTCAGCAGAAATATTTAAAAAAACAAAATAATGAAACTGGCTTGGACAAAAATGATGGTACACCTACAAAGGATTGAAAATGGTGTGACCATAGGGACATGTTAAACTAAGGTGTGCCCTGTAATTATCATCACAGGTGTCTCTAAGCTTGTAATCAGTCAGCCTGCCTATTTAAAGGCTGAAAAGTGGTCACTGTGCTGTTTGGTATCATGGTGTGTACCACACTGAACATGGACCACAGAAAGCTAAGGAGAGAGCTGTCTCAGGAGATTAGAAATAAAATTATAGACAAGCATGTTAAAGGTAAAGGCTATAAGACCATCTCCAAGCAGCTTGATGTTCCTGTGACTACAGCTGCACAGATTATTCAGAAGTTTAAGGTCCACAGGACTGTAGCCAACCTCCCTGGACGTGGCTGCAGGAGGAAAACTGATGACAAACTGAAGAGACGGATAATACGAATGGAAACCAAAGAGCCCAGAACAACTTCCAAAGAGATTAGAGGTGAACTCCAAGGTCAAGGTACATCAGAATCAGATCACACCATCCATCACGGTTTTAGCCAAAGTGGACTAAATGGAGGACACTACTGTTTAAATGCAAATCATAAGACAGTGAGACTGGAATTTTCCAAAATGCATATTGACAAGCCACAAAGCTTCTGGGAGAATGTCCTTTAGACGGATGAGACAAAACTGGAGCTTTTTGGTAAGTCACATCAGCTCTATGTTCACAGACACAAAAATGAAGCATACAAAGAAAAGAGCACTGTACCTACTGTGAAACATGGAGGAGGCTAAGTTATGTTCTGGGGCTGCTTTGCTGCATCTGACACAGGGTGTCTTGAATCTGTGCAGGGTATGATGAAATCTCAAGACTATCAAGACATTCTGGAGTGAAATGTGCTGCCCAGTGTCAGAAAGCTTGGTCTCAGTCACAGGTCATGGGTCCTCCAACAGGATAATGAGCCAAAACACACAGCTAAAAACACCCAAGAATGGCTCAGAACAAAACACTGGACTATTCTGAAGTGGCCTTCTATGATCCCTGATCTAAATCCTGTTGAACATTTGTGGAAGGAGCTGAAACATGCAGTCTGGAGAAGACAGCCTTCAAACCTGAGACAGCTGGAGCAGTTTGCTCATGAGGAGTGGGCCAACATACCTGTGGACAGGTGCAGAAGTCTCACTGAGAGTTACAGAAATCACCTGATTACAGTGATTGACTCAAAAGGCTGTGCAACAACACATTAAGTTAAGGGTACCATCATTTTTGTCCAGGCCAGTTTCATTAGTTTGTTTTTTAAAATAATTCTCTTGGACTAAAATTCAAAAGCAAAGTCTGATTTTCATTAGTTGATTTTCAGTACATTTTTATTTATTATTACTTTTGTCAGATTCAGCTTATTTCAGTGACCATGTGGGTTTTTCTCTCTTTAATGGAAGGGTACCAACAATTTTGTCCACGTCTGTACTTATAGCATGATTGTGTGACTGTAACTTTCACCTTCCTGTTCATAAATTCACCTTCACTGTATTATGAAGTTGGCCCTTTTTGACTAAAGAGTACCTGACCTTGTGAGAATTTGGTTCATGCATGGCTGTGCAAGCCATCCTCCCTTCCACACAAAGGGCCTGATCTTCTAATATCCAAAATAACGGATGCTAAGTTGCGTGTGCAAACTAAAAAATTGCACATGCTCGTTGTGGGAATTTTGCAGTTGATCTACTATGACTGTGTGCAATTGATAAGTAGAATGGCTGTAAATGAAAAATGAAGTTTGAAGCCGTGGAGTTTGAGGAAAACAAACACACTCGTGGAACTTTTGTTGCTGCATGTTATTTTGACGGACAAGGTTGTCACTTTTTCCTCATGCCGTATTTCTATCATTTACAATTTTCCCTTCCTGATTTCAGTTAAACATAACCTAATGGCAGCATTCACACAGTTGCACAGCTTCATCATCAATAACCTCTCATGTGAAGAGCAGTCTTACAGTTACACACACAGACTGAGCGAGTACTCTTGCCTTTTATGCACTGACTGTGTCACACTCTTCACGCACTGTCAGTGCATGGAGAGTGTGATGCTCTGAGCGTGTTTGAATGTTGCTCCCGCTCTTTGTATGTGTTGCGGGTGTCAGCTCTGAGTGAAAAACAGAGTGATTATAGCTATGGAGGCTTTTTTCACAGGTTAAATGACCTCCTCCATGTTGTATCAAGAGCGCAAAACAGAGAGGGTTTACTTTACATATGTGTCTGCATGAGTATAACGGCACACTGAATTGTCCCTCTTGTTCCAGTCCACTATAATAAGAGCCTCCAAATCTTTCTGTTTTTAATTAAAAAATGTAGTCAGTGATGGAAAATACTGGGTTAATGCAAGCGCAGCCCTCAGTGCATAACGTTGTGGTTTACATACTAAATTTAGACGCAAAAACTCTGTGCAATTAGTTGAGGCTTTGATAAATCACATTGCAGGTGCTAAATGATTAAATTTTATCCCCTCCTCCCAGTCTTTTGCGCCATCTAATGATCTGCATGCATTCTGCTCATTCATGAGGGCAAACACATTAAATGAACTGTGCATGCTATTTTGCAAATTTGATGGACGCAATCCTCCATGCACCCTGTTAGTAGATCAGCCATTCAAATATGGATAAATGGCTGAAACATCCAGTTGCTCTGGATTCAGGAGAGGATTAAGAGATGCATGCAGAGAAACTATTTGGAGTGCCTTGTTCCTGATTTTTAAAGTTTAAATGCCTGTTTAAAGGGGTCTTATTCAAAGGAGCTCTGGTGTTTTGTGGTAAACATTATAACAGTTAAATACAGCAAAGGCAGGTTGGTTATTTTGATATTGAATCTATTGATTTAGATTACATTTTTCAAGGCAACATATTATTTATTATTATGTTTAATTTTAGCTAGAAATAAGTACATTTCATCAACATGTATGAGTGATGGGGTACTCATGGCACGACAAAAAGGCTCACGGGCTACACAAGACAAAAAAGGCTGGGAACCACTGCTTTAAAGGATAGCAATCCCAGTAAGTGAGTATATGTCACTGTGTAATTTTACATTTGTGAAATCTGCCCAATTAAGTGTTGTTTTAGTGTGGCTTTGAGAAATGACAGTGGCATCCTTATGAGAGCAAATGAGGAAACAGAGACAATCTGTCCCTGGTCAGTTTAGCCATCAGGTGACTAATTTTGCACCAAAGATAGCTGCAAGCAAAACAACAAGCAATTCAAAGTAGGAAAAAAGTTTGGGAAGTCACACGCCATCAGAGAGCTGACAACAGAGGGCTATTTCATTTTATTCCAATCCATGTCTGATCCCCCTGACCATTCAGTGGGCAGCAATGGCCCCATGCCAATTTGAGGCCCCATCCACACAAAGCCAAACCGAGGTCTAAACGCATACATTTTTTGCCGAATCTGCGTATCATCCATACGAAGACAGCGTTTCGGGGGTCTGTAAACGATCATTTTTGAAACCAGGTTCCAGAGTGGAAAGATTTTGAAACGCCGTATACGCAACTCCGTGTTTACTGGCTCTCCGTAACTTTTCAGATACGCTTACGTCATAGTTTCATATTGTCATTGACACGAAGGCGCCACACGCGGCATCAGCAACAACAACAATGGCGACGTACGGTGTAGCATATGTGCTAATGAAGCTAGTGACCCTACTATCCCTGTTGCAGCAAAATCTCCTTCTTCTCAATCACCACCGAGTTGAACAAACAATTATTGAGGACACATTACGGCACTTTATGATCACTTTATCGCAATCTCTGTTTTCAACTTTTTCCGCAAGTGCACATGCCCACTGCTTTTTCGTCTGTTTCCGCTTGTTTCCGTCATATTGTTACAGCGCCCCTAGAGATCTGGCATGTGTTTTTACCCGTTTTGATGCGTATCGAGTGCATTCATGTGGACGCACACATTTTCTGAAACGCCTTCGTCTTTATGACGATCGTTTTGGAAACTGTTAAGCGTTTTGTCTTCATGTAGATGAGGCCTTAATTTCAGCTTAGCTTACTTGGAATCCTGCTAGAGTCGATTTGAAAAACTGTGGTACAATCCCCTGTCAAAATAAAAATAGGTTGAGCTGTGTCAACCTGTTATCATGTAGGCCCCAACAGTATTGCTTACACCTAAATCAACATGTTGATTCATATACTGGATAATGTCTTTTCTTTCGCTCCCCAAGTCATCAAGTTTCATTTTTTTTTATAATGGAAAGACAAAGATTTCAGTGCCTTGCATTTCTAATTAGATAAAAGCCTTTTACTTAGTTGCACAAACTGTGGCATGGCTTTGACCTAAATACAGGCTGATTAGAAGCTGCTAATACGAAACACCATTAGAATTATGCAGAAGGTACCCATCATCAGGGGTTAGAGCACACCCTGCAGCTAATCAGAGCTGGATATTTATATAGGCCATGATATAATTGTTGATAATTGCAACCTTTCTACCTTAAAACACAGTACATACTAGATTAAAGTGGTGATTTAGGGCTCTCATTGTGTTGTGCTGTGCCTCAGTGCTGATGCTAAAAGAGAGGTCGCATCAAGGGAAGACCCAAAGTGCATAAACGAGCAGAGACAGAGCGGGTTTGTCTTCTGAATAATTCATGCCATACCTGTCCACGGTCATGTACATTGTTTGCCCATTAAAGTCTGACCTTTTAACAAGTAAACACAGAGGTTAATGAAGATAACTCTATTACAGGTGTGACCTTAACTAAACAAATGGCAGGTGGTGTCACTGAACATGAACTTTACTGCCTCTAGTTTTGGATGTCACCACTAATTACCCATCAGCCCTCATTAGACTCATAGCAATAAAACATCATCTGAGAGATAAAATGATGTAGTTTTAAAACTGCACGAGTCTATTTTCCCCCATCTTTGACACCAGCACATGATCTTATCACATTAAGTCCACCTGAGGGATGGTTGTGATTTATGATGATAGATGTTCAGATTGAGGAAACAGTGATGTGTTATTTTTTTTCCTCTGGGGGAAAGATTACCATCTGACAAGGTGACAAGAAGATGTAAAACCACAAAATTTTAGAGGTTCAGGGGTGTCATTGTCAAGTTCTGGCAAGCTATTTTTTAATATTTGTTCTCATATTCTTAAGCCATTACTGCATGTCAGTTTGTATTTTGGAAAGTACCACATTTTCTGTGCATTAAGGCCATTAAGTGTGCTTCTACAGCTATTCCAGTTCCTGAAAACACACATTCTGGCCACTTCTTCTAGGGTAAAGATGTTTAGAAACTCACTACATGTGGTGTTACGTCTGTTTACATGAGAGCTGTGCTGTGGTCATTTTTGCTGAACTTTTCTTTGTTTCAACTCTGGAAGCTGGACATTTACCGCACTGCTGCTTCAGTGGTGTGTTAATGGGCATGAAAGGGCATGTGTTATGCCTGAGTTGATACTGATGGACAACTGACATAGTTAACCATCAGTTAGTGAATGTGAGGGTGAACGTGTGTGAATGGGTGGGTGTGGTGCAAAGCCACTCTGAGAAGTCAGATAAGAAAAAGTGCTATACTCCCCTGATCGAAATCTTAAAACCAGTTGAAAAATTGCTAGAATATGCATTTTGCACATTTGGACCTTAATGAGGTTTTATATAGAGCTACAATATACAAAAGCAAGAAGAGGGAGTGTGTCAAAAAGCACTTTGAAAAAGTAATTTATTGAAAACAACAGGTGAACTGAAATAGGATCCAATCGGATCCTCTGGCTCAGTGCAGGTGTAATTTTTTTGGGTCTACCACTTGACTTTTTTGTCCCATAATGCTCAGGATCTTTCAAAAAAATGTAGAATGACTCTTACTGCATCCAACCTCAGCAGCAATGGCACGCTGCGAGAGGCCTTGCTTATGCAGCTTGACGATCCGACCACGTTCAAGAAGAGAAAGCTTCTTAGCTTTAGCCATCAGGAGGGCATGACCGTGTGAATGCATGACAGAAAATTTAAATTTTGAGCAGATTTTGGCTTTAATAGCCTGTGGTCTTAAACTTTTGATCAGCTGATAAACAGCCTATTTCAGTTCACTTGTTGTTTTCAATAAATTACTTTTTCAAAGTGCTTTTTGTCACACTCCCCCTTCTTGACTTTGCATATTGTAGCTCCATTTAAAACCTCATTAAGGTCCAAAAGTACAAAATGCATATTCCAGCAATTTTTCAACTGGTCCCAAGATTTTGATCAGGTCTGTATGCGCCCAAGCTCGCACAATTCCTAGTGCAGGTGAAAGAATCGAGCCTGCCAATAAACAAGGGTGTGTCAGTTTGCTTCTAAGCAGACAAGAGTTCATATTGTAAAGCCATCCAAATCAAACAAGGTAAATGAACCAAAAAAAAGGCACTGAGGCTTACATTTGGCCAGATACAGTAATAGCAATTAAGACAACATGGCGTTGAATGACAACATTAGGCGGGGTGGCTAATGTTAGTATTGCTAGCACAGCCAATCTCCAGTTCTTTCAAGGCATCAACAAGGCAGAGTGGAAAATCGCTTCGATAAATCTTCCATTTTCATCTAAATGCAAAATTTTCTTATTTTATCATTTGAAATACTGCCAAGCTGCTTCAAGCTAAACAGTTATTACTCTAGTTAGTAGTTATGCTCTGGTATGAGCAAAGACTACTGCTGAAGCCCCAACTGAAGGCAGCTGGCTATATTATACAACAATTGACAGGTTTATGACCTATTTGACCCAGTGCAGTGTGAGGGGGTGGATGCAGCAAGATTCATCAAGCATTTAATACCAAACCTGTTCAGTGGTGAATATTTCCCTGCTTCTGTTGTTGTGGAACATAGATATACTATTCGATAAACTGCAACCCATTATTGTGAAATTCCTAAACTTTGCCAAAAAGGAAAATTCTTTGACTTACCTGGAAGAGAAGCAACATTTACCTTGATAAAAACAAGGTCTAAAAACACTGACTATGCCCTGTTTTATCCCAAACTAAGCACAATAGAGCTGCATGCACTGTTTCCTCACTAGCCGAGTGATTAATTGCTTTAATTTCCAACATTCAATAAAGCTTTTTGTCGCATAATGCCTGATATGGATTGGTCTATGATGGGTGTTACAATCCGAACAATCTTCCAATCACAAGCTGCAGTTATTTTTGAAGCTTCTGCCTCTGAAAACATTTGTGAACGGCTCTTTCCCAGATGGATTACTGAAATGTTTCCATGGTGGATATATGGAACTGTCTGTCTGGCATGTCAGGTTAGCTAAACACTGCTGTTTTTATAATTAAAAGTCTAACCATTAAGTTATTTTGTGTTATTCTTCTGTGTTAAGTGCATGTTATCAACTATACTCAAACATGCCTATGCAAAAGGTGACATTAATTTTATTGAGTAGAATAATAGCAAAAAAAAAAAGAGAGATTTCAGAATAACTTCAATGAAATAAAATGTTTTCAACCAAAATTAAGTTAAGTCAACTTAATTAAGCTAAACAATTCTAAAAAAACAGCATGATGGTTGTACTTAATCAATATGTGTACTCTTGATCTAGAAGTGCTTTGAGAACAAAAGCCTCTACAATTTGTTTTTTTCTGCTCCCCTTTTGTCATGACCACCAGTTTTGTATATACCCTAAAGGCAATTTTGGGGACAATAATTCCTTTTTTTTTTTTAAAGAAAGCACATTTTAGAGAGGCAATTAACCAATCTAAGAAAAGTGATTAAAACTCCCAATAGTAAAGTTAAATTATGAAGTGAATTTAATGTTTTTCTTCCTCATCTTAACAGTTATACAGTATCTTCCTTGCCACTGTTTTATTTTCTTACCTGCCTATTCCTGATCTTGTGCAGTCTCCTCTCCTTTCCATCTTTCATCTGTCCCTCTTTCAACAGGCAATCATACACACATAGATTATAGTCAACTAGATGTTATGTTTCATATGAATGAAAAATTACTGATAAGAATACTAACAAATAAATCCTTCTCTCTGATTCTTCCTCTTGTCGTACTGTCGCCCAAAAGGCAAACAACAACCAGCAGTGTGTTTTCAGATAAGATATATATTGATGTGGAATTGACCCAACTTACCTCATCATTCTAATGATTCTAACACAATATTTTATTGATTCGGGAAATGAGGTCATATCAACTGACCTTACACTCATACCAGCACCTGGCTCCTTTTTTCTAGAAAATGGTATGTCCCTGACGAGAATGGGTCTCTGCATGCAAACACACACACACATATTTATTGAAGTTGGGAAGGTAAAGATACATTTTAGCCAGCATTGGCAGACAAGTTAATATTCACTATAAGCTAAGTATCTTTCAAACTGAGCATCTTTCGTTAAATATATTTGTATCTTTACATATGTTTCTTCTGCATATGTTTATTTGTTTAGCTGGTTTTAGTCAGCTTTCAAGCATGATTTCACCACAGACTATGTCTCACAATCACGGGAGGTGTGTGTTGAATGGTGCCATTGCACTCCAGGAAAGGTGTGAGGGATGGTATGGATCAAAACATTTGAGGCAAGGGGTTGCAGCTGTATTTTTGGTGTTAAAATTATATGTATCAATCATATACCCAGAACATTGTTTAGAATTATTTTCAGTTCTAATATGGGCATACAGTTAAACATCCTGTAATTCTTGAAGAGTGCTTTGGTTAAACTCGAGGGTGCTTGAACACTCCAAAAACCTTGAAATGATTATGAACTGCCCTATCTCACACAGTTAACAAATCCTTTATAGGAATCCTGGATCCATAGCTGGATTCAAATCACCACCAAAATCTAATTGACTGGTCCCTGGCCCATTTCAGACCTTTTTTGTAATTCAATCAAATTAATTACTTTTTTTTAGTTTTCCCTTAAAGAAGCGAAGAAGCAAACACCATCAAAACTCCAACCTCCTTGGTGGAGGTAATAAAATCCTTAGAGAATTTTGTATTTTAGAGAATACAACACTGTCATATTACGAACCTTCAAAACATTTTTATTTGCATTTTACATTGGGAATGTAGACTTAATTTAACAACAAAATCTTTCAAATGCTTGTTTGTGTCTCTCTGCTTAATGAAAAGCAAAGCTCCCTGCAGGCTCACTGTCAGCAGAACCACTCTTTGAATTTTCTGTGCTGTCTCTTTGCCATTGTTTATTTCTTTGAAAAAATATCAATATGCCAGTACATCTATGCATAAAAAGAAGAAAAAAAGGCATAACTCCAACTCAGTGAAGTTATATCTCATTGTTCCATTGTCAAAAGCGGATTTGATAGAAAGCAGATTGTTCATTTTGCTCGTAGGGATTAAGACCAAAAACATCTGTCAACATCTGCTTATATGACACACCATGGAAAGAGGCTTAACTCACTTCCTTTTCTAATCTTTGGTGAATAATCAAGTTTAAAAGATGTCTCCCAGCACAAAGTGTTTATCACTTTGACGTTATCTCGCTGTGATTTATTTGTACATCCACAAGCAGACGATTTGTAAGCAAGTCGGTGCAGCATGCTCTGGCCTTTGATCCGGCACATCATCTAATGTTTGACTTTGAGACAAGTTGGCTCACTGCTGTCAGGCCATGGATAGATTGATAGACGATAACAAGATTTATCCAAGGAGAAATGAACCAAACAAGAACATCTCTGATGACAAAAAGTATTTGAAATGTCAAGATTTTGACACTGATTTTTTCAATTTGATCGTTAATGTAATGAAATAATGAAAGGTTGTGAAAACCCTGAAACTGCCTAATCTTTTAAAGACAGAATTTTAGCACTTGAGATTGAATTCAACATAGAGAGGATGGCATTTTACAGAATACACACTAACATAATGACTTCTATACACATGGTGACTTGAAAAAATAATACTTTTATGAGACGGTTGTCCGAGACCCTCAGGGCTACTTGCTGCAAAATGTCCCTTTAGGTTATTTCAGTCAAGTACAGTGATAAGCATAAAAAACAATTCCTGTTGAGGATTGACATCAACTCCCTTAATGAATTGATATAATTTCTCTTTTTGGGGCATAGGTGGCTCAGTTTGATAGTGTGCTTGGTTGGTAATTGGAGGGTTGCAGATTCATGCTCAATTCCAGCTGTCACTTGGTGATGTGGACAAGACATTGAACTCCAAGTTGCTCTCACTGCTATGTCAGTAGTTTGTAAACTGGCATGAAAGGGTGTGAATGTGTCACTTGGTTCTGATGGAAGACTGATGGCATCCATGAGTTCATCACTACTTATTTTCAGTACCAATATCATTGATTATACTTATATAAAATGATCACCAAAACCATTCAGACATGAGGACCCTCTTGAAAACGAGATGTAGCATCTCAAGAGGCTAACCTCTAATAAATCAAGCTCAAGTCCATTTACCATTTAGCTAAGCTATTCCCTTATTGATTTCTTCCTCTTTGTTCTGCATGCCCATTAAATCGAGGATGTTGTGTTTTCATCAGAAAGTCAAAAAGTCAAAGTAGTCAGAAATCACTGAAAACAGGGCAGGAGGCCAGAATTGTGTTTTCATTTCCAGCTTAGAGATGCTGTCTGCACAACTTTCAGTACGTGGAAACACCAGCAACTTGCAGTACCAATTGTCTTTGAAGCACATCAGTGAGAAGTGGCATTTGTTTGACATTAAAACCACAAAAAATTTATGGAGACCTACATTTTTTCCCCAGACAGAAATCATCAGGACTTAATGAAGGGATCATCAATCTGAGTGATAAGAGATCTTTTCAATTCCCATCCTGAGGGCGGCACCTAATGGAAATTGCCTGTCTGTCAAAGCACTTTGTAAACCTATGTTTTTAAAAGAAGCAATGCCCAGCTAATATGACTATAAATGATAATACCACATAAATGTCAATGTAGCTTATGTATTGAGTTATTGTGTGCAAAATATGCGGTTATGTAACTTGTTTGATGTTGATTTTTGTATTACAATTGAATACTATTACTAATATTTATTCACTGATTTCTAGTACTCTTACTTCGTGGTAAGAGTATTTATTTTTTGTTTCAGTTTTTTTGTCATCATTTGTAATTTTTAAGCATGCAAACTGGGTAACTTTTCTTATAAATGAATGACATAGGTGAAAACAATGTTTCTCAATTTCTGTAAGTAAGGGGTGTCCAAACTTTTTACGAGGGCCACATAAAGAGGAATACATAGACAACTGAGCCACTTTCCGTGCCTCACTTTCAGTGTATTGAAGTTAAAGTTTCAAAGTTTATGGGTGGGTTATCACCTGTCAAGGGGCCTTTGTAACCCCCTGTGCTATTACTAGATTCACACCTAGTATGGATGAGACCTTTTGAGCAGTGGAGATGGGAGACACTGACATCTTATCTTCACTTTCAGACACAAAACATGAGTAAACTGCAAGAATGTTGGGGCTTGAAGATGAACATTGCAGTATACTTTGTAAATGAGACCTTGTGGCAAAGTAAATACAGAAGAAAATGTGCATGATTTGTGGTATTTGCTGCTGTAATCAAAATGTCTTGATTCCTCGACTGTTTCAGGGGCCAATTCAAATTGGACAGCAGGCCGCATATGCCCCCCGGGCCACAGTTTGGACACACCTGCCGTAAGTGTATGCATATCACCAAAGGAGGGCTGTGCTAAAAAAATCTTGCCTCGGGCATCTCATTGGGCAGGGTCAGCTCTGGAGGAGAAAATCAAACAAAAAGAGAACCAATGGTGGTGTAAAGAGTACAAGAGTTCACGAGGATGTCAAACCACCAGCTAGCAAATCGAAGATCCCAAAGGCATCACATACTGAGTAGATTAATCTGAATTTCCCAAATGAAATTAATTAAAAATCCTCAAACATTCAGTCAGTAGTCTGATATTAACTTGCATAAATAGTTAATGTATCTGTGTTGGGTTTGTGCAATCATCAAAGATATCATCCTCTATCTTTACAGCTTACTGTTCCAATGGACATATTGGGTTCGCCTGATCAAATTGAACCTTTTAATTAGTTCACTCATGAACATCTTTATGATTGCATGCTCACAGTTTGTTCCAGTTAATGTAAGAAGCTTTGCTCAGACCCTCCGATATCTTTAAAAAAACATAGAACAGATAGTTTAGTAAAAAGTGTCATCGCCCAACATTTAAAGACAAGAGCGTAAGTTTTGAGGGACATGGGACCTATAAAATAAATAGCATTTGTCACATTTATGGGAGTTACAATGAAGCACTTTCTTTTAATCTCATTTGCTGAAATCACATAGTGTATTTATGTGCACTCATGCTTGTTATCACTCCATTGGACAAGTTTATTTGGCAGGAAATGGAACATGATATGCTAATGACCCCAACACAGAGGTGCCGACTAAATTAATTTGTAAGTTACTCCCACTCAATTAAAAACGATTAATCATCAGATTAATGACTGACAGGAGAATGGAGTAGAAACATGCACCTTTAACACATTTTATCCCGAGTTCAACACAGAGTAGAAACATGCCTGCCTCTCTGTTGGAGATAAAACTCTTCCTTTTGTCATTTTTCTTTTAATCTGTTAAGGTGGCTGCCAGAAATACAGCCAAAATCCCCCTGAATAATGAAGTATTGCTGTCTTTATGTCTGATATTACACGCTTTATCAAAGGTGTGATGCTGTGCTGTTTGATTCGGGAACATTTGGTGGCTTTCTCTTTAAAGCGTGTGAGTGACAGCAGCAGGGAATCAGAGAGGATTATCCCGCTCTTTAATGTTTCCACTCGGCATGCAAAACAGACCAGCTTGTCAGTTAAGATTGTATCCACAAAACAGTACTAGGGAGGTCATGAGAGAGAGATCAGAGGATTTTAAGCACAGGGATGGCACAAGTGGAGCTTCTTTACATGCTTTGTCATGCTAATGTGATGGAGTCAATATAGGGTATGTATAGATATGCTGATGAAAAAAGAGCCATCGAGCTAAATGCTCCATCATATTTTAATACTTAATGTAATCCTTCTATATATGTCATGCTGTTTGAATAAAATGTATTTTAAGACATGATGAAGCTCTTACACAAAAGCCCATTTCTGCCTTGTTTCACTTTTGAAGAACTTAAGCTTTTAGGAAGTACAGACACTAAGATGCCGCAGACAAAGTCTGACAAAAAAAGAGATGTTTCTGGAATAGTTCTTGAGCTGTTATAAATTTATCTTAACATAAAAGCATCTCCAGGGCTGGAGATAATGCTTCACTGAACCACAAAAGGCTTAGCATGTCTTTTTGATACTTCTCAGCCTACTTCCCTGAAGTTAAAAGGTTGGATGTGAATGAATTAAAGCATCTGGGATTTATCGGGTTATGGTGTTGGACATATGTGTGGTATCTACACTAAGTGTATGGAGACAAATGTTGAGTAAAATATTTTATTTGCTGGCTGCTTGATTACCATTGATTATATAAATCCACAGTTGCACATGCTGTTATTCATTTCCTACTGAATTCAGATGATTTGGTCATATTAACAAGATGCATTATTGAGCCTCTCTGATGGTACAGTTGACAACACATACAAACTGTTTTTGTGAATAAACACAGAGCGAAGGAGAGATTCCATGGTCACAACAATGTCTCTGTTGTGATTAAGTTATTTTGAATGTCTATCTGAAGTAACTTGACTGGATTCACACAAATAACTACATGTTAAAGGCCAGTTTGCTGGTTACCTTCATTTTTCCATCACACCACCTGTTGGCTTTACATTTTGCATTCTCCCATTGTCCTAAGAGTCAGAAATGACCCACCCGCACTAAACTCCAGAAACATAATCTGAAACATAAAATTTATTCTGCATGAAGGGAAAAACAAGTCTCTCATCACTAACTCTGTGAATGCCTGGTTTTATCTCTTGACGGTGGGAAAAGACGCTTAAAATAGTGTTACCTATAAGGTGGCACCATGGTACAGAAGACTAGTGCACATGCCTCTGTGCAAGAGGACACACAGCTCCAAGTTTACACTATGAGGAGATATGAAAGGGCGCAAATATGCCAGCCAATCTGAACCATGATTGTGAATGGGTGTGAAGATGTGGGTTTGAACATTTACCATAAATGGCCCTTTGGTATGAGTGTGAATTTGAATGATTTCTGTCTCTCTATCTGATCCTGTGATCAGCTGGCAACCGGTTCCAGTTTATGTTCTCCTGGAAAAGGATTCAGTAGACAAAAGATGGATGGAGTGTTGCTTAAAGGGTCCTTCCATAGGGGTCAATAATTACATCTGCTTCTCTTGCCAGTCATCCTTGAGTCATAATGGACATCTGTGCAAATACTAATGAAAAATATTTCAAGTGTTCTTGTAGGGCTGCTATGTTATGGTAAAAAAAGCATGTGGCCCCTCAGCCACCAGTTGACCACCTCTGTCAGGCCTCCTGCTTTAGCTGTCACATAAAAATATGAAGCTGCATTCACACAGTGACCTATTGGCAAACATTTTCGAATGCAAAAGGAAACGCTAAGATGCATTTAGCTTAGTCAGGTTAATACTTGTAAGCAGCAGCAAGAGTTGACCTTCACTTAAGTCCACTGCCCTCTGTTACAGCTTTGTTAATCTCTGCTGGCTTTTGTTTGACTTTGGGCCCTTTTGGGACAGCCATCTTTTGTTCTTGAGGCATGTTGACCAGCTGCTGCTGCACATGGTTCAATGGCATACATCTGCTTTATAATGTATTTGTTGAGACACTGCGATGCATTTGTACAACATTCAGTCACTCCATTAAGCCAAAGCTTTACTATGTGTAGCACACTATGTGTAAAATCTACAGGTGAAAATTTAAAGGTTCCATATTTTGCATATTTAACAGGGATCCTTGATGTCTTCGTGAAATGTCAGTAACTTGCTTTGGTCCCCTCTGTTCAGAAACGTCTCATCTAGTGGGCGGTGAACTTAATATGTTAATGAGCCATGGCTGATACCACCCAGCTCTTCTGCCGGGTGTGCAGAGGCGATGACAGTGTCATGTAACCATGACGACTAAGCCCTGAGAGAAAAATGGCTGAAGGACAACAAACTGTGGTGCAGCCGTTCATGTTTGAGCCTAAGTCAGATCCTGAGTATGAAGAGGCACCAGAATAAAGTCGAGAGCCAAAGACAAATCAGGATATTTCTCAGTAGCCATGCCGAAATCACTCGGCTGAATTCTTAACGGCCCAATCAGGGAAGAGAGGCGGGAGCTGCAGAATGCGGACGTGACGACAACCAGAAGTTGAGAACCGGAAGTTGAGAACGGACATGCCGATTAGCCTATTGTCCTCATGGCTACTCAGTGAAACTTAGCGAAATCTGCCCTCCTCAGAAATTTACTTGTGGGGATTGTCTTTGACGAGGTTCATGTCATATAAGTGTTAAATGATACATCTGTGTGGTACAATTTAGTGTAAGATGATAGTATAAGACCATTAGCTGTTAGAAGCTAAGTTAGTGGCTAGCGGCTAACATCCATGAACTGTTGTTAACTGTTGTTAGCCATTAGCCGCTACATTAGCCGCTATGTATGCTACATTATAGGAGACAACCCTGCTTGATGTGGATTAGTCTGTGATGAATGTGACGAACCAAATGATTGTCCAATCACAAGCTTGTGTTTTTTTGAACGTTCTGCCCCTGAAAACAAACTCAAAGGGCTCCTACCCAGATGGACAAGTGAAATATTTCTGTGGCAGATAAATTGAGCTGTCCATCTGGCTTGTCAGGTTAATTTCTCAGTGGTCTGCATATAAAGTTTGATGCTTGAATGCTAATATGTAGACAAATTAAAGTTGTAATCTCTCTAAAAAAAAGACATACATAAAAATACCTATTACTACCTTCACACTAAAATTAGCAGGTGAACACAGGTTTTTTCAATGCGGGTTAACAAGGTAACAATCGGCAAGTGAGTCCTTTACCACAGCGAGCAGACTTGGGTCTAATCAACAGCAGAAGAGCTGTGTAGCCATTTTTTTCCCCCCTGGAGCATCAAGCTGATGTCATCACGCTGATGACACAAAAGCCAGTGACGACAATCACATCGGCAGATACACTGATCTGAGCCAGCATTAGTGTAACATGTCATATAGTTTCCCCTGTTTTTTGCATCAGTGTTTACATGAACTGCTGCAGCCTTCACTGATCATTTCCCTCATCCACAGTTTCAACACAAAAATGAGTTTTGATACCATCTGAGATAGTTTACTGATTACATTGCTTTAGTGAGTGGAGAGCAGTCTGCCCAATACTCAGATCTTTAAGCATTTAATGTGTTGAACTGACTGAAGTTCATAAGGCAGTCGGTCATGAAGTGACTGGCACACACATACATGTTTTAGCTGACTGTAGATGCTCATTCCCTTCAAGAATAAAATTAATTCACTGGGTCCTTTGGTCCTCTGAGGCTGGTAACCCATGTGTGAAGATATATGTGGCTGTTAACAGCCAACCAAGCAGCGACAGCTTCTGAGCTTAGACATGCTGAACACAGACCTCTTGCTAAGAATGAAACAACATGGCTGCTCCTCACACAGAAATCTCTCCAGAAGGGGGGAGGGGGGTCTACGCAGGTGGACCAATCAGGTCACCAATGCAAATCAAATATAAACTGTTATGCAAAAGTATACCCACAGAGTCAACAGCTCACTGAATACCATGAGTTTTAATGTATCCAGCCTGCTAAATAAAGGTTTTGTTGTCTAATATCACATTTTGTGGACTGGGAGGAAGGCTAGATACCCAAAAATGTGTTTGTTTTTTTTTGCATAATATGGGACCTTTAAAATCTGTTTACAATTAGTCAGTGGACTTTCAGGAATAGTTATACTCCGCCAGCACAATGTTGCTCTCTATGTTGTCGACCTATGTCGAACACAGCAAAATTGACCCCAGGAACATACTTTCAAAAAATATTGTGATTATTCTCAACATAAGCAAACATCAGCTACTGTACTTTGAAAAGATCTAAGGCCATTTAATTACCCTGGGTAACAACTAAATAATTGATGATGCATACAACATTTCATTCCATAATGCTAACAAGTCTAATCTGCTCAATGATTACTGTATCTTCGGAAAAAAAAAACTTACTGCAAGCAGAAGGATATTGAATAAAATTGTGTGGAAATCAAGTTACATAATGTTACAGCAAGAATCAGCTGAAATATTTTTTTTAGTCTGGGCTGTAGGCTTGTAGCTCAGCATGTGAGCGTGCTGCGCACTCCATGCTACCCTCCATCACACCAGGGGGAGTTACCATTATTAAATAATCAGACAATCAATATCAATCACATTTTATCATTGCAGAGGCAGCAGAGGGGAATTGACAGGGGGATATCTTCTCTCTCTTTTGAAGAAGAAAAATAATCTAATCCTGTTTATGTTCCAAACAGTTCAATTTCACTGTCAGCTACCCAGGATTGAAAAGCAAAGGCTGGGAGGTGTGTTTGGACCTGCAGGTAGTGAGCCATAGAGCTTACTCAGGCAGTAAAGTAATCACTCAGTCAAGCTGTAACAACAGCTCTTTTGATACAAATAAACCGAGGGGATTTCATGCAGCCAAAGTCGACTGTAACTGTGAGACTTTAAATTTTTTTGAGCATCCACTACATTAAACTCCAATCGAAAATGAAGTCTTTTCTTGCTGTCTGGCATATCTGCAGATTGCATCCTCCTTGAAAACTGACTACTTCAGTCTCTGTAGTGATTTGCTGACAGTGATTCTCACCCTCAGACAGCATTTTGCTGCTGTCAGAGTTGTCTACAAAGCATTTAAGGATTTTATTGGCTGCCAAAAACAAATACTGCAGAGTAGACCTTGTCATACAGTTTTTTTTTCCATTTCACGAGAGGATTAGCACACAGTTTTTAGGACAGGGGTACAAAATAAAGTGCTTTGTTCATTATTATGGTATTGTTTTAATGGAAGAACACTGTTTAATGACCATCTCTTATTTTCCATCAGCACTCATTTTCCTACACATACATATGCCTGTAATAATAAAGAAGAGGATGCTCTTGACATAGTTTGTCAAGAGGCTTGTTAGCAAGATAACTCAAAAAGCAGAATGGATTTTGATGACATTTACAGGTAATGTTGGTCATGGCTTACCTTGCACTGCAGCTGGACCAGCCTGACTCAATGTCTGTAATCAGGCAGATCCATCTTGCCAAGCTCCAACTACAACATTTGTGCTTGGCCCAAAGCGGGACAGCCCAGTCAAAGTCTTCTAGAGCTGAAAGATGTGAGAGAGATGAACAAGACAACAAGGAGCTGCTCTGAAAAAGGTTTAGCATAGACACTAACAGATTCATAATCAGTTTAATTGGATTCTGACAGCATTTCTTTCTGAAATGAAAAAGCAAATATCAGCCCCACAATCCTCTCTATGTTAGGAACATTTTTGCTCCAACATGTTTTGACCTGAGTTTGCTTTACAAAGTGGCTTACTCTCTGCAACTCAGTAGAGCTTGCCCACTGCATTACCTGATTGGCTGGTAATAAATGTTGTCTAATGGAATGATCAACCAATCACCTCCCTTCTGAAAGGTTCTGCCCTCCCTGAACACTTTCTATGAGCTCTCTCTCTCAGATGGATATGTGTCACGTTAAGGAAAGAGCCCATAGAAGTGCTTCAGGAGGGCTTAACCTTTCAAAAGTATATGCAGATGATTGGATGATCATTGCATCTACAAAACCCAAAACCTGTGAAGTTGGCACGTTGTGTAAATCGTAAATAAAAACAGAATACAATGATTTGCAAATCCTTTTCAACTTATATTCAATTGAATACACTGCAAAGACAAGATACTTCATGTTCGAACTGAGAAACTTTATTTTCTTTTGCAAATAATCATCAACTTAGAATTTAATGGCAGCAACGTATTGCAAAAAAGTTGCCACAGGGGTATTTTACCACTGTGTTACATCGCCTTTCCTTTTAACAACACCCAGTAAACGTTTGGGAACTGAGGAGACCAATTTTTGAAGCTTTTCGGGTGGAATTCTTTTCCATTCTTGCTTGATGTACAGCTTAAGTTGTTCAACAGTCCGGGGTCTCCGTTGTTGTATTTTACGCTTCATAATGCGCCACACATTTTCAATGGGGGACAGGTCTGGACTACAGGCAGGCCAGTCTAGTACCTGCACTCTTTTACTACGAAGCCACGCTGTTGTAACACGTGCAGAATGTGGCTTGGCATTGTCTTGCTGAAATTAGCAGGGGCATCCATGAAAAAGACGTTGCTTGGATAGCAACATATGTTGCACCAAAACCTGTATGTACCTTCCAGCATTAATGGTGCCTTCACAGATGTGTAAGTTACCCATGCCTTGGGCACTAATACACCCCCATACCATCACAGATGCTGGCTTTTGAACTTTGCACCTATAACAGTCTGGCTGGTTCTTTTCGTCTTTGGTCTGGAGGACACGACGACCACAGTTTCCAAAAAAAATGTGAAATGTGGACTCGTCAGACCACAGAACACTTTTCCACTTTGCATCAGTCCATCTTAGATGAGCTCGGGCCCAGCGAAGCCGGCAGCGTTTCTGGGTGTTGTTGATAAATGGCTTTGGCTTTGCATAGTACAGTTTTAACTTGCACAGATGTAGCAATGAACTGTAGTTACTGACAATGGTTTTCTGAAGTGTTCCTGAGCCCATGAGATGATATCCTTTACACAGTATATATATATATATATTCATACATATATATATATATATATATATATATATATATTCATACATATATATTCTCCAGATTCTCTGAACCTTTTGATGATATTACAGACCGTAGATGATGAAATCCCTAAATTCCTTGCAGTAGGTTGAGAAATGTTGTTCTTAAACTGCTCAACAATTTGCTCACACATTTGTTCACTAAGTGGTGACCCTTGCCCCATACTCGTTTGTGAATGACTGAGCATTTCAGGGAAACTGCTTTTATACCCAATCATGGCACCCACCTGTTCCCAATTAGCCTGTTCACCTGTGGGATGTTCCAGATAAGTGTTTGATGAGCATTCCTCAACTTTCTCAGTCTTTTTTGCCTCTTGTGTCAGCTTTTTTGAAACATGTTGCAGGCATCAAATTCCAAATGAGCTAATATTTGCAAAAAATAAAGTTTACCAGTTTGAGCGTGAAGTATCTTGTCTTTGCTGTGTATTCAATTGAATATAAGTTGAAAGGGATTTGCAAATCATTGTACTATGTTTTTATTTACGATTTACACAATGATTTGCCAACTTCACTGGTTTTGGGTTTTATCACATTCATTATGGGCCATCAGAGTAGGTAGCAGGAGTTCCTGCTGCAACATCAATGACGAAACATATGCAACTTCATAGAACAAATTATTTCCAAAACATGTTGGAAGTGTAGCAGAATCATCCTCTTTACAGAGAAGTTTGTAGTGTTGTCATTTGTTTTTTATTTAATACAGAAACGCAGTCCAGTTCTGATAAAACTGCAACTGACACTTAGCATCTGTGCTAATCTCTGTATATACAGTAGCTTGATTGGGCTGTGCCACTCACATCGGCTTCTGTTGGCAAGACGGGTCTGTCTGATTACAGACAGTTAATCAGACGGATCCATCTGCACTGCAAGGTAAGGTCATGGCACATTGAAGAAGTGATAAGATATTGGTGGTGCTCTGAAACAGAAGTTATTCAAAGGATTTGTTGATACTGTGTGATAGGGCAGTTTTCAAAATTTTTAATATAACTCTAATAAGCTCTAATGTATTTGGATGACATTCAGAGAGGCTAGTTATACATGAGCAATTACCAGGATTTTTTAGAGGTGATTAAGTGATGACACATGAGAATTGACATTAGTTCAACTCAACTTCTCTGCCTTTACTAGCTTGCAGGCTAGTAGTGCTAAGTGTACAGTTTCTTTTTTAGGCTTCCTGAAAAAAGGCGTCCTTGTCCAAGCAAAGTGTTACATCACTTGGACAAGGACAGATTTGAGCCATCTTTTACTGCCGCGACCAAACCACTGGCAGTGAGAGAAAAGTTAACAAAGCTTACTGAGAATCATTCACTCCAGACACTTGGGATATGCAAAATTTAGAGTGTGCTACTCATCTCGTAGCTTGGTAAATAGAGCCAAAACAATTTTGCTGTCTCTGGTCCCTGGTGGGTTTTAATGGGGATGAGCTAATGTAAAAACTTTATTGCCTTTTATTCAGCTGCTGAGGGAAACTTTCACTTTTACTCCTTGAAGAAGATTTACTGTAAACACAAGTTCAAATACAGGGCAGAATAATAGGACCAAATATGATTGGCATGTTTTATGTCATGGGTCTTATTGTGGGTGCTTTGAAACTTTCTTTGTTGTTGATGAACTCGTTGGGGTAAATAAAATGTTCCTGTGTTTTGAATTGACCAGTTCACCTAACAACCCCGACCTGGCATCATGAGCATGGAAGGATTATCCTTAATCTTTGCACAGATGTTGATTTTACGCAAGGAAATATTTATTGAACATCGGGGGTCAAAAACAGAAGTTCAAGGTCATTTGGCCTCATGTTGGTCCCTTCTGTATGGATATAGCAAGTATGCTAAGTTTGAAGAAACATTTAAATGGATATCTTCTAATATATTCAAAAATAATAATTCTGGATAAAGAGTGAGTTGATTATAATTTCTGTCTTATGAAGGCCATACAAGATTTCACTCTTTACTCAGATGTTCACTCATACTCTAGGCCAGGCATCACCACATGGTGGACCTTGGTCCAGATCCAGACTGAGTGATGGTCCTTTACAGACCGGTGACAAATGTCTGATAAATTAATGAGAGTAGATTTAATGGAGCATATTTTCTGACAGTCATGACTATAGACAGCAGGCGCTGCTACTCCCGTTAAAGCAGACGAATGATGCAAAACACACTTTTTAAGGCTTTTGAACACATTTTAGGTGCTTTGGCTTTCCTCCTGACCCACAAAATGTGATCTTAGACAACAAAACCTGTATTTAGCAGGCTGCATCAATGTAAACACATGGTTTTCGGCGAGCTGATGAGTTTGTAGATATTCTGTTGCGTAACAGTATATTCTTAGCTTAGCCTAGCTGGTACAATTGACTATGATTCCAGGATGAAGTAATGATATTTCTAAGGTCATGGGCAAAAAGAAAAATTAAAAAAAAGAACTTTTTCATGCATTACAGGCAGAGATGTCCACGAGTCTCTGATTTAGATTCCGAGTCAAGTCACGAGTCTTTGCCCTCGAGTCGAGTCAATTCTCGAGTCTTTGAGGGGCAAGACTTGACGAGTCACGAGTCTTTACACACACATATATACATGTATGTATATATAGCCTATATATATGTGTGTGTGTGTGTGTGTATATATATATATATATATATATATATATATATATGTATATATATATATATATATATACATATATATATATGTATATATATATATATATATATATATATATAGATATATATATATATATATATATATATATATATATATATATATATATATATATATATATATATATATATATATATATATATATATATATATATATATATATGTATATATATATATATATATATATATATATATATATATATATATTTATATATATATATATATATATTTTTTTTATGCACATGCATGCCATGGTCAGATGCAAAACAAACTTGCCATGAGCAGCCAAAAAGAAACTATATGGCATTTAACAATACAATAAAATAAAGTAGTGAGAGGTGGTAGCAGTGCTGTTGGAAGTTTGTGTAGCAGTAGGTCAATATAAAGGGTAGCAAAGCTGGCGGGGGAGCATTTGTGCTTGCCTTGATGGCTGATGATGACTGACTGACTGATGACTGATATGTGGGTTGGACGGAACCTCAAATTCCCCGAAAGCCGCGCAGCGCGGTTTTGCCCTGACAGACCCACTGAAGGCGCAGAGCAGAGCCGTGGCGTAGGGGGAGGGCTGATCCCCAAAGAGACACAGGCTCTCGAGAATAGCGATGTCTGCGCTCATAAAACATGTTATAGACTGAGAAAAGAAATAAACAACACCTCATTTCGCTTCTCTAACCCTTTGCTGGTCCCAACCACACAGCTTCATGATTTATTCAACTTCTGTCCACCTATAGCCGTGCAGAAAATATGTTTTGTGTAATGTATGCAGTGTTATATATTTCTGTACCTCTACGGTGCACTTTTCTTCGTCCATGGTGTCGTGCTGTCTCTGGGACCCTCTGACCGACTGCTGACCTTCTGGTTTTGATGTAATGACAAACGACTGAGGAAATTTACATTCGAGAGTCTGTAAATCGTATTTTATTTTGAAACTTCCGGATTCCCCACACGGTGACTTCCCCGTCTGGTGCTTCCTTAACGACACAAATTTACGAGGTTTGGAAGCGGCCGCGGAGAGGGAGAAAAGCGAGGTGAGGTAAGAGAGAGGGACAAACGCTCCCAGCACACTCAAAAAACCCTCCATAAAATTAAGATTGCCCACGAGTCTTTGATCTCGAGTCGAGTCAATTCCCGAGTCTTTCAGGGTCGAGTACGAGTCAAGTCTGGAGTCTCCAAAAATGCGACTCGAGTGCCACTCGAGTACGAGTCTTTAACTCGAGTGCCCATCTCTGATTACAGGTCCAGGTATTGGTGCCCCATGATCGAATCACTGAAATCAGTCAGCTGTAAACTTCACAGAGTCAAATGAATCAAATGACCTCTAGAGTCAGTTCTTAGTTTTAACATTGCAGTTTTACATGTATTCAGCATTGCCCAGCATCACTGTATTTCAGATCTTTCTTTATTAGTTGTCCTCGTGTGTAAAGTTTTAGTACAGCAAAGCTGAAACTTCAAAGCTTCAAACAATCAGAGCACATTACATTCAGCGTTCATATGCCACATGTAGGTTAAAGTGGGTTGATTTTCAGCTGCACTTAAAGTTTTTTTTTTTTCCTTTTGTCTTTCTGTCATTTTCCTTTGTCACTCTCAGAAGCTGAGTTATTAAGAAATACATTTATCATTAGAGCCAAAACAAAAGCACTTGTCTGCTAATCATTATGACTGAAGGTTAAAGCACTTTATCATAAAATCCAGCACTTCAGGCACTCACAGGATGAAGGGAGAGTAATGGCTTTCCCCTCTGCACGGCTCACTCTAAATATTCCCCAAACACTGAAAAAATAGACTTACACTTAATCTTGTTAATAATCTACCTTTAGGGTAAAGCCAAGCCAATGTGTTTGTCATTTCAGAGTGAAAAACTTTTATGGAATCAATAAAAGGGTATGGGTTGAAATAATGTACATTGTGTAGCCGCAGAATAAACACTGAACATTTTTGAGGTGCCATGAAAGGCCTGACACAACTGATTTTGAAACAATGAAAGATCCTGCACAAAGACAAATGGTGGCAGATATAACAGTTTGCTGTGGTATTTCATGGTAGTGAGGTGTCAATGTTTTTGTGGCACACCACACACTACAAGAATAATACTAATCAAAACACTCACCAACAACCAGAGCCTTCACTTTCAGGTTGCAGTCTCACATGATAAAATGTACCTTCAATGTAAGCAAGCATGGCAGAAAATCTCTGGGGCTCAAACTGTAAGGCTATAACCTGTAGTGCCCTGACTGTATTGAGGCTTTACAGCCTGGTTCAAACAATAGCCTTAAAGGATAAGTTTGGTTTCTACAGCTTTCACATTGTTTATAGAATAAAGTAGAACAATATACTCACCCAGAAGGCTTTCCTGATCCAAACAGTCTGTGTCGCTCCAGACATGCTTTTTGTGACTGTGCTGACCTCTGAACTGAAGAAGAAGAAGGTTTGCCTCTGCGCATGCGCAGTGCGGCTCATTGTTTCAGGGGAAGACCGCCGGCTACACAACGACTTTCTTCTTCCAGTTTTGTGCAAAATGGACGAAAATCTATCGGATGAAGATGTTGTGGAGAAGAACTTTGAATATGATGGGTGTCCTTACAGTTTCGAGTCAGAGTTTACAGATGAGGAGCTCATCGAAAGGAGGACGCGGAGACAAAGAGAAGAACAACTCTCCAGAGAGTACTGCGCATGCACGGAGGCAAACCTTCTTCTTCTTCTTCAGTTCAGAGGTCAGCACAGTCACAAAGACATGTCTGGGGCAACACAGACTGTAACGGAGGAGTAGCGTGAGCGGACCAGATGAAATATTGGCGAAACTAACGAGTTTTTGGACCATTAATGCAGTTTTAGTAGCGGCGCTATACACGCCCCGTGTGCTACCATATACGGATGTCCGCCGCTCGATTTTGGATCTAAATATCTCCCAAAGCACTGTTTGGATCAGGAAAGCCCTCTGGGTGAGTATATTGTTCTACTTCATTCTATAAACAATGTGAAAGCTGTAGAAACCGAACTTATCCATTAAGGTGTGTTCATAACAGACATGACCAAGATCGTGTTGCTCACCCAAATCACGTCGAGAGTCCTTAAAATAACTCATTTGGTCACCATGACGGTGACCCTTGCTCAGTGACGTCACTGCAGCTGTATTGATTAACTGAATATTTAAGTTGTTTCCTGAAAGAGATCAACCAAAACCCTCAGAAAAACTACAGAAGTAAGAATCTGAAAACTTCTGAGCAAAAAAATACCTCCTACTGTGCACAATAAGCCTAACTGCTGGATTTTTATTCCATGTCCCCTTAGAGGGCTTCATATTTGATTTCAGCTTTAAATGTTGCTTCAAGTTTAATAAGGCAGCTGTTAAATTTCATAATTTGGAGCCGCATGTTGATAATTATGAATCATTTCTCCAGATGTTTCAGCTTTTTTCAGTTTTAATGCCACACAGATGCATCATTGGCCATCTTCTCCTTATACAAATATGCTGCAATTATAAAAAGCAATTTTATTAGAGCTGTCTTAGACTTCATTTACCTTTAGGCCATGGGATTTTATATCAATAAGTACAAACTCAGAAAGATTAAATGAGTTGTTTGAAATTACTTATGTACTCCAGTGACAGCAATTATCTGTAATGACTTTTATTTTGTCACTGCTTCCAAATACAACATGTCCCTGTGTTACACCAGTTAAACTTGTGGCTGGATCTGGGAAAGGTTTGTTATATAAGTCATGAAGTAAAAGATAACAGCCTTCAGGCTTTATAAAACAGCCTGGCCTGCACCAAAATCAACAAATAATTATGGCAATAAATGATTATTGATCTTTTGTTCTTTGCCATATACATTTTCGGTTCTAATGTTTAACATTAATGCACTTTGTTCTTAAAGATGCTATGAGGAGTTTCCAAGTAAATACAAAAAGTCTCACTTTTAGGTATATGCCTGATCGAAATACACAATTTAAGATGAGTTTTATAGCATCAAAATAGGTTATCTATAAATGCTATTCCTTAGCCTTCAGGTCGGGTTGGACAGGGCTGGACTGGCCTGGATACTCAACTTTGGGAACAAGACAATTAAAACTAGAGCAAATTTCTTTATTCGGACACGTCTTAGAGCACCGGGCTGTAAGTAGCGATTTATAGCCGGCTATAAAACTACGATGCTAAGTTTTCCAAAAATTGCTTGTTGTCACACATCAAAAACTACCGCTGCGTAACTAGAAACAGATGCATTACCTCATTGCTTTGCGTCCTGTAAGTTGTTGAAAAAGAAGGTGTAAAGCAATGCAGAGATCTGAGGAAGGTCCGAGCTGCATTGATTAGCATCACGACTAACGCACGCTTTGGCTTGGGTCACGTCTTTACGACAGTCGCCACGCATGCTCATGGGTAGCAGAGTCTTTATGTCGCCGGAAATAGATTCTTCTCATAGCACCTTTAACATTTTCTAAACCATTGAATTAAGAAGTAAGAAAAAAGTCATGGTCTTAAAATACTGTATATCTTCTTCTTGTCATCAATGGCTTGATAACAGAACGTGTAGAAAACATGTCAGTCAACAACTGCTCAAAACTTATCTGTCGTAAAATATATTTCCTGAGGTGTATTCTGATCTTCTTCACTGGTTTTTCGCCTTTCTTTCTTGCTTTTAACCCCCAACCCCCTTCCCAGTAGGTCTCAGGTTTTGAATTCCAAGGTCAGCGTATTACAGCAGCCCTGTCAGCGTCCTAAATTCCAATTATGTCTTCGACCTCTGCTCTCAGTGCGTTGAGAAGTCCTTGACAGCCCAACACAATCAGCCCTGGAGTCATAATCGTATATCAGACACATTGCAGCATTAGTGATGGTGTCAGTGCTCGAGGTGAAAACCCTCATTTTTATGAATTGTCCCACCTGACAAGTGTCATATTATTGTCACATGAATTTAATCACATCTACGAAATAGGCTTATGCTTACAGATGGTGGCAATAGAATGATAGGAAAACAGTATGGGAGGCACAACCGTGTTATGTCTTGAAATTAAATTAGGCATGAAAATGAATGAGTCAATTTACCTTTGATGTGTGAAATAAAAACAATATTACAAAAGCCTATGGATGTGAGTAGACTATGGCATCTTCATTTTTATGTAGGCCTACATCACTGTTTGGAACCTGTCATGAAAGAAGGTTATAATTAGGCGTGAAAATGAATGAGACAATGAAGCCAGGGCTCTTGTAATGGAAAAAAAAAAGATATTTCCTTACTATATACATATTACTGGATATTTTTTACTGATAATGTCGCCTTTGGATTAATTTTTGTAGTTGTGCATTGTTTTGGTCCTATGCAAAAAAATTCAGAGAGTTTTTCTGTGGTTATGGCAACAATTTGAGGCTGGGAAAAATGGCCAAAAAAATGTTTTTTAAATGTTTTTTTCTTTTTGCCAAACAGCGATACACTACATCTATTTTTTTTTTCCCTGTAAAGAAACTACAAATATCTATTAACACGAAAATAATAAATCTCTTAGTTAAATAGTTTTGGAAAAAAATCAAGTCAAAATCTAAGGTTTCTTTTTGTATAATAGGTCAAATGTTTAACTCTTTCTCCAAATATTTCCATTACTATTTATATCACGTATCCTTTTTGGAGTTGCAGGGAGCTGGAGCCTATTCCAGCTGACACGGGGCGAAATGCAGGGCACATCTAGACCGATTGCCAGTCGACCACAGGGCCATACAGTAGAGAAACAGGCTACCATTCACACTCACACTCATGCCTTAGGGCAATTTGGAGTCACCAGTTTACCTAATCAGCATGTTTTTGGTCTGTTGGATGAAGCCAGATTGCCCATGAGAAATAATGCATGCACAGGGAGAACATGCAAACTCCACACACAAAGGCCCTAACTAACTGACTGACTTTGGCTTGATTATTTAATTCCTCTTCTTTTACTGCACCACCATACTCAAATAACACACAGATAACACTGTATGAAATATGTTAATGCTCAGATCCAAGTACTTTTATTTTATTAAACCCTGTCAGAGCACAAGACACTACCAAAACGACAAGTCAGGGACTTCCACAAAATGTAAAAGGGAAACCTCATTAGTTATTAAAATCTCCGACATGATCAGGCAGGTTTATGTCTGTGATAGAACTGTTTTATATCAAATGTCTGTTGGCTTTAAAAGTGCTATGAGAAGAATCTATTTCTGGCGACATAAAGACTCTGCTACCCATGAGCACACGCGGCGACTGTCGTAATGCTGCGTTCCATTAACCTCAGAACTGGGACTGACATCATCTCCAGTTGAAGTCGGAAAAAAACATGCCGATCTACCAGGTTATTGTTAGCTGTTGTTAGCACGCCCTGCGTTGTTGTTCACAAATATCACATGAAGAATGTGATTATCACTATGGCAGCATTTTTGTAAATACAAGTCTAACAATACTATGTATACAGTTGATCTAGAGCGACACACCCCAGTCAGAAGTGCAAATAAATTGATTATTACAGGAGCTAAATAACTGTTCACACTGGGGGCATCCATCTTCAATTGTCAACTCGGGGGTGGCGAGGTTTCACAGAGTTCCCAGTAGGAAATTCCGACTTCGGGGGGCGTTCCAGTTGCAGTTTCCTACTCGGAACTCAGAAATTCCTACTTCTGACAACAACTGGAACGCACCAAAAGACATGACCCAAACTAAAGCGTGTGCTTGTTGTGATGCTAATCAATGCAGCTTGGACCTTCCTCAGAACTCTGCATTGCTTTACAAGCGACAAGGTAATGTGTCTCTTTCTAGTTACGAAGCGGTAGTTTTTGATGTGTGACAACAAGCAATTTTTGGAAAACTTAGTATCGTAGTTTTGTAGCCGGCTATATATCACTACTTACAGACCCAACTGAAGCTAAGGAATAGCATTTATGGATAACCTATTTTGATGCTATAAAACTCATCTTAAAGTGTGTATTTCAATCAGGCATATATCTAAAAGTGAGACTTTCTGTAATTACTTAGAAACTCCTCATAGCATCTTTAAGCAATTTCTTTTGTTATTCTCCTTTTGGAGTCTTTGGCTTTGTTCTTTAGTGTGTTTGTACAACTCACAGCCTACATTCATTAGTATGCTTGTAAATATGATATATGTATCTCTGTGATCCAAGAAAATATTTCATCCAGTGTGTGTTTTTTTTCTTCTTTCTGGGAGTATTATGTGTGCTGGGGTGCACTGGAATAGCACACAGAGAAACACTGCCAAATAAAACAATCTGTCTCTAGTGTTTTGTCCTTTAACATTACTAACATCCTATCTCCAACAAGGATACTTTTCAGGGAATGAAAAAGGACTCTTCCTCTGACTAAATGTTTTTTTTTATTAAAACCAGTTCTTAATAGTTTGTAATAAAACCTACTCACTGACATGGATGATGACCAGCACTGTACTACAAATGAAATGAAAATTCTAAAAATTGGAGTGAGGTGGTTTGTGAGCAACAGCAATAAAATACTCAATTATTTTATGTTACGCTGCTGTGCATGTGAATGAAACAAGCTCAATTAAGTGTGTGTTATAATCTCACAGATACAGTATGTGCAATCTCTATGATAAGTCCTAGAAATAGGAGAGACCCTTTGTACAACAGACCTCAGATCAAGCCTAATAAATATGGGCTTCAATACGCTTTTAAGGCCGTAATTTTTGCTACAATGGTTTATTAACTTTTAATACATTTGATGGTTCTGCAGAAACCCTGTGAAAGCACAACTGGTTGGATAATTTTTTCTCCAAACACTGGCTACACCACGTGTCCCACAAGTCCCTGCTGAGGAGGATGGCTGAAAGATTCTTCCATGTCTCACTGACCGACCATCTGGGAGCAAACATGATACTGACAAACACTACATGCACAGATACATGTAACCTAAAAGGAGATAATATATGATCCATTCCATCAGCTGTTTTTGAATTTGGTTTAACATTCAAAGATCATGTGTCTTCGTCCTGCTAGTCACAGTTTATTTGTATGCACTAGCTGTAGCTCCATCATCTGATGTGATGACCTCTGGGCACAGGCATATTCTACATAAAAAGCATATTGTGCAAGTTATAAGGTTTAATTTCTTTTATTGTCAACAGCATGAGAAATAAAAAACCACCAGGTGTATTTGGTATGTTTGACTGTCTGCTGTGCTCCTGAGACAGCAACAGGAACAAACACTTTTTTTTTTTTGCCAGCTGGGCCTCGGGATAGATAATTTAGTGAAGTCCCCACTCTCAGTCATTATCTCCACCACCAAATCTCATATGAAATGCTGTTGGTTTCACAGAGGGATGCATCCTGACACTCATCCCCAGGGCTTCACGAAAAGCTACAAACACTCTCAGTCCTACATCCCCATAACTGAGAGAGGCACACAAGCAGTCCCCAGGCCCCCAGTTTGGAGAGGTACAAATGTGTGTGATTTGAAGCATGTTGAACATGATGCTTACAAAATCTTGGGCAAGCGAGTTGGACAGGTATGTACACTGTGATTATCTGAGGCTTTGGAACAAGCCCTGGGAAGAACCCCATTGATTTTTGTAATCACTTTGAGGTAATTATGCAGGAATATGCTGAATGAGCTCCTCAGGGGACAACTGAGAACGCCACTGTGTGATCGCAGCTCCCCAGTGACACCAGCAGCAACCCTCCTCCGCCGCTGAAAAGCTCCGAGTCAACACATTAAATATAATCATTGAGGGATGGCTCTTAATGCAACAGAGCAGCTTCAAACACAGAGGGGCCTGCATACATTACAGCATTGCTTTAAAGTTTACTTTGTGCTTGTCGTGCTATTGCTCTTCTTTCAAGTTAGGGAGAACGACTCAGGCTAGATGGTGCATGCTCTGCTCAGGGATTAAGGAGATGCCATCATTGACAAGTTTTATTTCATAATCCCAAATGCAGAGGGGAGGAAGAGTGGCATGTAAAATGTTGTCAAGCTCTTGAGGGGGAGGGAAAAGTCCCAAATATAGTTTGTTCCCTGCTAAGAGTAGGGTGATGTTTTAAAGCTTGTTATAAAAGGTTGGATACCTAAAATGCTATTCAGTGGTCAAACATCAGGGGCCTCATTTATAAAACATTGTGTAGGATCTATACTAAAAGTGAATGTGCGCCCAAAAGCTGACAATGGCGTGCAGCAAAAAAAAATCTGATTTGTAAAACTGTGCGAGCACACACTTGCAAGCACTTTTTACTTTATAAATCACAGTTCACTAGGAAAGTTGGACAGGTGGGTATACAGTACTTCACACCCCGCCCTCTACACACCCATATGTGACCATGAATGGTCAATGCAAAGCACCTAAGGAATGTTTTTGCTTTGGCAGCCTGCAGTCTGTTCCCGACATGGCTGTGCATCAGAGGGGGCAGCAATATGCCCTGGATGTGTATCATCTGCCAAAACAAAAGAAGACAAAGAAGCTGTGCTTCAGGATAGAGCATGACACGAGAGCGAATTTTTACTCCCGTCCTGTCCCACTCCCATAGAATGACTCCCACTCAAAATTACTCCCAGTCCTGTCCTGTTCCTGTTTGAATAAAAGCAAACACGAAAAAATGTTGCATTTTTTATTTTAGGTAAAAGTGCAGTGCATATAAAAGGCATTGCCTTTAAGTTTCATATGCCTGACATTTGGTCGGTGTAAACAGCTCTCTTTTTGATGTGTTGTCTCCTCCCTCCGTGTGTTTTTGTTTTGTATGTGTGTTGCCAGCAGCCGTTCGGAGTCGCTTTTCACTTCTGGTGGTGACAGGAAGTCAAACCACTTTTGTAGTTCTTTTGTGTTGCTAGGGTGGTCAAGAGTTAACACGACTGATAATGATCATCTACCAATGTCGCTCCCGCTCCTGCCCACTCCTGTTGCTTTTTTTCACGTCCCGTCCCGATCATTAATTAAAAAATGACTCCCATCACATGGGATTCCTGTGGGAATCACGTGACCCACAGGAATTCCCGAAAAATGTCATCCTCTACTTCAGGATGAATGGACAGGTGCCACCGTGCCACTTAATTTGTCATAACCATGTTTGAGGAACAAATAATTTCTGCACTGACTGTAGGCACATTTTTTCATTGAGTGCAGACTGTCATTTGCGCTGATTACATTTGGGAAAACGGACATTGCTGCAAATTACCTTTTACTTGTGCCTGTTCACTCACAGTGTATGGAACCCTGATGATTGACTGGTCGTGTTGATAATGCTATCCAACACAGCTGAGGGATGGCTGCGATATCCCAGACCTAAGGACAGAGTTTACCTGTATTATATCATAGTCAAAGGGGGCTTTAGACAGAAAATGGGACATTACATATTGTTAATCATATCAAACACATGCCTGTTGGCTTATTCGCGCTGGAAGGAGCCGGTTGCCAGAAACCCCCGAGTTTGTCAGCACCTATATGTTGTTTATGTTTAACACTGGGACCAGTTCAGCACATAGGTCCAAGAGCACAGCTCTGGGGAATCTAAGTCAGCTTATTAGCCAGTCGTTATTATGGACCAGGAAATCTTTGTGGTCCCTAAAATCTCTCTCCGTCCTGATTCACAGTCTGTGTGATTTTTAAGCAGTGAAATCGTACCCATTCTGCTGCATTACGCACAAGTGTCACTGGCTGCACTATACATATGCTTCCTCAGCAATTAGACTGTTACACACCTTGTCACAACCAATACTAAACAGTCAGTGCTATCCACCGCTCTATATCATTTGAAGATGAAGTATGATATATGAACATTGTGTACAGTATTAAGCAAACACATCTATTACACTGCAGGCTCAGTTGTTTATGATTACGCAGGTCTATAAGTCTTACTATGTCATGACATTAAATGCATGAGATGAATCGGGCTTCACCTCACCCCCTTACCATCTGTGTCGCCAGTACAAGGTTCAAATTTGAAGCCTGGTGTGTATATTGAGTTGGAGAGTTTGTTTTCAGAAAGCAGATAAGACCATTCAGTAATAAATCTGGAACGTGTTTTTCAAATTTGTGTTCTTCAAGTTAAAACACTGGCCAGAATGGTTTGGCTTTAATTACTTGAAAGGAGAAAGAGAAGATCCACTAAAAATACGATCTCTACTGCCAGCAGTAAACGAGTTTTGAAACATTGTGAATGAAGATTAAGAACAAAGTTAATCTGTGTTTGCAAATGAGCTCTTCAATTGTTTGTTTGCTGTTTTTTACGGTGCCATTTCCATACATTAATGAAATCATGATCATATTGAGATTCAATTGGTCAGAAAGGTAGTGAGCATTATGGAAATTATATAAATTTTGTTATTCAAATTCATTAAACTGAGTAAAATACAGATTTCTGTGGAAAAAATGATGCCATGGCATTAAAAATGTCAAGGATATCACCAAAAGTTTCCAGTGTCCAAAAGTAGACACGCAGCATCTGAGGATTAAGATAGGAAATCCTCACTGTTACAAATTACTTCAAATATCTGAAAATATCACTTTATCCTATCTGTGTGCTCTCAGGATCTCCATGTTTCTCTTAACCATTACTTGAGGGTCATTCTTTCCTTTTATCATGAGAAAACACTTTATTCCCCCTTGTTTTCACTTTCATCCAAGATTTACACCTGCAGCATTTTAGATGCCAAGGACGCAGCTTAACAGTTATATTTTCAATAATAAATCAGATAGTCTGATTTGCACATGCATGCCATCTCCCCCAACAGCACTTACGAGTTTGCACTTTCAAAAGCAAAAGGCTTTCGAGGAGCTAATGTGATTTTCCCAGCATCTGTGTCCTGGCTGCAGCTCTGTCGTGGCTCTGAGATAGTGGGATCATTGCACAGTCCCTAGGGTGTTTTTGGATGGCAGTTGTTCCAAAGAGGCTCTGAACAGCGTAAAGCCCCCAGAGCTGTGCTTAAGCCATGCCTGCCTATGTGGCGATATTATAAGTGATGCAATGCTCATAAAGTGAGTGGACTCGTTACTTTAAATTATGTTGATCCTACAGTACTTCATCTCATGAAACTTTAATGTGTTGCCTCCTCTTAGGCATGTTTGGTGCTGTGGGGTGAATACAAGGACTAGAAGAATGAAGAGTTTTTGGGGCAGGATGATTTATTTGTGACGATTACTTTGAAAAGAGAAACCTCTACATTCCCTTCTGTTTCAAACATACCTGAATGAGCTCTTGTGTGCAGGTTGCCCACATGGAATTTACGAAATGTATTTAAACTCTAGAACAGGGATGTCCAAACTTTTTGCCACGAGGGCCAGATCTGGTTAGGTGAAATGTGGGGGGGCCGACAATCCAGCTTTTGTCTCTAATTGGCGCTTGCTATCTAATGAAATGTCTTCAATCCAAAAAAGCTTCCAGTTGTTTCAATTTTTTTGCCACGTTCGTCCCCAGTTAGCTTGTCGTAGTTGGCACGTTTTGTCTGGTAGTGCCACTTGACATTGAATTCCTTAAAAACAGCTACAGTCTCATGGCAAATTAGGCAGACACAGTTGTTTCATATTTCGGCAAAAAAATACTCCAATTTCCACTTGTTCTGGAATCGGCGGCACTTGCTGTCAACATTTCTCTTTTTAGCTACAGTCGCCATGTTTGAAATGGAATGGGCTGAAAGGATGACAAAAGGTCAGGTGACAAGTGCCACAAGGATGTTGCCACAGCGCTACTGCCATCTTCTGGTGAAATGTAAAATAGGCTTTTTGTACACAAGTATTTGATACAGCAGTCAACGGTGCACGCAGGCCGCCACACAAATGATTTTATAACGGAGACGGCGGGCCAGTGAAAACTTGAACACTGGCCGCAATTGGCCCCCGGGCCAGACTTTGGACATGCCTGCTCTAGAATCTAGAGGTAATCAGAAGGGATTTACATCTTTTCTCTTTTTGATCACATCCAATAAATATAGTAGGTTTCTCAGGGAACACCCACAAAACCTCATGGTCGGTTAGCACCATGGGGGGAAAAAAAATCACTCAGGACTGTGATACATGGCTGCTGTTTGCACATGTTCCATTACACTAAGTATTAAAAGTCATATTTTAAGAATATTTCATCCAATCAAAACACAGATCTAAGTAGAAAAACAATGTGGCTTCAGGCAATCAAAGGACATTTGTATGTCCTTTCTTATGAATCAAACAAATGTATTCCATCAAAAAATAAGTAGATAACACAAAATATATAAGTCAGCTCATGTTGATCAATATTTACAAACAGGTCAATGTCCTTTTCGTTGTTTAAAAGCACAACATTTAGAATTAACAGACCAAAAGACAGAATAAAAAACCTTAATAATAGAATATATGTCCAAATTTCTCCTGTCTTAATGAACTATGGTAGTGTCTCTAAGAAGGAGATTCAAACGGGACAATCTGGAATAACATTTTAGCTAAAGTGGGACATTAGTCTTTTGGTCTTCTTATGACATGTAGACAACAATCAGATCCTCTTTTTATCTATTTGTATTACTTTTCTTTCAGTTGACAGTAACAACTCAAACATTTTTAATTTATATCTACCCTGTGATTTTTTTTGACAGGCCTGACAGCTTGTTAGCATCAGATCCAAGCTTTTGCATTGTAGGCTGAGGGAGAGGATTGTTTTCCCCTGAGCTGATGCCATGCCTTCAACTGTGATGTGGTGCAGATTCTATCTATTGTCTTTGAGAGAACTTGTCATTTTACTGGAGCATTTAACATCCTTTAACACCCAAGTGATGGTTGTAATGCTGTCTGTAAAGCATGGTTATTACATTATATTCAATAATAAAATATACAAAGCCATCAAAGGGTGTAAGACATTTGGGCTGGGAGGGTATGAAGGATTGGTTGAGTGTGTCATATCTCAACCTCAACCAGAGCTGTCTGTGACATTGTTGAGGCACTGAGGTTTAGCTCTTTGAAGAGTAAAGGCCCGATCTACTAAAGGTTTGCGTGCATTAAAACATGTTCAAACTTGATAGCGCCCGCAATTCTGATCTACTATCGGGGTGCACTAACGATTGCGATTGTCAGACAAGCAGAGTAGCACGCGCAATCCATGTAGCGTGTTTGCCCTCATGAATATGCAGAATTCATGTAGATCATCAGAACGTGCAAAACACTGGGAGGAGGAGATGCAGATGTACTCATGGAGCACCTGCAATGTGATTTATCAAATCCGTAAGTGATTGCACACAGAGTTTTTGCGTCTGAATTTAGTACGTTTGAAAATCAGGTGCAAAAAAGGGCACAGTGTTATGAACGGGAGGCTGGAAGGACTGGAATAAGAGGGACGATCCAGTGTGCCATGCAGACGCACGCATCAAGTCAACCCTCTCTGTTTTGCAGGTCTACATCACGGAGAAGGTAATTTAATCTATGTAAAAACAAACACTAAAAAACCTTCATAGCCATTATCACTCCGTTTGTCATTCAGAGCTGACTGCATCACACTCTTTACTGTCAGCATGTGGAGAGTGTGGTGCAGCCAGTGCATAAAAGGCAAGAGTTAACTGCGTGGTCTGTGTGCGTAACTGTAAGACTGCTCTTCACATGAGGGGTTGTTGATGGTGAAGCTGTGCAACTGTGTAAAAGCTGCCATTTAGATTATGTGTCATTGCAATCATAAAGGGAAAATTAAAAATGACGAATAGAAATATGGCATGAGGGAAAAGTGACGATCTTGTCCATCAAGATGACATGCGGTGAAAAAAGGCAAACACACATGCGGTAAGCAAGTGTTTGCCTCAAACTCCATGGCTTCAAACTTAATTTTAATATACGACCTCTCTGCTCTCCCAAACTCTCCATAGTGACAACTGGTAGTACACGCAAAATCCTCCTTTAGAGGGTGTGGTCCACACCACTTTTGCTCCTGCTACCAATTGTGCATGCAGTGTTAGTAGATCACCCGCAACACACCCACTAATAGCACATGCTGTTTTTGGTTTGCACACGCAATTTAGCACCCGTTATTTTGGATCTTAGTAGATCAGGCCCTAAGACTGTTATTTTTTCAATCTCTTTAATAATGCTTGTTCATTTTCATTTCTTTTAGAACCACAACAGTTTACTTTGTACCTATGCTACTTGGTATTTGAAGGCGTTTGGTGTCACTTTGGTGTTTGATGTATTAATCTATACTTCCCAGAGATGTTGGATAATCCCACTAAAATGCTGCTATTTAAAAGAATGTATGAGTGTTCTTTGTCATCAATTAAATAAAACAGGAGGCCAACTGGAACAAAAATTGTACTTACTCTTCTTGAACCACCTGAAAGGTGCAGTGTGTAGAATGTGGCATTTTATACATCCACCGCATTTCACTAAACAGAAATGGTGAATATAGAAGATATATGTTTCTATTTGTATGTAAAGTTGGTCAATATAGGAGTACAATCAACCCCATAAAACGTTTGTTTTATTTTTATTTAGTTAGAAAAATCTTTGTAAAAAAAATGTACGTAACCGCGGACCGCTGTTTCGTGTAGGCTAACATATTGATCCGCCGTGTTGTCTACGGGTGGATTTCAGGGACAAAAAGAAGGAAACGCGAATCTGTCCACCGGTTCTGAAATCTACCTGGAATGCAAGCGAAGAAGAGGAGAGAGGACGGCGGTGGATGTATAGACAGTTGTTACTCTGTCCTAGGGATTGAAACTGTGAGTATAAACACACACACAACATAAATTGTGTGCCATGTTCACGATCCCGTGTTCCGTTGCTCAGCGACGTGACGTTTTGGTTACAATTAGGCTCATTCTAGAATCTGAATGCTAAATGTTGCTGAAATGACAAATTCTACACACTGCAAAAAATCACAAGGCAGTCCTCAGTGCATTTCATATTATAAGTTAATTTAAACAGTTCATGTATGCTTAGTATTTGTTTAAAAACAGGACAAAAGAAAAACCCCTACACTTCAAAAACCAGACATTTTAAATGCAAACTTTCCACAGTTACAAGTACGTTTTTTGAGCCTTGACCATGCATAGAAATATCTTCAGCATGGTGTGAATGACTGTAAAATGATAATTGATGCAGTTTTTTCTTCTCCCACTGTTTGTTTTTTGTATTTAAATTGTTTCTGAGCGAGGAGTCTTTTTCTCGTTTTGTAAGGGTAGGCTGTAAGATAAATTCACCTTGACAAATGCAGAGAAACTATTAGCTCTGTTCTACTGAGATCAGGACATGGTGAAATTTGAAGATTGTTCTCATCAGCAGAAACTTGAGATAAAGAACCTTGAAAGAGATACTGTATGTGCTCTGCTGAAGTGGCACAGGTCACACAAGGTAACCTGCGCCGCTGCTGTGGGAACAACTGAAATGGACTCGTGGCACCCACTGAAAGAAATGCACTGTTGGCAAAAGCCCCATGACGTTGATGAATGTTGTCCTCTGAGTGTTAGGTAATATTCTCTGATGAGATGCAGGGTGTGATTCGACCTGCAAGGTTGCGAGTACAGCGAAAAAGTGATGACGTGAGGGTATGGGAGCCAGTAACAAGGCCACAGATAGGAGGAGGAGAACAGAGAAGTCACCAGAGCAGGGAGAGAAACCATTTGCGCTGTGACACCGTGACATTAGACATGGAGCTCAATGGAGTTTATTATTGGGCGGTTATATTTCAAGGCTTTCTTCTCCATTGAACATCATGATCCATTCAAGATCATTACAGAAAATAGGGGCATTCTTAGTTTCCTATATCCATGTTAACCAGGCACATGAAAGTATGTGACAAAATGCATTCAAGAAGCCCTTTAGTAACTCGGCAGTGATACTGATGTTTCCATTCAGTTGTCTGCCAGAATATCATTTAAAGCTACAGTTGGTAATCTGATTTAGATACATTTTTTGTAATATTGGTTAAAATGATCTTTATTACCCGATGGCAATCAATTCATAATGTGTTCTTAAAATAGAGTAAAAAATATCCGCTATCTACAGCAGGAATAAACCTGGGAAAACACAAACCAATCACATCTTTGTTGCACACATTTTTAAGCCAATCAAATCCCATCACCGTTCTGCCCGCTTCTTGTATGTACATTTCACTGGTGTGCACTGGCCCTGATTCAATGTAGCCGAGCTGAGAGGGATCCAATTCTACTGGAGAATGCTTACCTGTCAAGTTTTGGCTTTGAAAATAAGGGAAGCTCACTAGGAGCCGTCCCACAACCCCAACCAAGCTCCAGTATCCCTCACATTTTGAGACAGGTGTAAAAGAAATCTAAAAAAAAAAAAAAAACTTTGTTTTTCTTGGTTTGTTCTGCTGTTGGCTCTAATCTCGTGGTAGCTGCCACCCAGGCTGCTGCAGGTGACAGTTCTCACCATAGTTCCTCACAAGGCTTTCTCTTCTTTGGTTTCGTGGCGGTTGGCATCCATAATTTTGGAGCAATATTGCCCCATTCAGGCTAGTGACAGCATTCAGTTGGTGAGGCAGAGGAATGTTTTTATTATTATAATCACATGGGTGATTTACGGGAGAATAGTAACACAGGAGGATGTCGGTAAAGAGGATAAAATACATAAAATACGGTAGTTTCATGGACAAAACAGGAGACTTGACAGCTATGCGGAGAATGGCAGAGGAACTAGCTATACCCCGATCAGCATCGGGTTGTGAGTTCAAACTAACTTTACATGTTTGTTTTTTTAACTTTACTTTGATAATGTTTTGGTGTTTTCTTACTGCTGACTGAGATATGACTTGATGTAGTGTGAAACAAAAATCAGTCTTCTAGTTGTGAATCAGTGGTGCTCGTCAGGTGAGCGGGGGGGTCATTTTGGAGGAGGTGTGGGAGGGGCTAGACAGAGCCCTGAGGAGATGCTACATTTAAATTCAGTTTTCCAAAATTACCAACCCTAGCTTTAAATATACAGGTGTGGCCAAATAGCAAAACCTTTGGTGATATATCCTCTCCTGGTATCTCCTCCTCATCCTCCTTGCAATAATGTACTCCATCTTTTTAGATCAAGTTAAGAATAAAGATTAAACAGAGAAATATGGGCAAACACAGGTAAATGTAGCCTTCCATGTAAGGAACGGTCAATAGTAAAGGCAGGTGGGAATGACTGGATTTAAAAAAAATCCAAGCCTAAAACCAAGAAGAGAATGAACTGTAAATCTTCCTCACTTAGATGTAAATTAGTGGTGATGTGAGATCTGAAGTGAGCCCTAATGGGTTAGTCAGTAATGTATGGCTTGATGTGTATCTGTTAAAAACTCATCTGCTCTGGGGCTATACAACATTGTCTGCAGAGTCCAACAAAGTTGTGTGGTGAGTGTCTTTGGCAGAGAAAAATGGACGAACTGCAAAAGTATCTCAGACAAAGACAAAAGTTTAACAGATTTAGTGAAATTAAAGACAAAATTACAAATGTTGGATATTTACAATAGAATTTATAATCAGATAAACAATGTAACACAATAATAATAATTAAAAAATCAAAAACCATAACAAGTAAAAACCCATCATAATCATGTATCAATAAGGCTAAGTTAAACAGATCATTTAAAATGTTTTCTGTCCACACAGAGAGGAAGGAAAAATAGACTAAGACCTAAATGGCCTTGTTTTTAGAAGTCACAGTGATGTAAGGTATTCTTACAAATAATCAGAATCTTCTGTATCCGCAGTGCTTCTTGTATGCTAACTTCCTAAGGACTGTCTACATTTTTGTAAACATCCTTAATACACAGCAAATACAACACCTGTTTTTGCAAACTTGCATGTCAAGCCGTCTGCACATTTTCCATTTAACAAGTGCCAATGTTAGGATTAACAGTGTTAAAAATAAAGGCTTTACCAACCCTGTTATTATTTTCTACTAATGGGTGATTTTATTTATAACTATTTCAAACACTGCCATGCCATTACAGTTACTGACAGTGAAATGCAGTGCTTTATTATGCACCGATGTCTCGCAGCTGTTGTCTGACCTGCCTTGTTCAGCCAGGCACAAGATGGGACCTGAGTCGCAAACAGCCACACAAGGTAAGAGATGCTAGAGTTGCAAGATCCACCAATAATAATTTACTTTTAGCGTATTTTATTTAAATTGCTGGTAAATATTAGCAGTTTTTTTTTTTTTTTGGCTTGTTCCAAAAGTGCAGTTCCTCATTTGGGCTTGTTGTGCCCGCAAATCCTGGGGGGATCTGATGCATGGTCTACCATCATTACAAACTTCTTTCTCCCACTATAAACACAAATGTAAATTTTACTGTAAAAAGAGGGAAAAAATTGTGTTTCCACTAAAAATAAAACCTGAGCAGGAATTAATTTATTTCTCGTTTACCTTTTACTGTTTACACCATCATAAAGTTTGAAAGCCTGACTAGGTCTGTTTGGTTGCATAAATCAATGTCAGACAGACTGTTTAGCAATAACTAAATTGTAAATAATAGTAGCCCCTCCCCTCACTTCTGTAAAAAGAAAAAGATGCCCCCCTCAAACAAAAGGATGTTTAAGAAATAAATTAAGAGCCAAGTACATTTTTTTTTAAAGTTACTGTGAAATGAAATGTAGATGAAAATCAAAATATGCTTCATCTATATTTCTCTTTTAAAAAATCACATAATCCTGCATCAGAAAAAAACATACATGTTTGCTTTAAGGCTTGTTTTAGCAACCTGGTTGTCTATTTCAGGAGAAAATCTCAAAGCACAGTCACAACTTTAATGTCGGTTGTGTAAAAGGCAAGAATATACAGGTGGAGTGACGCCATTCAAGCAGCAAAATCATTTTCAATCCTTGGTAACTAATTACATTTTTGAGGGAGTAATCCTGTTACTATTTCTTTTACTTTTTTTGGTAAAGTAAATAATCACTTTTAAAAGTAATTTGCCCAACACTAACAAGTGCTAAAAACTGTAAAATATTCACCCCAACTGTATGGTTTCTCGGAAGATCACATGAGTTCGACATCACTGATAAAAATAATAAATGAATATAGTTTGAATACATAAAAGGAATATTGTGTAAATAATGTGTTTATCAAATTCAGTGTGTCAGAAATGGATTTATAGATGTCATGCAGAACTGTCTCCCAGAGCCACCATTTTGGCTCAGACATCAGTACATCATAATGGAGCTTTTATGTGCTCAGTCCAGTCCAAGTAGGATAATTACCACTGACTTCCTGTGTCCTTAAGTCCCCTGATAATTGAAGAAATTTCCTAACAGGCAGGGCTGCTGTTTGAGCGTATGTCTGAAGCACCAAGTCAATACTAGAATGCTTTTATTGAGCATGACCGGTAAAATCCCCTAAAAGTAAAGCTCTGAGGCAAAACAACTAAACTGGTGATAAAGAGAACTTTATGGACCTTGAAGTAGATTGTTCTGTTACCTACTATGAGAGTCAGGTTATGGCCTACACAATCTGATGTAATAAATTAGGTAGCTATCAGTTGTTGAAATAAAATGAAAGGTTAACATTATGAAATAATTTGAAGGCAAAATACACCTCACAAAAATGGAGATTTACTTGAATAATTTTCCATTTCATTTAGATGATGAATATAAAAGGGTGAGAGAGCCACAGGGGTATCTAGTGTCTTCCTTGGATGACGGTTTATATTTATTTTATCTTCTTTTCAAACATATCCTGAGTGAATACTTTGAAGTTCACAACTGACAAAAATACCTTGAGAAATTGTGACAAGTCAAGTTAAGAGCATGATCATGGGGCTCAGAGGCTTTTGACTTTGTCTTCCAATCACTACAGTTTGTCCTTGAGTCAAAGGGCTCTAATTTCAGACCAGGTGCAGTGAACCTGCCCTGCGGCGTGCCTGTGCATGGCGGAGCTAGGCGCACCTCAAGTCTCTGCCCCTCTCTCTGGCGCAAGGGAGGAGAGAAGGTGTAAGTGGGTTTAACACAGCTGAGTGTCATCTTCCCCAATCAAATGAATGCCTTTCCTTGCTTCCAAGGTGCTGCAGGTGAGGTGCAGCGACTGATCTGTCTGACTGATCCCTGCCACTGTGGCCATGGTGTGCTGGAAAAACCCAGTAGCAAAGAAGGTCAGTTCCTGTCACTTTTACAGCAACTAGGAGAGCACAGAGGCAATCGGGCTGCCGATAGGGGGCCACGATGCACGTCACCGTGTGGGACACAGATGTAATCTGTTCCTGTGTCATGAATAGGAGTACAAAATTAAGTCACAGTTACATTTAAACACAGCAGCAGGATAATCCATTCATCATGCTGGTGATCCATGTGCAGTCCTGGTATGTCATGGCCAAATAGCAGAACCTTTGCTGGTATCTCCACCTCATCCTCCCTGCAATAATGTAGGCTACTCCATCTTTTTCAGATCATGTTAAGAGTGAAGATTAAAACAGAGAAATATGGACAACTGCAGGTAAATCCTTAAGACACAGAGCGACTTAGATTTATTTAACAAGCATCTCTTTCTCTCTCTCCTTTTTCTCTCTTACTCTCTCTCTCTCTTATTTCTCTCTTTTCTTTTGTTAATTAACCTGTTAGTTTGCATCACATGTCCAGCTGCCATCAAGTTAAATTTCCATGACGACAGACGTCTGATCCGACTTCAGATGTGATGGGACAATTAATATACATATAAAATGTATGTTCTGGTTCAGATGGTTACATAAAGTAGTGGTTGCTGTGATTGTTGCATTGAAATGTGCCTAATACTGAAACCTGCCTCTGAGGTTTTGGTGACGTGTGCGCCTGTCAGCTAAATTACCACTCTACCGGGTGCGCTTCGTCTGCGCCGAGAATGGTTGGAGCTGGCGAGCTTTCAGCACACCTTCGGCACAACTTTTGGCATGGAATTTTCACTGCGCCAATCTGAACTTGTCGACACCTTCACTTGGTGTGCCACCACACCCATCTTGGCGCAGCCAGTCTACCATTTTGCCAAATTGGCAGCACACGGCAAAGTGCCAAATGTAATTACCACTGCGCGGGGTGCGCGAGGCTCCGCCACCCTGCACTGAGCCAGGAAATTAGGGGCCCAAAGGAGCCATCAATGCAAAATGAAGACTCTGGCCTCGTGTGGCTGGCCCGCAGTTGATTCCTGCCATAGGCCTCAATGACAAAGGCTGCTCTCTCCTTATCTTATCCAGAGTGATAAGAGCAAAGTTTAATGACAATCCCTTACATAGTTCATGGATGACTACTGTGCTGCTACGCTAACATTCAACCCCTCTTAGTTGTAAATCAGTCCATCCATGAGTAGAATACAGTGCAAAGTTTAAGGAGCATAACATGATATAACCATTGGGTATTGCATTCAAAAGATTGTGCTACAAATAAAAGATGATCAAGAAGTCCTGTGACCTTGGCTTTGTAAGCTTAGACCTCCAAAATCTAATCAGTTTATTTTGTCTCAGTCTCTAGATCTAATAACAGTTATATCTAAAGCTTAAAGAAAATATTTTGAAGACTTTATGAGATAATGTATTCACAAGGTTTTGAAGGACCTCCTGCCTTGGCTTCTGCCGGTGCAGAGGCATAAAAATAAAGACATCTAAATGCAAAGTGCCTGAACAGCTTTGGTGGACATTTATGGCTTGGCCACTTAAGCATACATGAATTATTATTGTTGCCAGCCTCCACTAAGATCTTTTTTGTTTCCCTTGTGTTTGGTATCCTCCTCTTTCCCCCTATTATAGATTAGCTTTTCATTTCGAGAAAAGAGAGGACCATTCATCTTATTAATACCAGAGGTGAGTGATCATGAGGTGTGGAGACTCCAGTGTAAAAGTTGGTACCTACTCGTATTAATCATCATCACCATGCTCACAAAGAAAGTGGCAAACGAAAGCTCTCACCTGAGCTGCGACTAACTGCACTCATTAGTCAGATCTGTTGGTCATTATTTAACATGCCACCTCCAGGATTTTTGTGGCGGGAGAATAACGTCATCAATCCACTTAAGCTCTGACAAGTTCAATTGAGGAGCAGGTAAGGGAGTTAAGGGAGCTGCATTTGATTAGGATGAAAGAATAATGAAGTGAGGTGTGCCACACTTGACCTTTCGCATTTATTCCTCTGGAGTGGAGTGTGGAGCCAAACCTGAATTAATTTACAAATCACTTCATACCCTCACTCAGAACCACAGTTACATGGACTTTAACTGCTGTCCTCACACAGAGCAGTCTGGTGGCGGCTCCTTTCTGTGGAATTATTTTGCTGTTTGGTCATGAGCCTACATTTAAAGGTACAGCACATTATTCTGCAGAAACCTCAGTTTCAGGACATTGTGTAAAATTAAACAAAAAGAAAAGAATACAATGATTTGCTAATTTATTTTGACCTTCATATCCATAGAGTTGAATACTCTACAAAGACAAGATATTTAAATTCCAACAAAAAAATTAAGTGCTTTTGCTTATTTTCACTCATTTTGAATAAGATACCTGCAACTGCACCACAACTTTTCAATGGAAGACAAGTCTGGACCACAAAAAGAACATTCTGGAACCCACAGACTTACTACAAAGCTACACTGTAGTAACATGTGCAGGGTGTAGCTTGGCATTGTCTTGCTGAAGAAACCATGAAAACAACACCATTTGGATGGCAGCAAGTTGTTTCAAAACCGAAATGTACCTTTTAGCTTTAAAGGATAAGTTCGGTTTTTACAGCTTTCACATTGTTTATAGAATGAAGTAGAACAATATACTCACCCAGAAGGCTTTCCTGATCCAAACAGTGCTTCAGGAGATATTTAGATCCAAAATTGAGCTGCGGACATCCGTATAATGGTAGCACACGGGGCATGTATAGCGCCGCTCCTAAAACTGCATTAATCGTCCAAAAACTCATTAGTTTCACCAATATTTCATCATGGTCCGCTCACGCTACTCCTCCATTACAGTCTGTGTCACCCCAGACATGTTGTGTGACTGTGCTGACCTCTGAACTGAAGGAGAAGAACGCTTGCCTCCGTGCATGCGCAGTACCGTTCATTGTTTCAGGGGAAGACCGCCGGCTACACAACGATTTTCTTCTTCCAGTTTTGTGCAAAATGGACGAATGTCTATTGGATGAAGATGTTGTGGAGGAGAACTTTGAATATGATGGGTGTCCTTACAGTTTCGAGCCAGAGTTTACAGATGAGGACCTCATCGAAAGGAGGATGCAGAGGCAGCTCTCCAGAGAGTACTGCGCATGTGTGGAGGCAAACCTTCTTCTTCTTCAATTCAGAGGTCAGCACAGCCACAAAACATGTCTGGAGCGACACAGACTGTAATGGAGGAGTAGCGTGAGCGGATGAAATATTGTTGAAACTAATGAGTTTTTCGATGATTAATGCAGTTTTAGGAGCGGCGCTATACATGCCCTGTGTGCTACCATTATAGGGATGTCCGCCGCTCGATTTTGGATCTAAATATCTCCTGAAGCACTGTTTGGATCAGGAAAGCCTTCTGGGTGAGTATATTGTTCTACTTCATTCTATAAACAATGTGAAAGCTGTGGACACCGAACTTATCCTTTAATGAGGCCTTTACAGATGTGAAAGTTACTCATGCCTTGGACACACACACACACCCATACTATCAGGGCTTTTGAGCTTTGCACTGACTTACCTTTTCCTTTTCACAAATGGCTATTAATTTCCCCTGTCACATTGACAAATCACTATGCACTCATGTTACCATGTACTTTATATCTGGAATAAAAAGAAGCTTGCATAATTGGCCCACATTTAAAGCTGGGGTTGGCGATCTGATTTAGATACACTTTTTGATATACTGGTTAAAATGGTCTTTATGACCCGATGGTAATCAACTCATAATGTGTTCTTAAAACAGAGCGAAAAATATCCGCTATCTACAGCAGGAGTAAAACAGGGAAAACCCCAACCAATAATCTTGCAGGGATACCTTTTTTTACACCAATCAAATCCCGTCGCCATTCTGCGTGCCTGCTGCGCGTGCATCTTCCCGGCGTGCACCGACAGTGCGTGTAGCATGTAGCATGTAGCGTGTAGGGAACAGACTCCGCTGGAGAATGCTTACCTTTCAAGTTTTGTCTTTGAAAATAAGGGAAGTCCGCTGTGAGCTGTCCCACAACACCAACCAAGCTCCAGTATCCCTCACATTTAAGACAGATGTACAAGAAATCTAAAATAAACTCTGTTTTTCTAAGTTTGTTCCGCTGTTGGCTCTAATCTCGCGAGAACTGCCGTCCATGCTACTGCAGGTGGCAGTTCTCGCGAGACTTCTTCTTCGGTGGTTGGCATCCATCATTTTGGAGCATTACCGCCCCCTTCAGGCTAGAGACAGACAGCTAGTTCTCCAAAATCGCCAACCCCAGCTTTAAGTTTGTAGTGAGTTGTCAATAGCAATAACATCTGGATACACACTGCAGTTTTTAGTTTTAACTTCAAACCATTTAAAAGTGTATAAAACCTAACCAATTAGTTGATCTAAGGTTGTTTCCCCTACCCCTTCATTCCCCTTCATTTGTGGAGAAAAACAGCAATTTTGTGACCAACTCTTATTTTAACAAAGCCTTCCTCTTTTTGCCCTTTATGTTATTTGGCAGTCATCTGTCTTGCTGTAGTACAGCAATTGGACTTTTCCACAAAGTAACATTATAAGTTAGACTCTGCTAGAATTTACATTTTGTTTTTGTTTGTGTTTTTCGTTTCCATCGTGCTTCATACCTGGTACAGTTTTTCTTTTGAACTCCAGCAGAATTTTAAGTAAGCTGAGCAAACACAAATGTGATATGAAAACACACTGACAATTTGAGGTATGTGATGCAAAAATTAAACGGCTCATGTTGTCCTCTCCATATCGTGCCTGTTTTCCCAAACTCACTCTGTTTAAGATATCATGATGTTTGGCTGCTTGCAACCATCTCTAGAACAAAATTCAATTTCTTACAATGACAGAAACACACATAGGAGCCTCTAACTTTATCAATTTTTGTTCCTCTAATGTTGTTGTGAGTTAACCTTGCAGTGCAGCAGTTGGATGTGCCTAATTCATTATCTGTAATAAAGTCAGATCAGTCTTTCCAAGCTTCAGTCTTCTGCAATAATGCTGGTTCTGCAGACAAACTACCCAGCCAGCAGATTTTAAAAGCAGAAAGAGGTGGAAGCTATGCAAGAGACGACAGCAGGAACTGACTGCTCGTACAGAGATTGGCATAGATGCTAGCTTTAGTGGCAGTTATAGCAGATCACATTTCTGAAAAACAAGAAAGAACCATGAAAGCATTTTTCAATATCATGGATATGTTTGCTCTACCTATGACATATTTTGGTGAGGGCTGGTTCTGTCTTTCTCAAACACTTTCTGCAATCTGTATAGCATGTTAAATGGCCTATCGGGTGTGTCAGGTCAGTTCTTAGGATGCCACTGTAGTCAAATTCTTTAATTCAAAGTGCTTTATAGAACAAAAAAATGCATTAAAATCACAGTACAAAATAATAATTACAAAATAAACTTTCAAAGAGAAGAGTGCAGATAAGATCCTTTCAGTCACATGCACTGTTAAATAGAGCTGATTTGAGCCTAGATTTGAACATTGTCAGAGTACAGGCCTGTCTCACATCTTCAGAAAGACTGTTCCAGATTTTAGCTGCATAGAACTTGAACCCTGATTCCCCATGTTTTAGATGGTAAAAGGCTGCTGATGTTATTGATTTGACGTGGCTGTTAAAGTTCAAGTCTGAATCCATTATCACCCTGAGATTTCTAACCTGATTCATCGGTTTTAGAAGAGACTGGAAGTGATTGCTGACACGTTCTCTGTGTTTCTGTGGACAAAATATGACGACTTCACTCTTGTCTGAATTTAGCTGGACAAAGTTGTTTTGCATCCACCCACTGGCCTGTTGGATGCAGTGGGAGAGTGAATCCACTGATCTATATTCAACTGTTGTTAGTGAGAAACAGTGTTGTCTGCATAATTGTGGTAGGACACATTATTATTACTCTGTATTAACTGGCCTAAAGGCAGCATGTAGAGATTGAACAGAAGGGGTCCAAGAATTGACCCTTGGGGCACCCCACAGACCAAAGCCATGTGGTCTGAGACACAGACATGTACTTACAAAATCTACATCAAAACAGGTAGCATCCAAACTGTGCAAGTCAAGCTAAGTTGTGCAGATACCACAAATAAAAAAGTACCATAACATGCATGCAAGGGCACTATTTTAACTAGAAAAGCACTCAGAAAGCGCAGACCTCCGCCAGCGCCACAGTCCTCACCCATATTGTGATTTTCACCATAAATATTAGTCCTACCTTTATTCCATCTAAATATTTAGATTCCTTGACCATGAAAACATACCATTAGCAATTGGATTCATAATGATATCTATTTTAGTTCAGTAGTTATTCACAAAAATCACATTTTTCATCATGGCGGCCAGACGCTGATCCGGATCAACACCAAAATCGAATCAGGTCTTCCTTTTCCCATGCTGAACATTTCCTGAAAATTTCATCAAAATCCATCCATAACTTTTTGAGTTATTTTGTTCACGGATGGACGGAAGGACAAACTCTCCTGAAAACATAACCTCCTTGGAGGAAGTAACAAGAAGGGGAAAGTCCACATTCCAGGTGGCCCAGGACTAGACTTCTGCAAAGGAATGATGCTTGATATTAAAGTGAAACAAAGCATATTTAGCATACTATACAAAACAAAAAATAAATAACTAAAAAAACAGTAGAGACTATTGGGTATAATAAAAACCCCATACTTTGTTGTGTGAGGTACAACTACCCTGCCCAATGGCGTGACCCGGCTACCACCCCTACCAGACAAACTCCAAGTAACCACTCAGTGCTGTTATAGCTTTATAAAAAGTGAGGCAATTATCAAAGCCATTAACAACAACAACTGCTGGTAAAGAGTTTCTGGAAATCCACATTTTACAGCAGATCAGTTTGAACCAAAGTGGAAGACCATCTAATTGACCTTACTGACCAAAGTCACATGCTTTCTAATGTTTTGTTCAGCTGGAGAGAACAATGTTCAACTTTCTATTGTCTTGAATGTCATATAATAATAGAAAGTTTTGAAGGAGGGTATTTTTGTGCCAAAGCCAATGTCCAGCTGGGTCAGAAACAGTCAAGGGTCCTCGATAAAGTACAGAAATTATTCACATAAATTTTTAATATACCCAAAGGAAAAGTCTTTGCTGCAAAACAGAACAAAAATATCTGCAATGAAAACAGGAGACAAATAGAGCCAAAGCAGCAATGAGATGGAAGTTTCATTATTATACTGAAAACAATGATAAACAGTAGTAGTTGAGCTAAATCCAAATGTTATGACTCAGCAAATTTGGATGATTTGGCTGGTTTCCAAAAAGAAGCCTGAGTCAACGTGGCAGTCTGCCCACAAATCCGTCTTAATTTGCTTTTGCGACAGGTGCAAGTGTGTGGAAATGTTATCCCGGCTACAGTGACTGCAATCATCTTTAATGGGTGTCACATGCAGGTGGCCTCACAACAAGGATGTGATTAAAAGGTGAATCTTTTAGAGAGGCTTTCAGAAGGCTGGAAGGCTAAATGCATGGTGCAGGAAGTATTTTTATTTACATGACTTTATTCCACAGAATTATTCACTGAAAAAAGAGAGCTATTGTGGTGACCTTAAATGTCCTAAAATAGTGCCTGCTTCATTTCTATTTGAATCAGAGTTACTAGCTGGCAATAAAGATCTTGGTGTGACACCTCACAGCAGCGAGTAAGACACAAGCAATGAGTAATGGTCCCAAGGGAGACTCCCCGTGTCAAAAGTCTAAACAACAAACTCCGGTGGCACAGATACAACTCACCGCTGGGTTTTCAATAATTCATAACCTTGTTGAGAGTTCACAGAGCAAATAAACAGAGCAGTGTTAGGTTTAATTGACCAGAAATATCACTGGAAGATACAGATACAGAATGAAACAACACAAGATAACTTTAGATGTGTGCACCCGTGACATCCAAGGAAACCTCTGTGTCCAAAAATCATTTGAAAGAGGCTTCCTTTATGTGCCTGAAAATCCTGTGTCCTGCTTTGGCTCTCGTTCTCTTCCTCCCTCATCTCTCTGTCTATCCCTCTTAATGGTGGCTCAGATCAATAGTGTTAGCCTGAGGCACAGACCTTTGCTCTAAAACCAATTGTTCCAGGAACTCTGTTCAAGCAGAACCCAGACTCTTTTCTGGGTAACCTGCTTGATTTTAGCTTCAGACAAACTGTGCTGGATTTGACATTTGCTTTGGTTGAAGAGAGCATGTTTATTTGGCTTAATACCGCTGTCTAGACGTGGGAAATGGGTGTCCACAATAACAGCATGATAGGTAGGAATAGTGGTCAATAAATGGTTTCTTTTTGGGGAAATGCCCAGCTTGAAAGGCTGGTTAAGGATTTTTGAAGTGGGGTTATACAAGGTTTACGGCATTAGCCTAAACATTAGCTACAGTGACAGAGATTAACTCTGCATCTGTGTATAAATAGAAAAGACTGAAGCTTGGATATATATTGCTGCAGATGGTGTCACCAACTGCAGAAGTAAAACTGGGTCAAAACAAAAACAGCATAGTTTGATTGCACACTATATTCAAAACATTTACAAAAAAATACTTTTCCACTTGCGAGCTGCTTCGTTTTGCTACTGCTTTGGTACATACAGCCTATATCAGCCTTTCTCACCAGGGGTGCTGGGGCACTATGGGGTGCCTTCAGGATTTATAAGAGGTGCCTTGAAAGGTGTGACATCCTATTTTCAAGAGGGACCCCATGTCTATTGACCCATTTCCATTAGCCGTACTCTACTATACTTGACTCTACCCGGCTCTACTCTACTCGCCTTGTGCTGCTTTTCCATTAGCCCCAGTCGCCTGCCCAACGGGGTGCAGTGTCCCTGTAAACAGCTGAGCAGCACTGCAGTGACGTCATTTTGAGCACAACGAAACAATCTGTGGCTCTTTGTGACAAGCCGAGTAAAAAAGGAAAGCAGAAGAAGGCTGCATGTGGCAAGAGGAAATACCCTGAGAAACACAGGAGAGTTTTGGAAGCTATGCAACAGAATAAAGCTGAGGATGAGAGCAATCAAGCTGCAAAGAAAAGACTATGAGGGTAAGCTAATGCAATACTAAAACTAGCTTGTCTTTGGAGGCACCAGGCCAGTGGAAACACGCTGCAAATCGAGAGGGGCAGAGTAGAGTAGGGCCAAGGTATGCTAGTGGAAAAGGGCCATATGTGTTGCTAACTGTTACAGATTGTTGGTGTATGATTTAAATAAATGAACAGTCTTAGGCCATGTTTAAACAACGATGTTATCACAAGAAACACAAAAGTCTTTTTCTTTGCGTTTCAAAAGGGATCTTTGTCCACATGGAGATGTGAGAACGACTTAATAGGCTGTAGTGTGAATGCCAGGCCAGTAGATGGCAATGTAAGTTTGTCAAGAAACAGCTGTGTTACAGCACACATACAAAAAAGAAAAGTTTTTCATTAACAACAATAGCACACAGGTGGACACACACAGATGCAGGAATTTCTTGTCTGGACAACAAATCTGTCTGAACTACAAATCTGTCTGGATAGTTTTGTCTGGAAAACAAACTGGGCACGGTAAGCTGTATACATGTTGCTCGGTAGATGGCCAAAGCTGTTGTTGTTCCCGGTATGCTTACAAAGCTTTAATGTGAAAGAGTACTGCGTGCACAGTGATGTCAGCGTTTCACCCTAAAACGCATCCCGTCTACACAGAGCCTCAAACCGATATGTATTCAAAAAAGAGTTGAAATTAGAAATTGACATCATAGGTGAGCAGCTGACAAGTTTGCTGACGTGATGCTTTCATGTCAGTATAGACCAAAATCTCTGAGCAGTGTTTCCTGCACTTTATTGTACGGAAGAGTATTAGGGCCCCTTTAGATGGAAAAAATAAACATTTTCTGGAGGTTGAGATTAAAGTCAAAATGACGAGAATAAAGTTGAAACGACGAGATAAAAGTTGAAATGTCAACAATAAAGTTGAAAAACACTTTCGTGATAAAATTCAAAATGATGAGATTGAAGTCAAAATGTCAAGAAAAAGGTTGAAAGTCTAGAGTAAAGTCGGCATACATTGTAAGTCAAATTTATTCTCGACATGGTGGCTTTTCTTCTTGACAATTCGACTTTTATCACAAAATTCTATTTCGACTTTATTCTCGTCATTTTAGTTTTAATCTGGAAATTTTTACTTTAATCTTGAATTTGCCAAAGTAATTTCTCCATCTAACATGGCCCTTATATTCTTCTGTATTATGGAATCTATCACAAAAAGAATTACAGCAGTTCTGAAGGTGAATGGGTACTTGCAAGTTGTTTTTAGTAAGCAGGCAAATGGGTGGATCCATTAACAATGTGAATACCAGCAAAAGCTAAGTGACATCATCATATAAACAGAGGTTATATGTCAGTGAGGTCTCAAGGAGGAGATTAGCCTTATTTCTGATTTGTGTGAACATCATAAAAAGTGTTCCTACTTCATAAACACACACATATATATATAAATCTGCATTCAAAACAAACAATGAAAAAAAAAATACCTGCGTATGTGTGAACATGGTCTTGTATTTTAGTCAAAACACTGCCATACTGCTTTGTGAATACAAGATGCTCCCTGTTTTTATTACCTTTGTTTACGTCCAGGTTGTAGAGACGAATGATGAAGTTTAACCTACTTGTAAATCTGGTGTAGAATATTTGTTATATGACTTAAATCATTTTACTAGCTAATCCCCGAGCATCCTGGTTTACCAAATATAAACAGTATATGTCATTCAACTGTTGAGTGATCCTTTTTATAACATTTGAACAACAAAACAACATACTTAAAGCTAACTAGATGTTCTGGAGTAGAGTAAAGAAGAATTATTAAAGGTCTAAAATCATTGTCATGCAAATGTATGTGTGATTAATACTAGTGGGCAAGTTCAAATTGTTTGTGAGGCAGGAAATTGTAAACCAGTTTCTCTATTCCCAGTCTCTATGCTAGGCTAAGAGGTGCTAACTTCATATATACCTAAAACACACAGATAATGTATCAGTCCTGTTGTTTAATTCTTGTGAAGAAGACAAACAGGCATATACCTTTTTACAGGGTGTCAGACATCCTCTTTAGATTTGGCCTAGAAATTCAGCTTTGTTCTTGGAGAACCAGGCCACTCGTTTGAACTGAGAGTCTAAGACAGCAGGATCAGAAGGCAGTTTGAAGTATACCTGCCTACCCAACATCTGCTCCGAGACCAGACAGTCACAGGATGTTACTGTGAGGGTAATACAAACCAGTCATCCGTGGGAAATTGAGGAAAGCAGTTCCTCAACAGCATACTGGATAAATATGCTGACTCATGGCACCCCTCCCTGTCTTTAGCACACTCTGACTAACTTTTGTGAGGAAGTGAGGGATGAATAGTGGTGAGTAATTTATTTTTTGACACTAAGAACATTCACTGTGCACTCATTCAAAGTTAGAGATTATGTAAAATGAGTAAAGGACATCAGCACCCCTGGGGGAAGACGGTGCTTACGTTTGAATAATAGGGTTCTGTATGGGACAATCTAAATGCTTTGAAATAGTCACACTGTTCATGCTTATGCTGCATTTTGTGGAGATTAAAGCTCATTTCAGTTAAAGCACTGTGTTATGTCTGATGATCCTGTTGAAATAAAAGTGTAATTATGAGGGCTGTTAGTATAAATGCCTTAATAGCACTAACGGATAAGGATATAAAACCAAGTTATAATTCTATTTTTTTAATCAGGATGCCTACACATTACTCTATTGCCTTAGACATGTCATATTCAGGAGATGAAGGGAAGCAGCTGGACACTACTCACCTCAGCATCTTTTGGTACTTTTCTATTTGTGGCATCTGCTTAACTTGACTCCACTCTTCACAGTTTGAATAACACCTGCTTTGTTTTCCAGTACAGTATAGACTGTATCAGCACCCTTGAAAGTAAGAAGGACTATCATTGTGCAACTGCAAGAACCTAGTAGCATTCTCATAATATAGGCGATAGAGCTGCTGATCCTTTGTGGCTTGATGTAACAGGAAATCAACTTTGTTCAACAGATGGTTGTAAGCAGCAAAGAACAAACTAGCTGCATCAGAAAGCAGACAACAGAGCATGTTTGATTTCAGCATCAACACCACTGACTTGTGGCGACACTTTTGGCCCTTTTCCATTAGCCCTACTCAGTGGCGGATGCTGGTCAGTCAAGGAGGGGAAGCTCATTTTTTCCCGGCCTACATCATAAATTTATTTATTTAAATGTAAATTCTACCCTCCGTTCCTTTTCAAGAAAATGATCTGTGACCCTGTCGTACCAACTTGGTGTCTTTTCAGGGATTTTACCAGTTATCTCTCAATGGCCAGTAGAGATAGACTGCTTAAACAGCCTTGGCCCACTGTGTTGCGGGTGTAAGACTTGAGCCGCTTTAAACAGAAGCTCCTCTCCAGAACAACTGAATGTAAAACTTATTAGATGCTCCGGTGGAGGGTTATACTTCAAGATTGCTGATTGGCTCATTTCACTGTCAATCAGAAAGGGATTCGGCCTCAGACAGATCATCCAATCATCATGCAGAAGCCAAGCGTCAAGGCCAGCCCACTGCCTCATAGACCCCCAGAGATGCTGAGCGTCCGATGGGCGGGACAAAGCTCAGCATTTATCCAATGACCGTCCAGTTTCCACAGTGGAACAACCCACTCTATGCTTCCCCATTGAAGTCAGAAGACACTCAGCGTACGAGCGCTGAGACGCTGCTGGAATGAATGAGAAGAAAGCCGCGCCAGTTACCTGTGATAAGTAGCTGATTCTGAGCAAATGATGAAGATATTCTGGCGCATATTTAGTAAATGAAATGTACACACAGCAGTACATAGCGACCCTTTTTTGGGGGACATGTTAGGGGAAGCTGAGCTTCCCTTGCAGTCTTAGAGCAATCGCCACTGGCCCTACTCTACTCGACTCGACTCTACCCGGCTCCACTCTATTCGCCTTGTGCTGCTTTTCCATTAGCCCCAGTCACCTGCCCAACGGGGTGCAGTGTTGCTGAGCGGCTCTGCGGTGACGTCATTTTGAGCATGACACAACAATCTGTGGCTTTTAGTCACAAACCGAGTAAAAAAGGAAAGCAGGAGAAGGCTGCAGGTGGTAAGCGAACAACAAAGGAAAAGACATATGAGGGTAAGCTAACTGTAGCTACTGCTAGCATGCTAGGTCGTTACGCTCATGACTCATTGATGATGACATTGTCTGAACAATCAGCAGCCGGCAGTCTGTGACGTCATCTTTTAGTATCGACTCAGCTCGCTTGGAACCACAGCGGAGTAGGTACTAAAACTAGCTTGTTTTAGGTGGTACCGGGCTAGTGGAAACATGCTGCACGCGAGTAGGGCCGAGTAGAGTAGGGCCAAGGCGTGCTAGTGGAAAAGGGCCATTTGACCACTCATAGGTCAGCAATCGCTCCACGTTACTTTTAGTCTCACCTCAGCTCACTTGGAACCAAGCTGGATGTGAAATAACACTTAGTGCCAGATACAAGGTATGGTCCCAAATCGAAAACCAAAACAACCAAGTAAAGATGAGCTGTTGTCACTGTGGCTCCATTTCTGCTCAAACACTGATGATAAATAAGGACACTGCAGCTACGCCAAATGTCTAATTACAGTTATAGAGGCTTGCAGATAGCTCAGTGGACAGGTCAAAGGAAACCATCTCTTTTTGATATTTGAAATTTCTATTTTTCACCCCCACCTCAAGCAATATTTATTTACTTAATCTTATGTGGCAAGTTCCTTTGTATGTGATAAGCTTCAAAATATTTTAACACATGTAGGAATTTAAGTATTTCCTGCTTTAAGAAGTTTCAAAAACCTGGCATCACTATTTGAGTTTAATACTATATTTCACACAATGAGAAATATAACATATCTTTTACCAATGAGTTATGCAGTGTGGCACAAATCCTCATAAAATGATTTAATGGAACATAGTAGAGTACTTATAATTTGATTTTTCACACTGAGAACTGGTGAAGAATTGCTTCACATTATCAAAATAGGCTCAAAAACTGGTTTTGAATTATAAAATAGTTGTGATTAACCTCTTGAATCCAGCAGATAATCAACATTTGAAAAAGTCATTTTTTGGCAGCTCTCACAAAAGAGAAGTGTTGTTTGAGATATTCAATTAAAACAGAAGCAGCTGGCTGTGATTGCTTTTAAACAAGATGTTTAGTCAAAACCCTATGCTTTAATGAACACCTCACTCTGAGATTAAAAAATAATACAAAAATGGAGCTCATTGACTTGCACAGTAAATCAAAATTAAATGGAGAGAAATTGTGACTGTAGTGCTCAATGTAATACCATTTAGCAAAGCAAATTCAAGACACGTCATGGTTACAGAGGATTTTTGTCCTTGGCCTACTCTGTCAATATTTTCAAATGTAAAAAAAGATATCAGGATACTTTTTTTTTTTGAGTTAGAGAACTTTACTTACACAAGTGAATGGCCAAGAGGATCAAAATTTTTAAAAAAATACCACGAACCAGAAGTTTCTTACAGGAGCTATGAAATATAGACTTGAAGCAGACAATAAGATAATCACCCTGATATTTGGTCAAATTTCTCCAGGTACTGACCAGAGTCATCAAAGGGTCATGTTATCTGATAATCCCAAAAATTATCGTTCTATTGTCCTGTGACGTGAGGTGTGTAAACAGTGTTTCTATCTCTTTCTAAACAGCTCAGAATAATATGGTCCATCATTGTTGTACGTCTGCAATTTGCACATGCATGATGAAATATTCATTGGCTAAAAGTTTGAAATACTAAATCCAAACAAAAGCAACTTTATTCCTCAGATAGCAAATGTTGATAACCATTTTCTTTTAAAAAGTAGGGATGCTGATGTACAGAGTGAACACTGCAATAATGAAGCAGGAACATGAGGACCCAATAATTAAAGGAAATGTTCTACTGAGAGTACAGCAGGTGATTATAACAACCAAAATATAAAACAAAATTACAGAAATATTATTCTGCACACAAGGCTGTCCATACAGGGAGAAAAAGGTGAATGGTGGTTCCCAGAGGTGCTCCAAAGTGCTATCAAAGACATGGTCCATCCAAAACGTAAGTAATCATGTCCTATTATTTTAACCTTCATCACTTATAAAGATGTGTTCACACCAAAGGTTAATTTCAGTTTGTCACAGAATGAAAATATATTTAAGTGAAGGGTACAATGCAAAATTTGTTGTTCGCTTATCAAATACACTGAGTGACAATCTGCAACAAAATTGTTGTGTGAATGACATGAATTGACACACAAATGTCACAAAGTTTGCTCCTTTCGTCCATCAACCAAAGTTGAAAATAACCAACAACAGTGACAAATATACCTAAAGCTGAGACATGACAGCCAATCAGCATCATAGACAGAGGAGCAGGTAAACATTGCTACACGTCAGAAATGGAGCTCCTCTGCATGGTTATTTTAATGTAAGGGAACAAACCACAGAGGAGAAACAAGGAGAAAGTCACTGGAGAGTTTTCAGTGTTTGGTAAGTTCAGCTCATGTTTAATGCCTTCCATGGACTTAACAGAGTCAGCTGACACAATGGCAGTTAGCCCTACTGCTGTCTGGCTACTGTAGTGCTTTTTCCTGGCTTACTAGCAATGATTTTTATTCTTCATTTATTTTTTTTTACCAAAGACGATATTCCTAAACTCACAAATGAACTATTAGAGCACTTACCGGAGAGGAATAGGCTGAGAAAAAGGAGGAGTGGATCGTTTGCTGTACCAAGAAAAGTCTTCCCAAGATGTTAAGCCTCTTGTATCTTTCACATCTAAGAGGTGAAATTTTACCTCAACATTTTTTTTTTTTGTTTGGAGCAAACACAGCTTTAGAGCAACAAATGCACAACTTTTTGTCATTGTCATTTCGTGCATTTTTTTTTTAGGATAGCAATGTTGCTGGTGGGCTAAGTAAATAAAAACTACACAATTTCTTCATACCAAAGGGCCACACAGCTTTTGCACTTTACCTAACCATGTAAACATTCAAACAATTAATGATTGGAAAACATCAGAGACTGTAAAATCAGTGCATTGACTAAGAAGCTTACTTGCACTTTGGGACCACAATGTGGCCCCTTCAGGTAAAGAAAACATAGAAGGGTCTGGCAAATATGATATTGCTTGATGGGACTTAACTTAAAAGGGATAGTTCAGGTTTATTGAAGCGGGGGTGCTCGAAGTCCATGGCAGTAGTAAATGTAGTTACCAATAAAGCAAACAGGTATTTCAAACCCCAAAGCCCATTGCTGGGTATGGACCACAGACAATACATTGCATTCAATGGTGCTGCCAAAAGCTTTGTAATAACCCAACTTTTATGCTGCGTTCACACTGGACGCGAATTGGCGAATTTAAGTGCCTGTGACGCACCGCGCGTAATGCCCGAGGCTGGACGCTGGACCATTTTGACAAGCTGAGGGGCGACACGCGTCAATGCGCAGGCACAGTAGAGAGCCGGGGCTTATCGGACTCAGTGATGACCCGTGCAGGCAAATCCAGCTGAAAAATGAACATTTATAGAACTTACCTTCAAACCCTGTCTCCTCAGAGACTTTTACCTAAGCCCGCTCCTTTTTGTTCCGGTCTCTGTAGAGTACACACGTAGAATCGTATAGCTCCGGATGATAGCAAATAGCGCAGATCAATCTCTCCTCCATCTTGCAGAGGGGTCTGAGCAGGAGCCGCTGGCCGGAGCGTCACACATCATCAAACCAATGACGTCGGGGGGGAATGTCATCGCTGATGGTCGCCACGCCACAGCGTCAAGCGAATTTGCGGCGAAAGTTCAATATTTTCAACTCGAGCGTCGAGGCGTTTGACTCCCCAAACACGCCGGACACTCCAAACGTGCCGCGCCAAATGCCTCCAACGCATGTGTTGCATCAGGAATAGTTCCAAACAATAGGGTTTTGTTAGTGAAACACTGCAAAGAATCTTGTTGTAGCACGTTGCTGGTGGAAGGATACACAGCCCATGTGTTGCATCAGGAATAGTTCCAAACAATAGGGTTTTGTTAGTGAAACACTGCAAAGAATCTTGTTGTAGCATGTAGTCGAGCCAACCTAATTTTGTGTAGTTTTGCCCCAAAAGTGTGGTAGTTACCTGGTATGTACGGACAAACTTTCATACTTGGCTATCTTCCTTCAGGGGAGAGATGGTTACTTGCTTTATTTATCTATCGTCTTGGGCCTTGAGCAAACCCACTCCAAAAAATAGTAACTATCCTTGTAAGTTCATTATCTCCATGTGTATGGACATCTTAAAGGAAAAGTTCGGTTCCTGCAGCTTTTACATTGTTTATAGAATGAAGAACAACAATATGTCAGGCATTTCTGTGGGCAGGTCTGAATGCACAGCATTGCAGTCTCAGCAGCATCACTGAAAAGTGCATCCCCAGAACTCTCACAGTTCAAAAACTCATGTTTTTCACCGATATTCCATCATGATTTGCTCGAAAGGACCGCCATTGCAGCCTGTGTCTCTCCACACAGCGCTGTGTGGCTGAACTAACCTCTGAACTGACGAGCTGTTTACATGCTCTTCGGCGCATCTTGCCAGTCGGCTCATTGTTTCAGAGGAAGATCGGCAGCTACAAATCAACTTTCTTCTTCCAGTTTTGTGCAAAATGGGCCGAATGTCTATGGGATGAAGATGTTGTGGAGAGGACTTTGAATATGATGGGCGTCCTTACAGTTTGGAGCCACAGTATACAGATATACAGATAAGGAAGCGTCATAGCGCTCCAGAGAGTACTGCGCATGCGCAAGAGCATGTAAACAGCTCGTCAGTTCAGAGGTTAGTTCAGCCACACAGCGCTGTGTGGAGAGACACAGGCTGCAATGGCGGTCCTTTGAATCATGATGGAATATCGGTGAAAAACATGAGTTTTTGAGCGATTAATGCAGTTTTAGGGCGGCGATCTATGCCCTACGGGCTACCATTATATCGGTGTCCGCTGCTCGATTTTGGATCTAAATATCTCCCGAAGCACCGTTTGCATCAGGAAAGCCTTCTGGGTGAGTATATTGTTGTTCTTCATTCTATAAACAATGTAAAAGCTGCAGGAACCGAACTTTTCCTTTAAGACCCATGTGGGGTCCATATTGAGGGCCTATGTGGGGCCATTTCTGTGGGCAGGTCTGAATGCACAGCATTGCAGTCTCAGGCATCACTGAAAAATGCTGCAGAAGTGACACCCCAGCTGCACCGCTCATTGAACTCTCACAGGATGAGCTGCAGCTTTGATATAAATGGATTTCTCCACACCTGCCTGGTCTTAATGCACCATTTAAAGAGGGAGAATAACTGGGGTCTTACTGGGCATTATGAGCCTATTATGATACCGTCACCCCTGAGAGCTTACCCCACTATCCCATCACTGAATGTCAGTAGCATTGTAGCAGGGTCCTCTTCTGGTTTTGTTAGCACTGGACCATCTGTTACTTTGTGGCATCAACAAAACATATTTTACTGTATTATGGAGCTTTTAATGGGGGATTCTGGCTCATGTGTTGATCCAGATATTTTCAAACAACAAAGGCATTATACTCATCCAAATGGGTGAAAAATATGTTCCTGCAGGGTTATAAAGTAACAAACAGCTCACCCAGTCCCCCCTCATCATTACGAAGCAAGACCCCAGTTATCTACCAGCCTATTGGAAAATGTAAACTGACTATTTTCATTGAAAGACTCCAAAAGCATTCATGTTTAATGTTATCCAGCTCCCTCTGTGATTTTCATTAGCTCACTGTTGTCCTCCAGTGACAGGGCTAAGTAAGGACTGTGTCATTGGCTGCTGAGGCTGAATAGTTTTGTGGACCCAGCTGGTCACTCACAGGGGAGAGAATTAGGGGCTAAAAATGGAAGCAATTTTCTTCCAAGATTAGCCCGTAAGGAAACTCAGAAAAATGAGTTAAATGAAGCTCAATGTAACTAAATTTATCCATTCAGAGATTTGGCTGTGGATTCTTCTGTAATTATTACCCATGTTTGAGTCTCGTGGGTTTTGATTTAGATGGGGTCTGCAATTGGAACAGCAGAAAAAGGCAGATCTTAGACCAAATAGAGTCTCATGTGTTGTGAGTATAATGGAGATTTATCATAGTCACTTCACAGAACACATTAATATTGTGCAGATAATACTCAGCAATAGAAAATGTGTTCGTTTGTCTTTGGACAGCTTGAGGAGATGAGGAAATGTAATCCAGGCTGCTGCAGAAACTGCCATTGTTTACTAAAGGGAGCCATCTACTGGAGGGATACCTACATTAAACTATGATGAAAATACCAGGACCTACATGTTTTATTCACAGCTTTTGAATGGAAAAATGTATACTAAATATACTCATTAATTCAACATTATTCACTAGAGAAACAGAACATAGTCCTTGTCCTTAACAGATGGTCTAGTCTCAAATTTAAAAAATAGTACACTTATTTCATGTTTGCTTAACTCTTAATGTAATTTCAGCTTCTCTGGAGAAATAATCTCACCAGAGATTAAACCCAAACAAGCTAGCAGGTAAGCACAGAAACTCAAAATGTGACAACCGTGTACAATAAGCTTTGTTCTTTTTTTTTTTTCAAAATTGTCCTTGTATTCATTAATAATATCTTCATAATAATGTGTTTTTTGTCAAATAATTATGACTTTTTCACTTCTAATTATAGCTTTTCATCTTATCATCCAAGAGTTTTGACTCAGAGTAACAATATTCATTCTAAGCCTTTTTTTCTGATGGTCATGATGTAATTTCTTAATTTTTTTCTCAAAGTTGTGACCTAAGACATTTAGTCTCAAACAGTCTTTATGTTTTATGTAAGACTTGTTGAACACATCAGTTGTTTTTAAAACATGACTTGACTATTACTTCAAAAGTTTGACTTTTGTTTTTAACAGGATTCTACTTAATCTCCTGGAATTTTGAGCTTTCGATCTTATTATTGTGATTTTTTTACTACTCCAAAATCCTAATTTTGATTTTTTTTGTCCAAGTTGAAATTTATTTGATCTTTTACTTATGTCTTATTACACTCCTTTTTAATCTAATTTTAAATCTTGTGTTTTTGTAATTTAATAAATTCAATTTTTATTCTGATGCTGTGCAAATGTTATCTACATCAACTCTTTTTCACTAAATTCTATTTTTTTCTGAATAATGACTTTTGCCTCAGATTTATATACTCTTATAATTTTGAATTTGACAAAAAATAATTTCTGCCTCATTTTCAGATGTTTTAAGAATTATGTAGTGTCAGTATTATGACATTTAGCTTCTTTTTATGACTTTTCCTCTCATATATTTTTTTATTCTAACTTTTTATTTTGTTGTCATTATTTCCTAACACAACAATTTCATGGTTTTGTCTTTTAACATCCAAATTTGAACGTTTATCCCGAAATGTAGACTTTTTATCTCATCTGTTTTGATGTTTTCACACAAAAATGATTTTCCATCTTTGGTTTTGACTTTTTAATCTTAAAATTCTGTCTTATTTTTTGTTTGTTTGTTTTACTTAAAACCCAATATTACAAGTTTTATCTCCTAATTATTATATTTTGTCTCATACTCTTTCATTTTAAAACTATGTTTCCTAACTTCATAATTATTCTTATATCTAATGATTTAGATTTTTATACCTATACATTTATTTTATTTATGATCATAACTTAACATCTTATAGTTATGGTGTCTACTCGTATCTCAAAAGGGCTAAAGGAAAAAGATTTCATCATTATTTTGGCTTAACTGATTGCAGAACAGCTAGTGGAGCTTTAAGCAGAATTTCGGGAGCAGGACCACACCTCAACCACGCCTCTTCCTGTGTTCCAATAAATTGTAACCGACCATTTCCCTCTTTTGTTTCGCACACTCAACGCATCCTTCCCTCCCTCCCCTTTCTTAAAATATCTTCCTTCCTTCTTTCCTCGGGGCCTCATAACAGGGGTTCGTCATGCCCGGGAGCTACGGCGGATACCCCATCAAGTTTCCCCAAACCGTTATCTGCTTCACATACCTGCTACGTTGCTTGCTATCCACTGTACATAATAAAAAAATGTCAAATTCATCCAGTTGATGGTGTGGTCCTTACTCGTGAATGTCCATCTGGGCCTTAGATTAACATGTAACTATGGTCAAATCATTCCCAATCTTTTCTTGGGGTACCATCATTTTTGACCAGGCCAGTTTTTTTTTTTATTTCAATGTTTTAAAAATAATTCTGTTCAACCACAATTCAAAAGCAATTGTCTGATTTCGTTAGTTGATTTTCACTAAATTTTTAGTTATTACTTTTGACAGTTTCAAGTTATTTCAGTTACCATGTGGGTATTTCTTTCTTTAACAGAAGATTACCAACAATTTTGTCCAGGTGTGTATTTGGAAGTGTCCATCTGATGTTTTAGGTTATGTTGTTGGTGGAATGAGGAATGATGACCTTGCATGTGCTCAAAGCCCTGATCTGAATGCTTAACCTGTTGTTTTTTTAAGTGACAGAAAATGGCTTCCGTAGATGTTACTATTTGTTACATTTATAGAGTTCATGTTGTGTAAGTAATATTTCTTAGTGTCCATAAATGAATGCTTTAGTAGGAGAACTGAGCTCTACAAGGACCTTCAAGCACCACATTTTACCTACCCAAAAGATTTGGTCCTCAAATCAACCATGGTTTTAAAGATCTTCTGGGTCCATTAAGCATCCCATAGTACACTTGTCTCCTGTTTTTTCTAATAAAAATAAGAATGAGGGATTGGCAGTTTACCACAGCTGATGTGACAGCAAACAATAGCATGAAGGTCAGTGTGATAGAAATGTGTTGTTACACAATTAAGTCCTCTTTGGCACATGCCATTCAGTTCAAATAATGGCCTGCAGCATGTGATCTGTCAGAGAATTAAGTGTCCAAGTCAATGCTCAATGTTCTGCTCTATAGCTTTCACCCATATAGCCTCTCAACAACAGCTGTATGGACACTAAGCAGGCCTGTATGGATGGAATTTGAAAGCTCAAGGTCTATAAAATGGAAAACCATGACAACCCATTCACTTCTTATGATTCAGTCAATGCCTCCCGTTCCATCACAGTTTTCTCTTTGTAAAAGAAAATAAAAATAATATTAATATTTTTTTTATATACATTTAAAATTAAACACCACACTCCCCACTGCTGTTATTTTTTTTATTTCTGGCTCAATCTCCAAAATGATTTTTACAATCCAGAGCCAAAGTAGTTGGTGATGTGTGCAGAAAAAATAAGCATCTTCTTCAAGGTGATGATGACCCTCACAGAGAAAGGGAAGGGAAGTCTCTGAAATCCTATTACCCAGAGGCCTGGCTTATTTTATTGCCATCAGCAGTGCTGGCCCATCAGCTGCACAGCAAACTGTATCCAAAATATTGCTGCTGCACTAATTCTATCGCTGGTGCCAGGCTCGCCCAGGGTGTGGACGTTTAACTCAAATTTAATCTGGGATAGTAATTGCATGATGGTGGAGAATCCAATCGAGGTAATGTGGGTGTGTCTGAGTGTGAAAGAGAAAAACAAGATCAATACAACTCATGCCAGAATGTTAAAAAAGGATGTTGACTGATTTCACGCATGTAAAGCACAACCTAATTAAAGTACCTTTAAGGAACTTTTGGTCTGCAATGATTTTGGCACCCTTAATGGTCAAACTTTGCATCCTTTCTTTTCAATCAATCATCAATCAAACTTTATTTAAAAGGGACTTTCATACAAAAAAATGACACTTAAAGTGCTGCACATTAAAAAACATAAGAATATGTCTGTCAGGGGATACCCAACACCCTCCCAACCACATTCAGCACACATGTGCACACACACACACACACACAGAAGGACACTTAGGCCTGATATACTAAGATACCAAACAACGAGCGATACATTTTAAATGAGGATTTTGCATGTGCTACCAGATATCACCATGGAGAGTTCGGGAGAGCAGAGTGGCCATTAAAGCAAAATGAAGTTTGAAGCCATGGAATTGGAGGCAAATAAACACTGGTGAACTCCTGCAGAGACATCTTTGTTGCCAGAAGAAATGTGATTTGGGAGGCCGTCTGTGAAAAGCACACAGCTCAAAACTGCCATTGCTGGATAGATGGTATGTCTCTACTATTTGTATTTCTGTCCAGAGGGTGTAGTAACCTTCCTTGCTATCTGTCATTTTGACAGAAAAGGTCATCACTTTTACCTCATTCTACATTTTTTTAACATCATTTTTAAAATGTACTTTTCTGATTCCGATTAAATATAATCTAAATGAGAGCATCACATAGTTACACAGCTTCATCACCAATAACCTTGTAGTCTTACAGTTACACACACACACAGTTCAGGGTGTACCCTGCCTCTCGCCCAATGACAGCTGGGATAGGCTCCAGCAATCCCCCCCCCCCCCCCCGGACCCGAAAGCACTGAATGGACAAAGTTCATCGGCTGGTGTATTATTTTACATTACCTGAGGTTTTAGAAATCCTTACAATTTTTAATTTTTTGGATGTTCAGCAGCTTCAGTAATCACGACCAAAATGTTTGTTGACTTTGCAAACAGTTACATAAACATCAAGACTTGTGAGGAAAAACGACTTTTGTTCTTCCATCCACCCCAGCATCATCTTCACCTGACAATCTGAATCTTTAAAGTGGATCAGGAAGTGCTCTCCATCATAGTCATAAGAGACTGACGTCTTCTGAGGCTTCAGGCCAACAGGAGAGCTGACACACCAGAAGGGTTTCTTGAATTCATCCAGCAGGGTCAGATCCATGATGCAGCAATTCTGGAGAGAAAGAATAAACATGCTTTTACAGTACTGAGAACGTTCTGCGGGGATGTTGTTATTAAGCTCAGAGTGTGATTTGTTCAGCACAGCTTGAAGCTTTTAAATATGAGCATGTCTGTCATGCTGAAAATCAGTCTTAGCAGAGTCTGATCATAAAGGCAGAGAATCTGTACTCAGGGGCGGTGAATACTAGCCTTGCAGAGCAGACAGAGCTGCCTAATTATGAAATCCTGCAGGTCCGTCTTGCCAGCCTCTGTTGTCCAACAAATTCACTCAGCTGAATTCTTAACAGCCCAATCAGGGAAGAGAGGCAGAAGCTGCAGAATGCGGACGTGACGACAACCGGAAGCCGAGAACGGACATGCCGATTAGTCTATTGTCCTCTTGGCTACCTAGTGAAACTTGGCGAAATCTGCCCTCCTCAGAAGTTTACTTGTAGGGATTATCTTTGACAAGGTTCATGTCACATGTAAGTTTTAAATGAATCATCTGTGTGGAACAGTTTAGTGTAAGATGATAGTATAAGGCCGTTAGCTGTTAGCAGCTAACTTAGCGGCTAACGGACAGCAGTCATTAACTGTTGTTAGCTGTCAGTGGCTAAGTTAGCTGCTATGGCTAACGTCCATGAACTTTTGTGAACTATTGTTAGCCATTAGCCGCTACATTAGCCTCTACGTATGCTACATTATAGGAGGCAACTTTGCTTGATGTCGATTGGTCTGTGATGAATGTGACAAGCTAAACAATTGTCCAATCACAAGCTTGTGCTTTTTTTTTAATGCTCTGCCCCTGAAAACAAATTCAAAGAACTACCACCCAGATGGACAAGTGAAATATTTCTGTGGCAGATATATTAAGCTGTCCATCTGGCTCGTCAGGTTAGGTGAATACAGCATGGCACCAATTCTGGTTTTGTTTGTAGAACATTTGTTGTTGGAGATGCACTGACCCATAATATATTAGCAGACCTTTAATGCATATGAATAAAACCCTTTTTGTGGTTAATAATAACAGGTAAAACTTAATCTAAAAGGGGTTTAAAAAATGAATGAATGATACTCTGCAATGGGCTTGTGACTGTGAGGCAATTAGCTTAAAGTGGTAGACGTCACTCTGGTAGGTCCATTTGGGTGGGCAGTTTGGGGAATAAGTCCTTTGAAGGTGTCACAATGAGGGGATGATGGAGAAGCCTTAATGCCACGGACATTTTGTTTTATTCATTGAGGTGCTCTATCACACAGCGAAGGCACCTAAAACACACTCAAGGCCTATAAACCTCAAAAAAGGATGATATGGACTCTGAAGCTTCGAATTTTAAAATCTGATTCAAAATGTTGACATCTTAGCAAAATGTATTCCCTTCACTTGTGAGCAAATCACAGTAGAAATTAGATTATTTTCTACTGTTACCACATATTATCAAAAATATATTCAGATTACATTAAAAAAAAAAAAAAAGCAAATCAATTGTCTTAAATAGCTTCTTTTTTAGACTTGAAAGAGGTCTTGAACTTTTTGTTGGCACTTTGTCAGAAACATGTCTGATCATATTTACACTGTGTAGTTAGATTAAGCCATATTTTTTAAAATTCTCTGAATTTGGTTGTTTAATGACAGTTTCCAGCTGTTATGATAACATTTGTGAGTATTTAACAGCTGCTAATGAAAGAGATTAAAAGAAGCAAGCTTATGATGTAAGCTTTAGGATAAAAAGATCATGGGATTGATGGCTTATCAATGATTATGAGCTAAGATATGAATATAAAATTTCATAATTTGGAAAAATTATAATCACAGCAATGTAGCCCTACATCAAAAAAATGTCTGTGTTTTGGGAACAATAAAGTAAAATAAGTTGAAATGTGAGCAGCTACCCTGAATATTACTTTACTGTTTTTTGCTAACACTGCTGAAACGAGTGTGAGTTGCACACTGGCAATATTACATTCCTGTGTTGAATTGAGATTCATAAAGAACTGCCAGAACTTTAGGATGTAACGGCCAAAGAAAATAAAGTGTCTGCACTGCATGATGTAGAAGCCACACAAGAAAGAAATCTTCCCAGAAAATTGTTTAGCTCTGACCGTGGGCTTCACTGAAATTACTGAAACTTTACATCCATTTTAAGAGGCATAGAGCATCTTTTAAACAATTATCAACAATAATATTCTTTGAGTGCCATGAGATACTAAAGGAAACAATGTATGAATTAACTGACAGGAGGTGCAGATAAATTACAAATTATAACACACAGCAAGATCAACACTGTTAACAAGGGCTGTAGAAGCATCTAGGTGGTAATTAAAACTAAAATTATAGGATTAAAAAAAAAAGCGCTGAAATAGGTTTTGTCTTACCAAAACAAACTGTATGCAAATGTCCTATAATAAGGTCTGTGGCTGAAATTTGTTCTGACATATTTTGTCACAGGAAGTTACATTGTGGGTGAGCTTGTTAAAATCACACAACCAGGTTTGTGTAAAGTGGCCTGACTATTATAAGATAATAAGAGTTTGTTTTATCAAGCTAATAATTTGTAAAAGTAATGTGATGATGATGATGCTATTTAATAGTTCTTGTTCTTTTTGGGATCACCTCCAACAAGCAGACCTGGGCAATATTACAAAAAACTCAGACTAACACTAAACATAGAAAGCTGAAGCATGTGCACTAACCAGTAAACAAAACAAAACTGTATTAAAAAGTAAAAGTAGAAACTAAACTGAAAATGAAATGTGAAAAATTCAAGATAAAATAAAATTAAAATATATAAATCCTAACTATTATAGCCTTGGCACAATGTCAGCATTCTTGTAAACTTGGTTAACAAGACTTTCTATATCCAATTTTAGACACAGCCCAGAGCTGCACATAAATGGTACATAAGCAGCAAACATCTCATGGTGTACCTCCACAGTTCCCTGCAGAGTCTCACATCGCCAGGGTAGGGTGATGTTTCCTGACAGAGGTGTGTGCTTTGACAAGTCTCCTTGGCTAATTGCACTCAGCTGGATTAGACCATCACAGATCTGAGCTGCAGAAAAACATGTCACACAAGCAACAACAAGTTAGTTGAACACTATAAAAAAAGTATTCTGGTGTTAGACTTGATGCCGTTAGCAGAGCTGCCTTCAAGGTTAAAGCTTTTGCATCTTACTACAGTGTTAAGGACCAATAAAGTGTAAAAAGTCATTGTTCTCAGCATTATTAATAATGTAAGCTAATGAAAGTAAACATAAATTAATTACTTCTCCTGCAGAAGAGTTGAAAGAAGCTCCCGGACATGATATCTCGCACAGTATTATGGAGACAGATGTGTAGCTGGTAACCATGAAGACCGTACTCTGGGTCTATGTCATCAAATGGGGGTTTAAACACTTGCCCTACAAATGGACTGGGGAAGAAAACAAAAAGGGAGAGGGTAAAATCAAACATAGACCACAGAGAGTAATGAGATTACTAAGAAGAAGATGCTTTAATAAGGCTTTTAAAAGTCTCACAACCCTGGTGCTCCGTAATCATGATGTGCTCCCAGAAGTAACCAGCAGAGGGGGCTGTGGGCACACCTTATTGGGGGGCAAAACTAAGGCCTGACCCAGTAAGGCCAGAACTCTGTGTTTTTTTTAATTGATTTTATATGTATGACCATACTGGATATAAACAAAATAATGCTGCTTGATATACGTTATGTATTTTGACTCATTACTATTACTGTTGACTCAGTTAAATGTGTTCATTACTTGAGCCAAAGTCACATATTCCTCAATTGTAAAATAAATTACTGTACAGTTTGGGACCCTTTTGGGCCATTGTCATTCTAAATAGTTAAGAAATTATTATTTGTTTTATTATGAAAATTTTCTACGTCAAATGCAGCTAAATTAAGTCTAAGACAAATTTCCCCCTCAAAGAAACAAACTGAGTAACAAATCCCTAACCCATCTGGCACAAGACTCTTTAAAACAGCTCATAATTATATGAAATAGAGCACCATAGCGAAGACAAGTAGTTAATGTAAGGAGTTAATGTCCAAAACTTAGAGGAACAGAGGAACAATGAAAAATACTGCATAAAAGTCCTAGTACCTTATATCAAATTATGATGTACTGTATTAAAAAGTTAAAGCTAAGTGTAATAAACCCTTTGGCACATTGCCAAACAAAGTATGCAAGTGGCAAAAATAAAACTGAAAAAGAGTTGCCAACTCTCTGAGAGTTTGTTTGAGACCAGCTGCAGAAACATAGGAAGTTATTTAATGGTAAGAAGTTCATTTAGAACCACAATTAACAAGTTTACAGCCTACACTAAAGAACGGCTTTTTATCTAATAGATTGTGTATTTTTACACTATTGTTGGATGTTTTTTTTCCCTAAAAAAATCCTCTGTTTTGTTTTTCAAAAAGAGTCTCTGTAATGCAAAGTTGAGGTCATAATGGATTTTTGCCATGGCCGCTGCAGATTACTCAACTCAAAAGTTCCTTTTAGCAAACAAATGGCTGACATCGCCCTAGCTCGTCTGTTTTTTTTTTGTAAAAATGTATAATAATGTGTTCTATCCTACAGTCAGGTTGAGTAGAATCAGTCATTGAGGCTCATGACCCTTCAAAATATTTTTTTCCAATTAATATTTATAAAACTACTGTTAAGTGGCAACAATGTGTGAATCAACTATCTACCCTCTAGGGACAGTAAAGCTCATCTTATATTATAATACTGTATTTTATCAAGACATATTGTATCAGTTTACTGTTCAGCCTGGTGGTAATGTACCCTGTTTGGGTCTTTTTGTTTTAATATTATGTTTAAATTACGATCATAGAGGCAGATGATTGTGTGCAGCAGTGAAATACAAGAAAAATTTCCAAATCAGGATATAAACGCTAATTGTATCCAATTGTGCTGTATCTCTACATATAGCATAAGCAAATCATTATAATAACAACTTTATCATGGTTGTATAAAACATTTAAAAATATTTCATTTTTACATGTAGCATTTGGAGAATATAATTTAGTACTTTAAAATACTACTGTGGAGGCAGCTATTTGTGTGCAGCACAAGAGTATGTGTCCTATATAAAATATACCATATATTATGTGAATCATTTTGTCAGGTAATCCTACAGCTAAGAAGGTATTTTGGTTCATGAGCCTTAACAACAGTTCTTTAAATTACCATTTAATACCAGTATCAATGATAACGTTCCCCTGTGATACAAAACAGCAAACTGGATCCTATTAGTTCATATTGTATCTATTATAGGAAATCATGCTGACTAAACTGTATGTCTTTGCACCTTTACAAATCAACCCTTTTGGTCCATGACCATTCCAAACATTTAAAAAAAATATGTTATGTTTTATCAATTATGCTTAAGAGCAGGAGTGTCCAAAGTATTTCCAGTGATGACCACAAAATGCTAAATACAAGAATGACAGGACCACTTTGATATGCCCCACCTTAGGAGAACTGACAAAAAAAGGACTAGGCTACTGAAATTTCTGATTTTGGGGTGGCAAATCAGATTTCACGGGCCCCGGTTGGCCCTGGCTGTTTTATGTGACCCCACTCTGTGCGGCAGAGAAGAGAAATGCCTTTGGCTCCCCTCCACATTCAGACACAAAACAAGAGCAAACTGCACAGAGCAGCAAAACTTTACAGAGGGGTTAATGCTTCACGATGGAAAGTGCAACATGACTTTGGGACTGAGCGGACGGTTTTGAGAATAAGGGTTATTCATGCCATTTGCTGCTGTGGTCCATCTGCCTGTAGTTGCCTATGAGCCACCTCAGGTTCTGACGTGGACCATAGTTGGCCCTCAGGCCATAGTTTAGACACCCCTGCTGTATTTAACTAAATGGGTGCAGCAATCCAAGATGAATCTCTGAGTGTTACTGATGAAGTGTACCGTCTGAGTTGTAACATTTGCATTTCATGCATTGTGTAATAATGTTGTATTGTTCAGTTTAGGCTTTGAAAAGTTACTCAAAACAAACCAAACTAAAGCAGGTTTCTCCTGTTAATTACATGTTTTAGGTTTAAGTATTCACTAATGAGTCTATAGAACTGCTCTAATTAACATCTTCACTGGTTTGTCCTGATGGCACAAAATAAACATAATCCCTGGTGTAACAGCTCCTGAGATTTACGGACAAGAAGATATATAAGATTCTATCAGATATATAAGATTCTATATATAAACCTGTAAGGCAGTCACAGTATCCTCTGTGATGGTGAAAATCAGGTGCCAGTGATACTGACGTTTCAAATCCACCCTGCTCTGTATCATAAAGGGCTCACATCACAGGGAATCAAATGAATCCTGTCAATTATTGCACCTTTTTGACTTCCAGCCCTAACAGCCATTGGCGATACACTGCACGATGTGTTAGCATGTGAAAAAAAGGCGATGGTTCAAGTGGGACCTACGAGACAGAGGATCCCTGGATGCTCCTTTCCACCAGCCCGTGAGAGTGGATGGTGAACATGATGAAAGCAACAGAGCACTGGTCCTGTTCAGAGAAAATAATGAATATTTTACTTTTACTTATATTTTAAAAGCATCAAACCAGATTACTTTGGGAAAATTGCCAATCAATAACCTCACAAAAAAGAAAAGATTGCTGATGGCATGCTTCTATCTATCCTGCAACATCTTAGGAATAACCAAGAAAAAAAAGCGTTGAAGGGGAAAAAATCTATATCTACCAGCTCTATTACAGTCTCATTATCTGGTCATTCTGGTCTCTCTCATCATATTTTCATTTCTTCTTTTATTTGTATTTTTATTGTGTTTTTTTTGTCTTTGTCTTTGAGGATTGCTTTCTCCAAAAATTCTTTAATTGCGTGGAAAGTCTGGCAGCATGCACAGCATTATATAGAATTAGCATCTGTCCCATGATTTCTGAACAGAGACAGAACTTGGCACGTCTGCATTTGAATATATTTTATAAAAGAGTCAAAAAGGTTTTTGAATATATAATTTAACAAAATTTCAGTGCATAGGAACTAATAGAAATAACTGGTAGACTCATTATTTACAACTTACGTTATTCTACAGTCCTCCCCTCAAGTTTAATAATACATGGTATTAAGACAACAATAAATTCCTAAAACTATTTTTTCATAAATAGGGATGAGTCTTGAAAGCCAATTCCACATGAGAAACAGTACAATCTACTGTAAGGAATTAATGTTATTGGTCTATTAAGAATTCCCTTTATGAATTGTTTTGTTCTGCATTCCTTGTAAATCAAAGTTGTCACAGTCTCGTCAGGAAGTCAACTGAAATGACGACACAGAAGGCAAAAACGTAACAGGAAACAGAGGTGGTCAAAATTGTGACTTCATTTACTTGCAGAGGCATTTATCTTTGGTCACACAGCATCGAATATAAGGAGTGAGTGGTTGACAATGCTGCTACTAAAAACTTGTGAAGGCCAAACTTTGACCACAGAAAAAATAAACATGAATCCAGAAGGCAATTATAAAAGAACTGGATTATCAAGAATTGGTTATGGCATCAGTAAAATCAGTTCTGATCACTGTTCAGAAACAAGGTCAGTTCATGCACCACTTAAATTCACTCATTTATATATTTTTTAATTACTACTTTATTCCCTGTCTATTAATGATCATATCAAATTTTAATGCATAAAATGTAGAAAGTAGATGACCATGGTACCAATACTGAGCCTTGTGGAACTCCAAAATATTTATCTTTTATGATTTGACCATTAGTGTTTCTTACAAAACACATGTCTAATAATTAAAAAAAATAATAGTCCAGGTCCCAAACCTCAGATAACTCTTCTGAGGTTTGGTACATTAGTGTTTATAAATTTATAAATTTCATATGAAATAAATATAATTAAATGCCTCAGATTTCAATACAAAGTCCTGTGGAAGTCCATTTTTTCAGATGTGATTCACAAGTATGACTACACAGAAAACATTGAAATAACATATAAACAGTCAAGGTTACAGTACTGAGCCTTGTGGAACTTCTGTGATTACTCTTCAAATTTCAATACGGGAACTGACTATTTGATTCATGAGTGTTTCCTGATATACCAAATATCATAAAAATGAAGTTTAAATGGCCTGGGTTCTAATACAAAGTATTTGGAACTATTTAGATTACTTGTTCAGGATGGGATTCATTACTGTTCATAAGTTTACAAATGCGCACAAAATAAATAAAATGCTGCAGCACTGAGCTTTACTGAATTCCAAAAATAACTCTTCCAAGATGTGATTATGAGTGTTTCCAAATACACCAAATAACAAACAAATGAAATGTACTGCCATCTGTCCTAAAACCAGGCCTTGTGGAACTCTTCGAATTACTATTCGCAGATGTGAATAAATAATTTCATTTATTTTCACATGTTGAAACCTACTATTTAGATCACTTCTTTAAAAAAAAAAAAGTTTTGCAACACCTCCAATACCATCTTTTTTCTCATTTCTGCAGAAGTCATGGTGAACTACAGTTTAACAGTTTCCCATGAATACAAATGTAAAAAAACACTGACCTTCCAAACTCCAACAATGATGCCTGGTTGTAGCAACCTTAGTTCAACAAGTCGGTCCTGACCAATGACCTTTGCACCTTTGCTCAGGGCTTTCATGTCTATTGTCGCCATTAGGGACCTGCGGCCAGGTCTGTCAGAGCAAGCACAGAACACCACAGGTCTCACTGAGCGTAAAGGGGAAAGAGTATCATTGTAAGAGTAGAGCTGGATACTAGTTATCTTACCTCTTTAGACCAGGGCAGTTGAGGGCCACCCCCCTGACACCATGTAGTTGAAGGGTTGAAATCTGGGGGTAGTCTGGCAGACAGCCGCCTCCACTCCAGCACAGAGTAACAGAGGTCTCACAGAAGTGGTACCAGCTGGGCTCATGTGTAACCTGCTGCCCTGACTGATCACAGACTGTGAGCTCCCATGTCACACGCAAATTTCTAGAGAGAGATACCATAACAAAGGAATGAAACAAAATATTTTGAAGGTTGCTAGTCCAAGCCACTAACAGTATTAAATGTAGTCAAAGTTTCACTGTTAACTTCACTGGCACAAAAATTCAACAAAATCCCTCTGACAGGCGCTAATGCATGGAGCTACTAGAGTCTGCACTGTAGGAGTCTGCTGGTGAAGTTGTGGTATCAATATTGTTACATAACTGATGTTATTATATATATTTTACTTATCAAAGCATACAATGTTATCCCCAAATGTCAAAGATTCCTCAAGAATCAATCAAACAGTGCAAGCACTTTGTATGGAAAGAATAAATCCGCTCATCTTCTGACATGTTTTAGTAGAAATGTGATCTACGTAGAGGCTTGTGTTGTGAATTTTACACCAAAGCTGAAGTGCTTGCTTTTAATAACTGATTGGCAAATAATAAATGTGATTAATGGAACAATCATCCAATCACCTAATGGACATGCTTTCGGAAGGTTCTGCCCAATACCAAAAACTTCATAGGCCCTTTCCCAAAAAAAAAAAGTAAAATATCTTGAACAGTCCATCTGGTGTGTCAGGTTATAGGTCAGTATCATTGACAACAAAACATGTTGTTGTGGCTACTTGTGCCATCAGTGCTCCAATCAGAGCATTTACACCTTTCTGTAGCATCAAATAACTTACAAAAAACTTTTATTTTTTTAATTATGGCCACCTAAAAACAACAAGTGAGGCAATAATGTATCTTAACAGAAACTGAGTTGGGTACACACTAAAAAATGTTGAGTTATTTTGGTAACCCAATTTATGTGTTGCTAGTGTTAAGTTAAATTTTTTGATTATTTTTGTAAAAAGTAACCCATTTTATGCGTTATAGGGCTATTATTTTAACCCAAATATGTCACAACCAGCTGCACACTCACTCGGCATCAGATCGTCTCGTTCTCATGCCAAGAACTCCAGACCTGCTATCCAGAGTGATCACCCGATGCCGACCTGTTCTGTTTCTGTTTCCGCCTTAATCGGCTGATCCTCGGCTAGACTACAAGATACTAACCCATTTCTGTCGTGCACCTACCTGCCTGCCTGATCCCCGGTTGCCGACCTTGCCTTCTGTTCCTGACGCCGAGTAACCTGCTTCACCTTAAAGACTCTGAGTTGCAGTATGAGTGTGTGGCTCCTGCATGGCCGAGTGGACACTGCCTCGAGTTCCAGGGACCGTGGGTTCGACCCCGTTTTCTACAATTGTTCCTGTGTCTGTTCAATAAAGCTGGTAATTGTGAACTGCAAAATCTGTGTCGCTTCTGGGTCTTAACGGCCTCTGTGTCAAACTACTGGGAGCCCTGAATTGCGTAACCCAATAATTGGGTTAGAAACAACCCAACATTGTAGTTAGCATAACCCAACTTTTGTGTTAAATAATACAACCCAATACTTGGGATAGGAATAACTCAACATTGCAGTTAGCATAACCCAAGTTTTGTGTTAGATAATACAACCCAATAATTGGGTAGAAAAAAAGAACCCAACCTTTTGGGTTAAAATAACCCAAAAAGGCATTGGTTCTTTTCTCAACCAGCAGTTGGGTTAAAATTGGTTTAACTGTTTTTAGTGTGTAAAATCATTAGACTTTTTCTTTTTTTAAACTCTGAAAACAAAGTTTATGTTGTTTGGAAATGCTTAAATCAACACAAAAGTACAAACAATCATTGACAACATTTAAATAAAGAGAGTGTATGACAAGAAATTTCTTGGTGTGATAATTGACCATACAGTCTGCTGGAAACTCCATGTGGAATACATCCTACCAAATGTTCCAAAAAAAAACAGCAGTCCTTGGAAAAACAAGACAACTTGGATTTTAAATCTCTACATACTTTTAAACTGTTTACTAGTTGTGTGGTACCTGAACTACCGTCCTGAGGTCTGGGGTAATACGTATAAAAGCACTCTACTACCATTATGCATACTTCATAAACAAGCCTTAAGGTAAAATTTAATTCAGCTAAAATAATGTTTAAAGCAAGAATATAATTACTTCCAGCGAACATTCAACAGCTGCTAATCAACAGAGCAGGTGGTTATAACTGGAGGGGAAAACATAATTTTAGGAAATTGTCTGTTTGGACAATGATTAAGAATAAGTGCATAATTATTTGTGGGGTTGATTTGTTCAACAGCTTTAAAGATGAATTCATGCAGAGCAAAAACTTGATTGAGTTCAAAAGTGTGAACAAAAGTTTTATTTTAACAGACAGAACAAGGTGCTAGAGGAGTAATATATCCTGTTTAATATGTTGTTTTTTGTATTTTCTGTTTTATCAATGCGGTAGATGTTTTGTAATAAATATTTACTGATATAGGTATTTTGATTTTTTGAAACGACGCTAGCTTACATGCATTATATTTCTCTGTTGTAAAACACCTTGTGCTGCAAGCGGCCTAAATATCCACAACAAAGTCAAGATAACTCACACTGACCCAAGGTAAGGTTAGGAGAAGTAACACTAATCTAAGTTTTGGGGAGGGATGGAGATGGATGACTTGAAACACCAGATGGACCGTTTAAAAAGCCACTCGTCCATCTGGGAAACAGCATATAGAACATGTTTGTGAATGAGCAGAGCCTTTAAAAGTTGATTGGACAATCATTCTGTCAGACATTCCTTACAAGCCAAGCAGATAATGTAGTAAGCGGGCACTTCTGCCATGGTGTAAAGGACAGGATTTCAACTTAACGTACTGTCTGTTAAACGTTTGTAACGCTTTCCGGAATGCCGGCTTTTCAACCCTATTGAAGGGCTACATTTCTTTTGCAATGCAGCGAATGACGCTGTCTGTAAGGGCCCACCATTTCGCTCTGTTTTATTTATATTTACTTTGCCGACCAAATGCCTCAGTAAGTGCTGACTGTCAGGACGAAGGCTCCGCTGCACCTCCCCTTCTTCGTCGCCAGTACTTTCAAACAAACACGACATATTGGCTCGTCAGTGTTCACGGGCTCACACCTTGTTCATTCTGTTTAAAACCAAAATACTTCCACACTGGGGCTGTGGCAGCCGGCTTAGGAACCATCGCTTTTGTGCCTTCATTCATATTAGTGTTTGTTTCCTTGTCACTCCTCAAGACGCTCACTTGCAGCTCTGTGTGTGTGTCCACTACTCCGCTTTAGAATTCCACTATAAGAACAAGTGCGCCCCAGTGTTAAGAAAGATGGACAGAGTGAACCATCTTCTCATCCAGCCTGTTTGGTAGAAAGAGAGGAGGGAAACAAACATGCATGCACGTGTCAATTTATCGAGGCTGGCAAACGTACCAAGGACGTTCTTATTTATCGTGTGGTTGATTTATTGATTATCATGACAGGCCTAGTAGTGTTGCTCATTGTTTTGTCATTTGATACATAAATATGGTCCAGATCTAATAAATCCTGGTGCTGAAGCTGTTCGCAGCTTTGCTAATCTCTAGCAGTCACTGTCTGCTGCTGTCTTGCTCATAGCTCCCACCTCTTCCTGCTCTAAAGGACGCTGATTGAGTTGTGTCTCTTTAGGACGAGCACAGTCATTGTATATTGGACCTGCCTGATTACAGACATTGAATCAAGCTGACCCACCTGCACTGCATGATTAGGAGAAAGAGCGACCTTTGCAAAATCTGAGCAGCCATGTTTGAGCTCATCAGTAAAGTCATGTATATTTATCTTTTTGAATGATTTTTTTCCATTGAAAACCTACAGAGAAATAGTTTTACAGCACAATAAAAAAGCATTCATCACCATTACTGGTCCTCTAAAATGAGTCATGTATGTTCTGAATATTGGTCAAGCCTTACTCCTGTTAGGTGCAACACTAAATATAAGTTGGGAACAATTTTGATGACATTTCTAAAAAGTCACATGAAGAAGCAGAACTGCATATTTTCTAAGCAATGGCATTTAGTTATATGGCATTACAATAAAACAGTTTAAGGTGATGCTGGATAAAGATGACTGTGGGTTTAACTGCCATTATATTTCATATGACAGCAGCCTGGCAGGAATATGACTCCAGTTAAGTTAATTGAGGAAAGCGACAGATACAATGAAACGGCATGTCTTGTGTTAAATCTCTTGATCCTATTCTGTCTGAACCGTGATTCAGTGCTGCCCCTGCTGTGGTGTCTCACTGAGGCACCATCTAATATCAATTAAGTGGAAGAACAAAGATGAAACCAGGGGCATCCCAGGGGGCTCAAGATGACCCGGGAGACTGCATTGTCTATATGTGTGATGTCTAGTGAAATGATTATTATCAAGGCAAATCGCATGCTCCTCAGTGCTTCTAACAGATGAACCCCCCCGCAGGGAATAGTCTGAGCTGTTTGGAGGAGGGAGGAAGCATGTTTGTGTGTGTGAGGAAGAGGAGTTTGTAGGAGGGTGGGGCTAGGTAATTTATTTCAACAATTCAAACAGCCTCTGCAAGGAAGACAATTATTTCCACTTCCCCTCTGTAACTCAGCCACTGCCACAGAACTCAAAATTGAGTGCTGCACAGCCTCTAATCAGAGGTTATAAAAACACAGCAGAAACCACAGTGAAGGTGGTGAGAGATCTCTCCCCCGTGTGCTGGCATCCCCCTGAGCAGACAAGGCGTTCAGACAGAGACCTCAGCTCTCACCTTTAATAAGAAAGTGTCATCAAGTGCGATATGAAAAACAAACCGAGCTTTGTTTTTGATTGCCAGTGGCTTGAACTGTCCCTGGGTTTCTACCCTGAACTTTCTTGACGGCGAGGATGAATCTCAAAAGTTTTACTGTTTGCTAACCGCAAATAGCGAAAGAGCTCCCATGATACCTCACAGAGTGGCTTCCAATTGTTAAACAGCCAAACATGCTGAACTAAGGGCAACAAGTCTGTTATGACTTGGTTAGTTTTATCAACACGCATCCTTAGCTTAATACTGAACAAACATCAGCACAGTGTCAAATACAAAAACTGTAACATTAATAAGCTATAAAATAAAAAAATCTGGTAAATCATTGTAACTTTATATGCAGATCATCATTAGGGCTTAACACCACATCATTTCACTTACCTAATATGCATGTCCAATACTCACACTGCAGGAGGGGGGAAATGATCAAATAATAATAATACTTATATTTCAACATTAGAAATATCATTTCTGTAAATAGTTTCTACAAACTGATATATTAACCATTACAGAAACATTAAAAAATGATTTTGATTATTACCACTGTTAATTTAGTTGATGCTGTGGCATAAACCCTACAGTGAGTGGTGGTTTACTAAATTTGATCTGCTTTGACAGCTACAGTAGTTAGGGAGCTGATCACTGTGCGTACAGAGTCTGTGAATCTCCTAAATGCAAGGTCAGGCGGCATGTAACGCTGCCATCACAGATTAACCAAATCAAAGCAGACATTTTGTTACCAGAGTCAGAAAATCAGTGAGTGCTTTCTCTCTTTCGACAGAACTTTGTCCTTATGCTTGTCAATGCTTTGACTGAATTTATGGAATAAAAGAAAAAAGTACAAACAGAAGAAAATTGGAACTAATACTAAATAGATCTACATTAGGCGAGTAGACAAAACAAATGAAAAGAATAAAACCCCAAACATTCACAGATGCTCAGTTTAAGATTTGAGAAGACCCTTGAAAACCTTATACATTCAAAAGTGCATGCTGCTGTGTGAGCGTCTCAGCAGGTCAACACAAAAATGGCTCTTTTCCACTAGCACGCCTTGGCCCTACTCTACTCGGCTCTACTCGATTTGCAGCGTGTTTCCACGAGCCCGGTACCTCCTAAAACAAGTTAGTTTTAGTACCTACTCCGCCCTGGTTCTAAGCGAGCTGAGTCGATTCTAAAAGATGACGTCACCGACTGCTGGCTACTGATTGGTCAGACAATGTCATCATCAATGAGTCATGAGCGTGACGACCTAGCGCGCTAGCGGTAGCTACCATTAGCTTACCCTCATACGTCTTTTCTTTGCAGCTCGATTGCTCTCGTCCTCAGCTTCATTCCGTTGTATAGCTTCCAAAACTTTCCCGTGCTTCTCAAGGGGTATTTCTTCCTGCCACCTGCAGCCTTCTTCTGCTGTTCTTTTGTACTCGGTTTGTGACAAAAAGCCACAGATTGTTGTGTCGCGCTCAAAATGACGTCAACGCAGAGCCGCTCTCTGTTTACAGCAACACTGCACGCCGTTGGGGAGGCGACAGGGGCTAATGGAAAAGCAGCACAAGGCGAGTAGAGTAGAGCTGGGTAGAATTGGGTAGAGTCGAATAGAGTAGGGCTAGTGGAAAAGGGCCATTTGTTTGCTACTGTACAAGCGAATTTAGATGTAAAATCTAGAACAAACTCAGAGAGAATAATGAGCCAAAGCTATGCTGTTCATAAAAGTGCCTGTTATATTTCACACCTCAGATAATGTCTATGTGTTTTTAAGTCTTTATCTCTTACCTGAGGACCCGCTCTGTTTGGCTGGGCAGTCCTGTGTGACAGCTGATGTGTCCCAGTTGTCTTTTCCACTTGCTCATATCACATGATACTAAAGTCCTGAGGTAAAGACCCTTCCAGTGGCCAGCAGCTCCATCCTGCTCCTCTGCTATAGCCTTCTTCAACAGCATCCTGTCCACACACTTGGATTTCTGCTTTTTATTCTTGATAAAATCTGCAATGTAAATGTTCCTCCAAAGTTTGCTGCAATGACAAAGAGTCCTGTAAGTTAAATGTCAGGGGGAAACAGCAGAATGACAGTCTTTACATTCTCCACAAAAAAAGTTTGGAAATGCTATTTCAATTAATTATTTCTTCCCATTAATATTGCCAACTGGTATTGTATATAGTAGGACAGCTTGATTAGTCACCTTCATAATGAGGTACAGCTTCTAAGAATGATGTCACCATGAAATGAATGGTCTTTAGTGTGTTGTCCCCCTGGGATGCCCACTTCAAGGTCTATATTTGACCGCCAGTCTAATGGAACTTGGTAAAGTTTGGTATTGGTAGCGGGGCTGACACCAAATAATGCTGCCATTCAGCAAACCAGAACACCAGCTTCCATTTTAAGGGTTTATTGGCCCATTTTTTATGGGCACTACCTACATGTTCAGCTGGGTTTCTTATTTTATGACTGCAAGATTCTTACTGTAAAGATAGCTAATTGGACTTTGCAGTTATCTAAAATAAAATACTAGTTAGCATTATTGCATGGTAGTAATAATAGACCAAAAAAATGTGTCCAAACTAACTTGAGGAGTATATTTTGTATAATCATCCAGGCAAATTATGCATAACCTCAATTATAAAAAGAAAGGTTATATTTGATTCTCAGAAACAACCTCGTACTCAAAACGTTTTAGGTATTTTTGATTAAACTTTCTTTACAGAGCATAAAATTAGATCTATCTAAAAACCCAGCTGTTTTTTCTAATTCAACACAAGTCAGATTTTTTTTCTAAAGAAATGTGCAGTAATTTAAATGTATTCCTTTTTTCTTTTTTTATTTGCACAGTGAGATTATGTTTTTCTTTTAACTGAACAATTAATTAAACCATAAACACAATTTTCACTTATTTTTTTCCTTTACACCCACCATGGCCCTCAGACAACACAAGGGTTTCATTGATGTTTTCCTGTTCTACAGCAATAGGAATATCTTTTTTTATTCTCAGAATATGTATGTTCCCATGTTTTTGTAAAAAAAATAAATAATAATAACACTGTGCTAAAGTCTTGATCTATCTGAGGGGTTCTTTTGGGTTGAATTTCTTAGAAATTTATAAATAAATAAAATAAAAGCAGATAATAGCAGAAGAAGATGTTTTGTGCAACGCCTCAAGAACAGTAAATGATATTGCATTACAAAGAGTTATCATTCAGTAGCAGCTTAAAGTAAGTATTAGAGGTGTAGAAAAATATCGATATCGCGATATATATCGATACTTTGACCCCCGATATAATATCGATATCTCAAATCTTAGTATCGATATTTTTTGTAAAAATAAAAACTCATATTTTATCAGAGTTGGGAATAAAATACAACTTATAAAGACGTATGCACAGGGTTTTTTTTCATGCACTATTCAGTTCAGACAGTGACAAGAGAAATATGTGACTTTTTTTAACTTACTGTTGTTATGTCAGTAACTCAAAGCTCTTTGTTTCTCATGGGTTTGATTACAGTTTGAACTGGACTACAGGTTAGGATGATTTCAACACTTTGTTAAAGGGAAAACAAGAACAATTTCTTTGCAACATTAGTTTAATTGACTTGATGCACTCTGTGTTAAGTGTATGTATGTAACGCTGCATTTGACATATTTCAATAACAATAAAATAGAAAAGTTACATATTCACTGTCTCTAGGTTTTTCCTAGTTTAATGTAGAATATCGCAATATATCGCAATATTGTGATATCGTGATATATCGTGATATTATCGTATCGTGAGCTGAATATCGTGTATCGTATCGTATCGGAAAATAAGTGTATCGCTACAGCCCTAGTAAGTATGGGTGTTTTTTTGCAGACAGACTTTTAACAGTATCATTATTTTTCCTATCAGAGACATATGCACAGGAAATTGGCTATTTTTCAGGTTCAAGGTGATGAACTTTACTTTTACTTTTCCCAGGGATAGATAGTTATTTCTCTGGACTTTCTTTTTTTTTTTATATGTATTTTTTGGGCCTTTTGTGCCTTTATTGATAGGAGAGACAGTGGATAGGCTTGTGAAAGGGGGAGAGAGAGTAGGGGAAGACACTCTGCAAACTGGTCACAGGCGGGATTCGAACCTGGACCGGCAGAAGCAAGTACATGGGGTGCCTGGTTGCTAACCACTCCACCAAACCAGCACCCCATTTCTCTGGACTTTCTATGGCACTTTTGAGGCACGACAAAAATGCACAATGTAATTTTTTAGCTATAGATAAATGTAACCTTATTTGCATTAATAAAAATGCACTCATAACCAATTAAATCAATCAAGATTTTAAAAAGCATGTTTAAAAATGCATTTTGTTTGTTTATTTGCCAAAAATATGTGCATATACCAGTCATATTATTAGTCACACAAAGACAGAACAGCAATCTAAGTTGACATAAAGTAATCATATCAATAAGATGCTGGTGATCCCTGATGTCCCTGTCACATACAGTACTTGTGAAGTTTCTCTAAGAGACTGGATTTAGGTATATATGAACCACTCTTTTTTAGCCCTACACAGATTAGGCTGCTTTAGTGAAAAAATGTTTTATAGCTGAAAAGACATACTGTATATGGATATGTTCCTTCTACTTGAGTTGAATGTAGGCTGAACTAAAATCTTGCTCAGGGAGTGTCTGTCTCCTATCTCCAAAAATGCTACAGAATATATTGTATTGTCCCGATAACATATTATAATTAACATATTCTATTTTTTGTAGTTTACTTTGGTTATATTTTGTATATATTCCCAACAACAGGGAAGGTGGCCTGAAGCACTGTTTTATGATGAAAAAAGAAAAAAAGATGGACTGTAGCATTTGTTTGAGTTGGGATTGCTAGCATGCCAGCATTGCAGCAGGAGATCCAAAGTTAGCCCACCTCTATTGTATGCCAGGTGATTGCCTCCAAACTGTCATTGGCTGAATGTCCCCACCGCTTTATTCAAGCTTTTCGAGCCTTCCTCCTCTTCACTGCTCCCACTGCAAGCTGCTTTGCAACCCTCCTCCATCCAAGCTCCTTCTTTACGACATTTTCTGACTTTATCATGCTGACATCAGTGCTTGCTCTAAGGCGATCTTGATGCCTCATCTTTTCTTGTAGATGCAAGAAGGGCAGAAAAGCGCAGTTCCTACTTAGGATTTCCCTGTTGGCACTTGGAGGGGCAGGGAAAGCACATTCAGAGCCAGACTGCCAAATTTAAATATCTGCTGATAAAGCCCAACATAAATAATTTCAGGAAGCTAAATTTGATGAATTCAAAAAGAAGCTAAATTTTAAAATTGCTCTGATGTCTTTTTAGAGAAAGTGGTCCTGACAAAAACATAGAAAGGACTTTAGTGCATAACGGCAATGATATATTTTATACAAACTAGGGCTGCACGATATTGGAAAAAACTGACATTGCGATTTTTGGGGGGTTTGCGATATATTGCGATATATCTTGTGATATTAAAAATAGAAGAATTTTCACCAGATGACTTGAATAGCTCTGTTTGGGGAGAATTTGGTTGACTCACAACACCATTGTATTCATATAATACAGTTTAATCCAGGCTAAGGGGGTTCATCTGTGAATGATGAAGATTGCTGTATATAAAAGGGATCCAGGAGGCCATGTCTCTGTACAAAATACAATGGGTTTCAATTTCAGTTGCTTTTTTTCATTTCCCCAATAAATGGGGGAAATGCTATAGTCACATCGTATACGCGATGTGACTATTGCGCATGCGTACACTGTGATGTCGATGTTCAAACAATATATTGTGCAGGCCTAATACAAACCATTACAGACTGTATTTTTATGATGTGGGGCCTTCAAAAATCCAAGAAATATATGTTCTTCCTTTATTTGAGTGAAGTTTTTGTGTATTTTTAGTTTAAATTAGTTAACTGGCATTTAATGACAATTATGTCTTTATTCAACAGGCTACGTTTACTTTAGGGTTATTTACAGTCCTGTTTCATGACATGTTAAACAGCTATACACAACATTTTAATAACAAAATGATTTCTGGATGTCATGAGGGGAAGAGGCAGGACAGGTGTGCTAGCATATATGACAGCATGTTTATTTGTAAAGCTTCCACTTTGCCATACCTTTTTGTGTTTATGTAACATCATGAGAGTTGTTTCCTTTTATCTAATTAACTCTAACAAGTAATAGGTCAGGGTGGCATCGTGGCACAGCAGGTAGTGACATGCCTCACAGCAGGAAGGCTGCCGGTCTGATCCCCAGGTTAGGCAGGGCCTTTCTGTGTGAAGTTTCCTGTGCATGTGTGGGTTCTCTCCGGGCACTCTGGCTTCCTCCCACATGCTCATTAGGTTAACTGGTGACTCTAAATTGCCCTTAGGTGTGAGCATGACTGGTTGTCTGTCTTATGTGGCCCTGCAATTGACTGGCAACCAGTAACAAGGAAAATGATTGTACTCAATAAACAGTATACTGCTGCATTGGTAAGGATGCTTACTTGTCACTGGTGAGGTGATAGAAAAGCTTATTGACATGGCCAAGGATGAAGAGACTGGACGCATCCAGGTACGACAGGATCTTCATCAGGATCTCGGATGGCAGTCTGCAGAGGTTAAAGAAAATTACAACAATGGAGTTGCATCAATGTTTTTATGCCACGTGTCGGGCTGCATGAATTTTAGAATCACTTATGAGGCACAACTGTGCTTTAGACAAAAACTTCAAGGCAGCAAAATGAACTGGCCCACTTTGGTGGTTGCTTGATAGATTTGTTGTGTAAAAGAAATCAAACCCCCCTGTTTTGTAAAGTTTTACCTTCCAAAAAATACATCTGTTCAGGGTGATGGTTTTGAATTTATCATGACGTCAGTCTCTTTGGTTTGCTAATATGCTAGAAACTCTATATATTTACATTGCTCTGAGACCTTCTGCATATCTGTTATTTTAAACTATTGACCAGGTTTGATTTGAATCCTGTCCTGGTAATTGGTGCCTCTGCAGTCCAATTAAATCACCTCAGTAAAAGATGTATTCATGACATGTCCTCATTACCTGCCTGGTCAGTCACTGACATTTCACAAACAACCACATGAAACAACTTCTGAAATGCAACGCATGATGAATAAATCATCATGAGTGCAGGTTTAACGGGGGTTATGTTACATATTCTTACTCTTGAATCCAGAAATACTTCAGTTAACCTCTCGCTGACATTTGGAGCTGTCAACATAAAGAGACTCTATTTAAAGTCATTCTTGGTGTTTTGAGGGTTGGGAAAAGGAGCGAGATGGAGAGAAATGAGTCTGTAAAAAACTTTCCTAAATGTTGGCTGGAAAGTTGCAGATCCCAGCACGTTTCATGGAAAGTTTAAAATATGAATAATTTAAAGATGATCCATATTAATTATACTAACTTACTTCTTAATCACATAATTAATCATCAAGTGTCGGACAACTTCTACGAGCCTGTGCTGTAGTAAAAGACAGTTATGGATATTTGCTTATAGGATCATGATATCACAGAGGAAACAAACTCATGGATTACTATGTGTATATACCTTCCTACTCCATGAGATCGCCCTCAAGTTGTACCATTCACTCAAGTTTTTTAATATATTTGGAACCATTCAATGAATCTTAATGGGGAAAACCATGTCTGGAAGCTCACTCTTTAGTCAATTTATGGAAAACTTTAGGTAAAAAATAATATCCTTTGCAGAGCTGTATTTAGTCCAACCATGACGTGCTGTGTTGTAGGGAAATGCTTTCATCTAAAAACAAAGCAGTGATATCTTATGACCTGTCAGTCTACCGCTCGTTAGCATATGCTATCTCTAATCTCTCTAGGGTTAGAGAGCGTGTTATTGTTTGTGTTTGGCCTGTTAGACCTTGTGTTTTCCTGTGTACAACTCAAACAAAAACAAATAAGTTGTAATTACACAGTAATATTTTTTCTTTTTTACTTTTTTGATATTGTATCGTGACGTATCATATCGTGACCCAGGCATATCGAGGTGCAGCGTATCGTGTAAGTGTATCATCCCATCCCTAAAATCCATGTCGTCTGGGTAATGTGTTGCTCTTTTTTAACAACTGAGACAACATTGCTTCTTTTGCTTGATAATCTATTTCACGTCTTTTTAAAAAACATTCTGACAACATGGCACTGTTTGAAGAAATATCTCTATTCACATGAAAATACTGATTATGCTGTAGAGCAGCAATTGTCAACCTTGGGGTCCCGACCCTAATTGGGGTCACGAGCTGATTACTGGGGGTCGCCAAATCATTTAGGAAAAATATAAATGCGCAAAATTAATGTGGCGTCTGACCGGACGTTAAAGGACAACAAGTGATTGGTCTCAAACAGGCATTTTATTACTCAAAATCAATTACTGATTTGTATATCCGACATACGTTTCATCGATCGGGTGTTGTTTCAGCACCTCGGACAGCTAATTTTCTTTGCGTTTCGGGGGGAGGGGGGTCGCGGACAGTACTGAACGTTAAATTGTTGGTCCCAACTTTGAAAGGTTGAGAACCACTGCTGTAGAGTATATAACAGACAAGTAAGTAACACTGTAACACTACCACAGACACGCTAAAACTAGAGAAGAAGACATGGATAAAATATGTGCAATAGGAACAAACACAGCAAAAATGTCTGAATGTGCAAGTGGAAAAGGAGACATTTGTTCAGATTGTCAGATATAGAATTTCAAAAGAGTGGAGGACACGATTATATGATAAAAACTGCTCCCCCCACCACTCAAACATTTTGCTCCCAAAAATGCTGCCCTGCTTGTGGAAGTGGTATGGGAGTTGGAGCCATCAGCTGTCGGGCTTGTCTTCTTTGGAAGCATTTACCAATCATGGTTTAAGCAGCAGACATCTTCTCTACCTTTAAGGGGAAAACTTCCCGATTTTGATAAATCAGCCCAAGCTCAAAGTACCAGGGGATTACATGTGCTGAGCTCTCCCATTCTAACTTTCCAACACTCTCTCCTCCCTCTCTCTCTGGTTGTATCTCTTTTGTAATTCTTATACTCATCCCTGGTTTTTGTCTTGTTGGTCAGAACTGATTGTTGGTGTGAACAGCCTGCAGCGGTGGACCTACTTAGATGAACTGTCTACAATTTCAAATATCTGGCATTCTAGTCCATTCCTTTTATCATTGCATTTCTTATGTACTAACTTCAGAATGAGCAGCTAATGAAAACGCACCGTAGTTCTTGCACATATAACACAGTGTAACCATGACAACTACCTTTCTTGAAATTAAAAGATGATTTAGTCCTTCGTAAAGTTTCTTGAAATAACATTTGTTATGATTTGGCACTGTAAAATAAAGATTGTTTGGCTGATTGATGATATATTGGATCTGTATTTTTCCAGGACAGTCACATCCTAAATTTGACATAAAATTTTGTGTTTACCCTATCAAAATGCTACTTCCTTCATTCATAATGACTGCCCCAAAATACTGACTGAACACTGCAGCTATTAGCACAATGACCTTATGTAAGCTAATTAATTACTGATATTTTAGGGGTAAAGCATTCCCTTGATCTAACTTTCTGTAAGCAGAATTATTGATCCAAACAGTGACAACACATAGAACTGCTGTTATGTTCGTAGATTTTATCCTAAAAGTGGTGTAAGGGTAAAGATTCTCCGATATTATGGTTTGTAAACATACTGAGGTGATATAGCAAAAAACGGCTCTGTGATTTAAACCGGGCCCTGGGGTCACAAGAGCCAAAAACTGATTGTTTGCATTAAAATGTCAGTTTGTCTGTAGTTTTTATTGTAGGTGCAGTGTAAATTAAGTGGAAACTGAATACTGCAAACCCTGTGCTCAAGCTCCACACAGTGATCAATAATAGGCCAAGCTGACACTAATTTTGCACTCCTTTCGAATCATGTGAGTGACAGCTATTATATACAACTTATATTAAAATGATTTACAAAGTAGGAAGGGAAATCCTTTATATTGCAACATCTACAGTTTTAGGAAGTTCACATAACACTGAAGTTTGGAGTAATCAAATAATTATCTCGCCTTTTTAATGTATTCAATTGAATATAGGTGAAAACGAATTTACAAATTAATTATGTATTCTTGTTTTTATGTAACATTTTGCACAAGGTCTTAATTACAATTGAGGTTTGTATAATGCTCACTGTGTATGATAACAAATAGCATTTAACAATTTTGCTTATTGACAAAAGAGGGGAAAAATATTTTCTTTTTTGTGTACACACGCCATAGTGCTTCGATCTGTTTTGTCTAAAAAAAAAAATTTGGTAATAATGCTCTGACTAAACATATTTTTGGAGACTGGAGTGCATTCATGACGCAGGTAAGATGAAACAACTTCTGTTACCTTTCTAGGAACTTCCTTGTGGACGCTGGAGAGGATTTGTCAGCCCTTTTGGACAAAGTTAATGTCCGAAGTCTTGAGGAAAAAGCTTTTGGTGCTGCCATTTGACCCAAATGGAGGTGAAGCTGACTCAGAGTACGCAGTCTTGTTACGGTCTTGTAACACTATGCATGATGACACAAAATGGAATACCACACAAATGTTAAAACTAGCTTTACGTTCTCCTCTTAGTGCTTGCAGTGTTGTCAGGCAGAAATAGAGACCGCGTCTTGTCGCTATGGTGACGTCCGGTGACTTCCGTCCACGTGCTTAAACAAATCCAAGTTGCCAGACCTCAAGTGAGAAAAAAGCACCCTTGCTAACCTGTTTGGCAGTGATCATCCCCCCCCCCCCCCCCCCCCCCAAAAAAAAACACATAAAAAATCAATCAATTCTGTGTTGACAAAGGGTAATCTTTTTTTATTATTATTATTGAAGTCCTACAGCCATAAAGCATCCAAAAAAAAAAAAACAGGTGTCAATCATGGCTTTTCTGTTTGCAGTTTGCATGTTCTCCCTGAACAAAAAGTGTGTGTGGATGTGGTTGACTGTCTCTCTAGTTATTGAATGAAAAATGCATTTATGCGTGTAGAAGTATGACTGTGACTATTTGACATTGCAGAAAAAAAATGTCATCATGACAAAAACCTGGCATTTAGAAGGTTAAAATATTCAATGAATCACTTCTATTTGATTTCAGGTATTTATGTTAAGTGCAGGTGAATAATAGCTCAACTGAAGCAGAATAAGCAATACATTTATAGCTTGCTTTTAAAACCTTGTTTGTGCTTATTGGTATGAGTATGACTAATATTAGAGACAGCCTAAACAGTGAGAGGCTAAGAATATCTTGCATTCTGAATAAAAATCAAACATTAAGGAACAAGGTGTTAATCAGACAAATGTTTTGTTAATTCAGTTTATTTTTAAATCTGGTCTGTTGATAATCCTTATTGTATGGTAAAAGCCCAAAAGAAGTGTTTTAACATATCAGCCGAATGAATGAAAAAGCAACCGTCAATATACTGTGGACTATAGGCTACTTGTTCCACTTTGATCAACACCTCCATAGGAAAAAAAAAAACGTGTTGCATTTTTGAGCCCTTTACTGCCATCCTTCCATTCAGCAGGTCCCAAAACAACAATCATTTAATATTTTACTTTTTTTTTTTTTTTTTTTTTTTTTTACTGTGAGATGAAGAGTTAACCCAGTAAGATAGCAGGACAAAAACATCAGAACGTGGTGCTGATAATTACAAGTACGACCTTAAAAGAACGCCCAAAATGGCTTGTAATTAGCAGACATGGCAACACGGAAACATACGTTCTGATGGTGAGGGCAATGCACACCTTCACACAAGTTAGAGATGACAGTATGGCTTCACATGAACTTTATTCTCAGTGGGACCACTGCAAGGACACAACATACAATATCTGGTTCATCAGAGTTTGTTTGACAATTACATGAATGAGCTCAGTACGAGTACAGCAAGTTGTAGCTTCATTCTCCATCTGATTGAGAGAGCATTGACCAATAAGGCCTCTCACAGTGGAATGGCCGATATCTGTATTTTTAAAAATACGTTTAATGAATAATTTTAAGGGTTTACAGAAGTATTTACAGCAAAATTATGTTAATTATTTTTTCCCTAAAAGCGAAAAGTAATGGCAACTCTTTGACTGACAAACAATGGACGTGACAAACCATCACTTCAATCAACTTCAAGACATTTTCTTGTATCACTGAAAGGCTCTGCTCTCCCTAAAACTGAATGAAACATGTCCCAATATATGAAAAGCAATTAATAGTGTGTCGAGTAATAACAGGGACTGATGTCAAGAAAGGTTTTTTTTTTTTTTTAAATAGAAAGAGATGAGAAAAAATTAAAACAATTTATTGGCTGTTTTCTTTTGTAGGCTGAAACAGCTAAATAAAACTTCAGTTTGACTGATAATCACTAACAAGTGCCAAACTTTGAGAATCAAAAAGTTTACTTTTCAATATTTTGTTTAAGGATATCTTTCTGTTATTTTTTTAAGCTATATAAAAACAAACTGCATAATGAAATAACAGCATGCGAATGGTTGAAGTTCTTTTCTCAACTCAAAGAATGATCTTTTCCCGAGTACAGCCAGAATTATTCAATGCAGTAAGAGGGAAAAATAAAGAAAAAAAATATCACAACCCAACAGCCACTTAAATAGATGCACTTATTCAAGTATTCTTAGCTGATCAGTCACATGATCGTGAAGACAAACTTCCACCAAGGTATTTTCCACGCTTATCGAGTATGTTATTATCAAAAATGTCAAATGTCAAAAAACTTAAGAAATCTGTAAAAGTAAATCCTGATCACCACCAAAATGTCATCACTTCTTCATTGAGCCATGACCAATATCCCCTGAAAATGTAATTGGACAATTTATTGAGTTCTAAGCAAAAAAAGTGGGGGAAAAAAATTGTTAAAATATCCTTTAAAACAATTCTGAAGCTGTGTTTGGTTTCGGATAAACACCAAAATATCACCCTATCACCATGACCAACCATCCTGAATTTTTCATCCAAATCAGTTTTTTACTTTGAGTTAAGCATTTTATAAAGTTCTGAAAATACTTAAAGAGACTGTGAGGAGTTTCTTAGTAATTACAAAAAAGTCTCACTTTTAGATATATGCCTGATGGAAATACACACTTTAAGATGAGTTTTATAGCATCAAAATAGGTTATCTATAAATGCTACTCCTTAGCCTTCCGGTCCGGTCGGACAGGGCTGGACTGGCCTGGATACTCAACTTCGGGAACAAGACAATTAAAACTAGAGCAAATTTATTTTATTCAGACACATCTTAGAGCACCGGGCTGTAAGCAGCAATATATAGCCGGCTGCAAAACTACGATACTAAGTTTTCCAAAAATTGCTTGTTGTCACGCATCAAAAACTACCACTACGTAACTAGAAAGAGATACATTACCTCGTCGCTTTGCATCCTGTAAGTTGTTGAAAAAAGAAGTTGTAAAGCAATGCAGAGTTCTGAGGAAGGTCCGAACTGCATTCATTAGCATCACAACAAACACACGCTTTGGCTTGGGTCTTTTGGTGCATTCCAGTTGTAGTCAGAAGTAGGAATTTCCGAGTTCCGTGTAGAAAACTGCAACTGGAACGTCCCCCGAAGTCGGAATTTCCTACTGGGCATTCGGTGAAACCTCGCCACTCCCGAGCTAACAACAGCTAACAATAGCCTCGTAGATTGATGATGTCACTCCCAGTTCCGAGGTTCGCCGCACGTGCTCATGGGTAGCAGAGTCCTATGTCGCCGGTAATAGATTCTCCTCATAGCACCTTTAATTTATAAACTGAACCGGCTGAAATCAGTCAAAAGACATGACTTAATCAAAATAGTAAAAATGTTTGATTTTCTGTTTCCTGAATGCATCCGCTGTGCTGAGTGAATGGGACTTGAGGTTTATTCTCTGAGTAGCATCCACACTTCATTCAAGCATTTTATTTTGAGTGTTTACTTTAGGGGACCCACAGATTTATATTTAAAAGACAGTGACTTAAAAGGACTGGCTCCACAGTGTGATCACACACATACACTTCCACACGGAAACACACAATGTAATGTGCATCACTGTCAGCGTGAGCAGGCACAGAACCTCCTGCTGTAACCTTTCTGTTGGTTAGCGATACAACTGCTCATCAGGGTGTTAGCGCAACACAAGCGGGGGATGAACAGGCAGGAGGATTGATGTTATTTGTCTCCTCACACATGTTAGGATAGAGGTCACATCATACTGAGGTAAGACAAGAGAGACATAACACAATCTCCCTTGCTTTCACTCAAAGCTGTTCTGGAAGAAAATGAAGTTTTTATGAGTGTGACCTCATTTCAGAAATGAAGATACTCTTTTATGGCTGTGCACAAACAGATGGACGTGCAGACAGATGGATGGACAGTAATCTATTTTAAAGTGGGTATTTTTAGTTCTTGTGAAGCATATGGTAGTGTGAGCTTGCAGGGTGGACTTCCTTTGAATTTTTGGGGTTATTTAATGCACAAATTCAGCATCAGAGGATGAAACAATTAGAAAACGAAGTACTCAGACTCTATACATTTGACAGCAAGGACACCCAGAAATGAATCCCACTTTATTTACAGTCAAATCTATGTCATAAAGACTATCATTCTATTATAAACACTTGAGTGATTTGAACCACAAAGTCACAGCCACACTCATGCTAAGTCCTTCCCTTACAAAAGCAGATGCCCTGCTTTAAGACCCATCGCATAATCGACCTCATCTTGTTCCTGGAAGCCACTTGTCTCCACTAGCTGTCAGGGAAAATCACCGTAAAACTGTCATCAGCCTCACCGATCAGCCCCAGCCCCGATAGTAGCGGAGTCCCTTTTAGGGCAGCGGCCGCCCCTGGTATGGTAGTGCCATGTAGGCCACATCGCCCGCCTCTCCTTTTGCATGTCCCCGTACTTGACATTTGATGTTTTGTGTGTATGTCCTCCTGCAGGCCCGGGGTCACTTGTGGCTTGTGGATACCTGATGTCATTCCTCTCTTCTGCATGGGTGGTTCAGCTGACTCTGACAGTGCAATGTTTGTCAAATGTGGGTGAGAAAGTGGAGAAGGATCTGTGTGATTAAGAATGAAATAACGTCTTCTGCAATCATTGGGTAGTTATTCAAGGTCGGTGCATGTTATGGAAGCAACTGCAAAACATTTCTGAAACATTTTCTATTGTTAATGCCTTTACATTATTACTAATATTCATGGGCACATGCCCCACAAGGCATAGGTAGGCAACTGCCTGAGGCCTCATCCTTAAGGCATGGGCATTACTTTTTATAAACTATACATTTTCTCCTAAACCTTGACCTGAGGCCAGGGTTTATGGCACCATACCTCTAACACCACAGATGCATGCTAGCTAGAGCTAATTTACCAGACAAATAATAACAGATGTATTGCAGTGCTGTGCTCCATATTGTTTTCACTCATCGTAATCATTAAATGTAATCACAAAAAGTCCAAAAATCATACAGTGTCATTCTAATTACTTTAAGGTGAACTAGAGAAGAAGTAGATCTCCATAAAACTCCTCATCTCATGGGTAGCTCTCAGGCTCAAAAAGGTGGTCACCCCTCATAAAGGAAATATTAAATCAGTAAAACATTGGACTGTTTTATAGTAAAATGGCATACAATAGATGGCAAGCATGATTTGTGACAACTGATGCCACAACTTTGATGTACATTGGTTGTATTCATTATTGTGTATTCGGATATGTGAGGAGTCAATGACTCCTCACGGTCGCCTCTCTCTCCTCTCCCTCACCTTCTCTTCCTGGTCCTGTCTCGGGGGCGGAGTCTCCCGCTCTGCTCCTGGCACACCTGCTTCCTGTTCACCTGATTACCTGGTCTATTTAAGATGGCTCCTGTGGAGGATTCGTCGCGCGAGTATTGAGCTTACCGAGCTTACCTCGGTTTGTACCCGTCTGAGCCTGTTCTCATGGTTTTTGTGGTCTCTGCTTTTTGTGAGTTTTTGTGGACTTGTGGACTAACTACTTCCCTCTGCTTTTCTTCCAGCTTTTGGGTCCAAAGGACAATTTTGGTGACAAAACCTGACAGGATAACGGTAACAGTGTACTGATGGAGCATAAATGTAGCTTGCTGTGTATAAATCAATAAATCAATCAATCAGTTTATGTCACCAAGTCTTTGTGTTATTGTGAGACACTTAACAATAGAACAGGCTAAGGCCATACTCTTTTTTTTTTTTTTTTTTAGATACACATATATGCATGTATACAGTACATGCAAAATATACATATATGTACACCCAAACCCAACCTGAATGCACCATGAGTACAGCACTGGGTCACATAGGATTGTGTAGTGATTACATGCTTTTGTAGGCCAAATAGAAGTTAGCATCGCTCTGGTTCCCTTGCATGCCTACTAAAAACTCATGGGTTTTTTCATTGTGTCTCAGATCTTTGCTGATAATAACTCTGTAGCAAAAGAAAATTGTGGAAACTAATATTGTCTGCTCTTTGTGATAATCTTAAACAAACCCACTTTTCATGACATTAAAATCTTAAATATAATCAGCCAGATTAAAAAGCTATTAGAAAGCTTCTTCGGAACTACAACATGGGGGTTCGACTGAGAGGCAGTGACAATATTTCCAATTTAAAAATGTAGCAAACATTTTTTGTTTTGAAGACTTTTACATGCCTCAGCATGGACGGCCTGCAGGAGGAGAAACCCAATCAGTGCAGTAAACAAAAGTAAAGATGACAGCAGCTGAGATCGTGGGTAAACAGTTCCCCTTTAGGGATACTCACAGTCCATATGAGCTCCTTGCTGCTGCGTCTGCTCCACGTTAGAACAATCTTTGTTGGTCTGCTGCTGGCCGGCCATCAGGGTGCTTCCCGATCTGTCCGTCACCACCTCATCTGCATCTCTCACCATCATGCAGCCGTGTTTTCATCAGCATCAGCTCCTCCACCATTGTTCCATTCTCACAGTGATGTCGACTCCACCGCTGTCACAAACTTGTAGCTGCGGGCCTGTCTGTCTGTCCTTTTGGGTTTGGTGGCTGCACTTTGGTGGCGATTAGCATTAGTTGTTTTGTCTAACCTTTAAGAAAAAGCAAAGCTACACAGAGGCAGGAAATCTGACATCCCAAAACAAAGAAATTAAAGAAGTCATTACAAAAAGCAATATAATGGGTGTGATATTAATAAAAGTCTGAAAGCCCTAAAAACCAAACCAACACCACGTCAAGTTACTGCATCTTAAATTGTAAAATTATGGACAAGCAAACACAGAAAAGTTTAAGAACAATCAGAGTGGGAGCTTCTCAGACTGACAGCTTTGAGCCCTTGAGCTCCCCGTTAGGCTAAAGAGAGGCACCCTTTTCATCCCCTGAAACACAAAAGCACAACCTCACAGCTTATGGGACTGTTTTTCACAAGCACTTCAAAATAAAGAGTCAAGAAGACAAAAAGAAACTCTATGAACAAAATTAGTGGCAATGATTTGTACCTTCAACGAATGAAAACAAATACCAATATAGCCACAGATAAATGCAATTAATTAAGAATAAAAATGTGAATTCCTGGAAAATAAATCCCCATGGCCTAAAGAGCAGAGGACTGCTTTGCTCTCTTTTCAACAAATCAAAAGGTTTGAACATTGGAATCCAAAGAAGCAGGACAAGGCTCCAACTCACTCAACAGAGGGCCTCCAAGTATTTGTCCCAATGAGAAGCACAAACAAGAATATATAAATATATATATGTATATATATATATATATATATATATATATATATACATATATTGGTGTGTGCGTATGCGTAAGCCGGTGACCTCATCTCTACTTCAGTTCCACCCATTGTCTCTGCCGTCTATATATATATATATACACACACACACACACATACATATATATATATATATATATATATATATATATATATAGATATAGATATAGATATATAGATAGATAGATAGATAGATAGATAGATAGATAGATAGATAGATAGATAGATAGATATACACTCAACAAAAATATAAACGCAACACTTTTGTTTTTGCTCCCATTTTTCATGAGATGGACTCAAAGATCTAAAATTCATTCCAGATACACAATATTACCGTTTCTCTCGAACATTGTTCACAAATCTGTCTAAATGTTTGATAGTGAGCACTTCTGCTTTGCTGAGATAATCCATCCCACCTCACAGGTGTGCCACATCAAGATGCTGAACTGACATCATGATTAGTGCATAGGTGTGCCTTAGACTGTCCACAATAAAAGGCCACTCTGAAATGTGCAGTTTTGTCTCACAGCAAAATGCCACAGATGTCGCAAGCATCAAGGGAGCATGCAACTGGCATGCCGACAGTAGGAATGTCAACCAGATCTGTTGCTCGTGCATTGAATGTTCATTTCTCCACCATAAGCCGTCTCCAAAGGCGTTTCAGAGAATATGGCAGTGCATCCAACTGGCCTCACAACCGCAGACCACGTGTAACCACACCAGCCCAGGACCTCCACATCCAGCAGGTTCACCTCCAAGATCGTCTGAGACCAGCCACTCAGACAGCTGCTGAAACAATTGGTTTGCACAACCAAAGAATTTCTGCACAAACTGTCAGAAACCGCCTCAGGAAGCTCAACTGCATGCTCGCTGCCCTCATCGGGTCTTAACCTGACTCCAGATCGTCGCCAGAACAGACTTGAGTGGGCAAATGCTCACGCACGACAGCGTGTACCAGTTCCCAATAATATCCAGCAACTTCGCACAGCCATTGAAGAGGAGTGGACCAACATTCCACAGGCCACAATTGACAATCTGATAAACTCTATGCGAAGATGTGTTGCACTGCATGAGGCAAAAGGTGGTCACACCAGATACTGACTGGTTCTGAGTCCCCAGACCCCCAATAAAGCAAAAAAATGCACATTTCAGGGTGGCCTTTTATTGTGGACAGTCTAAGGCACACCTGTGCACTAATCATGATCTCAGATCAGCATCTTGATGTGGCACACCTGTGAGGTGGGATGGATTATCTCAGCAAAGCAGAAGTGCTCACTATCACACATTTAGACAGATTTGTAAACAATGTTCGAGAGAAATGGTAATATTGTTTATCTAGAATGAATTTCAGATCTTTAAGTCCATCTCATGAAAAATGGGAGCAAAAACAAAAGTGTTGCGTTTATATTTTTGTTGAGTATACCTATATATATGTATACATATATATATATATATATATATATATATATATATATATGTATATGTATATATATGTGTGTGTGTGTGTGTGTGTGTGTGTGTGTGTGTGTGTGTGTGTGTGTGTGTGTGTGTGTGTATATGTAGGGCCTTTAAACAGTCTCACAGCAGGGGAAGGGGGTTCAGGCATTCGACTGTGTATCATTTAATATAATAAACATTGTCAACACTGTTTTATTACTGGTTTAAGTTCATTAAATGTACAGTTACTGTAAAATACACTACTGAGGCATTAAGTTTATGTCTATACATTTATTTGAAACTTAGGAAACCATTGCCATTGCCTCCTCCCTCATCTCACAGTCCCACTTGGTACAGTCCAATTTGGAGCTGGTAAGATGCAATAAAGATCACGTGTTCATGAAGCGCTTTCCTGTTCAAAAAAATAATAATAATAATAAAATGAAACAGTTCATGATAATGCTAAAATTGATTTAAAAATCTTGATGGTGAAGATTTAAAAAATATATGGAGATTAATAAAAGGTTTCAGATTGAATAGACAATGCAAAAAAATGTTGATGGCTTGGTATCATTGACCTCAATAACTGATGTCAAATACAAGATTTTCTTTTGTTACAACCTACCCCACTGCCAGGGTAGGTTGTAACAAGTATGATGAGGTTTGTTGTAACAGTTAGACGGGAGCTAAACAGAGGTAACCAGGGCCACAGTGGGGATGGGATACATGGGATATAATACTTGTTATGATTTGGCTCCATGTAAAGATTGATTGACTGATTTAGGCTTGATATAGTGACATATCTTCAAAGTCTTGTTTTTATTATCTGATGTCCAATCAAAACTTGAATGTCAAAGTTTTTATGTGTCAAAATACAGTTTTATTTGGTATTATTTTCACGTTATAAATCATGGAGCCTTTACTGCTTAGATCTGGGCTGTGTATATGTTATGCAACTAAACACTTTATTTAAAACCAAAGACACTTTACAAATTAACATTTGAATAGTGTTGCTGAAGAAAGTACAGCGCATACTGTGATTGCTTAAGCATATCTTTTTATGCATTAATTGCATGTATTCTTAGCATTTTTGGTAATATTGTATTCTTATGACTTGTTTATAGAATTTGATGCTTCCCATATGTCTTGAAAAAATCTGTTGGTAAGCAGGAAAGTCTGGCTTCATTCATTTTGTAACCATCTCTGTTTTACAATCTGATATTTTGAAAGGCCACACCTAGTGCTAAAACTGTTTTTTTAACCTCAGATTGTTCTGTTAAGACAGTTTCTATATTTACGATCTGAAGCTGCTGTCTGTTTGTTTTTCCATTTGAACCAAACCATTGTTTTAAATGCTGAAGTACAATCCTTCTGGCTTCATTTAGTGTGTGTGTGGCACATGTCGGGGTCAGGCAACCTGTACAATCTCTTTGTCACTGTACAGCAGCCAGTATGACCCCAGAATCAGCCTGGCCCACTGAGCATTGATACAATCAGGGGATACCCACATAAGTAAAATCCGGTTGGTGATATGGAGGAAAAATTTAGGACAGTGTTTAAAGGTTGCCGGTTCCCTTTTTTGTGCTACAATTTCTACCAAAAGTTCATCCATCCATCCACTTCCTACACGGGGATTGGGTTACACCATGAACCATTCACCAGTGACCCCAGGTCCACATAAAGAGACAAACAGCCATTCACGCTCACATTCATACGTACACTGTGGAAACTCAGAACTAGGTGAGATTTATCCTATTTCTTGTCCAAAAAATCTCAGTGGACTTATTCTGAGGCACAATGCCCAAATATGTTTGGATTAAAATCTTATTTGCAGATATAGGAACTATTAAATAAGCTGAGTTGTTTGTAGTAAATAAAATCATCTGCCAATAAGACAAATTTACCTTGAGGGGTGTCTTTAACTAAAATGTTCTTTCCAGAGTGGTTATTAAAGCTGAAGTAAAGAGCCTCACTCTGTGAAACTTTTTTGTTTCACCGGCAGATATTTATCATTTCAAGTGATTCAATACCTATTTTTTGCCTTCTATGTCTTATACTAATACTATTTAGCTGTACTTTTCAAGTGAATATGAATTAAAGTACGTGCTTTTGATATTTTTGACTTGAAATTAGACAAACACACTTAGCCAATATCTGAGTTTTGGCAGTGTAAGGGCAATTTTAAGTGACTTCTCACCCTAATGAGCTCGTTTTTGATTTGTGAGAGGAAGCCAGAGTGCCCGGTGAGCACAGAGAACAACACAGATAGGACCTGCTCGACTTGGGAATTGAACCAGCAACCCTCTTGCTGTGAGGCATGTGCTGCGCCACCATGCCACCCAATATTGAGAGTCATATTTTGGAAATTTTTCAGCCCACAAAAGTACACATCTGTGAAGAACAGTAGGGCTTTAAGCCATCCAGATGAGGACAGGTTTGGTCTTAGATCTGTAGGACCTAAATTCCAACACCTGCTCTATCTTAATAATCAAACATTGATTTTTATCTCCGCGAAGGAGGTTATGTTTTCGGGAGAGTTTGTTTGTTTGTTTGTCTGTCTGTCTGTCTGTCTGTCTGTGAACAAAAGAACACAAAAAGTTATGGATGGAAATTTTCAGGAAATGTTCAGCATGGGAAAAGGAAGAAGTGATTCAATTTTGGTGTTGATCTGGATCACTGTATAGGAACTGTGCTGCTTGGCGGAGGTCTGCGCTCTCCAAGTGCTTTTCTAGTTTTTTATGTAGCTTTTTTATATATTTCATGTAGTTTTGCAATGCTTATTATGTTCTTAATGCTACAACAATTTTGTGTGGAACTCTGTAAAAACATAATAAATTACATTATAAAAATAAGTCAGCACAATATGTCTTTCCTATAGACCAGTATTCACATGTAAAATGAGTCAGAGTACTCTACAAATTTATGAAGCAAGACATGCATCACTATACACACTAATATACTGCAAAAATACATTACACAGAAAATGTACATATTGGAAATAAAATATTAATGTCATATCATGGTCAGAGGCACTGCCTTTTTCTTTCATCAGCATCCTTAATGGCAAAGGTACAAAAGTAATATAGGCTGTACATCGTGAAAGAAGTTTTGGTGTATAGTGTGGAAGTGAAGGGAAATATAATGATATAATGTTTTGCAAAAATATAAAGAAATGAAATGGTGTGTTGAAAACATGATCATAAAAGAAGAGCCAGCAGAAAGATCATGGGATTTAACACTGGCAAAGAAGCCAGACAGTCATTTGTACTTTATTTTCTTGCATTAGGAAAATGCTTTTTGAATCAAATCAAAACATTGAGGGCATGAGACTGTGTTGATGATTTGAATCGAGAATCCATGTATCTGCTTTTAAATTAAAATGGTGCTGCGTCTAATATAATTACTTTTTAATTGAAACCACCAACATTTGATTATCGTGAATTTCACTTCAAATTAAGTTTTATTGGACTAATCACCATCATTTTACTAAAATCCTTTCATTGGTGAATAATAATTTTACATGATGATTAAAGTGTAATATCAATGATCATGACAATGCCTATGAAAATTACATGTACAATATAAAAAAATATACAAGCAGTACTGTGTGACAAAAATGTTAATAAAAGGCAAATATGTGGTTGCAAGTTTAGAATGGTAGCAGAGGAAAATGCACCAGTTGCATCGTAAAGTGGGCGTGACAAGTATCTGTGACGCAGGCTGGTGGGCGTAGCCCGTGACAGCGGTCTGCAGACAGGTACTATTGAGCATGTCTGGCTCCAGTTACAGAGATCTGGAGATCTGTAAACTTTTGGAATGGAAAAAATACAACAATTCAGTGATATTAAACATTAATACTTGAATATTGTTATATTAAAAACAAAGATACGTAACAATTGAAATATGTTGTGTGTAGATGTTGAGTGCCCTCTAGTGGACCAACAGGACTACAGGCCATCACCTTTAGATTTTCAAATATCAAGTAAATACAATGTGCGTCTTACAACAGATACCATCAAGGTGTAGCTTCAACTCTGTAACAGTTTAAGAATAAATCATGTCGTGATAATGTAATTATTAGGAAGCATCATAACAAGAAGGTTTGAACCCCGGGTCAGGCAGAGTCTTTTGTATGAAGTTTGCATGTTCCTCATGTGCATACCTGGGTTCTCTCTGGCACTCAGGCCTCCTCTCACAGACCAAAAAATATGCTCATTAGGTTGATTGGTCAACCTTATATTTTTAGTGTGAGCATGAATGGTTTTCCATCTCCCTATGTGGTTCTGCTATTGGCTGGCGACCGTGTTTTGAGCATTCCTGAACTTTACCAGCTTTTTTTAAACCTGTTGCAGGCATCAAATTCAAATTGAATGAATATTCAAGGTGCTATGAGGAGAATCTATTACCAGCGACAGTAAGACTCTGCTACCCTAGACCACACTCGGCGACTGTTGTAATGCTGCGTTCCAGTAACCTCGGAAATGGGGGTGGCATCATCTCTGACTTATCGGCGTTTAAGTTGAAGTCAGAAAAAAACATGCCGATCTACCAGACTATTGTTAGCTGTTGTTAGCATGCCCTCCGTTGTTGTTCACAAATGTCACATGAAGAATGTGATTATTACTATGGCAGCATTTTTGTAAATATAAGTCTAGCAATACGATGTATACAGCTGATCTAGAGTGACACACCCCAGTCATAGGTGCAAATAAATTGATTATTACAGGAGCTAAATAACTGTTCACACTGGGGGCATCCATCATCGAATGTCAACTTGGGGGTGACGAGGTCTCACCGAGTTCCCAGTAGGAAATTCCAACTTCAGGGAACATTCAAGTTGCAGTTTCCTACTTGGAACTCGGGAAATTCCTACTTCTGACTACAACTGGAACGCACCAAAAGATGTGACTGAAGCCAAAGCATGTGTTTGTTGTGATAAAAGCAGCTTGGACCTTCCTCAGAACTCTGCATTACTTTACAACTTCTTTTTTCAACAACTTACAGGATGCAAAGCGACGAGGTAATGTAACTCTTTCTAGTGACGTAGCGGTAGTTTTTGATGTGTGACAACAAACAATTTTTGGAAAACTTAGTATTGTAGTTTTGTAGCCGGCTTTATATCGCTACTTACAGCCCAGTGCTCTAAGACGTGTCCGAATAATATAAATTTGCTCCAGTTTTAATTGTCTTGTTCCCGAAGTTGATTATCCAGGCCTGACCGACCCGACCGGAAGTCTAAGGAATATCATTTATAGATAACCTATTTTGATGGTATAAAACTCATCTTAAAGTGTGTATTTTGATCAGGCATATATCTAAAAGTGAGACTTTTTTGTAATTACTTAGAAACTCCTCACAGTCTCTTTAAATAGATAAGTTAATGATGTGTAACAGTATGAACATGAAATATCTTGTCTTTGTAGTGTATTCAGTAGAATGTAGAAATGGATGTGCAAGTTATTGTACTTTCTTTGTTGTTGTTTTACACAACCACATTAGAACTATGTTTTGGACACTAAAAGTTTTGATTGTTAATGTGATCCAGCATCTGTTAATTTTCTGTGAGGCAGTTTATGAAGTTAGTTTGAACATCCCTGTTTTAAATTGTAGGGGGTCTCTAAACGATCAAAATTGCCTTAGCTTAGTAAAATCGATTTGTCCTCCTCCTCTTTTTTGATTTGCTTCCATAGATTCATATCACAGACCCCCCTTTTGATAAAATCAAAACTTATTCCCACAATATTTACGTTCCCTTTTAATGTCAAGCAGGAGAGGGTCTATACGCTGCTTCCCCATGCATAATGCAGCCACTGCCATACCTTTAAGTAGGAAAAATGACAGCTCATTAAAGGTCTAACGTGAGGCTTCGGCCCTTGTGAAGCCCCTCACGCAGACTCTTCAGAGGTGTGGAGCGTTGATAGGGACCGTCTACACGGCTCTTCAAAGGATGATGACATGTCAGGAATTGAAGAGCAGAAGAAAAAAAGGGCCAAAGGGGAGGTGCGGGGAGGTGCGGGTCAGTGTCTGTGAAGTGGGCATTTTCTGAAGAGTCCCCCCTGCTTTCAGTTCAATTACAGGGTGTTTGTTGGATGTGACGCGCATGTAGAATGATTTGCTGAGCAGCCATGAATCACCTTTCGATAAAAAGTTGTAAGATGTTTTTTTTTTTTTCTAATTTCAGAAAGCTTTAATTTTTACCATGTTTGAGCTTTGATTTCTTGCCGTGCCTCTGAAAAGCAGATGCAGCACTTTGTGCAGAGAGAAAATCCTCCACTGGATGGCGCACAAGTATCTATATTAAACAGCCAAAGGTGCTTGTTTAAGTCTTAAATTAGCTACATACTATACATGCATGCTGAATGTACCATACAGCAAGGTTACCCACCGCAGCCCCCCCTTCATTCCGGATTAATCAGGATGAGACATGAGAAACCCTCAGCATATAAATGACAGACATTGAGAGCAAGTGGCGTCCTGAGGGGCCCCTGAGCTTGAGAGACATTGAACTGATTAATATGTAAACAAAGACATTAAAGTCCATGCATGTGCTCTTAATTGCGGGACACTTTTTTCCCTTCTTTGCGTGGAGTCTTGTTGCAGTGCTTGTGCACGCACATAAACACGAAGGATGGGCGTGAGTTGTCCCTCGAAAGGGAGCCCAGAGAGTCTCACTGTTTGAGCACCAGCGATCTGAGCGCTCAGTTTTCAGAGGTGCGCGAAGCAGAGAGCAGATAGCAGCAGGATGGAGCGCAAAGGTAGGTCGTGATTTCCATTTTTAGTCATCTAAATACCTGCAAAGTGTTTTATTTTTTCACCGATCATTAACTAAGAAGAGCTACAGGCAGTACTGTAACTTAATTTTACACAAGTATTGTCATTAGTTCGGGATGAGAAAACGCTTAACAGAAGCAGAAATTGTAGATTTAGAGTGAATAACTAGGAATGTGCCTTGATTTTAAAGCACTTTTTTGAGATTTCGGTATCTGCAAACAGCGACTGCCTTTGATTTGGCGCACGATGGTCATTTTACGCACATCGATTGTCCCCATGTTTAATGGCAAAACTACAAGCGGATCCTTTTCTTCTGTCGTCTGACACTGATATAATCTTCTCTTCTACCAAATTATCAGGGTTTACAACAACAATTGTCTGAACATACTCCCAAATCAACTAAGACGCACAGGAGGGAGGGGAGTCACAGCCGGAGAGTCTGAGCGTGTCAGAGGCTGTTTGGGAGAGCGAGGGAGCACCGCAAAGAGGAAGAGAGAGAGAGAAAGAAAGAAAGAGGGAGGAAGAGAGAGGGGACTAAGTCTGGACCAGGTGATCGAGTACTAACAAACCTCCAAGGGGCTGCCGGGTTCTATCAGTGTGCACGGGATCAGCGATCCAAACCATGGTGCCCGCGCGCTGCCCGGGACCCTGCGCCATGCTCGCGCTGGCCCTCCTCTTGGGATGCGGCGTGGTGGTCTGCGTCGGCCAGAACGACACGGAGCCCATCGTGCTGGAGGGGAAGTGTCTCGTAGTGTGTGACTCGAACCCTTCCTCGGATGGAGCGGTCACTTCCTCCCTGGGCATATCGGTGCGCTCCGCTGGAGCGAAGGTGGCTTTCTCCGCCGTGCGTGGGACCAACCACGAGCCCTCAGAGATGAGCAACACGTCCATGACCATCTACTTTGACCAGGTCAGATCCCCACTTAATTTGACAGCTTAATCATGTAAGAAAAGTTTCATTTTAATTAGATTTCTCAGCACTGCTCGGGCGCGGTTTTGCTCCTTTTCCTCTAGACAACATATGTTCCATTTGTGCTGTGGGCGAGAGGAACTTGTTTAAGGTCACGTTTCATTGATTTCACGTCACTGATCACGCTCTGTGTGATCAGTTGCCTGTTTTTCTTTAACCTGAGGAGAACTTCTTTTTCTTTAATCCGAGAAGGGCTTCATTTAATGCTGTGCGTAATTGGCGCGATGTAGAGACGCTCTGCCAAAACCAATGATCATCCATGCGGGATCATTTGACATATGGGTTCTAGGCCTCGGCCGCATTGACATGTGCATTGTGTTGCATTTGCTCGGATGATTTAATAAGTTTTCACGGCTGAGGTCTTCGCACAGCGGCCTGTGAGACGCATGGAATTGGGAAGGATCCCAAAAACATGCGACTGAAGTGCAGCCAAAAAGATTTGGCGTGACAGAATCAGTATGAATGATACGTCTCTCCGTATTCACTGTGCAAACAATACATTACTACAAAGGCAGCTGAGGGGAAAATTGCCTAATAATGCGCTTTCTGATTGTACTCCTTTTTTCTCACAGGTTTTAGTGAACATCGGCAACCATTTCGATCTCAAAGCAAGTGTTTTCCAAGCTCCAAGGAGGGGGATTTATAGCTTCAGTTTTCATGTTGTGAAGGTCTACAATAGACAAACTATACAGGTAAGAACATCATCAATTGTGGCCATTACTGGATGATTTTTAGATAAAGCCTTTATTCAGTTCTGCCTTCTTTTCCCTGCAGGTGAACCTGATGCAGAACGATTATCCGGTTATATCAGCCTTCGCCGGCGACCAGGACGTAACGAGGGAGGCGGCAAGTAACGGAGTACTTCTGATGGTGGAGCGGGAGGACCGCGTTTATCTGAAGCTGGAGCGAGGCACCCTCATGGGCGGATGGAAATATTCCACCTTCTCAGGCTTTCTAGTCTTTCCTCTATAATCTAATCTGCGATGATCCTCGTCGCTCTCCTCGGACTGTCCTTCTAGGTTGAGGAACAAAAAAGAAAAACAGCAGAAACAACAACAACAACATGCCATTTATTTTTAACTTTAATCAAAACTGTCAGCCAAGGAAGCCGACGAATATCTGTATACCTACACTCGTCCACTATCTAGTCAATATGAACGTCTCCTTGGAGTTTCATATATCCAAATCCATCAGTCAACTTTTACGCTATCTGGATGATTCAGCGTAATGATCGGGCCAGTGGTGCGCGCTTGTCGGGTATGTGGATTTTTCTTGCTTGGGAAAACAAACTTTGCCAATAGACAAATGGGTGAATCTTGGCAAAGTCGGACATAAAAGATGAGGAGAGGAAGAACTGAAGTCCCGGACAGGCCGACTGTGTTATGCTCTATTTTATGTTTGTATAGCCTTAAAAGAATTTATGGTTTCCGTCCAAGTGAAGTTTATGGAATAATGGACAACCAGAGAAGAAGTGCTCTCACGCCCAAGGCATTTTTTGCACGAGTGGAAGTTTTTACTTTATGTTTTTTGTGCTGTCAATGGTGTTGCGTTTGGATGCTGAACATATTGAATAATAAGCCAAATGTAGGCCGAAGACGACTTTATTTAAAAAGAGAAAAAAAGGCGACATATTTCAGCCACCGGAGACGACTTATAGAGCCCTTTTATTAAAAAAAGATTATTCTATCATTTATAAAAGTACATATTATCACATTATTGTGTGTTCTACATTTCGGAATCTGCGTAGCTTTGACTGATTTAATGTTCAGTGACGTTGCTCACCAAATGTACATTGTGGAAATAATAGAAGAATCCCTATATGTCCCGCTTAATAAAAGATATTGTATTGTATAGGCTAAGCGCATTTATCACTGTTTATTCACATTACTTTATACTGTGAGGGGAGCAGACGAAAGAAAAGTGATTATTTATGAGAAGTAAGAGTTTTTAATTGAAGCTACACGAAAGCAAGGGCCTCAGAGAGTGAGCAGCTGGCTTGAGTCGCTGTCCGAGGTGCTGAAATATACAATCCTTATGTGTCCCAGCAGCAAGTGTGTGACAAGGAATAAAAATAACACACAAATGTTCAAGAGAATACGGATTCTTACATCTTTTAATTTCGAATGTGTGTTTACACTTTGTAAATTATCGATATTTTTTCCTCAAACCCATTTTGGAGGGAAACAAGGCACGGTGGGCGCGCCTTTACGCAGCGCTAAGAAGTGAAACCACGGCAAAACGCTCTCTTTCATGAGGCGGAGGCGAATTAAAAGTTAAAACTGTAAGTATGAAGAAATAGCATCAACTTTGAAGAATTCTATTGTGGCAAAATCCGAAAATGCTTTAAAATTACCGTGAAACTCCGCCTTGTGGTTTTGTTTTTGATACAATTGTCGCGAAAGTGTACGGAAAATGGATCTTTTTAGCACAAGCACACTTTGAATCTGCATTTCTGTCGTATACACACTCAGGGTCAGAGGACCTCACATGCCCACCCCAAACTTAAAGGCAAGATCTAAGCCACAAACAACCAGATTAAAGAAAACATAAACTCCTAAAATTAGATTATAGCTCAAAGTTATAGCTCATTTGCTGATTCAAAATAAAGCTCATTGTCACACCAAGAAAAGGCACATTTAACTAGTTTTATCGAAGGCATCAAGCATCACAATGAGGGGATTCTTTGCGGGAAACACATAATTTCAGAATTAGTGATGGCTGGTCCTACACAGGGATGAAAAGAGCACAAGAACATCACAGTTACTTCATTGTTATTTTAAAAAGTGCAGGTAAAAGTAGCTCACAAATCTACCCATGAAGCACAGAGGGCTCTGAGTACATTCTCTGTGTTGTGCAAAAAGGACAACAAGATAGGAACCTCAAACTCAATTCTTTTATTTGATTTGATTTAATCCACACTTCAGTCCACAAAAGAAAAGCACAGGTTAAAAAGGTTTGAAGTAATGTTAAGTTATTTGTCCAAAAAGTTTATAATTAAAACAGAAATGTGGTGTCTAGTCATCACGTTTTACTCAGATTCTGCAAGAATTGTAACAAAAAGGAACATGTATTTAAGATGCTTAAATAATGATAAAAAAGCTGCCCAGTCGCAGTAATGTGGGTAAATGTTTGTGTTATCTTTCACCAGTGTTCTTATGATGCACCCTCACCCCAAAACTTAACCCAAGGCTAGATCTTAGCCACAATCAAACAGTTCAATTAATTATAAAAATGAAAACTAAACTGAAATCAGATTTCCACGTACAGTAAAGCAAATGTTGATTTAGAGTTTTAGGCTGAGTAGTTTCTACAAAAAAATGAATTTAACCCATATTTTAATTTTTTTTAATCTGGGCTTAACATACAGTAGTTCTTCATAAATAATAAACAGTCTTACAAATAAACACTTAATCGCTAACATACTTCTTTAAACAGAGTAAAAACAAACATTTTGATACCATAGTCATTAAAACCCCGCAGATTTTACGGTTAAATTACTTGACTTTTTGTGTTTATTTTCAGTCTTCTAAAATCCCCACGAGGAAACAGCACGCTGTCATTCAATGTAAACACACTTAGGTCAGGGTTAAACACACACACACGCACACAAACACTCAAACCCACACACAAACAGGAGAGTGAAGGGCCACGTAATGAAACAGTTGGATGAGAGATGCTTCCCTTGCTCCAGGGCACCTCAGCAACACTCAGGAAGTGACCCAGTAACTCTTCAGACAAAATTCCAAACAGGGTTGAAACGTCAGTCTCGAGGCGAAAAATGAAATAAAAACTCTGTGAAAAAAGAAGCCAAACATTCTAAAGTTCGCTCAGAATATGTGAACTGGTGGTGTCTGGTCTTTTTGAGTGATGAAGTGAATTCATGCGACAGATGATTTTAACCTTTTCTTTTTTTTTTTCGGAAAACCCATTTGCTGGATCAGCCATTAACTGATATGGGTCCTAAATGTAATCAACATTAGTTTTTTAAAATTTATATATATCACAAACGTATCTGTGTAAGCGTGGACATTTCTGACAATGTGCTGGTATTTGTACGTGATTATTTTGCATTAATTGCAAAAACAAGACCTCAGGTGGCCTCTATGTTGCTAAAATATAAACAAGGAACAGTAAGATTCTTAAAAAACAGCTTGTCTTGTCCATAAAAGTTCTGATTTTACAGTTTAATTAATCGATTCTTCGTGTTCGCTCAGCTGGGTTTATGTTCTTCACTTGTATTTTTTAAACAGAAAACAATCACTTGTAATATTTTTTATTCTAGAGTGTCATCAGAGTGTTAGGAAACATGAGTTTAAGATTTTAAGAATTTTTTGGGATTGTGCTGGAAAACAGAAAGAAAAAGTGAGGAATGATATGCAGAAAAGAGGCCACAAACTGCTACCTGCATCAATGACAGCACCCTCGAGGCTCTTAACGCCTCATTAACCATTCTTTTCTACCTAAAATTATAGCTCTGTAAACTTATTTTTTTATATATGTATAATGAAAGTGTTGTTTAAGAAAATGTGAGGGATAAGCATGGGGGGGTTTTGTTGGTGGGGCCGCGATGGAATCTATTCATAGGGCCTAAAATGTCTGCTGATGCCTCTGCTTGGAACTCCCTGTTGAGCTGAGCATGAAAAAGTGATACACTCCACCATCAAATCACCTTTTAAAATCATTTTTATTGATTACATCTGGAAAGACACATATTCCATCAGACTGTTTCTGATGATGAACTGAAGGCCAATTTATTGGGTACACCTTGCTAGTATGCAGTTGGACCCTCTGTTGCCTTCAGTAGTGCTTTGATTATTTATGGCATTGATTCAGCAAGATGCTGGAAACATTCCTCGGAGATTTGAGTCTATGTTGACATGATAACATTAGAGTTTCTGGAGGTTTGTCTATTGCATGTCCATGTAAACAGGTGCTCCATACAACTGACGTTGTTACTATGGAGCCCAAGAAGAAACAGTTTAAGATGATTTGAGGTTTGTGCCATGGTGTGTCATGCTGCTGGAAGTAGCCATCAGAATACAGGTACTCTGTGATTATAAAAGGACAGACTCTAGTCGGCTCTGGCACTTTAAAAGTGTGCAGAGAAAATATCCCCCACAAGCGTTGTTACAAGCTTGTTGTTACAAGGCAGGATGGATCCATGCTTTCCTGTTGTTTATTAAAAAAAAAACTCTGAATCTATAATCTGGTTGTTCTTCCAACATTTTTCCCAGCCCCTTACTGAATAATTCTGGGGAATCTGTGTGAATTGTGGCCACAGCTTTCTGTTCTTAGCCTACAGGAATGGTGTGGGTGTGGTCTGCTGCTGCTGTAGCCCATATGATTCAAGATTTGTCATGTTGTGTGTTCAGAACTGATGCTCTACATACCTTTGTTTAACAAGTGGTTACATGTGTGGTACTATTTCATTTGTATCATCTTACAGCAGTCTGGCTGTTCACCGCTGACTTCTGGCATCAGCAACATGTTCTTGCCCAGAGACTGGCTGCTCACTGGATATTTTCTCTTTTTAAAGCACTGGGTGTGTGTGGAAATTCCAGTAGATCAACAATTTCTCAAATACTCAAACCATGCCTCCTTCAGAGTCACTAAAACCCCCTTTCTTTTACATGTTGGTGCTCAGTTTGACCTTACCAACATGCCTAGATGCACTGAGTTGCTGCCATGTCAGCTGCTAATTACCAATTTGTGCTAAGAGGCAGTTAAACAGATGTAAATAATGAAGTGGACAGAGTGTGTTTGTAAACCCAATATTGACAAAATTATAGCTGACAGAGCTTTGTGCTTCTGGTGCCCCCTCTCGGAGGGCCCGGACCCCTAAATGATTTCGAAGGGTGTACCAGATTTCCTTTTTATGATTTTTTTGTTGGAGTACCACTCACAAGTTAAGCCTTTAAAAGCCAGAAAACACAAGTTATTGCAGGAAAATTCTGTTTTTTTTTAACTGAAATGTTTTTTTTTTTTCATTTTCTACTAACATCCCCCAAAATCCTCAAATTTATCATATCCATTTTTTTTTATCTCATTTGATACGATATACATTTTTCACAACTGATATGAGGACATGTTTATCAGTTATCTGATTGTATTCAGAAGTTTTTTTTCGTCATTTGTTGATCATATTGATACGATTGGTGTATCATAAAAGTATGTATCAAATATGATGCAGCAGGCTTTTCGAGGTTACAGCATAAGGAGGTCCCATTGACCAATTAAAAGCCAGTACTCTGTCCACAGTAAAGGGCTTTTTGCCTGTTTTGAACGGTTACTTAACCATGTAAGGCCCAAGACCGTAGAGTATAGCCAGAAAATTCTAATTTTCTGGAGTTGAAATGTTTGTTTCACTTTCTGCTAAAACCCATAAAAATCAAAATGTCCATGTAATTCAACATATAGATTCTTTGTACATACATTAGGTGTTTTTGGCAACTGATAATCCATTTGAGGACATTTTTGTCATTTATCTGATTGTATTCAGATGTTTTTTTGTAATTTGTTGATCATATTGAGTACAAAGGGATATTATAGAAGTATATGATACAATTGGCTTTATAGGGTTGAGTTGGGCCTGGGGTCTGACCTTTGGTTTTAGGACCCTATTGAAAATAAAGACCTGTAACTGTCTTTATTTTTGCAAATTTGATGTGAGACCAGAGGGTCACAAGGCAAACTGTTTTCACTAATGCTTCATTTTATTTGGAAAGGTAACTTCCTGTGCATCTTGGGAGCACCATTGCATTCTGGGATATTTGGAAGGCTCTGAAGCTTGTATGTTTCTTCACAAGTTCATCTGGAGGAGAAGATTTTGAAAGAAAACTAAACAACTGTCGCTGGTGAATACAAAACATAGCTCCTTAATTAGTTTGCAGAAGGGGACGGGGGATATACAGCAGAAATAATGAAGTTTGGCGTGAAGACTATTTATTGCGTTCTCACTCAAGCTTAAAACAAAAGAATTTAGGCTGCAAAGCCTCCCAAAAAATCCTCTCATTTACATTTTCCTTCGTTTTTTAATCAACAAGTTCTTTAAGTGGCACGATGAAGGCCATTTGTTGAACATCTCAGCATCCAAATAGGAAGTTGCTCTGAGAGGAAACTTCTATTTAAAACAAAGCCACCGTGACTGCAGTAATAAAAAATATAGTTTAAGAGTAATGGAGAAAAGCTGCCAAAAGAGTTAAGAGTCTTATTGTTTTACTTTATAATAATCCTGCGCTTGCTGGGACAAAAATACATTAAAATGTGAAGCCTCGTTGGTTGTGGCTAAAGGAAAAATATCCATCATCTGCTCGGCACTGTAAGACTTTGCATTTATAATTGATGACATCATACGTGTGAGCATCTGGAAACTTGAATTTCATCCCCCACCTCCCTCCACGTTGTTTTTTTAATCATACCTTCATCTTCTGTGTAACATAAAAACAACAGCTGAGAACAAAGAGCCAGAGCTGCTGATGCCAGCATCAGTGCTGCACAGAGGCACACAAACTGCCAGCCAATCAGGGTGATTTGGAGAGTGGATTAAATTGGCCTATAAAGTGCTAATTGTGCTCATAGTGGACGGAAAAATGCTGCTTCCAAATGGTTCCCTCAGATCATTAGGATAGTCGTCAAACACCAACTCAACAACTTGGAATGGAAAAATGCAGACTCTTTGGGGTTAGAGGAAACCTTCAGTTATGTCTGGATTACCAGAGTTTATCAGAAGAGACGTTTTCTTCTTTTACCTTTTTATTTTCTATGTGATTCAAATGGAATTTTTTTCATTTTGAAGCTCCTGTGAGGCATTTCTGAAAGTTTATTGGGTAGACTCAAATTCTTACAGATATTTTTTTAATGGAGTACAGAAGCAAGAAAGGCCACCAGTATTTAAATGAACTTTTTATGCTTGGAACAACATGAAGATAGGTCGCCGTCAGGGGCAAGCTTTTCATAACATTTTCACTTGCAAAGACTTTTGATGAGTGATTTATTTGACTTTGAATAAGGATGGACATTTGATAAAGAACAAGGTCACATGCGTGGGATAAAGACTGGATAGAACTTTGAAGCTCTGTGTTGTCCACTAGGGGTGCCAAAAACAAAATATTTCTCATGGAAGCTTTAGGTCAAAGTGAATGTGGGGGATTATTTGAAATAAATTATAAAGCAGACCTAATTCAAAATATGTTTTATGTTTTGTTAAAGAACAAATGAGCATCAGCAAAAATGTAGATTTTTTTCTGTATTTTCTTTCTAACATCTTAAGATCACTTCCAGGATGAGCATTAACCCTGTAAGGCCCAAGACCGTAGATTATAGCCAGAAAATTCTAATTTTCCGGAGATTACATTTTTATTTCACTTTCTGCTAAAATCCTACAAAATTCAAAATGTCCATAAAATTCAACATATAGATTTTTCTCATTTGACACATTAGGTGCTTTTGGCAACTGATAATCCATTTGAGGACATTTTTATCATTTATCTGATTGTATTCAGATGTTATTTTGTAATTTGTTGATCATATTGAGTAGATAGAGGTATTATAAAAGTATGTATCAAATATGATACAATTTGGTATAGGGTTAATATGCTATGGCCAACACAGTAACAAACAGGGACTTTCCGATAGTCCTGCAGCATATCTCGAGCAAAGTGGAGTGCACTGCCGCTCCAGCCACAAATCACTTACAGCCCTGAAAACATACAAACTGCAAAGTCATGCAGGTTACCAGATAACAGTGAAGCTGTTCCCCCTGAACATCACAAATTATCCTACCTTCTGGGCTAAAGCTAGCAGACACTGAGGGGTAATGTGGCGGGTAAAGGACTGATTACATTAGCCAAATATTAAACTTCTCTTGACGAATGTAGGAATGTTCATACACTGAAGTTTTTCCTTCAGTTTTTCATCAAGTAACATGAACATTGACAAACATGTTGTGCAGTTATCTCAAGTACACTTCCCCCTGCTGTTAGCATTAGCTCACAGCAATGAGCAAAATATAATACTGTATGGTATTAAAATACTTGCATTCCCATCATCAGGTTTGGCAACACATCGTTGGTACTGAACCTGGATTCGGGAAAAGTCTAGTTCCCAGTCCTGTGTTGAACTGACTGAAATTGAAGAAGCAGTTGGACGTGAAGACATATACAGACCAACTGCAGCTGCTCATTCCCTTCAAGAATAAAATTTATCCACTGGGCCCTTTGGTCCTCTGAGGCTGGTAGCCTATATGTGAAGATATAAGTGTCTGTTTACATCCAACAACCGAGCAGTGATGGGTTTTGAGTCTAGACATGGTGTACGCTGATCTCTCACTAATGGTGATTCCAACAATGGTGACACTTGGCACAGAAATTTCTCAGGCCATGGGGGTAGGGATACTCAGGTAGAGATTGGCTTATCCAAATGAAAATGCTTGTTATGTATCAGTATATTCAAAGACTCAACAGCTCACCACCTTCAAACAGTGATTTTTGTATAATATGTCCCCTTTAAGAAAAAAGAATGGCATTAACACAAGTACCAGCATACCAAAATGTGCTCAGAAAAGTTTGGTAATGTTATTCCAGTCCATATTTCTCCCCTTTAATAGTAACAATTGGTATTGTGTTCTAGATCGTGGGAAGCCTGATTAGTCCTACAACTAGGTTAAACTTACTATCCTGGAATATGCAACATGTCTAAACATGTGGGGGATGCTCCCCAAATTGTGCCAAATCCCCTCTTCCCCTGGAAGAAGCTTACAGTTCCTCAGTGATGTGAGGAACCGGTCGTCTTTGGGTGTTGTCTTCCTGGTACGCCCGTTTAGTTTGGAAATGGTACCAGGACTGATACTGAGTAATTCTACCACTCCGCATAATATCTGAACACCAGCCTCCTTTTGCAGAGGATTTTGGCACTTTTTTGGGTGCTAGTCACACAGATAACTTTGTTTACCATTCTACAAATTGCACAGTCCTTGTATCCTGTTGTAAAGGTGACTAATCAGGATTTTCAGAGATGTGAAAAACAACACCATTTGGCCTAATTAAAGGGAAAATTGTTGACCAAAATAACATTTTGAATCATTTTTTTAGGTGTACTTGATGTGGTTTTAATGGCTGAGACCAAATGCCAGGATTTCGTCATCGGAAACAGCCTTTAAAAAGATTATTTAACCATTTGATGGCGTTTGAAGAAACTTTTTGTTGGAGTGTATAACCCACATGGGTACGCAGTAAAAAGAAGCACAGCATGAACAGGGACTTTGATCACAGGAGAGTCAAAATTGTACAACAAAAGAGAACTTTCAGCCTTCAGTTCATGTGAGGCATTTTGGCAAATTTTAAAGCAAAAATCAAATTAAACTGAAATACAGTAATACTTTGTTATTTATTTGGCTAGAAACCACATGGAGTGCAACAGTTGTCAGAAAAAGTGCTATACTTATATTTTCTACAACAAATACTCTTCAAAACTGAGACACTTTGACAATCAAAAATAGCATAAATAATTAATAAAGAAGAAATCTGGTCTTCTGTTTCACCCATAGGAAACAGACCCGAGGTGAACATTTTATTCACAGGGGCTTTAAGCATCAAACCTTGGAAATTAAAAGATTTATTTTATTGTTTCTTTAGCATTTTTCAGTTCAATTCATAGGAAGTGCAGTGTCAAAAGTGAATGCAGAAACAGCCTGTTTTGCATTGCATTGCAAACATTTTGAAGAGCAATACAACTGCAAGAAGTTTATTATTATTTGTTTCTTGGCTTGCAAAACATTCATATTACATGTAAAGGGGGAAATAATCAACATTCAGAGATACCTTTTTGGTCCATATGGGATGCTAAAACTAAAAACATTTTAAGCAGGTCGTGAAACTGAAATCAATACACGTGTATTTTTATGATCTACAAAGGCAATAAGACCTTATGTGTGAGATGGAATATTTATTTTCTTCTCACCTCCCATAGGGAGGTATCAGAAACAGTCTGTTCTTTAACATTTTCATACCAGGGGCCAGATGTTACAAACTGGTAGAAGATTTTCAATTTGCCATTTTTGTACCTGAAACCAAGACCACGGTAAGGTTATAAAGAAAAATAATTTAGAATAAGATTCCTCACAAAAAGACTAGTACTGCAATGCGAACACAAACCTCTGTAAAGGCATTTCTAACATTGTCGGTTGAGTTAATGTCAATAATGAGGCAAACTGCCCTATCTTACAATGTTAGTAAATCCTTTAAAAAAAATGAAAGTCAGTGTCAGATTACCACTGTAACTTTATCACCTTTTCCTTGTGCCATGAACAATATTCCCTGGAAATGTCCTCAGTCTCTGTTAAACTTATTGAGGTATTGGTCAAAATTTGTAAAAATGCCCAATCTGTCAATCAATACTTAAAAAGAAAATCCTAGATCCACATTCAGATTTGGATTACCACCAAAATGTTATCACTTCTTTATTGTGATATGAAGATTAGTTCAAAATTGTATTTAATCTGTTGAAAACATGGAAGTATGAGCAAAATAGTGGAAAACTGCCCTATCTTGCAGTATTGACAAATTAAATTCTTGGATCCACATCAGCATTTGGATTACAACCATGGAAATCTTACCATTCCTTCTTTGTGCCATGAAAAACATTCTCTTTTAATGTCATGAAAATCAGTTCATAACTTTTGAGTTATCCTGGTCACAGAATTACAAACGCTTAAAACTTTAAGTTCCTCTGGTTTGAGCAGGTTCTATAACAGACTAAAGTTATTGCTAGCATAATGACACAATATTTTAATTAGATTATCTTTGCGCCTGAAACAACAGGTCAGAAGATTGGTGTCGGAGATGGCTTTTTTCTTTGTGTTGTTTCACGCAACAATCTAGGAAATGTGATAAATATGCCAAATCAAAAGAAATTGGATGAGACACAGTGTTGAACATTATGATGTGCTCACTCACAGGAACAATACAGCCAAATACTGAAGGTCCTGCTTTGGCCACAAGGGACGTCAAACTTTACATCAACAGAGAAATCCACACAGGAGCTTTAGTTCTGACATTTTATCTTTACCTTCAATAAAAAAGGACCTCAGTTCTTGCCTTAGAGTTTAATTTGTCTGGCCTCATCTAGAAAGTCTTTAAATACTGGCTCCTTTTTAGTGGAAGCGCAGATGGCGTTTTATTGTCCTTTAGGCCTCATGCATGCCATTAAAAAAACTTTTCGGTGCAATAAAAATGCCTCAAACTCCTCTGGCCTTTCTTTTACAGTTTTGGAGGATTTTTTTTTTTCTCTTAAGAGATCCTCTTTTGGTCCTTTAATATGCATGACTCCAACGCGCAGCATGTGCAGGAGGATCACAGGGCGGCTGCACCTGCGAGACTCCATGCATCAGAATCTAAATTATGTAAGAGCATCATCAGACGGGTGTCATCTTCGGCTGTAGACTCCAATCAGTTTTCCATTAATGAGGTTGTTTTAGAGCGTGAACACCCACGCAGGCTTTAACATGGATGCATAACCATTAGGTACATGCACACACACTCATATACACACAGAGTAATCCCTGCTCATTCAGCCCTGAACAAAGTGGCTCATGTTGAGGAAACATCTAAAAAGAATCCTCAATAAAAAAGAAAACATTCAAATCATTTAAGAAATAAGAATTAACGTGTTGATTTAAAAGCTGTCCTCTGAACATCAAGGCAGCTTTGTCATTCCTCTTGTAGTCTCCAAACATTTAATTACGTCGCCTTTGCGTCTTTTCTGAAAGGCGATTTGTTCAGTTTTAACGAGGATGATAGTTGGCAGGTAGAGTGTCATCTCTTCTTGTTTTTCTCACACGTTTGCCGGGAAAATAGATAAATCAGTTGAGTGAACGAGATGAATGCCAGCTTCCTCCTCCTCACCTAAAAACACAATTTATCTCTTTATTTCAGTAAATGACAAGTCTGTTATGGAAGAAAAAGGCTTTATGTCATTGAATGTTGCTGCTGATTTTAATTTAAGGGAATCTCTCAGTGAATGTGCATTTGAATAAGAAATCAAAATTCAAAATGCACCATTTCGTTCGTTAGTGTAAATTCTTAAGTCAGTGCCAGGTTGTCTGTAAGCAAGATTAAGCAAAAACTTCAGGACAGATCTTGATTAAAATTTCAGGAGATGTTGGCAATGGTAACTTAAAAATGATTAGACTTTGGTGGTGATCCAGACAACCGCCATTAGCAAACAATCATTTTTGCTTAAAGATGCTATGAGGAGTTTCTAAGTAATTACAAAAAAGTCTCACTTTTAGATATATACCTGATCGAAATACACACTTTAAGATGAGTTTTATGGGTTAAAATATGTTATCTATAAATGCTATTCCTTAGCGTCGTGGTCAGGTCGGACAGGGCTGGACTGGCCTGGATACTCAACTTCAGGATCAAGACAATTAAAACTAGAGCAAATTTATATTATTCAGAACGTCTTAGAGCACCAGGCTGTAAGTAGCGATATATAGCCGGCTACAAAACTACAATACTAAGTTTTCCAAAAATTGTTTGTTGCCACACATCAAAAACTACCGCTACGTAACTAGAAAGAGATACATTACCTCGTCGCTTTGCATCCGGTAAGTTGTTGAAAAAAGAAGTTGCAGAGCAATGCAGGGGTCCGGGCTGCATTCATTAGCATCACAACAAACACACGCTTTGGCTTGGGTCACGTCTTTACGACAGTCGCCACGCATGCTCATGGGTAGCAGAGTCTTTATGTCGCCGGAAATAGATTCTCCTCATAGCACCTTTAATAACTGTCTAACTAACAATCAACATGATTCTGAACATTAGTGTGGAGTTTCAGGGTCAAGTAACACCTACTTCAAAGTTTCTCCACAACATGGATTTTTATCTCAGTTTTTAGAAATAGTGTTCAGTTCCTCCTTTAATCAGCTAGAAAAATGATTAAAGGAGTAATATCTCTGATTGATGCCCTATGGCTATGTGCTGGTGCATCTGGTGGGATCTCACCTCAAAGAGTTGCTTGTGGTTGGATTGTGGTCCTTTTGTGGAGAGCTTATATGTTCTCCCTATGTATGCATGGGTTTCCTCAGGGGAGGGGGAGGGGGTTGCAAACAGCTGTCTCTGTATGTCAACCCTGTGAGTGGCTGGTGACCAGTACATGGTTTATTTTTTACTCTCACAAAATGTAGACGTCAACCTCCTGCAACCCCTAAAGTGGAAAAGATACTGTAATGGATGCTGTAATGGATGGATGGATGGATGAAGTTCAGAATTCAGATTTTCTTTGTGGTCATTTTAAATGTCACATGAAGAGAGCAACAAATTTCATTTCAGTTCAACTCCTCCAAGAATATACAAAAGACAGTGTCATAAAGGGGGGACAGGAACAGGGAGAGTGTCGAGTCACCAGCAAGAGCGGTGCCCCATTTGCTTAGATGAGAAAAAGGGATGGATGGATAAAGAAAGCCCGAAAAAGGTAACTGATGAAAACCTTTTGGATGTTTACTCTTTCTGGAATGTATATACCAAAGTAGTTCTATGGGCTCTAATTTCTTAGACCAGGCGCAAGCGCAGGCGCACCTGCCCTGTGCCGGCCTTCACCGTGCGCACAGGGTGTGACCGGCGCACTTTGCAAGTTTCCTGCAGTGCCAAGAGAGGCGCACTCAAGGCGCAGAGGAGCGCAGAGGGGCGCAGAGGGGCGCAGAGGAGCGCGTCCACGCCCACGTCTCTGCCTCTCCGCGCAAATGTCAGAGTAGGAGGAGAATAGACGTGAGTGGGATTAACACAGCCGATCGCTGTCTTCACCAATCAAATGAGCGCCTCTCCTCGCCTTTAAATGCGCTGTGGCCGAGGCGCAGCGTCTGATTGGTCTGAATGATTCCTGCTGGAGACGGTCAGAGCTGCTGTCATTCAGCAGCTGGGAGAACAGACTGGCCATCGGTGTGCGCATCTGAGGCCCAAAGGGCGTCACCGTGTGGGCCAGCTCCCAGGACAGATGTAATCTGTTCCTTTGTCATTATAGGAGTACAAAATTAAGAGACAGTTACACCGCAGCTGGCTTATCCATTTATAATGCTTGTGATCCACCTGCACTCCTGGTTTGTCATCGCCAAATAGCAGAGCCTTTATACTGTATACTCTCCCGGTGTCTCTGCCTCATCCTCCTTACAATAATGTACTCCATCTTTTTAGATCACGTTAAAAATAAAGACTAAAATAGAGAAATATGGGAAATCACAAGTAAATCCTGAGTGACATACATTTATTTTATCTCCTTTTTCTTCGTCTTTTTTCTCCCTCTTTTCTTTGAATTTAATGAAATGAGAGAAGCCAGATATATACTCAGTATCAGATGTTAAGGCTGTTTATTGTTGACTTCCAGATGCCGTCAGGTTAAGTTTCCATTATGACAAACAGCTTTAATCCGACATCAGATGTGATGGGACAGTTAATATAGACACAAATGTATATGCTGGTTCAGACGGTTACATTAAATAGTGATTGCTGTGATTGTTTATTGCATTAAAATGTGCCTGACACTCTGGAAACCTGCCTCTGAGGCTTTGTTGACGTGTGCGCACATGTGCGCCTGTCACCAAATTACAGCTGCGGAGGGTGCGCTCCGCTTTGCGCCGAGAATAGACCAGGTTGGAGCTGGCGAGCTTTCAGCGCACTTTCTGCACTGTTTTTGGCACAAAATTGTCACTGCGCCAACATGAATCTGCCGACACCTCCCCCTGGTGCGCCGTCAACTCCCCCTGGTGCACCATCACACCCATCTCTGTGCAGACGGTCCACCAAATTGGCAAATTGGCAGCGCACGGCGGTGCGCCGGACGAAATTAACACTGCGCGGGGTGCGCCAGGCTTGCGCCCCCTTCGCTGCGCCACAAAATTAGGGCCCTATATGTTTCTCCTTTTATCAAGACATATCCCAGATGTCCTAGAATTTTGAAAGTTTCTGCCCCAAAAGTCTTCTCTGGATGCTGGCATGCCCATAAACTCTCAGTTTGACCCCTGCTCAGAACAGACTGTTTTTAAGGAAGTACTCTGGAGATATGTCTCCATTAAGAAGTGGATGTTTCTCGAGCTTTACAGCACCGTGCTTTCATGTTTACTGTGGCTTTACCGAAATGCAAAAGATTTCTTCTGATATGGCTGCCTTTGGGCTGCCTTGTCTGGGGGAGGTGGCTTAACCCCTTATGACATCATTTAGAGAGGGTTTTAAACAAACTGTTTGGGCACACATTTTCTGAAATATGGAGGTATCAGCAGAGGAAAGGAGGAATTCTCTCATGTTGAGGGGGTGAATGGAGACGGACTGTGGACACATATATTTTGGAAAAGCATAGAAGTGTTTATTTCACTACTTTAGATATAAGATGAATGATATTGACTTAAAACATAGATTTGTTTTCATTTTCTGAATAGATTTATTGCATTTTTGGCAAAATGCTACTAACTGGGAAAACGCATAACAATTATCAATCAATTAATCAATCAATTAATCTTTATTTGAATATTGCCAATTCATAACAAGCGTTATCACAATGCACTTTATAATAGAGCATGAAACTCTTTATTTTATGGATACACACATATGCAGAGATACATACAGTATATGCATGTATAACATACACATATACATATATATACAAATATATACATCCAACACCCAACATGGATCCATATAGTCAGTCAGGAATCTCTCCATCATGGCGGCAAGAAAAAAATGTCTGTCAAGCAGCAGGAAGTCTTAAATGTGGACTCCAGTCTCAGGATGAACAGCTAATCAACACAAGGCTGATTATTAGCAGAATTATCAGATTTTCATTACTTTGAGAAGATCTGTGTAAATGGTGGCTTCTGAAGCGGTTGCTGCGGATGTGGCAATTTCTGCGGTATTATCAGAAGTTGACTAATTTTCTTCTCTAAAAGATGACCAAGGAACATCACTGTAACATCTTTTATGAAACCATGTTTTGCTCTTCTTGTGAATGGGGATCACTGCTGGGAACCTGGAAGAGAATATGAAAATCCTCTGCTGATGATGCAGGCTAGTCTGTGGTACAGCTGAAAGATGCAATGTTATCATATTGATACCGAGATATGAACATTCAAGGTATTAATATCGAAAAAGCAACAATATTAACAATGTAGATTTCCCCCGCACTCGCCCTGCATGTACAGCTCTGGAAGTCACAACAAATTTCATTTTTACGATTGCCCTTGAATGCATCGCTTGGTTTTCACAGAACCCATTGTCATATCATATATATCAAGATAATGGCATGAATATCGAGATATGAAATTTTGTCCATATAGTTAAGCCCTAGTCAGTGGTATTCGTGGTTACTCATTGATACCTGGTGAAATATCCTCTCCTCAGGAGTTTACTTGGAGAACTTGGCTGGGATTTTTGTTGACAAGGTTAGTGTCTCAATAAGGTAGTAAATGATACATCTGTGTGGTATAATTAAATGTAAGATGATGGTCTAAGGTCTGAAACATAGCTTAAGCTAACGGCTAACAACACGGTCGAGCAGCTACATCATACTGACTTGATGTGGATTGTTCTGTGAAGAGTAGGCTATGTCGAGCAGAACAATCATCCAATCACCAGCTTTTTTTTTTTTACCAGATGGACTAGTGAAATACTTATATGGAACTGTCAGTTGTGTGTTAGGTTACATCTGTTCACCACAAACAAACAAAAAAAAGAATGGATAAGGATGGAAAGGAAAGATCACAGAGCCCCATCCATGATAGTCCTTTGAGATCTTGCGAACACTCTATACCAAGAATACTTCAAGTAACTCTCCTCAAACTGACTTGAATCATTATCTTACGAATATTGGAGGTCAAATATCATTACTTTGTTTGAATATAAAATATCCCCGAAACACTTGAAGATATTTTAATCATACTTGCACAACTGTCCAATATTTTAGTAAGAATGATCTAATTAGATTTTCAAGCTCATGGGGCAAAGCTCATGGTCTTCTATGGTCATCCTCAGCTTGTAAATGTCATTTCTGAAACCTGATATCACAGAAATACTTCAAACATTTTTCTTTAATGTTGTGCAAACATCCATCATGACACATGTAGATTTTAGAGGTCATGAAGCAAAGGTCAAGGTCAAATAATTTTCCTGTTGTCCTTTAACTGTAAATACAATTTCAAGGGGAGTTTTAGGGACTTTAGTCATGATACGAGCAGATTTTGGTGGTCAAACATAAAAGGTAATGGTCACAAAGTTTTCTTTTCATCATTTATTTGTAAATACTCAAGTATCTCAAATATCTCAAGGGCTTTTGGAACTTTAAGTTTGCACATTTGTCAGCTTACACTGAAGGATGACATGAATAGTTTCTGAGGTCATACCTCAAGTGTTATGGGGCATCATATTAACTGCCTGATTTTAAATGGAACACCTTCATTTTTAAAATGTTTAAAGGAGAAACATTCTGGGGATCATGCCCCGTTTGTGAACTGCAGTGTGTCAAGAACTGTTTTCAGGATATTCTGTTAAACTTCTGTTCTCACTGACTTCATTCTGAATGGCTTTAATATGAGGGTTATTGGTACAGACACCCCACAAATCCATCAAGCACCATTTACCCAAGAAGCAAAATACCACAATGATATAGTTTCAGTTTTGACTAAGCTGAGATAGATAGATAGATAGATAGATAGATAGATAGATAGATAGATAGATAGATAGATAGATAGATAGATAGATAGATAGATAGATAGATAGATAGATAGATATTTGTATCTTGTTATGTCTACTTAAAAACTATACTAAGGATCAATTAGCATTACATTTACAGTATGTTTCCACTCAAGTCAAAAAGGCTGTTGATCATGAAATAATACAACTCAAAGGAGATGAAATCATTGCATTTAGATTTTTTTTTAACTTTCTGGAATAAGAATATGTTTGAGACTAGTGCTGTCAAACGATTAAAAAAATAATCTAATTAATTACTAGATTTATAATTAATTAATCTAATTAATCCCATTTTAATCTCATATCTGCTTAAAGTACCCAAATAAAGAATTTGAATTCGAGGATATTATAAAATTGTAGTGCATGACTAATCAAATGAATACACTAAGAAGTGAAGATTTGTAAATCCATCCATTTTTATTGGTGACTGAATAAAACCAAAGTCAGGGCAACTTGTCCAGAAAATTCTAAGCTCAATCAGGCAACTCAAATTACACTTTAAGTGTGTTTCATAAATCAAATTCAAAATAAGAAAAAGGTCGAGGACATCCAGCAAAACAATTAGGCCTGATGCATTATTAAAGAATGTAGTACAAATATAGATCAATAAATTCAAAAATAAAATAAGACTAAGTCTTAAATATGCCATTCCTGTTGTCACCTGGGCTTTGTTTGGTTTGACTAGAGACGCATGTGTGAAGTGACGTGCCACTGCCATGTACGGTCCTCCAGCTGGCTAATATTAAAATGTTTGTCTGCTCTGATTAATCTTGCGATTAATTTTTATAACGTATTAATTTGCGGAGTAATTAATTAATCTAATTAATAAACTTAAGTGACAGACCTATTTTAGATGTAAATTTCAAACATTCTAAAATTCATGGACCTTCAACTTTGAGGATATTTGTAGGTGTGATTTATCGTTAAGCGCAGCCTTTATTATCAGATTTTTAAGCGGTCTTGTCATTAAAATGCCCTCTCTTGCATCAAAAAGTCTCTAAAAAAGTGTCTACAAGAATTTGTGTGTGTTGCATTGGATTTTTTTTTTTACTTTTTAGAGCATAATTCTTATTCCAGCTCAAAATTTTATCATGTACTTATTTACTTTAATATTTTTTCCTTCAAAGATGCAAGTAGCAGCACCTGCTGAGGATAAATTTGACCTCAAATATGGACTTCTCTCTTACAGTGAAACCATCTGTATACACCCAAGGTTTGCTTTTCCATTAAAGGCCCGAGGTCAGGAAAACATGTTGGTGCACCTTGAGACCTTAAAAACACTTTCCTGACCCATTCTGAGGCACAGCTTGGATGTTTGACTGACTATTTTCAGAAAGGGAGAAACGAGTTCGGCGTTGATATGAATGACAAATCTCAGCATTCATCAAGTATCATCACCAAATCTGCATTTCACTGCACAGCCAGTGTGATAAATGAAGCTAAATTAGGTGCAAGATTTGTGTTTTCCAGACTTTCTATACCTTTTTCTTCTCTATTTGAAGTCAGTGTGTATATTTCTGAAGCCGGACACTGCCAAAGGAGAGAGACCTTAACAAGATTTTCAACCTTTCCTTTGATTGGAGATGAGCTAAATACATTGGTATGCATGAGAGAGGGGGAAGGAGAGAAGGAGGTATCTCCTTTTTGCCATTTTTCTTCCCCACCCTAGTCCCCGTTATGACTGAAATTACCTTATGTGTGATTGTGAGTGTGAACAAGATTTTCGCAGCATTATTTTTATTCAAGCTGTTCCCAGGAAGACCCACAGGTGAGGTTTTTCCTCAGGGTTTGAATTGACGCTTATAGGGGGCTCATTTGGTCTGCCATGTGATGGAGCTGTAAGCTGAACCGAAATGTCAAGATTTACCACCACTTCTAATGATCCAGATCTCTTTATGTCATCTTAAAAACCCCTGGCTAATTTCATGTGTCTTAGATAATAGGAGCATTATCACCAAAGTATGGGATATAAACCCATCTGTGTGCCCTTTATTTTGGGCCTCGAAGGCCTTCAAACTTTGAGTCAGTATCTTGTATTTTTGTCTTTAAAACAATTATGTAATAAAAAACAAAACGGATGTTACTCAGACAACTTTTGCACACTGGGTTTGGTGTTTTTGTATGTTTTGCAAAAATTTATGACAAAAAATATGATGCAGTCATCAAAAATTTGATAGGAAGTATTTTAGTCTGATGTAACTCAATGGCACCATGTACCAAAGAAAAATGCGACATCCATCCATGTGCACATGCACCACCTGCTGCACTACCAATGCTGCCAGCATAACAATATCAAAACTGATAACATTTTACAGTGGTCTTTAACACCTGACATTACTGGTTTGAAATGATCTGATGTTGTTTGCTTTCTTTAGGAAGCATTTTGAATGCTTAGAGAAAAGAAAGTAATTCAGATGAACATAACCTGCCTCTTGTGTTAGTTTCAGCACTCTTTAATTAGGTTTCAAAAGCATGACTATAAAGCATAAATTTATTAATGCGTCAAAGCTTTTTGACTTTGTCAGGAACCTCTATACGATCAAAATAAAGCAACCAAAAAAACCCCCAAAATTATGAAATGTTCAGGTGAAAATAACAAATAAAAAAGGGGGGAAATGTAGATAACATATATCAGGGAAAATGAGAGTTTTTTATTATTATTATTTTAGGACTTGGGTTTACAATTGCCCAAAAGTGCTGTTACAGTTTCCCTCTGATAAATTTTACTTTACCAAAGTGATTAATACAGGCTTGTCCATGTGAGATAATACAATATATAATTTCTGTATTTGTGCTACTGTGATGTGTGTTTCTAAAACTAAAATTAGTGTATAAAATCTTCTGTAAGTCATAAAGAAAATGTGTCAGAGCCTTACCTGTTTGGGTTCCCAGTCTCCTCGATAAAAAGTTATTTCTGAAATGACTATTGAAGAACTCTTGAGTCAAAGTTGCAGATCAAACTGTTTCTTGTGTTTGCCTTGAATGGCGTTGCTGGAAGTTAATAAGATGTTCTCATGTTGTCATTCCTGAGTCTCATTGGTATGACACACTGACATGCTGCTGCATGTAGTGTGATTTGGCCCATGGCTGATGTGATTAAAAATGTAATACATAAACAAAGTGCCTGCCTAAGGTAAGTTCATTTCAACCAGCTAATTTTTGGGGCTTTTGTTTCCTTTGCACAAAATATTGTGACTTTCCTTGATGTTGCAGGGGCTTCGTCTTGAGGTGTCCGTCAGATCTTTAAAGTTGAGCTTCAGCTCCGTACAATTTCCCCCATAAAACATCGTTTAACTTCTTAGTCATTTGAGTGATTTAAGTACAGCAGTCCATGACCCAATTAAAACTGGCTTGCTGCCCATTTTGGGTCCAATGAACTTATATGCCCATCAGTACTGAATATTTTTATGACTGCTTCCTTGCACAGGTTACTTTGTGAAATATGTTTTATTATTTAAATGGATCTTGGTAGAAAAAACAGTGAAAATAATTATTTAAAAATCTATGTACAATAGTTTATTGCCTGAGGTTCCCTACCTTGCTAAGGAGCTCCATGAGGGACAGGATGCTCTACCCACAGTGTGTGATGGAGAAGTATCGCAGGTCTGTCCTCCCTACAGCTTTTAGACAGATAGATCTTTCTTAACATTTCTTTGTTTTCACCTGCTGTAAACTTGGAATTTCAACCCTTTGAGACTAATGAAGGATTATATTATCTAAAGAAACTACCTTTAATGGCTCTTCTTTCCCTGGTCAGCTCATTAAATTTTGCGTATATGATTGTTTTTTCATTTGAAAATGTGATGCACTGGTGGTGCAGTCTGATATTGCACTTGGTTAATAATCAGTGTTGCAGGTTCAAGCACAGCTCTGGCTGTTACATGATGACGCATCCTTGTGTAGGACACAACATTGCTCGCACTGCTGCATCAGTGGCATGTAAGTGGCATGAAAGAGCTTGAATGCAAGAAACTCCAGCCCTCATTGATTGGATGGGTGTGAATAGGCAGATGTGACCTGAGGTGTAAAGCTGCTTTGAGTAGTCAGAAAAGCACTATACAAGCTCAAGTTCCTTTACCATGTGATGCTAATTCTAATGAACTCTTGTTTTTCCGTTGTTATGTTGAATTACTGGTAAAATTAATTTATATTTATAGAATCATTTAATTAGTAATAATTTGGGCCTCTGGAACTGTGAACAACATCTAAGTGTCCAAAGTTCTGCCCCTTCCTTAGAGGAATATAATCTAATCAGTTCATCCTTTAGTCAGAGAGTAAAGTTTGACTTAAGTCCCTCAAACTTCAGAAAAGGCCGATCTAATCCACACAATAACTGTCGTAACACCCTAACAGTAACTACAATGCTATTTCAAGCCCATTCCTGCAAGTCAAATTCCACCTTTATCTCTGGTTTTTACAGTAAATTTTCCAGAGTGACCCAGCTAATTTGCACTTGAATGGGACAACACTGATGCAAACAGAACATACACTGGGAGGATAACATGTGGCGGTGGCTTGTTAATAATGCATTTGTTTGGCGAACAAATAAATAGAAGCGTAACACACAGACAAACATCAGTCACAGCAGCGCCTCTGTGAGCAGGCCCCCATCCCTGAAGGAAAGTGTGCATATGTGGAGAGCAGGGGGGGGGGGGGGGGGGGGGTGCAGGAAGACAGAGAAAGTCTGTTTATTCCTTCTGCCACAGCCTGCAATATCCATACTGCTGAAACACGCAATTCCCTAAAGAAAATACAACCCTCGTCCAAGCTCAGCACCCACCAAACCCCCCCCCCCCAACACACACACACACACACACACCCTCAGATAGTGAGACTTGTGGAGCCAGGCAGCATATGAGCAGTTCCTTGATGTGATGCTTCCAATACATCATCCGTCTACACATTAGATCCCAGCACAGCGAGCGGGAGAGAGAGAAAGAGTGCATCCCAGCAGCTAACCAGTTTAACTACGATCATTAGAATAGTGGTGAAAAAGAGTGCCTCAGCAACACCAGACAGAAGACACACACAGAGAGTACTTTGACTGTGGGGCACACTGGAAAATACACACTTTTTTTGACAAATATGCGCATGCACAAACACATAGCTGCAGCAGAAAAACAGCAGTGAGACTATTTTTACAGGTGTAGGTGTGGATTTTGAATGCTAAATTTATGCGTTATTTGGAAGGCATGCAACATCAAGTTTGATAAGGTTACATTTCTTGCCCCCGTAACCTGAAATAGACAAACACCCACAACAGCCAAGCTACCAGTATATGGCATATTACCAATGCAAACCTATATCTCACTCAATATTTCATATATTTCCATAATGTGTTGGTTGTTTTGGAGCAGATTATACATCAGGATGTCCCGTGAAACAGACTTTATTATATCATATTTGTGTCTTTGCATTGGTAGTAACGACAATGAGCTCTGGAAGAAAATGGAATGAAACAAAAACTTGGGTACCCAGGAAAAATATATTTACATTGGCATAAAAATGCATGAAAACTTTGTGAAATTCCTGCTTAAACAACAGGTATGTGTGGTGTTCCTAAAGTTAAAAAAACAACAACAAACACAACACAACAAGTTATCCAAAAACACAATAAAAAACAAAAATACAAAATACAACAAAAAAGACAAAAAAATCCCATAAGTGACAAAAAATGCTAAATAAATAGGTAAACACACACACACACACAAAATGCAACAAAACTTAGGTGCAGAAACAAAAAAATGTAAAGTAATAAGAAAATGGAATAAAAAATCACAACAGTAATAATGAAAATATGAAAACAAATTAAAGAATGCAACAGCAAATATAAACTAAAATAATAGAAAACAACAAACAGAAAGAGCGTCTGAGAAAATGCAGCAACAAAAATGTTAAACAGCAACTTAAAATGCAATGAGCAAAAGTGAAACACCAAACATTGAAAGACCTCAGCAATAAGCAACATGACAAAAAGCCCAACAGTCAAAAATACGTCACAAAAATAAAAAATGACAAGCACAAAACATAATGTGACACACCGCTAAAAATGCAGCTCCAAGAAGTTCAACAACAAAATGACACATTTAAAAAACACTGAAAACAGGAAAAATGATACAATGTCTCATAAAAAAACACATGATCAACAAAAAAATTAAGAAATTCAAAAAACAAATAAAACAATGTTGAATAATAAAATGCAACAACAAATAAGAAATTCAAAAAATAGCAAAACATAAAAGATAAAAGAATGGTAAATGGTAAATGGACTTGAGCTTATTTAGTGCTTTTCTAGTCTTGGACTACTCAAAGCTGCTTTACACCGCAGGTCACACCTACCCATTCACACCCATTTGCTCTCACATTCACTCACTGATGGTTCTGAGTTTCTATGTTAGTTATCCATCAGTATTTCTAACACATTCACGCCCTTTCATTCCCATTTACACGCCACTGATGCAGCAGTGGGAGCATCTTGGGGTTAAGTGTCTTGCCCAAGGACACATCGCCATGTGTCGCCCGGAGCTGGGCTTGAACCTGCAACCTCCCGATCACTGACCAAGCACACTATCCAACTACGCCACTGAATGCAACAATAGTTAAGAGAAACACAAAAAAATAAGAAATACAAATACTTAATAACATACAATGGAAATAAAGAAGGACAACAATTGGTTTAAAACATCCTTCACAAATAAAAACTCAACAAAGGATAACACAAAAACTTCAAAAGTTTGCCAATTAGAAAAAAACACCAAGCTTACTAAAAAGTGATAAATGACCAAATTTCCAACATCAAAAGAAGATTATCAAAAAATAACAAATTAAACATTACAACAACAGTTTCAAATACACAATAACTAAATGCAAGTCAATGTTAACCACAGTGAAGGTATTCTCTCAAAGACCTGTGTTCAGATATAGTTTTACTGTATAATTTGCTTTGTCGTACATTAAAAGAAGTCAACTTCCTGGTAAAATCTGAAACCTTCACTCACAGGAAGACATAACTTTATGTGGATTCATTATGTTTGACAATATAAACCTGTGCACAAATTCACAAAAGGGAGACTTGACTGGATGGGCTAAAACAACTGGAGAAGTTTGTTTGATTTCAATGTGTGTAGACAAGTGTAGTCACCACAGCATATTATTAAAGTTTTGGGTACATCTGCTCTAAAAGGATAACCGAGTCTCTTGTACATCCATAGAGCCAAAACACTACAACATTCTGTCTCTGATGCAATCGCACATAGTAGCTCTCTGCAAGCTCAACTCTTTTGTGGATACAGCTGGTGTGGTACCCATGAGCAAGCGACTGTCGTAATGCTGCGTTCCAGTAACCTCAGACCTGGGAGTGGCATCATCTCTGACTTATCAGCGTTCCAGTTGAAGTCGGAAAAAAACATGCCGATCTACCAGGCTATTGTTAGCTTCTGTTAGCACGCCCTGCGTTGTTGTTCACAACTATCACATGAAGAATGTGATTATCACTATGGCAGCATTTTTGTAAATATAAGTCTAACAATACCATGTATACAGCTGATCTAGAGTGACACGCCCCAGTCAGAAGTGCAAATAAGTTGATTATTACAGGAGCTAAATAACTGTTCACACTGGGGGCACCCATCTTTGATTGTCAACTCGAGGGTGGCGAGGTTTCACAGAGTTCCCAGTAGGAAATTCCGACTTCGGGGGACGTTCCAGTTGCAGTTTCCTACTTGGAACTCGGAAATTCCTCCTTCTGACTACAACTTGAACTCACCAAAAGACGTGACACAAGCCAAAGTGTGAGTTTGTTGTGATGCTAATGAATGCAGCTCGGACCTTCCTCAGAACTCTGCATTGCTTTACAACTTCTTTTTTCAACAACTTACAGGATGCAAAGCGACAAGGTAATGTCTCTCTTTCTAGTTACGTAGTGGTAGTTTTTGACCTGTGACAACAAACAATTTTTGGAAAACTTAGTATCATAGTTTTGTAGCAGGCTATATATCCCTACTTACAGCCCGGTGCTCTAAGACGTGTCCGAATGATATAAATTTGCTCTAGTTTTAATTGTCTTGTTCCTGAAGTTGAGTATCCAGGCCAGTCCAGCCCTGTCCAATCGCGAAGCTAAGGAATAGCATTTATAGATAACCTATTTTGACGCTATGAAACTCATCTTAAAGTGTGTATTTCGATCAGGCATATATCTAAAAGTGAGACTTTTTTGTAATTACTTAGAAACCCCTCACAGTCCCTTTAAAGTCACAAATTAGCTCTGCTGTTTTATGGAGTGTATTTCCTGAGTGTGCCACCAGGACATAATCCTGATATCAGGGTTGCATGTGGAATAAAAAAAAACAACAACAAAAAAAAAAACGTCTGAAGAGGAGTTGTTAAGTTGACATGTTTAAGCAGGCCTTTTCTGAAAGCAAATGATTGGGAGATGGGACTTTTCTCATGTTGGAGGGGTGTTGGATATACTTTGTTATAAGTGTATTTAGCATCATATTGAACCTTCATTTTCTGACCTTAAAATTTATCTCAAACATTCTAAAACTTGCTGCAGGTCATTGCACTGGTACAGCTCTGTAAAGGCATGTAGCATATTCACAACTACACAGACCTGTTTGTTGTTCAGCCAAACAGACGTGACCTGATTACTTAGTACTTGATGTATTGTTTTATGGAGCACCTCTCAACAGACTGCATGCTATGACCAATACCAAAGTCATCCCTTTTAATACCACACAGGGATAATAAGTATCCGGAGAATAAGATTTCCAAACAATGTAAAGTCTGTATTGATTTTAGCCCTGCATTACAGACACACCTGTCATGTCTGATTCCATACTGTCTTAAATTAGCCAAAGTTATTGGTGAAAATGACGTGTGCATGAACAAAGTTAAGTTATTCTCACAGGTGACACTTATGGACATCAGGAGCTTATTTTAGGTCAATCTATCAGTTTGTCAAAAGAAGAATCCTCACCTCATAGTGAGAGTGTTTTTTAGCACAGGATGTACTCAGTGAAGCACATAGAGGTGTCACATAATCCTCTGGGTGTTGCATTTAAAATTCACATCAAGAATTCTGAATATTTTGTGCAACAGAGATGTAAAAAGTTTGCCTGAAACAAACAGACTGGCCTGAATCCATACAACATACTAATTCTACACACAGCCTACTTACTGCTGTGTTCTTGCTGGATTACAAACCAGATTTGCAATTTCACACCAACAGGAAATGATACAATATGTGTGTCACTGCCTGTCACTCAAACTGCGACTTTGGAGTGTCACTCCAAATGTGAGCAGGTCCTCCATTTCCTTTGTGAGTTGAACTGTGAGAGAACAACAGTACACTCAAAATGGCTCATGTTTAGTATACGCGCTGCCTGCTTTGAGTATACTTCAGAATTTGGGACACAGCACTTGCATGGTGGAGTTGGTTTCTGTTTTTTTGTTTTTTCTCAAACCTGCTACTTGAAGCTGAAGTTCTCTGCTATTATTGAAAGTTAAAGTTAAGTTGTATTATTAAGTTATCATCAATTATTAGTTGTATTTTTAATAAAATAAAACAAAAATGGAAGGCGATAAAAAAAAATAACCCATAAAATAGTAGTGTGGGGTGCAGATGGCCCTGTGGTTTGGTTCATCCCCATGTGCAGAGTCCACAGTCCACCAAGTGGGCAGTGAGGGTTCAAACCTCTAGTTTTCTCCCTGACATCCTTCTATCTAGCCTTGCAGAGCAGACAGACCTGCCTGATTCTGAAATCATGCATCTCCGTCTTGCCAGCCTCCACTGTCCAACGGTTTCACTCAGCTAAATGCTTAACGGCCCAATCAGGGAAGAGAGGCAGGAGCAGCGGGAGCAGTGGGAGCAGCTGGAGCCACGGGTGTGACGACAACAGTAAATGACTTAACGGGAAGTGAAATCACTTCCTGGTGTACAAATAATGGAGGCTAATGTCAGTTGGCTGTCATGATTACTCAGTTATGCTTGGTGAAATATGCTCTCCTCATAAGTTTACTTCATAGGGATTGTCTTTGACAAGGTTCATGTCACATGTAAGTGTTAAATGTTACATCTGTCTGGTACAGTAGCGATTGCTCCAACACTGCAAGGGAAGCTAAGCTTCCCCTAAAATGTCCCCCCAAAAAAGTGTTGATATGTACTGCTGTGTGTACATTTCATTGACTAAATATGCGCTAGAATACCTTCATCTTTTGTTCAGAATCAGCTACTTATCACAGGTAACTAGTGCGACTTCCTTCTCATTCATCCCCGCAGTGTCTCAGCACTTTAACACAGTCGGACTCTGAGTGTCTTCTGACTTTGATGGGGAAGTATAGAGTGGGTTGTTCCACTGTGGAAACTGGATGGTCATTGGATAAATGCTGGGCTTTGTCCCACCCATCGGACGGTCAGCGTCTCTGGGGGTCTCTGGGGCCAGTGGGCTGGCCTGGATGCTTGGCTTCTACATGATGATTGGATGATCTGTCTGAGGCCAAATCCCTTTTTGATTGACAGTGAAATGAGCCAATCAGCAATCTTAAAGTATAACCCTCCACCGGAGCATCTTCTAAGTTTTACATTCAGTTGTTCTGGAGAGGAGCTTCTCCTGTTTAAAGCGGCTCAAGTCTTACACCCACAACACAATGGGCCAAGGCTGTTTAAGCAGTCTTGCTCTGCTGGCCATTGAGAGAACACTGGTAAAATCCCTGGAAAAGACACCTAGTTGGTACGACAGGGTCACAGATCATTTTCTTGAAAAGGAACGGAGGGTAGAATTTACATTTAAATAAATAAACAAATTTATGATGTAGGCCGGAAAAAAATGAGCTTCCCCTCCTTGACTGACCAGCAGCCGCCACTGGTCTGGTATAATTTAATGTGAAATGACAGTCTCAAGGTAGTTTAGCTATCTGCTAATGGTTAACAAGGGCAAACAATAGTTGGCAGCTAACAACAGTTAGCCGCTACGGCTAACAGCCATTTACTGTTGTTTGTCCTTGTCATCCGTTAGCGGAAGCAGCTAACAGCTAGCCATTAGCCTCTACGTTTAGCCACTACATATGCTACATCATAGCAGCGCTGCTTGGTATGGATTGGTCTGTAATGAGTGTGTTGAGCCAAACGAACGTCCAATCACAAGCTGCTGTTGTATTTGAATGTTCTACCCCTGAAAAAATTTTCGCAGGGCTCCTCCCCAGATGGATTAGTGAAATATTTTCAATATGGAACTTTCCATCTGGCATTTCAGGTTACCTTCTATCCTCTATTTGTTCTAAACAAAGGCAACAGCCAGTCAAAGCTGTCTGACGATGACATGATACAATATCCGCCTATAAAGCATCTAAACTCCTTGACCCTTTTGGGGTCTTGGGGGCTACAGCTTATGCCAGCTGACATTAGAAAGAGACAAGGTACACATAGAGAGACAGGCAACATTTGATGCTCACACATACGGGCAATTTTAGTCACCAGTTAACCTGAGCATGTGTTTGTACAGTGAAAAAAAACCACAGAACCCAGAGAAAACCCATGCATGTTCAGGGAGAATATACAAACTCTACACAGAAAGGGCCTGGTGGACATGGGTAGAAGAACCAGCAATCTTCTCGTTGTGAGGTACATACACTTACTCGCTGTGCCAACATGCCAACATGATACAACATGTTGGGCATAAACCTTCTGTCTCCAAGATTGATACTTTTCAGAAAATGGAAAAATTTGCTCTTCTAATCAGGAGATTACAGTTTTCTTTGGAAATGATTGATTACAGATTTTTTTTGTTGATATTTATAACAGGTTAGAATGTTCTAAAGCTCACTTACCATCTTTGAAGGTGACCAATAGAACTGCTTCATGAAAAAAATAAAATAAAAAAAGGAAATTGGAGGTTATAGCCAAACAGTGATAATATGTGTGCTAATTTCTTCGCTTATAGCCATGGTGCTCATGGTAAAGTTAATGAATGTTTTGTTAGCTTGCAAAAGAGTTATGTTAGTGGGCAGTAATGTTGGGTAGTTCATGGGTCATAGCTGGATTTTTTGCTGTTATTTCATCATTTTTCAAAATGACATCAAAGTTTAATGTTCTAATGGGAAAACACACTTGACAATGCTTATCTTTGGTTTGTATTGACAAATAAAGGGTTAAATAAGAGGTGACATACTGACTATCATAATAGTACTCTTCTACTGTTGACAGGTAAACAAGGCATTACTGCAGCTCTTGTGGGTCCTCAAGAAAGAAAACACAGAAGACCATGCTAAAATAAGTCATAAGAAATTAACATTAAGTGACAATAAATGCAACAATGAAACTGTTGCTGGACTTCATTGTCAAATTACACCACCACTGAAAATAAGCTGCCGTGCATAAATAGTGACAGGAGTAAGAGTAGGGGGGTATCCGGGCACTCAGCTGGAGAAAACTGTTTTTTTGAACATTAACTATTTTGAGCATACTCCAGAAGTGATTAAAAGTCAACAATGTCTGTACTTATAGCAAAGTATGACATTGTTAGGCCTCCTGCAACAAGTAATTTGACTTACCTGTCAATCAACTCTCTATTTTGTTTAACAAATATATCATTGACTTCTTATCAAGATGATATGAAGGGCAAGGTTTAAAAAATATATTGTCTTAATCAGTTTGTATCACTGAAGATCTCAAGTATTTATATCAATTCTTTTCCCTGATTTTTTGTGGAATCAGTCAGTGAATGTTTTTTTTTTTTTTTCCACTGTGAAAATTAACTTGTTAACATGGGTCATCATTGGAAATCAGTGGCTTTTGATGCCAGCCTCAAGTGGACAGTTGAGGAACTGCAGTTTTGTACTTTTAAAGGCTGATTGATTTTCTGTCTGCTAAAACACTCTTAAAATCGCAGACATCTCATTCGACTGCCTAAAATATTTCTTTTAAGCAGTAATTACTGATCAACCATTAAAAGAAACAGAACAAAATCTGATATTTTAGACAAGGAGAGGAGCATTAGCATTTTTAAGGATGTGCTGAAACTGAATGTTTTAATTACTGCTTATTTATAGTGTAAAGAAAGCAGTTTGGTTTTATTTCTCCTCATAAAACCAAACTTTACGATCATTTACAATGTACCAAATGCTGCCTGAACATGCAAATATCAAACATAAATTATAGAATGTTTGTGAGGGGGCAAGAATTAAGCAGTACACTGTTATTGCAAGAATTTTAGTGCCCTCTCTTTACCACAAAGATATGTGAGGACTATCATAATTAAACAAATGCTTGATCTAAAAATATGTAGATGATCAGCACTCTCTGTTTGGCCTGTCCACAACGGTCAGCAGTGATGACAAAAACTCGGTTTGACCTCAGTTTTTTGTTATTGTTGTTGTTGTTGTTTTAAACACAAGTGGACACACTGAGCAGGCAGAAGTCTTTCAGGATTATCCTTGAGGAAACAAGCTAGCTGGCTTTCAGCAAATTACAGGAGCTACATGCCCCTACTGTCTCACATCATTCACTGAAAACACCTCAGCTGTACATATAGCATGTTGTGACTAGGTGCTGAAATAAACAGCTCACACAGCGAATGAACAACTCAGACATCATTATTTCTGTCTTTAATAAGCTGTTGTCCCAGACTTCTGGATTATGCCTTGTATACTGATACAAGCTAACAACATTCACCACACATTGCTCCAGTCTGCTCCTGGAGAATTGTTTTTTGGACACATTGACAGTCAGACCTATGTGCTGTATTTTAGACAATCAGAAGAGTTATGAAACATGAGGGATTTCCCACATAACTTTACAGATATAGAGTGGGGTGTAGAGATTTAATCATGTCCTGATATTTATTAAAATACACAAGACCTGTTGTAAAAAATATATTGAAGAGAACCTTTTATTGGTAGATTTTGGGCCCGATACAGTCCCATTACATTATACTCAAAGGGATTACAAGAAGCAAGATAAATAGGAAGGCTTTAAGATGCGCCTGCATGTCTTCATAAAGGTTTTATGAGAAAAATGTACATTCACAGGATTTAAGTGCTGTATTTTTTATATGCTTTGGAATACATGTCATTATACTTTGCTTGTACATCATTGAGGTATTCCAATATTGAGAAATTGCATGCTGCCTCAGGGAAGGCCTGGTCTGCGATCAGTCCACTGCAGTGACGATGATAATTAATCTCACTGTCAATAATCCCCTTCATTTTGCCTCAACCTGACAGGAGATGCACAGGGGCGGATATGAAGAGAAGGGAAGGTCATTTTGATATCTGAATGACTGCTTTAAATCAGAATTTTAAAGGGAATATTCCAAATCAGAACCAAACATTGATCCATCTTTTTTATTAACTGCTGTAAATCAAGTGGTCAGTTGAAGGTTCAGATAAAAAGATTCATTAGTTGATGGGCTCTGAATATTATGCAGAAGGCAAAAATAATTAGCTTATCTTAGCATGAAGTAGGGAGAAAAAAAATTATTCCTTTTGCTTCTATTCATCTTGTACTAACACCTATTTATTTTACATAAATTGTTTATTAAATCCAAAGTGGAACTTTGACATGTTAATTGGGGCTACTTTCTGTCTAGGAAAAACAGCTGTTGCTATCTATCTATCTATCTATCTATCTATCTATCTATCTATCTATCTATCTATCTATCTATCTATCTATCTATCTATCTATCTATCTGTCAATCTATCTATCTATCTATGTAGAGGGATAGAGACAGCGAAAATACTATTCTTTTATTCACATAATAACATATCAAGTTCATACAAACCCTGCTAAGGAGATTATTTATTTGACAGTGTCACATCTTTGCTCTCTGTTCAGCTAGCTAGCTAATGCTACACATTGCTATTTGTGAAAATATCTAGGCACTATTTTGAGACATGGCACAGTCTGCATACCCTTCCACCAGCAGTGCAGAATATTTTGCTTCACAAGAGGAAACAATCACTACCAAAAGGGAAAAGTTGATGACTTTCACAGTGAATATGACAGGCATGTGTTTTGGATACTTTGGAGAACTTAAATGAAAGTTTAGTACACATAGTTTCCCAAAGTCAAGCCATTGGTTAAATGATTAATTTGCAAATAAGAATGAAGAAAAAGTGTAAGCTTGTGAGTTTAAGATGCCAGAATCTCTTGATTCCATTCAGAGCCAAACTCACCGTTCCCACTTCTTATTCTGAGCTACCTGCAAACTGATTGCTTTTTACAACTAAATACCGTACTGATATTTCAGTGGTATGAATGCTTAGCCTTCATCTTGGCAAGAGCTGTAATTGGTATATTTTTTTAGCAGTCAGCTGAATTCATTAACCTTTGTATTATTTGTTTAAATATTTGTGTTTGTTTTGACAAATATGTCCATCTCTACCACAATCAATTACAAATCGCAATTTTTTATTGTTTGAACACTTTTAAACCAGAACATCCAATGTTTTCCTCCCTTCCTCCCTGACCGTGTCCATGTGTTTATTCCTGCAGCTCCATGGCCAACACAGACAGCCTCTTCTTGGAGACTGGAGCGTGCGTTGGCTCAGATAGCATGTTTAAAAAGAGGCGTTAGAGCCAATCCACTTTAGGGAGAACCTTGTGCTCATCAATGGTGTGGCATGCTGATGAGCTTTGCTCAGGTGTTGCCAGAGGCACAATGATAATGGTCAGAGCATGCAGAATCACAGCAGGAGCATTGAGGAATAAATAAAATACACAGTAGGACTGCACATAGAAACACAGACAGTACACATCATCATTGGTAACAGTGACATCATACTCAGAAGGTGAGAGGGCAGCTACAGGAAATTAAACTTAGCCCACATGTCTGAACCTGAGATTGCACCACAGAGAGCTCAGTTCTTAACACAGGAGAAGTGTCGGTCGCAACAAACTGTCTCTGAGTACAGTGTGTTTTATTGTGAACCTTAGAAGCTGACTCCTGTTCAAGAGACAGTTTCTTTTTCCCCTCCAATAATAAAATGTTCCCTCTTTGTACTTTTTGGTCACTCCAGGCGGAGGCGACTTTGCCCAATGTGGCGTCCTATGGTGCCCCCCTCCATCAGTGATTTGCCTTCGCTTACAAACAAAATCAAATAGCATTGTTTTCACCATTTTCTTTAATTTATAAGATAACATATCACAAAATTGAGCAGCTTAACAAATTACAAATAAATACAAAAAAGCTACTTATTTGTTTTTTTTATCATTTCTAGTAATATTAATTGCTTTACATTTGAATCAGTGTCAGCTTTTCCATGTTGAGTTAATAACAACTAATGAATACAAGTAAAGGGAAGGTGATTTTTTTCCAATTTTGTGGCACCCTCTGGAGACCTCAGCACCTTAGCAGTTACCTGTATTGCCTGATGGACCACCCAGCTCTGGCTCCAGGTGCCACTCAAGAATTTCAAACTGTATGACTTTTTGCCTTTTTAGAGGCAGGACTTAGTTTGGAACTGTTTGGGCTGCACCCAGCTTTACCTTCATTTTAATGTGGCATACTTTTCTTTGGCAGTGACATGACTCGTAATTGAAATAATATCCTCATCCTTTAAATTAGAGTGGACTTAACATAGAAGAGGTATGTACACAAAAATATTCAAATAAACTCACACTCCATGTTGTACTTGTAATGTACTAAAGAGCAACGTTCCAGTGCCAAAAAACTGCAAAAAAAAAATGTTTTTAATATCAGTGATCAAAAAATTGAAAGTAACTTCAAGAATTAAGCTATGAAGATTTATATGTTTCCATTATCCATTATTATTTAAAATATTTAAGCTTGGTGGAGACAGAATCTAAGTCTGTACACTTGTGTTAGGCATCTGTGATGTGAGGCAGATGCAGTACAAAACTCAAAACACTGTCTCCAGTCTGATCCATTAAAGACACATAAACAGCAACAACAGATTCAACACAATAGGATTCACAACTCACACGCAATGCAGTGCAACTTCACACCATCTGATTTAATATACTGTGCAAATCAAAACTGTGCACGTCAATTTGATATGATGCCGTTTTGTATTTTTCGTATTGAATTATATCATATTGCATATATACATATTGTAAACTGCAGCTTATAATTTGTATTATATTGCATTGTATCATATCACATACTATTGTTTTGTTTTGTAACAAATTGTATCATATACATCATAGTATAAATTTTGCATTGTCTTGCATCACATTGTTTAATCTTGTTTTATTCCACTGGCTACCCTGTGACTCCTAGCCCTCCTTGATTGTTGTCGTTGCAAAATGTTACAAAACAGTGTTAAATTTGACTTAGATTTAGTATGACTAAAATCACCCATAAACTCAACCCTACTCAACACCTCAAACAAAATCAAAATCCCTTTACATGGGCCTTACAGGGCCAGATCCTCAAAAGGATTGCACTGCTTTTGTGACCGCTAAACCTGTGCAAATGACAGAAAAAAATAGCTTGCAATCCACAAAGCATACACAAAGGGTGATATTGCACGCAAACCAAACACAAACTGCATTTCCTCACAGCTGTGACTGTCAAATTTGCATGCATGGAAATTATGGAATATTCATAAATCCAGTGCAAAATTGTCCCCTTCCTATGCAAATGAGCCTCACTGCAAATACCACCTTATCCACGAAGACCAGTGTTAATTGCCACAGGCAGTAAAGCGGTGCTATTTACCGCCAGTGAGATCAGCGTGTTAAATCTGCGCAATTTCTCTTTCTCCCTCTCTCAGTCTGTCTCTTGCTCAAAATGATTGCAAATTGCACTGAGTTGGTGGTAACTGTGGAGCAGAGCCCATATAAGTCATGCAGGACTCTGGTAATCATGGCAGCAGTGATTGTAGCCAGGCAAAGGCACTGTGGCAGGCAACATTGCAGGAGGGCCCAAGAAACGATTTATCGGAGGACAACATCACTTTTTGATTTAAGTGAAAATGAAATCATTTACAGATAGCGGTTGCCAGCCTACATGATCCTTGCGCTACTAGATGACATCAAGAATGACAGTAATATAGCCGACTGTGTTCGTCTTTGCGACCATTCCACCATTTTTAAGTAAACATGAATAGTTTGTCTAAATACAGTTTGAGTTGTATATTCTGCATTTATTTTGCAATTAGAGGCGCAAAGTGTATTCAGCTGCCAAACTGCATGGGCATGTTAGCAACGGCATATGATTAGAGCAAATTCGTTTGAGGATAAGGCGCTAAAACAGGCCAGAATGCATGAGCGTGAATAACAGCGCTATTAGCAGTCTTTGAGGATCTGGCCCAAAGTGTTCAACTTCTCAGTGAACCCTAGATTTTTAAAGTCTGTAACAGTCAGGATATTCAATCCCAACTTAATCCAGAATTATTTCAAACGATTTATAGTGACAACAGAGCAGCTGACTGCTAAGGAAATCCATTTTGTTCTGACTGTGGTGTCTGGTTTGTGTTGAGATTTGTCCAATCAGAGTCCCTCCCCATCCACTCTGCCCCACTTCTCCAATAGTCCCCATCTGGTTTGACAATCTGTTTTGATGGAATTTTTTTCTTTCTCCTCTCTCCTCTTATCTCCACTCTTTGCTTGTGCAGATTTTTTTTTCCAAACTTGAAGTTTCTCTGCGATCCTGCTTCAGACACTTCAGATGAAACTTGGGCATGATCACAGCCTCTCCTTGCATCCCACCGCTGCCTCACAGTGCTCGCCTCCCCCTTGGGAGTACAGCCTCTTACAACAGGACAACTTAAATTTCACCTAAAATAGGGTTGTGGAGATTATTGGGATGGAAATGTAAGTGCCCGGTCTCTGTGCTGCTGTAAAAAGAGACTTTTTTTTTTACCATCTGTTAATTTTTAAAATCTTTCTTTATTTCTTTACGGCCTGTTTCATCTTATTCATCTAACAAGACCATTAGTCAGGCTAATGGTCTTGTAGATCTTTATTGGAGCTGGATGGTGGTTCTGTTTTATTTCTTTTTATCCACTTTTCTCTGAAATACAGATGGGCTTTATTGTTCTCTTGAGTAGTTAAGTGATTGACAAGATAGCCCCAGGGACAATTTAAATCTTCCTTTATTGGATGAACTGAACTGTGAATTAAAAACACAGGATTGAAAAGGAACTAAACCTCAGAGGTTTGGCTGTGCTACATCCTTTTTGTGATTTAGGGAAAATGCATCTAGAACATGGATCATCAGCTACATCTGCACAAAGACCAATATTTTTCTTGACACACACTATAAGGGCCCAATTGTAAGATAAAGAATATATAGTAAGATATAAGAATATTTAAAAATAATCTAAATCTACATAAAATGTACATTTTTTCTCAGTTGAATAAATCTTTGTGGCACAGTAGAAGAATATAGCTGGTTTTACCCCCAAACCAAAAGCATGGCTGTTTGGGTGGTAACTAAATTGGTGGCTCATTACCCGTATGTGTGAGTGTACATACTGTCTGATGTGCCTTAGGTATGGGTGAGCATAAACTGCTCTCTCTATTTGGCCTTTTGATTGGCTGGTGACCAGTTCAGTGTTGTACCCCACCTCTTGTCCTATGCCAGCTGGGATAGGCTGCAGCCTCCATGTCAGGAATAAGATAATGGATGAATACATTTTGGTGTGATCAGGTCCTATCACCACTTAAGGCCAATCATAACTTCTGGGCTGCTTCATTGTGGGGCACTTCATTTTCCATCACTGGGTTTTATACCGTAATAAACGTATTCCTGGGTGAATATTGTTGATATTGGCTGACAGGTGGATTGCTATGAAACAGATCAAACATGAAGGCATTTCAGATAAGCGTGTTCCAATTGCAGCTGTATGGGGGATTTGTAAATACTCAAAGGAACAGAGGCGATACTGTTTTTGCAGATTTGTTTACCCACCAAAGAAGCTGAGCCACAAGTAACCTGAATGTGAATTGATGGTATATAGCCAAGTTTGCATGATATCAAGTTTCTTTCGAAAGAACAAGGAGTATCTTGGGTCAAGAACTACATTACCCACTCTGACACTTGTGAGTGCCACAGTTGCATCTAGGCCTGCATTAAAAAACAGATATATTTTTAAAAAGTCCTTGCTGATATATGTGTCACTACAGATTTCGCAGGAGCAACATGTCCCCAACTACTTTGATAGCAGTCAGAAAATACACCTTTGGTAATTTCATTCATGGTACAGCTTACAAAAAATATCAAGAAGTGTCAGAAAAACAAAACAACATGATGAGATGCAAGCTCCAAATTTTGAATTTCTTCTAAGATTTCTAAAGACCTGACATTTAAGTGTCTTAAAGGTGCTAGGAGGAGAATCTATTACCGGCAACTTAAAAGACTCTGCTACCCATGAGCCCGGGCGGCGACTGTCGTAATGCTGCGTTCCAGTAACCGCGGAACTGGGAGTGACATCATCTCAGAGCTATCAGCGTTCCAGTTACAAAGTCAGAAAACATGCCGATCTACCAGGCTATTGTTAGCTGTTGTTAGCATGCCTGCGTTGTTGTTCACAAATATCACATGAAGAATGTGATTATCACTATGGCTGCATTTTTGTAAATATAAGTCTAACAATACGATGTATACAGCTGATCTAGAGCAACACACCCCAGTCAGAAGTGCAAATAAATTGATTATTACAGGAGCTAAATAGCTGTTCACACTGGGGGCATCCATCTTTGATTCTCAACTCGAGGGTGGCGAGGTTTCACCGCGTTCCCTGGAGGAAATTCTGACTCTGACGGACGTTCCAGTTGCAGTTTCCTACTCGGAGCTCAAAATTCCTACTTCTAACTACAACTGGAATGCACCGCAGACGTTTACATCCACAGTGTGTGTATGTTTTGAGGCTAATGGATGCAATAAGGACCTTCCTCAGAACTCTGCATTGCTTTACAACTTTGTTTTTTCAACAACTTACAGGATGCAAAGCGACGAGGTAATGTATCTCTTTCTAATTACATAGCGGTAGTTTTTGATGTGTGACAACAAGCATTTTTTGGAAAACTTATCGTAGTTGTAGCCGGCTATTTATCGCTACTTACAGCCCTGTGCTCTAAGACGTGTAATATAAATAATAAAATAATAAAAAATTTGCTCTAGTTTTAATTTTCTTGTCCCGGAAGTTGGCCAGTCAAGCCCTGTCCGACCCGAACGGAAGGCTAAGGAATAGCATTTATAGATAACCTATTTTGATGCTATAAAACTCATCAATAAGTGTGTATTTTGATCAGGCATACATCTAAAAGTAAGACTTTTTTGTAATCACTTAGAAACTCCTCACAGTCTCTTGAAGTAGGATGACTGAAATCTTGTACTCAACGTTTTTATTCATACAGAAAACAAAAATAAAACAAGAATTATGTAAAAGCTGTTGTAAATGTCATGTTGTGATAAATATCAACCAGCCTTTGTATAGCGCCAATTCATAACAAGTGTTATGTCAAGATATTTTATAATAGAGCAGGCTGAAAACAAACTCTTCATTTTACGGATACACATATATGCATCGAAACATATATACATATCTAAATGCTGCTTCTGCATCAGGATCTTTTCAGTTTGTGAAGTAAGTGGAAACCAAGCCCTATAGCAGCATCTTTAATTGTTAAAGCCCTCTTTGCTTAACTGCTACAACCCTAATCCAGCAACCTCTTTTTCACTACAGAGAATAATATCAGGACAGATGATATATTGTCTGATGGCCGCCATGTTAAGAAAACATATGTGTGATCTTGAAGTCTCAGGTATACCATGTAGTAAGACAAGACAAGACAATTGCATTTTTTTTTTAAATTAATGATTGTCGTATCATGAGGAGGTTGTTTACTTATGATTATTGATGGTGAATAAGTGGGATTAAAGAAATTTTCATACGTTTTTTTAGTTGTATGTATTTATATATACATATATAGACATACACACACACACACACACACACACACATATATATATATATACATATATATATAGAGAGAGAGATTTTATCCATAATCTTCGAGATCTTATACATAGTCTCTTCATGGAGATTATATACGTTCATATGTATACATGTTTTTCCTTTTTGCTTCATACATGTTAGAAATCAACTACCAATAGTACTACAACTACTGAAGAACACAAAGACTTGTCATTTTCAGCAACTTCCATTGATGGTGGGGTCTACAGATGCATGCAAACTTTACTGTAATACTGCCTCTACCAAAAACATGGTCAATTATTTTTTACCACAGAGGATTGAATTAGGGAATCAATAACAGATCCTGTAGAAACCAAGGAAGCTACTGAATTGAGATTCTTCTCTAAAACAATGATCTCCTTACAAATTTTATAGTCTTCTATTTCAACAGAAGTTAAAAATGGGGAAGCAATGGTAGATTGCCATAGAAGACATAAACAGTCATATGTTACTGATCTAGTTCAAGCAAAACTTTGATTATTGGTGATATGACATATGATAATTACACTACCCACAATTCTAAGGTAGCAAAACCACAGCCCTGTGGGGTCAGCCATGTGCTTGTATAGAAGACAAAAGTGTGAAGAGCTTAAAACGTATGTTTATCTGTTTATAACTTGAACCACACTGCTACTCTTTGCCTTTAGTCTTTCCAATAAAAGTATATCCAGCTGTTTTAAATGGAAACAGGCCTGATGTCTGGAGAATTTGCCAAACCTAGCAACACTTAAGGAGGGTGGGGCTTGACCGAGGATCACTTCTTCAATAAAGGTGAGTTAAGAACAACTACCAACCATGTTGTGTCCAGCTAGCTAGGAAAGCAGGGCCCAGTTTTTCTAAGGTATATCAAATAAGCTGCTGAATGACAATCAGTGCCCCAATGACATCATCACCAAAACTTCCGTCAAGTCTAAGAAAAGTCTCAATAAAATTACATCAACACAGTGAGTCCAAATAAACCCCCCCACACAGGGTAGATTAGCATTGGTTTTGGGAAGCTCAGACCACACGAACAATATGTAGATCACACAAGGAAAGGCACTCAGTTAACAGGCTTGCTAACCCTTAAGTCAGGCTTTAACCTTAAACTGGGGCAGTAAGCAGTGTAACAATAGACTTTTAGCTGGACAAAAAGTAGTTCTTCTGTTTAGGTACTCTTTAAATGTGCCTGAGAGCTATTGATGCTAAAGATAAAATACAGCGTGTACCAATCACTTATCGTTCTGCTGAAGAATCCAGCTCTGTTTACTCTTGTCTGGATTTAATACTTAATGAAAGCTGATGGAATATAAGGATAGAAAACTGCTAAATTTCAGCTGGCAGGAAAGTTTTATCAGCTCTGCATACCTTTGGATGTCAGTGTTGAAAGAGTAAACACAGTTAAGAGAGTCAGCAAGAAAACAAGAGAGGGGGAGACGACTCCCCCTCGCCACCCCTCCCTCGTCTATCTCCACGGAATAACTGCAACTACCATCACAAACTCCGTCTCTGTCAACAACTGCCAATGCATCTTCAGACGGTAAATCGTGATCAACGTGGAGAGAGACTCAAACCAGGCAGGGGAGAGAGAGACAGAGAGAGAGAGGGAGAGAAAGGCGAGGAAGCAGAAGAAACAAGTTTTTTTTTTCTCCTCACAGGCATTGTGAATATTCTTTTGTGTCCTGCTTTCCTACTCCTGCCTTTTATATTGCAAAGTTTTGGAGTGTTTTTAAATGCAAAGGTGGTGTGCTTTTTCTACTCCCCAAGTGCATTCCCTCCTCCCAAAACACTTTCTGTATCTGTGTCTTCCCCACCTCATTCCCTCTTTCTCTCCTCTTTCACCCTGCACTTCTTGATTTCCTAACTCCCACAGGTTCACCAGATGATACCACTGCCTCAACTGTTCTGCTCTCTTTCCCATCTTTGCACGTATAATTCTGGCTTCTGAGTTTACTTAAAGGAGGTTTTAAGGTTTTCATTTCTTTCATTTGGGTGTGCATCAGGGCCTAGATACAGACCGCTGTTCACAAAGCATGGCTGCCATAAGTCTTCAGGGTCCATTTGATGCTTAAACTAAGGACGGTGTAGAGACATAGGGGCTGAGACAGTGTCAAGACAGTAGCTAATTCAGCAGCGACAAAGTTTTTAAGAGTCCTTATTATGCACCCCTGAGTTTTACATTGTCTTTGTGTGTTTATCATGTCTCTCTACATGACTAACTACTTTTACACACAGGACAAAAATTTGCAGCCTTAAGACTTCTTCCTCTCCAAATATTTATGCCTCTAGTAGCTCCTTGAACCATCACTATTTAAAGACCATTGACCTGCAGAGCAGAGACAATGCAGCGATGGCAGACTTGTTGACAATATGACACTGAGCAGCGCTGCACTAACCAGTTACCGCAGAGATAACTTTTCAACCATACCAGACTCAGCTCCTGTGGGAGAGGTGGCCTTAAAGGGATAGTTCAGTTTTTTTTAAGAGGGGTTCTATGAGCTCCATAAGGCCACTAAGTACCTTAGATACAGTAGAAAGTTCTCTCCTCTCCCTCAGTAGGCCACAGTCTGTAAGAGTTGGTGACGAAGAAATAGACGCTAACAGGAAAGTACCGTAACAAATACAAAGGGTATTTTCTCTGTCTATAAGAACTTCAATCAAAATGTAATACCACAGTTAAAGAGTATGCTACATATGAGTGTTTTAAAGTGCATTAACATTTCAGAAATATAAAGTTTACCCGGACTTAAGCCAACTCACGTTGTGTATTCCTCCGCTAAATCACTCCGCCTTAGTTAGCTAGCGGCTTCTGACGCCTGTTGTAGACTAATTGATAGCACATTATATGACAAATATTTCTAAGATGGGTTTTTGCGATGCTTCCCTTGATGCAGAAACAGATGTGCATCATCAGAACTCAGCTTTCACCGTATTCCTCTGCCTAACACGGGCATGTGGTTACATTGTATAGTGAATGCATCTCTCGTTACCTGTTACCTGACAGATTGTGTGCACAGATATTTACATCTATATATATATATTAGAGGCTAATACACAGAAATCGTTGCGTGTTGGTGCATGTGTGAGAGAGAGACACATACACAAGTAGTCTGCACTGTTATGATGAACAAATCATTCAGCTTCTCTGCTTCTAGTTGACTGTAACTCTATCAGTAAACCTAGAATAAATGACATTACTTATTGAAAGGGGTCCACCACTGTTGAGTACAATCTGGTTTGCTAGCTGGTACTGGCTTATGTATCTGGAGATTTGTTCAGCTTCCAGCTAAACCCCACCCACCAAAAAATATCACACTGCTTACTAGCACAAATGGTAAACTCTACAACAAGGTTCTGTGTTGCCACAGAACATAGAAGTCTGCGTAGCCAATCAAAAACCTCTCTTCCTGCCTATATTCTATTGTATGTACCGACATCTAACAAAACAGACAGAAGCTTCCCATAGACACTTTTAGCTTTTGTAAGCTTCACATGCAGAAGAACAGAGGGATCCAGGGTGATAAGACACAACACATGAACCTTGAAACATATCTGACATCAAAAGACCCGCCTGTTCTCTGTTGAACCCCTAAGAACACAGTAAAATGGTTCAGTTGGTGGCGGGCAGAGAGGAATAAAAAGAGCTCTTGATCTATGTTCGACAGTGTGGGCTGTTTTAATCCTTGCCACAGACTATACAGGAATCCTGTTATAGTCTCAAAAATAGCAGGATTTTTTTTAAGGGTGGTGCTTCCAGCCGTCCCACCCCCTTCCTTTTTGCCCTTCTTCATATCCTCCTTCATAGACTGTCCCAGGTGTTGCTCCATTTATGTGGTTTAACAATTCAAAAAAAAAAAGAAAGAAAGAAAAGGCACAGAGGAAGAAAGGGAGTCCTTGTGGCCACTCCCTGCACCCTCAGGCTGCTCCTCTTTTATCTCAGATTGTACTTCCTTTGCTCCACAATGCGTGTGATGCTATTCTGTACTTCTCTGCTGCATGGGCTGTTTCTGTTCAACTAACAACAGTCCCTTGGTGAATCAAATCAGGAGATTATAAGAGCATTCAAACAAACCAAATTGGCTTCCAGGAGAGCTTAAATCAATCCAAACTTAAAAATTGCAAGAATCGAGAAAAGCCATTGGGATTTTTGATGGAAAGATGAAATATCTAGACTGGAAAGGGGGCTGAGAGTAATGCAAGGCTGTTTTGGTTTAAAAAGAGAGTATAATGCCACAGCATCAATTACTGAATGATTGAGGGCAATCTGACTGTGTGAGCCACCATTCAGCAGCAGAGAGGAGGATATAATGGATAAACAGTGATTATGCTGAGCACAGACTGAGAATGTTCTTATTTACAGTGTGACACTGGGACAACAACAGCTGTATTACTGCCTGTCATTTATGCAATATGTATTTCATTGCAGCTTCTCTCCAATTACCTCATTCTTAAAGGAAGCACAACACAGTCACACTGACTGCTAGAGCCAATAGATTGTTGACTTTCTTTTTGTTGTACTGTATTTCTCTAATGACTAGGGCTGGGTATTTCCAGCAACCTCACGATACGATATGTATCCCGATACACGTAAATTGTGAACATTGACTACGCTTTAAACAAAATTCTTGACAAGTTCAGTTTTTTCTTATAAGAAGAAAAAGAACAAGGATGAGATTCTACAACTTGAGAGACATACATTCAGATTCAGAAGATGGTAGACCTAAGTCCAAATTTAGAACATACAGTATGCTTCATTATGTAGCTCGTCTTCTACCTTGAACTGTGCCACTGTTAACATTAGCCAAAGTGTATTGACAACTGTCAAAATATTTAGGCCGTATCGATGCTGTAGAATCCGTATCGATACGCGTATCACGAAAGAGTGCATGATGATATTTTGCTGTATCGATATTTTGAGCACAGGCCAACTCGTGAGTCAGTTATTAACCCCATAATTGACCTGAATTTCATGTTTACCATATTCAGTTGGAAGCCACTGCCTTCAGAGCTCAAGGTGGAAAGCTAAAATGCATGTCTTGATGCATTACTTTAACGTTGAAGCCTTACAAATTGTATTAAAATTATTGTATTTTACTTACAGCTCAGTGGAAGGACAATGTCCATGCATGTGTAGCCTCAATAAACAATAGAGCACAGCACTACAAAGCTGCATTCACTTTAGAGTGCTGGGCTCAGGTGCAGCTCACAACGATTTACACCAAAACAGCTGTTTCTGAGCAGGGCTGAAATTGAGGGGTTTACAGAAATACCAATATTCAATTCTACTTGCATTTACTGTCAAGAAATGTAAAAAGCATGTTCTAATACATCTGGCACCAGTGTTAACTGGCTGGGAAACAGTGAAATAGTGAACTTTTCAAAATGGATGAATGGGACCCTATTTTCTCATTGTATTAAAACAATTCAAATTAGATTTTTAAACTTCAATTATGGTAATGTTTCCAATTTTAGTGTTTAAATGTCCAAAAAAGTCAACAGGAACTATAGTGTATGCACTTTTCTCTCCATATTTTCATGACTTAGATGATGGCAACACTAACCAGTCATCAAAAGACATGATTAACCTTTTATAACAACTGTGTAACCTTAATGATACAAGTGAAAACAAAGACAACAACAGTGTCAGCAGTAAGGTTAATACCCAGGCCACCAGCTTGAGTACACAGCAGGATGACACATTGATCTGATTTGTTTTGGTGACATCTGTGTAACCTTACAGAAAGCAACGCGTAAAAACTATCACCTTATGTACCAGCATGATACTATCCATTTATTCCTGTTTAAATAAATCACCATGCATTATTCTTGTTTTAACACATCTTCCCTGTAAACATTACAGCACAGCATGGGAGAGCTGTAGTTAAAGCCACTCCTTGAGAAGGGCATGGATTTACAAAAAAAACAGCCTGTAATGAGCAAGGATGAAATGGAAGAGTTTAAAGGCGTACTAAAATACAATCTCTGAGTATCTTTATAGGTAAAAACCCTTAAATACATGTTCTGGGCACATCTAAGGCTAGTGTAGACTGGCTGAATAGCAACATATGTGAACACTACAATTTAGGATGTCATGTAATGGGTCTTGAAATATAGCTATCCCCTTCAACCAAACACCACTGTTGTTTCCAGCGTGGTCAAAAGTCCAACCGTGTTCTTTCTTTTCCTCTGCTTTCAGTTGCTTATAAATTCACTGACTCTAAATTCACACATTTTTATGGGTTTCCAACAATGGAAAAATTTACTGAGAAGATTTGAAAACAGAAAAGCAGCTCTATCTCTCTCTATCTCTCTCCCATATATATATATATATATATATATATATATATATATATATATAGATATATATATATATACTTTATATATAGGTTCACAGTCCATCCTGCACTGTGACTGCTTACATATTGTGTTGAATAAAAACATGAAAACTTATGATTATTTGTGCTGTATTAGTTGAAGCAGCTACTGATGTGACTAATGGCCCCTTTCAATTAGCCCTACTCTACTCGACTCAACTCTACCCGGCTCTGCTCGCCTTGTGCTGCTTTTCCATTAGCCCCATATGCCTGCCCAACGGGGTGAGCGGCACTGCGGTGACATCATTTTGAATGTGACACAACAATCTGTGGCTTTTTGTCACAAACCGAGTAAAAAAGGACAGCAGAAGAAGGCTGCAGGTGGCGAGAAGAGATACCCCTTGAGAAGCACAGGAGAGTTTTGGAAGCTTTACAAAATAATGAAGCCGAGGACGAGAGCAATCGAGATGCAAAGAAAAGACGTATGAGGGTAAGCTAACGGTAGCTACCACTGGCATGCTAGGTCGTCGCGCTCATGACTCATAAATGACGACATTGTCTGACCAATCAGTAGCCAGCAGTCAGTGACGTCATCTTACAGTATCAACTCAGCTCGCTTGGAACCAGAGCGGAGTAGGTACTAAAACTAGCTTGTTTAGGAGGTACCAGGCTAGTGGAAACACACTGCAAATCGAGTAGAGTAGGGCCAAGGCGTGCTAGTGGAAAAGGGCCATTAGATGGAGATCAGAACATATTTTATGACCAATTTCAGCAGAAATCCAAGTAATCCCAAAGGGTTCACATACCTTTCATGCAACTGTATATAAATCATTGGATAGATGGATGGATGGATGGATGGATGGATGGATGGATGGATAGATAGATAGATAGATGTGATTTCACACTGAGCATTACATCAGAGACAAATGGCTGCGATGTGAGTTATCAATAAATGCCATTGGGAGTCATGTTTGTTGAACTGATTCTACCACGGTAATTACAGCTTTTAACCTGCTTTATTTCTGGTTGAAATCATCCAGCTTTCATCTGCCAGGTGCCAAACTTACACCATCCTATCTCTGTCTCCCTCTCTTTTTCGGTCATCTCTGTCTCTCTGTCTAACCCCCCAGCCCTCCTGCTTAGTTAAGCTCGCTAAGTGAAAGGCTGTGGCATGGGCTTCTTCGCTCAAAAGACAGGCGCATCATTAGGGAGCTGTAGAGTGCAGTTCCTGCCCCCGGGGGGAGCGATGACAGTCCGTCACCGCCCTGGGGCCTACCTTACTTTGGACTATAGAAATCAAAGATGGTGTGGTGAAATTTGAATAGAATAGGATGAAAAACTCACACTGCTTTTTTCTCTCATCCAGCATTAATTCTGCAGTTGGAAGAGAGTAAGAAAAAACCCTCAGAGCATTTGAAGTGGTAATGATTAATCATTGAGTGCAGGCCAGGCCACTTCACAGGAAAAAGGTATTTTAGAGGTTAGTGAGAGTAAATAACATCGGAGCAAATAGTATGAGATATAATGCTTGAGTGACTGTTGGCCAAATGCTGCTACGGGGGAGTTAAATGTATTGATAATTCACCTTTAACTCGACAAACAAACACTCCTGAAATACTCTTTCCAAGTGTCACAGAGGAAGATTTCTTTTTCAGAGATGAACAAACCTTTTGATTTTGCCTTTTGAGTTCTGCCTTGAGTTAGTGCAGTTCAGCATCTTTCTGCATCTCCGAGGTAACCTTGTTCTGTCAGCTCCTTGGTTTTGCTAAGGCGTCTGTAAGGTACTGTACTGATCTGCTGCTATTCATGCCAAACAAAGCCCCTCATTTTGTGTGAACTGCAGCACCATGGAGAGCACAAGTTTGGATCAAAGACCTTGAATCACTTTGCTATTGTATGGCTCCCCTCACTCAAATTACTCAAAGCACTTACTAGAGAGGCTCATACATATGCAAAAATAGAGGTTATGAGTATATAAGTGCAAGTATCATTAGCATTTCATTGTTGAAGAACTAGAATTCCTATGTAACTAGGGACAGAGCAAACAGTATTTGTGTGATGCACTTTCCAAATAATGGTAAATAAACTGTGGCAACTCTTAATTTCTGCAGCCTGTGGTGTATCCTGTTTTCGAATTTGAGGCAACTTCATGCTTAAGGCTATGGTCTACGATTTGGAAGCTTGGTACATCTTAAAAAACACCGTTTATAGGGCTGTTATGGTCCTATGGTTTGATCCACGCAATATAAAGACCAAAAAGAATGAAAAAAATCCATTCAGTATATCCACTGCAAAGCGGCATAATAGTTTACCAATCCGAACCGCCGTTCCCGGTGGTTCGGATTGGTCCGTGAGTCCATCCAATCCCCTGTCTCCCCTGCTCCGCACCGTCCTGCCTCCTCCCCACTGCTTCCCTTATGTACTCTGCTAGCTGCAGAGCTACTGTACTGAAGCGTCATGGAGCTGGAGAAGACCAGCACCGAAACCCGGAGGCCGCTTCTGGAACAGGTAGGCTCTGTCAATAGCTAAGTTAGCCACTCATCATTAGCATTGTAAACTGAGCTGGTGAAGACACGCCAAGAAACGTAAATCCTCGTCCACAATCGGCTCTGCTTTGATCGGCTATCAGTGGCGACACCAGACTCGCTTCGCCGCCAGTCCAATTGAAATGGCTATCGCTTTGTGTTACAAGGGGGATGCCTGTCATGTTTGTTACTTCCAGCTATGACAAATCTCATTTATCTTCAACGCCAATGAATATTTTCTGCCGGCCGGCTTCTTGCTCTATCGGAGGGGGCGTGTTGTTAGGAGGCGACACGAGCTGGGGGGCGGCATCTCGAAACACAGAGGGGAGGGGTGAGTGAAGGGGGGGCAGGCTGCGTTTTTCAAATCTGTCTCAACAGCCAAACTGGTTTTCAGACCAGTTTTTGACCCTAGCTTTAAATAAATAAAAAGGATAGTTGATCAAAAGGTGTACAGTTAACACGAAAAGACATAAACATAAATAATTGTTTTAGAAAGTATCGAGTAACCATACACAGTACTTTATGTGTGATTTATCATTTCACATGAGACAGGCAGAATTTGTATCAGTGATTAAAAAAATAAATAAAAAGAAGTTTTAGCCTGTTCTCATAAAATACTTAATGTCTTATATTTGTGAGTATATCAGCTCAAGGTCACTTTATTCAACAGACAGACACTAAGGAAGCAAACTGGAAAAAAGGAGGCTTGAAAATGTACAGTAGTGAATTTGGCAACACTTTCAGATAGATAGATAGATAGATAGATAGATAGATAGATAGATAGATAGATGGAAGAAAACAACAATTTGTTCGAACAGTACTACTTAGTAGAAATAAAAGGCTAGGAAAACTTAACATTTCAAGGTAACTGTCTACTCTTGATTTTTGCATTTTAGGTCCAACTCATAATTCAAAGTAAAAAGAAAGGAAATTAAGACAACAAATTATCTTGTGTTGAGGTGATTTTTAAGTCAAATATAATATGCTTAGTATGCATGACATTACTGTAGACGCCCCTAGTTTATTAAAATAAAAAATACTAAATTTTTAAAGTTCCAGAGAAAAGGCATCTTGTGTGAGCCACTGAATGCATTTGAATCATGACCCCTTGCAAACAAGTATATTTTGGGGGCATTTTAAAGCTGTTATTTGATAGTGGTTAACAGATAGTAGAGAGACAGTGAATGGCCTTGTGAAAGTTGTGGCAAAGAGATACACAGGACCTTTAGCAAATGGGTATCAGGCCGGTATTGAACACAGGCCAGCCAAAGCACAGGGCTGTGGTTTCACACCACTGGCCCAAACCAGCACCACAGAAACCCCATTCTTTACGCAATGCTTTGTACATAACTTGGCCATGCCTGACCTAAAACCAATTGGTTAATGTTTTCACAACTTAATTTAAGAAATGACACCAACTTTACAAAAAAAATAATACTGATTTTTAAGATGTGTCAGTGGCACATATTGGCACTTATTGGTAATTGAAGGATTGCAGGTTTGGGCCCAGCTCCAGCTGTCACATGGCAATGTGTCCTTGGACAAGATACTTAACCAAAGTTGTTCCCACTGCTGTGTCTGTGGCATAAATGGGCATGAAAAAGAGGAATGTGTTAGTTAAAGGGACTGTGAGGAGTTTCTAAGTAATTACAAAAAAGTCTCACTTTTAGATATATGCCTGATGGAAATACACACTTTAAGATGAGTTTTATAGCATCAAAATAGGTTATCTATAAATGCTATTCTTTAGCTTCGCGGTCTGGTCGGACAGGGCTGGACTGGCCTGGATACTCAACTTTGGGAACAAGACAATTAAAACTAGAGCAAATTTTTATTATTCCGACACGTCTTAGAGCACCGGGCTGTAAGTAGCGATATATAACCGGCTACAAAACTACAATACTAAGTTGTCCAAAAATTGCTTGTTGCCACACATCAAAAACTACCACTACATAAATAGAAAGAGATACATTACCTCGTTGCTCTGCATCCTGTAAGTTGTTGAAAAAAGAAGTTGTAAAGCAATGCAGAGTTCAGAGTAGGAAACTGCAACTGGAATGTCCCCCGAAGTCGGAGTTTCCTACTGGGAACACCGGTGAAACCTCGCCACCCCCGAGATGACATCGAAGATGGATGCCCCCAGTGTGAACAGTTATTTAGCTCCTGTAATAATCCATTTATTTGCACTTCTGACTAGGGTGTGTCGCTCTACATCAGCTGTATACATAGTATTGTTAGACTTCTATTTACAAAAATGCTGCCATAGTGATAATCACATTCTTCATGTGATATTTGTGAACAACAGCTAACAATAGCCTGGCAGATCGGCACGTTTTCTTTCCAACTTCAACTGGAACGCCGATAAGTTGGACATGATGTCACTCCCAGTTCCGAGGTTACTGGAACGCAGCATTACGACAGTCGACGCGCAGGCTCATGGGTAGCAGAGTTGCCGGTAATAGATTCTCCTCATAGCACCTTTAATACTGATGGACAACTGTCATATAAACTCCAACCATCAGTTAGTGAATGGGGAATGAAAAGGCAGTGTAAAGCTGCTTTGAGCAGTCAAAGATTAGAAGAGCACAACATAAGCTTAAGCCCGTTACCATCTGAGATAAATACTCTGATAAAGTTTATAACACAACAACAATTTTGTTTTATTCACTGGGAAATGTATTTAATGCCAGCAATGTAAAATTTCGTCATAACAACATGTTGACCATCAGGTCAAGGATCAAACTGACTGACAGCAACAATGAATATCCATTGCAACATCATTAACATTATTAGCATGTTTCCATAATGCAGGTTCTTTCACAGACATTACATATCTTTACCATCATCAATATCATGCTGCTAGTTCTGCTTTCGAGTTTAGATTAGGGAGTCTTTACAGATAGTGATCAGTGTTGATTTTCTTCATGTATTCTAGCTTTATATGTGAAAACAGGATTAAGAACTAATAAGGGGAAAAGCCAATAAATAGCTTTACAAATCCCCAACGCCTCTGCCTCCGGTGTTTGTCTGAACATTTTGGGCATAAATGCTGCCTCCTACAATAAGCTATGATGATTGTTGCAAACTTTCAATAACACCAGGTTGTGTTTAATGAGCGATTGTGGAGGCTGTAGTCGTTGTCATGACTTGTGTGTCTTAGCTTTAGTGTTACTGAGTGCCAGAATAGTACAATAGATCTCGATTGGGCACCAGACAGAGTACCTGAGCTGTTGTTTGAAAAAAAAATCATTCTCAGGGACTAAGCCCAGTGCTCAAAGAAACCATGCTACAAAAGAAAAATTTAAAAAAAGTTTATCTTGAACCATTTCAAAATGATTCAGTACATAAGCACACTGCATTTAGAGAAGCTGAGAGAAAAAAAGGACTAATTACAGTTAATTTCCATTTCAAACTTAAGAGTTCCCACGAATGAGGTGAACAAGCCCCAAAAATCTCATAGAATATAAAGTTCATCAAAATAAATCTTCGTGCTTGTAATCAGTCCATTTAATAAAAGAATGAAATGTCACAAGCAGATCATTATAAATTCAGTCCAAATAGTCAAAAAAGGTTCAGTAACAAAATTCAAAATGTCCAAAGTTGCTTGTAATACCAAACTCAAAAGTCAAAAAATTGTTACCCAATAAAAAAAAAAACACCAAATGGAATTGATAATGAAATCAGGAAATTCTAAATGTATGTATGTGTGTGTGTGAGAATGTGTGTGTGTGAGAGAGAGCTACAATAACTTGGAAGGGAATGAAAATGGGTTCTGTCCAGGTTGTGCTGTGAGCAAAGAATACATCCGCTGAGCAATAAACAGACATCCACTCCTGGATATTCATGTACTTCCCCTTCTCTCCTTTATCCTGCCATCAGAGGGATCCCTTTATCCCCTTAACTTTTTTTTTTGTTTGGACAAAAAAAAAAAAAAGAAAGAAATCCCTCCAGCTGATCTTTTCTCCATGCATCAGCTCCTTTGTCTCCCCTTACACCAGGGGTGGGCAAGTGGCAGCCTGGGGGCCAAATGCAGCCCCCCACATCACTAAATGTGGCCCAGCATCATTCCCAAAAAAAGCAGCAGCTGTAAAGATGAAGAAAACTCAGATATCCAATGGAAATAATTCTATATAATCTACAATGATATATATTGTTATTTACAACCTTACTTTGCTTTAACAGTGTCTTCAAATCTCTTTCATGAAGCCTTTAACATTATATCAAGTATTACTCAATACTATATTGAAAGAATGGCAGCAGCAAAATATTTGAGCTATAAAAAGTTGAAAAACACGCCATTTATTGATTTGAAAAATAGCTTCATTGGCTTTTATTCCATGTATGTTAGCTAAATTAGCTTGAATTCTATGTCAAGTTCATTTGATTATGCATCATAACTTGTGTTTATGTTGTAATATATGCATACCAGTAATCTAATCTTATGACAAATTTATATTCTCATATGTTGTTTATCCAGCATTCTTTTTCCTCAACGAGACTTTCTGAAAATTTGTAATGAGCAGCATGTTACAAATGCAGCATGGTGCAGGTTTTTCCTTGTCTGCCACAGCTTTTATCCTGAAATATGACTGCATTAGTATTAAAGTTACATTTTACTCTTTTTTAATAACAAATATGTAAATGGCAGGCTATACACCAGATAATATTGTAAATATATATCTTTATCATGAGGAAAAATGTTGTCTTTAATGCAGAAGGCTGCAGTTGGAGAATAAAACATGGATATGATTGCCATTCATTAGAGTATCTATTTATTTATTCCAAAATACATTCACTTAATATTAATTGATTACAAGATATCCTTCATGCTGTTGTAATTAAATGTGGAGCACCAATCTGTTCATACTCAAAATTTCAAATGATCACTCTTTATTACTATTTTTATACTTATAAGAGTGTCTTTGCACTAGCTGTAGAGCAGCCTAAACATATGGACATATGGTGATTACACTAGTTGTGCAACTGTACACAGACAGCAGGTACATGTGTATGAGGGTGGCCCTAATGTTCCTCTGTTTTTTTTCTTCCTTCATTTAAAAGATTATTCAGTAGCACAGTGGGGATTAAAGGACCCCCCATAGTGCGATCCATTTTTGGCTGCTGAACAGAAATATGCTATCTGGGTGTTGCTCAGCCCATCTTTACTCACGGGAGTCTTTGTCAATGTTAATTGGCCAGCCCAGCGACCAGCGAAGTGGAACGCAGCTTCCCAAACACATCACGCCTTGTTTGTTATTGAGCGAATCCAAATGGTACCTTGCCTGTGGCACTGCGGAAGCCACCAGCAGCCCAACGATCTAACAGGGGAGTTAAACCTGTAATTCTATACCTACATGCTTTCAGGGGGAAGTTGGCAGATCACTGAAGGCTGGTTTTAGAGAGAAAAATGTTCAAGCTGCTCATCCTCCCCTACACTAATAGCAAAATCTCAATTCCCCGACATTCAATTCATCTCAATTTATTGTATGTTGTTTCCATGGAGAAGCTATTAGTGATTTAGGTGTGCTCAGTCTAAGTGCCACAGATCACAGTGAGACATAGATTCTTCCACAGCATTATCTGGTGTAACTGTCGGAAGCTGCTGGTTGGTGGTAAGACAGCAAATGCCCCCCTTTTAATGTGTACTGATTCTTTCTGTGGCGTTTTGCCTCCTCCTGTTGTCTCGCCTCTCTTATTAACATGCACTTAAATTCCCTTTGTTCTCTCAAGTGCTCATTAAAGAATTCAGTGCCTTCTGATGTCTATAGTTTTACATAATTAGAACCCAAGAGGGTTCCACATGTGCACTAAAGTTCTCCATTTGTTTTAGTCTGCATTAGAGGAGCAATTTGTTTAATTTCTCTGGAGTTTAACCTTGCTGACTGTGATGGAAAAGCACCTGCAAATCTTGCATCCAGTCAGATCACTGGTGAGAAAACAATGCTTGTGAGCGCTTTCTTCATGTATCGTCTTGAGACATTAGACATCCATGGCTGCTGTATATAAACAGGATACATTTGCATCTTTATTAAAATGTATACATCATGTCATGATCTTAAATGTATTAATTAAGATGCTTTATACACTCAGCTGCCACTTTATTAGGTACACCTTGCCAATAGTAGGTTTGGATGACCTTTTGCATTCAGAACTGCCTTACTACTTTATGGCATGAATTAAAAAAGAGCTATACCCAGAGCTTAAAAGAGTAGACAGTGTAGGTCTTTTGTACCTTCAATCTTTCCTATGTTAGTGTGCATGCGTGCATATCTGTGTGTGTGCTCTTGCATGTGCACCTGTGTGTGTGTGTGCACTTGCCATTCCTGTACAAGGTAGCAAAATGGTTGCAAAATTCAGTCAGTGACACATCTACTCTCACATTCCCACATAATTTACCCTCTGTCTTGCGAGGATTTATCTTTTTTTTTCTCTCAAGCTGCCTACTCACTAAAATTAACTGATAATAAGGATTTTTTCAAAGCAGGTTAACCAGCTAACAACTGGCAAGTGACTCAGTTTCCACTGCCAGCAGACCCTGGACTTATCATCGGCAGACGGGCAGCGTGCCTGTTTTCATTTTTCCTTTTGGTGCATCAAACTGATGTCATTGCGTTGATGACATCATCAGCATGCTGAAATACAGCCAGGTAAATAATGGAAAGGAGCATGGAAACCATGGCCACAGTGGTCAGCTGTTTTCCATACGTCGTACCGTTGTCCCTCTTTCAAAAAATACAAACTCAGCACAGACTGAACAACATTTGAATGCTGATGACACCAAGGCAGATGGAATTTGTTGCTGATGTGCCGGCATCCTTTTGTTGTCTCAAATTAAGGGCTGAATATTATGCTGTAGGCACATTGTGTCAACGTCATCCCGTAAATCAATGTGTTGCCCCAGATGTGAAGTTCCCACTGGATCAGATCGGAGGCAAACTGATAAAAACCTGTATCCCTTGCAGGGTCAGTCGACACGGGTCTGGATGCGGATCAGATTCTTTTCCACTGCTGACAGTAGCCTATTGTTACCATGTTAACAGGCTTTTCAGCCAGTGAGAAAGGGTTTAAATACTCTATTCTAGCTGCAAACTGGGGGTGGAAACAATGCTGCCTAAACGGTCACTGCCCCTTTAGGCAGTTTGTACCATCTAAACCTGCAAATACTGTATAATGTTCTGGGCTGCCTGTGATATCACTTCTCATATGCCTGGAACTTTCGAGTCATATCTTGATCGTTATTGATTTTCTTTTTTATTACATTTTATAAATAAACTAACAAGATATGAGCAGCATTATAATTTATACATGTGATCTAAGAAAATTAAAGGGCTAATATTGCCCACGTATGTTCTTTATATTTTTCGTAATTGAAATGAAGAATACATATATACAGTATTTTAACATAATGTACTTGATTGTATTGAATTAAAACCCCAAAATGGTAGACAGTCCACCAGACTGCACAAGGGTTGATAGTGTTTATGCCAACTGTTGAAATTAAAATAAGCATAAGACAGTTATTTTTAAACCAATAAGTAGAAAACTAAAATCTATACTTTTACTGAGCCCCAGCTCAGAGAGAAAACCCAAAGATGCCATCGGGCACTCCACTATCCCCGTCTTCCTGTCATAAAACTCTGTTTACTTGACCAGATAGTATTCTCCTTGATTAAATCTCTACACCAATACACTGGCTGAAATTGACAGAAAAGAGTACACTTCATTCTTTTGTACTGTGCTGAGTTAATGTTAGCTTATTATTCACAGTGTTTTGATTTATACATTTCTTCTTCCACATTTTTTAAAAGCATAATAATATCAATGTATCAAAAATACAACCAACAAAATATCTGTAGGTTACAATTTCAGTGGTTCTAGAGTGAGGGGATGTATAAGTATTGTCGTATTGTCATATATTTCAAGTTGGTTGAATGAGGCACTTTACATTAATCAGGGAAGTGGCTGAAAGGGCTCTCAGTGTTGCTCCAGCTTAAAGGAGTATGAGCTAAGACTATCGGTAAGGTTCAGTGCTGTTGATGGGTACACTTATTTTACATAATTGTGTGAGTTTTACATAAAAATCTGCCAAGAACTTATGTTTGGTCAAATATACAAAAGGGCGAAAAATGTGTTTTTCCTCCAGTGTGTTCCTTTGTTTGGCACAATGTTAACAATCAGCTCACTAAAACTTGTTAAGAATTCCTCCCTCTGTATGCTCTGGTTCAGAAAGACAACCCCCTGCCTCAGAGGTCAATGAAACATTGTCACTTCGGTCAAAATCACTCATAATTCAGCATTAGTTCTCTCTGTGGTTGTTGGGACCTCTTGGGTCCAGTGCAAAACAGCAGATCAGCAGAACCAGTGTGCATGGAGGAAGAAAGCAAGGCCATTTGCTGTGGTTGTAAATAGTACTCAACGCAAATACTTCCTATAGGAAAAATAAAGCTCTCTGACTTATTCACCCATTCATATATTGTACAGGTTTGAGGCTGATTTTATGCAACACGTGAAATTATGCAAAGTAAGTGCACATTAGACTAGTGATGCAATTCTGGAGCCCTTTCAGCCACTTTACTGAATATTATCTAGTAACTAATACAACCAATTTAAAGTGTACTGAAATATTCCTTTAACATGCCTTAAGTGACTTTTTGGCAAAGATGGAGGTTCCAAGCGATTCTATTAATGTACCCAGAGCTAAAGTGTCCAGAGTGCCTATAAAATATATGTTACTGTATTTAATCCTTTTTATGTGGTTTTCACCAGATATAACCATGTTTTGTTTGGTAGAGATAAAAATGAAAAAGCCTGTGCCGCAGCTCCACATAGTGGTCAATGCCATTGCTAACACTTTTTTGCCCTTCATTTTTTTGTACAGGTCACATGACTGAAACCAACAATTTTGCCAACATTTGTCACATGTTAAACTAGAAAAGCACTCAGAGAGCGCAGACCTCTGCCAGCACCTCAGTCCTCTCCCATATTGTGATTTTTACCCTGTATATTAGTTCTACCTTTATTTCATGTAAATATTTAGATTCCTTGACCATGAAAACATACCATTAGCAATTGGTTTCATAATGATGTCTATTTTAGTTAAAGGATAATTTCGGTTCCTGCAGCTTTCACATTGTTTATGGAATGAAGTAGAACAATATACTCACCCAGAAGGCTTTCCTGATCCAAACAGTGCTTCAGGAGATATTTAGATCCAAAACCGCGCAGTGGACATCCATATAATGGTGGCACATAGGGCGTAGATCACCGCTCCTAAAACTGCATTAATCGTCCAAAAACTCATGTTTTTCACCAATATTCCATCATGATTCGCTCCAGCTAGTCCTCCATTGCAGTCTGTGTCACTCCACACAGCGCTGTGTGGCTGTGCTGACCTCTGAACTAAAGAGTTTGTTTACGTGCCTCCGCGCATGTGCAGTACGGCTCATTGTTTCAGGGGAAGACAGGCGGCTACAAATCGACTTTCTTCTTCCAGTTTTGTGCAAAATGGATGAATATCTATAGGATGAAGATGTTGTGGACGAGAACTTTGAATATGATGGGTGTCTTTACAGTTTCAAGCCAGAATTTACAGATGAGGAGCTCATGGAAAGGAGGATGCGGAGGCAGCGCTCCAGAGAGTACTGCACATGCGCAGAGGCACGTAAACAAACTCTTTAGTTCAGAGGTCGGCACAGCCACACAGCGCTGTGTGGAGTGACACAGACTGCAATGGAGGACTAGCCGGAGCGAATCATGATGGAATATTGGTGAAAAACATGAGTTTTTGGACGATTAATGCAGTTTTAGGAGCGGCGCTGTATGCCCTACGTGCTACCATTATACAGATATCCGCCGCTCGATTTTGGATCTAAATATCTCCCGAAGCACTGTTTGGGTCAGGAAAGCCTTCTGGGTGAGTATATTGTTCTACTTCATTCTATAAACAATGTAAAAGCTGCAGGAACCGAAATTATCCTTTAAGCAGTTATACAAGAAAATCACAGATCGCAGATCCAGGCGGTGATCCAGATCAACACCAAAATTGAATCACTTCTTCCTTTTCCCATGCTGAACATTTCCTGAAAATTTCATCAAAATCCATCCATAACTTTTTGAGTTATTTTGTTCACAGACAGACAGACAGACAGACAGACAGACAAACTCCCAAAAACATAACCTCCTTAGTGGAGGTAATAAATTGTTATCATAGCTTAGTCCTGGCTATGAAAAATATGCTGTTTACAGACATGGAAAAGGCTAAAAAAAGTTGAAAATTTATAATTAACATTAATAGTCACCAGTCATATTTGCACGGTGTTACGACCGGCTCGAGAGCCGCAACAAACAAGGAGATCGGCACGCAGTAACCAAAGTTTACCGAAAATTTTATTAAACTAAATTTTTAACAATGGAGTATAAAGTGTTGAAGTCAGTGGTGTATGTTAATGTATACCTGCCATGTAACGTGTAGAGTGCATGTTCTATGTCTATAAAGGAAGAGAAAAGGAAAAGGCGGCTGCTGCAGTGGCATCCAGGAAGAGAGCTGGCGTCGGGGTGGGTGAATGGAAATAACCTCTGCACCAAGCCAGGTGCACCGGGTTCCCAATCAGCCTCTAATACGTGCCCCTTCAGCCTCTGAAAGAACAGACACAGAACCAGTATACAGGGCAAGACCCAAAGGCCCCCCAGAGGCGTAACATGCAGTATAATATGTTTTCTTTCCTTTATGCACAATAACTTTAATCCTCATTGTCAGATGCAAGATTGTTTCAATGACATTCTGGACATTTTTTTTTTTTTAACAAGTCTTTTCAAAAATCAAATGAATGAATGAGTATCAACTTGTCTCTTTAGCAGGGAAAGGATAAATACCAACAAAAGCATCCTTCTCTGCTATAATTGGCATGCTGTACAAGTTTCTATGATTTGCCCATTTGGAATGGCAGAGCTTGAAAATGGTAATTTCTTGAAGATTTTTTAAAAATGATATATTTCTTGGTATATGCATCTCAATTATGCTTTAGTCTGTTGCTAAGTATCAGAGAAAAAAATATCATGACTTGATTGCCACAACATAATCCCAACATGCTTCATTCATGTTCCAATATAATGATCCTTAAAAAAAAAAAAAAATCTGGTATGCAACTTGGCATAACCCACCCTCCGTCATGTGCTCAATCATCTTGTTGATAAACCCCCCATGAAGCACAACCACAGGACGTCACTGCAGACCCTGAGTCATCCCACACCCAGCTGCCAGGCCTTTTCTGCCAGGAGGGGGATGTGGGAACTCGTCAGACACGTCCCTTTGGAGCTTTTCATTTCCTACGCCAATATCACAGTTTTTCTCCTTGGTGAAACCTAAGCCAGGAGACATAAAGTGAGATTGTGTTTTTTCCTCAACTTTGTCTCCTCCTTTCCCTCACTGTTGTGCCACAGAAATTAAAGAAAGGCATTTGGCAGTATTTCCGCACCACTATTGTTGCCAAAATGACAAAAAGATTTTTGAATCTTGTCTTGATGTGTCTTTATCCAAGAGCTTTCTACCAAGAACACCAAATACATGACCCCTTTCTGGTTCATTTTTTTTTCTTGAAGCTTTAAAATACAAAAGATAGAAGAAATACATGAGTGCCCATGTTTGCTTTTGTGCAGAGAAGCTTGTGAACACACTGTGTGACTGTAGTTTGTGCGTGTTGGGGGTCTTGAGTACGGAGAATGGAAGGTGGGGAGGGCTTGATGTGATGTTCCAAAGTGAGTGGCCCGCCGAGGAAAACAATAAAGCACGAATGACAGGAACAGATGGCCCTCTTTATTGTCCCCTGAAATGCAAACACTGAATATCTTTGCTTGGTGGGAGGCATTATTATATATTTATTTTCTCCCTCCTGTCCCTCTCCCTGCTAATAGCGCTCATGGCTGGCACCCACCCACATTTAAGACTAAAAGACCTGATAAAGGGCTGCAGCCAGATGCTTATTATTGGTTGCCTAAGATTTAATGGGCAGTGAGACATAACAAAAGCGACAAGGGGTGGCACAACTGTCCAAGTGGTTGAATAAGGGAGGACGACAAGATGACAAACCCACTGAGGCCCTGTCCAAAATGACTCCTTCTCTTATACCTCAAGCTCTAATTTTTATTATACCTCCATGACAGCCGAGGCTGGAGGTGGTGTGTGTTTTGAATTGTCCATTTTTCCATACATCTGAGTAATTCTGGTAGAAATGATATCTCAATACACCTTAGGTTATTTCCGCACATTTGCACAAACGTTTGATCCAAATAGGGGATAAAGTGATTTGATTTTGAAGATACAAGGTCAAAAGTCATTGGGCATGACAAGCGTTGCTCATGAACATGAGACCTCAAGAACTTCTTGAGGTCTTTTAACAAACTTTGAATCTTTAAGCCACTCTTGTCTAGAGTTGATTTAATTGTGAAGATCAATAAATGTGACGACTGAACTATTTGAAGAATTTCTGTCAAAAATTGCACAAATGCCTACATTTACTGAGAAAAAAGTACGGATGGGACGATACACTTAAACTCACGATACGCTGCACCTCGATATGCCTGGGTCACGATATGATATGTCACGATACAATATCAAAAAAGGAAAAAGAAAAATATTACTGTGTAATAACAACTTTTTTTTTTTTTAGTTGCACACAGTAAAACACAAGGCCTAACAGGCCGAACACAAACAATAACACTCTCTCTAACCCTACAGAGGTTAGAGAGAGTATATATATATATCTATATCTATATCTATATATATATATATATATATATATATATACATATACTATATATATTTGGGCTGGGTTTTAAATTGTGATTCTACAATATTGCAGATTTTTGCAATCTTTAGTAAGCTTTTTTAACACCAGAAAAAAAGATGAACAATGATGATTCCTACAGACTATATCAGGAAAAATACACATCACATGTGAGTCTGTTTTTAGGATTTATTCAGCAATATATTTTAACCAGCTGTTTATACTCTCTCTTCAAAAGCCTGGTTTGCTTTTAAAAGTGGCATATTAACACAGACTAAAATGTAGCATCTAAATGTGAAAAAAAAAAAAAAGACTTTAACAAAAAATACTGATACTTGTGTGAATTAATTGTTAGGGGAGTGTTACACAGGTGTGTATGATGCTTGAATATACTATAGTGTATTAAATTATCCTACTTGGATGATATACATGGTTCTTTCATACTGTTTGAAGTTGTGTTTTTCCTCTACCTGGCAAAACGACTGGATAACACCATTCTGCAAACAATGGCAGCTGATCAACAAACCTGGTCTCCAAACTTTGTGGAGCAGCATCCAACAGATCACGACAGGTGTTCTCGCTCATCTAGATTTAAATATGGATACCATTCAAACAAAGGAGGATCACAACCCTCTTCAAACACCACTGATTGTCTAATTGACCTAGCTGTGAACAGTGCTATCTTCCATCCGAACCTAAATGCTTTAACTGAATAGATATTAAAGGTTTAAAAATCATTCATCTGAATACCCAAAGTCTCATGCCAAAAACTTACTTCCTCCATGCATGGATAAGTCCAAAACAATCCCAGTATCATTACACTGTCAGAAACATGGCTCAGTCGCAAAATCTCTGACGACGAAATCAAATTCATAAATTATGTACTATACAGAGCTGATAGGCTCCAGGGGAGGAAGTGTACTACCTTTGTCTCCTCTGATTTAGTTTCTGAGCTTATAAAGTTGAACCAACGCATTTTGGATGCCATTTTTTGTTAAATCATTTTACTAGAATACATATATTACTATCGTTAGTGTGTATAGACTACCCTTTGCCCCTGTAGAGTCTTCCAAGCGTTTGATATCTACCATTGATTTTATCTCTTGCAAAAATGAAATGATAAGTTTAGGTGATTTCAACAAAATTCGTTAGACAATAAAAACTACTTTGAAAATTGTGACACAACTTCTTAAGGAACCCACCTGAAATCCTCCTAAATTCCAGTCCCTGCTTGAAAGATTTCTTAAAACTCATATTTTTTTCAGCCTTCTTTAGTGATATCTCTGTTATTTATTGTGTATGAAAAATCAAAATCCCAAAAGAACCACTAAATCAATTTGAATTAGCCAACATAAGAAAATGAACAGATTTAATTATTAATGATCTAATTTCTATTATCTTGGTTAGGTACCAGATAATACCAATTTTCAGGATGCCTGGGACTTTCTACATTCTGAGGTCACACAAGTAGGGAAGACATCTTCCTGGATAAAGGCTGATCTTTTATGCATTTTGAAACAGAGGGATAAGGCTTGGGTCAAATTTTGGTAGTCAAGGGAAAATGCTGATTGGGAAAAATCTGATTATGGCAGGGAATGTCTTTAAAATAGCTTTAAAAATCCGAAACCAGGTATGGCCAAACTAGGGCAGGGGGCCAAACACGGTCCACTGCCCATTTTGAATTTGCCCCTGAAGCAGCTCAATGAATGAAGACAATTTGATTACAGCAGCAAATACTATCAATAATGCACATTTTCCACTTTTACTTTGTCAAAAGGTCTCATTTACAAAGTATATTGCAATAATCATCTTCAAGCACCAACATTTTTTGCAGTTTGCTCATTTTTTTTCAGACAGTGAAGATAAGTCATCAGTGTCTTTGCTACTCAGAAGGTCAATCTCACCCTGACATGGTATGAATTCAGAGATAGCCATGGGGTTACACGGACCACTTGACAGGTCTTTTTTTTAAAATGTATTTTTTGGGCATTTTGTGCCTTTATTACAGTTTTTCACAGTTCTTAACACACGTTTCTCAAAACACTAACAGATTCCTTCAAATTGAACACACAAACCTGAAAACCTCACACACAAAATGCTAAACCTGACACTCCCTTTTCAAGATGACTCTTTACCATCAAATCTCTTAACTGTTCACAAAATGGAACTCGTGTTCTCATTTGTTACACACAGCCACATTCTCCAATGACACACACATACCAGTCAATTGATACACACAGCTCAGCTTTTGCTGCACACTACCAAGCATTCACAGCACACTGAAATGCAAAACTGAAAACCCAATTATAGAAATGCAACACACAATATGAATGGCACTGACTCATGAGAATTACCCATTTTTCCTTTTGGAAAATGTCTGTGTAGGCCCACTTCTTCAAACATAAAATATCACAAGTATGCAGCAAATCATTGTTTTATTCACAGTGTTTCAGTGCACAGGCATTTCTAAAGAAAATGTACTTAAAAAAAAGTCAAAATGTTACACTAGACCACATCTGGCCAGAGGGCCTAATCCACATCGCAGAGGATGGTCTCTCTATCATTACCACAGGCCTCCTCCATGGCCTCCTCGTCCTCCTGCTCTTCATCCTCATCCTCCTCTTACTCCTCCATCTCCTCCTCCTCCCTGCCTTCCTACTCCTCGTCTTCTTCCTCCTCTCACTCTTCCCCCTCTCCCCCTTCTCTGGTTGTAGTTGTCCACTGTTCAGTGCTCACCAAACAAAGCAGAGGCTCAAGGCCCTTTTATGCTGCAGTTCTCCTGATTGAAAATTGCTCACCAGACCTGGGTGTTGAGAGGTTTGCATAGTTGTGTGTTGTGGGTTGATGCTTTGAGATTTCATTTGGGGTGTGTGTGCAACAACTAACCATTGTGTGGACAGCTTTGACAACAAGGTGATGTGTAATTAACATCAGAGTGTAAAGAAGGAAAGTCAGAGTCTAATGCAGATAAGGGAGTGTTTAGATGTGGCAAATTGGGCCGAGCAATTGGTACTTGAAGTGAGGGTTTAGAAAATTGTGCCAAATTATTGATTGTTGTGTGTTAAGAACTGTGAAAAACTGTAATAGGAGAGAGACAGTGGATAGGCTTGTGAAAGGGGGTGAGAGAGTAGGGAAAGTCACTCTGCAAACTGGTCACAGGCGGGATTTGAACCCGCACCGGCAGAAACATGCACATGGTGCGTGCATGGTTGCTAACCACTCTGTCAAACCAGCACCCCCCACTTGACAGGTCTGATCCACGCCTAAATCTTAAACCTTAACTTAAAGGTGAAGCCAGCAATGTGGGAGAAAACGAGAGGAGAGGTTGATTATAAACGAATTTAGACCCGCCCCCAGAAAGCTGATGGACGTGCATCGTCATGGAAATGGCCGCAGAAACTGCGTAGCTGACCAACGTAGCTAAGGTAACCCCGACTCGTCAGACAACTCGACTGCAATTATTGATAACATCACAACAACAGTACATTTTGGCAGATTAGACAATAAGATGGCTGTCACTGTTATGTGAAGCACCACAAAGCTAATGTTGCTTACCTATCTGGCAGAAAGACGGCGACATCCGCGTCCGTTTTCAGGTCTTTCAGTTCGCGGAGTTCCCTCCACCGTCAGAAAGCCACACCAATGTTGACCCGGGTCTTCGCTCTTTCATGGTCATAGCCCTTCTTTTTCACTTTTCACCCCTCTGAACTTTTTCTTTTGGGCTGTTTTTCAGCCATTGCTACTGCACATATTGTATCTCTCCCTTACACTAACTGCGCAGGCTACACATCCTACGACTCCCCTCCCCCCTCTGTCTGATCTGCGCATGAGTATGATCGCCCCCTGGTTGTGGGGGGGTGTACTCTATTTTGGTAACTCAGCCTGAGCCACAGTATTTATCTGCTGAAATTCAGAGCCAAGGCTGTATATTAAAACCGAACTTTTTTTCAACATGCTGCCAGTGGTGACATCTTGTGGATGGAGAGGAGCAATACGAAGATTTTGATAAATCGTGCATTAGATTAGAAGATTAGAAGATCGCTGACTGCACCTTTAAGTACACTACAAGTGAGATGCAGCAAGTGGTTCAGTCCACCATGAATTCCTCCATCTGTGGCCCTCAGTGTAAAAAGTTTGGACACCCCTGTCCCAAACAATTCTGGAACAGTATTAAAACCATGATAACCACCGCTCTTATAATACTGACTAATGACATTTTTGGCATCTGACTAAGATAATTTCACAGGAGCTTTATTTATCGATCTGAAGATAGCTTTTGATTTTATTGACCTCTATTTACGACTGGACAAGCTTTATGCAACTGCTTCTTCACAAAATGCACTATTATGGTTTAACTCATATTTGCATAATAGAAAACAATGCACTGTTCTCCAAGGGTGTAAATCTGATTTATTTGTTCAACAAAGGACAAAGTACTCCACACTTGGTCCTCTTCAATTTTCATTAAAGATTTTCCTTTAATTTGTGTTAATACATCAGCTCATCTGTATGCAGATGATACTGTTATTTTACTTCTTAATCTAATATTCTTCAAAAACAAAATGCCCTTCAATCAGACTTTTAGAATGTACAAAACTGGCTCTTATCTAACAAATTACTGCTCAACAAAACTGTATCTTACATTGTGGTTTTTGGTACAAAACACAATTTAAAAACAAAATCTATCAACTATAAGAATGGCACAAATTTGCATAGAGCTGAACAATTTGCTCTTGGTTGTTCACTTTACACCTATCACTGTATTATGAATAATGCACTGAAAGGGCCCACACTCAATATAAGAAGACACACTCATTGGTTACAGATTATTTTTACACATTCCAACTACCCTGCCTATTTACAACAATTATCAACTCTGTTGTCTTCAGCATATCAGCTACGGCGCTCAGCTTAATAATTCTCTATTCCTAAAGTTAATAAATCAATTGGAAAAAGAGCATTTATGCTTAAAGCCTCATCATACTAGAATAACCGTCCTTCAAACATACAATCACTGAAATCTTTTCACGCGTTTTTATATGCTTGTCTTTTTATTTCCAGTTAAATTGTGCTTCAGATGATGTGATACCCAATTTAATGTTCAATACTCTATTACTTTTTTGTTGTTTCGCAAAGCTAATATTTCCTTATGCTTATGGCTTATTTGTGGGCATTGAGAGGTTATGCTCATCCTTGTACTATTTATTTAATGTTTGTGTTGATGTATGTCACCTTAGTTATAAATGTTTGTAGATTGTTGATTGTTGTTCTGTTTTTGATTTTTTTTGTTTGTTTGTTTTTGAGCTATCCTCGGCTGTTACATGTCAGTGTGTCTTTGGCAAAACATTTAACCCTGGATTGCTCCCACTGCTGCATCAGTGGCTTGTAAATGGGTTTTAGAGTGTGAGAAAATATAAGCTAAAATTAAAGTACAACTGATGAAGAAATTCAGAAATATAAATGAATAAATGTGATAGTGAATGGAGATGGATTGGAGGATGTTACCTGCAGTGTAGAAGTGCTATGATGAGGAGTAAGAAAGACAGGAAATGTGCTACATATGCTCAAGTCCGTTTACCATTTTCTTGTATAAGAAAAACCTTGAAGGCTTCTCTTATAAGCACTCTAATAGAGTGCACGTTTACTTTGACTTAGGAATGCTTAGATGTTTTAGATTGGTGGTCAAGGTCACAGAGCCTCAAATTCATCTACTTCTTATTGAGAAATTATATCAGGAATGCTTAACAGAATTTACGCCACACTTTGCCCTGATTGAAATACCACCATAATTTCACTTCAAATGCCATTGTATGACTATATCTTGCTTTTTATCATCTGTACATATGACTTGATTGATCTAGGCTGTGGCAAATTGTGTTCACTCATTTCCTGTAATATTTCTATCAATAATCTCCTACAGAAAAAAAAAAAAGTCCAAACCCCTCTCCTTGACCAAAGACTGAACTTTTACAGTCTGGTTTGCATTCAGTACAGAGTTAACTGTAGCTATGATTAAGATAAAGATGAAGTTCTGGATATAACATGCACCAGCTAAAAGATCAGGCTCTACGTTGTTTTATATCAAAGCATGCATACTGCTACATAATTCCCTCGATTTTCATTTCCATGTAACAAAACGCGTCATTGGCCTGTGACAGTGTAATCAAAGGCAATGCTCTCCATGGGAAGTATACAAGCCGAATGCTAAAACTAGCATTCACTCGAGGGACAGATTACTCCTAATATTACCAAAAAAAAGGGCTGTCAGCAAGATTAAAATAGAGGCACTGATGTGTTTGTTGGCTGCAGTGTTTTGAGTTTGCTCTGGGTGATTGTGATATTAGAAAACTCTTTTGTTTGGGCTGCAGGTTTAGGAAAACATCTACTATGACTTGTAAATTGCTACTTTTGTGTTTGGGAGTCATTATCGCTAATTGCAAATAGTTAGCCTTTCCTTTAGCCTTATTACATTTTGATTACAGTTCCCGACATTAACTTCAAAGGGATGAACAAAATTAAATACATGGTTGTTCCTGCGAACAGCACATATAATAGTATGGCCTTGACATACAATCATGAATGACCTGCTGATGTGGACCTGCTTGACTCCACAAAATAAATTCACATTTTTAAAAGAGTTAAGCCCAATTTAAAAATAGTTCAAGTAGTTGCTGTTGTATTAAACTGCATTATTCCTTTTCAGTACATAACCAATATAGACATTAATGTTAAACGACAGCTCAGTTTTTTTGAAGTGGGGTTGTATGAGCTCCATATGATCACTAAGTACATTAGATACAGTAGAAAGTTCTCTTCTCTACCACAGTAAGCCATAGACTGTAAGAGTCAATGACGAAATAAAGACTAAGCTAACAGGAAAGTACCGTACATAATTCAAAGGCTATTTTCTACGCCTACAAGAACTCAAATCAAAAAGTAATACCACAGTTTGAGAGTATGCTACATATGAGTGTTTTTAAGTGCATTAACCTTTCGTAAATATAAAGTTTATCTGGACCTAAGCCAACTCATGTCGTGTGTCCCTCCGCTAAATCACTCCGCCGCCCCCCTCACCCCCATCTCAGGTAACCATACAAGGTGGCGGCTTCAGATGCCTGTTGTTTAGCTCCGTGTAACTTTTATTATGTATCGTAATTCTTCTGTTTTGATTGTTAGCGGTGTGGGGAATAGACAATGCAGGAAATTAAAAAAGGGATGATTATGACAGCGCCAACGAAGTTCCATTCACTTTGGAGTCAAGAGGACACCTGTGACCGGAGTTCACAAGAGAAGAGCTGCTGAAGATGGACACCAAACAGACTGAAAGGAATACAGAGGAAACATCCACAGACACTGGACATCAAGAAAGAGTCATAAATACAGTGATGTAACTGTTTGACCTGGGAATAGGTGATATGGATGGCGGTATTACTCGTCAAACAGACTTTCCTCTTCTGAATCCTGGAGTTTTGTGGACATTGTTCAATTTCCCGAAGATAAACTGGAAAAACGTCCCAAACCTGAAGGACCTAATGACAGTTTCTGCTCAAAGTAAGTAATAATGATATGTCAGAAACAAACAGGAGTCGAGGAGGCTGTTTTTTTTTATCAAAATAGTGCAGACTACTTGTGCGTGTCTCTCACACACACACGCACACACACGCAACGATTACTGTGTATTAGCCTTTAAGATAAATATATATATATATATGTATAGAGAGAGATGTATAGATCTGTACACACAGACTGTCAGGTAACAGGTAACGAGAGATGCATTCGCTATACGATGCAACCGCATGTCCTCGTTACACAGAGGAATACGGTGAAAGCTGAGTTCTCCATGATGCACATCTGTTTCTGCATCAAGGGAAGCATCACAAAAACCCATCTCAGAAATATTTGTCATATAATGTGCTTTTAATTAGCCTAAAACAGGCGTTTGAAGCTGTTAGCTAACTACGACGGAGTGATTTAGCGGAGGGACACACGACATGAGTTGGCCTAGGTCCAGAAAAACTTTATATTTCCGAAAAGTAAATGCACTTAAAAACACTCATATGTAGCGTACTCTTACACTGCGGTATTATTTTTTGATTTGAGTTCTTGTAGTCGTAGAAAATAGCCTTTGAATTTGGTATGGTAATTTCCTGTTAGCGTCTTTCTTTCGTCATCGACTCTTTCAATCTGTGTCTTACTGGTGAAGAAGAGAGAACTTTCTACGGTTTTCAATGTACTTAGTGACCATATGGAGCTCATACAACCTCACTTCAAAAAACTGAAGTGTCCCTTTAAGAACCTTCTTGAAAACCAGACACAACATCCTAACCTTGAAAAAATGTATATTCAGCAGAAAGAATTATGATTAGAACAGATTTATGGTCTGGGTTTCTATTAATTAAAGTCTCATTTTCAAATCAATTTCCCCAAATGTAAATTCAGTAAAGCTATATGCTGTATTTTTTATATTATTATTATTATTATTGTTGCTGTTGTTGTTTTTATTATAATTAATTATCTTAAGATTTTTTATTATATTGACAGATTTCAGAAGCGAATAATTAAGCTCATTACCCTATATGTTGGATTTTTAACCAAATCAGTCATTGCCTGTCTTATAACCCTATGTCCCAAAAGAATGTGTGACATGGAAAGACAAAGAAATGTGAAGAGTCTCAAACCTAAACCCCGTATTTGACTAACTATTGCACAGAGACACCAAGGTACATGGTAGAATTGAGAAATGTCATTTTTTTATAGGTCAATCTTACACTTTAGGCCAGCAACTCTTTTCAAAAATTGTTGACAATCAGTTTGTTGACAGTGTTTGGGACACTGTCAACGAACTTGCGTTGAAATAAGATATCTTGTGAGACATCTCCAAGTGATCAGATTTTAAATGGCATCTAAATGAACATGATTATTCAAGGTTGGTTTTATACCCAGACATCAACAACAGCAGAACATAAACACAAAAAGTGCTGTACTTGAGGTGGATGCTGTTCTGTTTATTTGTGTCTCCGAGGTCCTTCTGTTGGGCTGCTTTTAATTGCCTGTCAATGGCAAGGTTGAGCTAGCTCCTAATTATGAATAAAGTAATAAGAATGATTGTGTCTAACTGATTGGCTGAAAGGGAAATATAATGGCTGAAGTTCTGGATCATCCATTTTTGTATATTATTAGCTATGTGAAATTCTGCTCTTACTCAGACTTTTTCACTTTTCCTCTCTAAATTTTAAAAAAGTTTTTCTTTTTTCTATTTCTCTAAACTTATTTTTCTGTCCTTTCTTCTCATATTTTAAGTGTAAATGGTTCATAGTGCTGACTGGAAAGAGATCATTGCAAGAGAAGAAACAAAATATGCAGCATCAAATCAACACTACCAGAGTCAATGATGATGTCGGTGGAGACGCAGTTGGATAGTGCGCTTGGTCAGTGATCAGGAGGTTGCAGGTTCAAGCCCAGCTCCGGGCGACACATGGCCATGTGTCCTTGAGCAAGACACTTGCTCCCACTGCTTCTTCAGTGGTGTGTAAATGGGCGTGAAAGTGCGTGAATATGTTAGAGATACTGATGGATAACTAACATAGACACTCTGAACAATCAGTGAGTGAGTGGGTGTGAATGGGTAAGTGTGACCTGTGGTGTAAAGCAGCTTTGAGTAGTCAAAGACTAGAAAAGCACAATAAAAGCTCAAGTCTATTTACCTTACCATTTACCTCTGTGTCTATATGGGTCCACACAACAGACAGTTTATTTAACTATCTCAGAGAGTTGGGACATTAACACTTACAAAGTGTTACTATTAACTCTTTTGTAAGGTTAAAACTTAACACTTTTACTGTAATACTTTACAGTGTAATAAACAATTATGTGGTGCTGTAAGAACTCTCTCAGAGTTCTTATTTAGTATTAAAGTGTAGCTTAACCTATAAGTTAAAGTGTAGAAGTTGCTGTGACTGATCATTAAATATTTACTGGAAGATGTTTCTAAAATAAAAACAGTGTTTGATTATAATAAATTGATTTAAACAAACGTAATTTACAGGGTTCCCACTCTTATCTAGAAATCATTTTCCAGGACTTTTTCCAGTGTCACATAACCGACTGAAGTTACATTGTTGTGAGCAGTTTTTTTTTTTTTTAGGAAGGCTTTTAGTAAGCCTTCCAAAAAAAGAGATCAGAGGTTGATGAACAATATCTCTAGCTATTGATCATATTGATCTTAGAATTTCTTTGTTTCTATCCCTCCAGTACGAACATTGTCTGTTGGCTATCTGATTAGTCTGGCTTTGTGTGTCTTCCTATTATAAATTTATGGTTATCTGTATTTTCAGTCTAAATTAACTCTGCTTTTTTTATGAATAGATAAATGTTAATTTAGCCTAAAATGTATGTTGATTTTTTGGTCAATTTTTCATTATTTCTTTTTGTCCCCATTGTATTGAGTTTTTATATTTTATGCCTTAACTTGCATTATTTTACCGACTCACATTTTAGGGCTACGTGTACATTAGTTACCAAGTACCTTTTTACTTCATTTCCTATGTTTCAAGCTAGAAGAAAGACGGATAATTTCCCTGGACATTTCACTTTTTTCCTCATTTTCCATATGTTTTCCATGACAGGAAAACGCCCCTTTTTAAGAGGACAGTTTGTCCTCTACAGTAGACTATGCATAAGTTAAGTAGTAAGTTAATGCATAAGTGTTCATCAAAATAAAGTGTATTAAACAGCACATCCTAGGATCGATCAATCAGTCAAACTTTATTTCAATCAATCTTTATTTGTATATCACCAAGTAATGACAACTGTTATCTAAAGGTACTTTACAGTAGAACAATTTAGATAAATAATTTGGCCTCACTTAGGTGATTTTAACACCTACAGCTTGATCACTTTGTTCTGATTCAGTGTTAAAGGTGAAAGCACCTCGTAGAGACTTGTAACATTTGGCCATTGAGTTAAACTGACACTACAAGTGTCAATTTAAGGTTAAGAGTTCATTGTGGGCAATTCAGAGTTACAGATGCTACATTTATTTTGGCTGACACCTAATTATACTTTCTTATTACTTTAACTATTTCTCTATGAAGATTACATTTTCAAAGATTTGACTCCTCTCAGAGTACAATAAATATGAAGTTAGATCAGTCTCATAATAAATAAATGCACACAGAAGGATTCACAAATGTATACTGGGATTAATACATAAGATGGTTGGCGGTGGGTACATAATGCCGGTGGCTGTGATGGCTGCATGGTCGGCGAGATGGAGATGGTTGGCGGTGTGTACACAACGCCAGTGGCCGTGTTGGCGCACACTGTCGGCGGCAGGGGAGGGTGGGTGGTGGGTACTAGAGGCACTAGCGGTGGTGGATACAGTGTTAGCCCTGATAGTACTGGTGGCGTCAGAGACTGGGTTACCCCGCTGGCACTGGCCACCGGTAGTTGCACATTTCATACAATTCTCCACCTATCTCAGCAAACCTCCCAACTTAAAGCTATGGTGTACGATTTGGAAGCTTTGTGCATCTTAATAACACCATTTATAGGGCTGTTATGGTCCTATGGTCCAATCTACACAATATAAAGACCAAAAAGAACGAAAAAAATCCATTCAGTATATCCTCTGCAAAGCTGCATACTAGTTGACCAATCAGAACCGCGCAGTTCGGATTGGTCCGTGAGTCCATCCAATCCCCTGTCTCCCTCGCTTCGCACCGTCATGCCCATGGTCCCGCCTCCTCCCCACTTCCTCTCTCATGTACCGGTGAGCAGCTAGCAGCATTAGCTACTGAAGCATCATGGAGCTGGGGGGCTGCTTTTGTTACCCTCCACATCGAAGAGAAGGAAACGTAAAAGTTTGGAGGAACAGGCTGAAGTAAGGAAGAAATATGAGCAATACAGGTCCCAACGGAGACTTAACATTGGATTATCGTACGGTGGAAGAAGCTGCAGCATGATTTGGGATTGTTGAACACTGCTGGCAAACAACCGAGCACTGCCGCAGGTCGAGGACTGTGGGCCGGCTGGCAAACGGCCTCAGTCCGCCGTACAACCTTCAGCATCGGCCGTTCCGCCCCTGGTTGAACAGGTAATGGCTTTGTTTACTACAGTGGGAGATGTCTGCAGAATAACTCTGGTTAGTCTGTGCCTGTACTGACTAATGACTTGTTGGTCAGAGCGGGTAGGCTCTGTCAATAGATTTTAGCCTGTTAGCCACTCATCGTTAGCATTGTAAACTGAGCTGGTGAGGACCAGTCGCCTCAGTTCGCCGCAACCTTCAGCATCAGCCCCTGGTTGAACAGGTAATGGCTAATGTTTTTACTACAGTGGAGATGTCTGCTGAATAACTCTGGTTAGGCTGTGCCTGTACTGACTAATGACTTGTTGGTCAGAGCGGTAGGCTCTGTCAATAGATTTTAGCTCTGTCAATAGATTTTAGCCACTGTCAGCCACTCGCCGTTAGCATTGTAAACTGAGCTGGTGAGGACAGAAAGATAAATTCTCCCCACGGCTCGGCTCTGGCGACGTAAGACCCGCTTCGCCGCCGGTCCAATTGAAATGGCTACCGCTGTGTGTTACAAGGGGGATGACTGTCGTGTTTGTTACTTTCAGTTGAGCTGAATTGTTTTTGGTTCAGTTTGCTGCTGATATTTGCCAGCCGCTTGTAGCTCTATCCGAGGGGGCTTGTTGTTATGAGGCGACACGAGCTGGGGGGCTGGATCTTGGAACACTGAGGGGAGGGGTGAGTGAAGGGGTGGCAGGCTGCGTTTTTCAAATTTGTCTCAACAGTCAAACTGGTTTCCAGAATGTAGACCCTAGCTTTAAGAAAGCAAAGAAAACCTGGATGATGTTTCATTTACACTTTGCAGATAACCAGGTGCTGACGCCATGTTCACTTGGATGACAACCTTGTCCAATGTGTAGGTTGAGCTGTGCGGACGCGTTCATATGATTGGCTGAAAAGTACATCCCACCCCATGTGGGGTGCGTTCTTGTGATTGGCTGAAAGGAGGGAGACATCTGATTGGCTACAGAAACTTCCCTGTTGAAAAAAAACGTCATGGGGGTCTCAAAAAGATTCACACACAAATGCAGCGATGTTCACAAATGCCAAGCAGTTTGTGAATGCTGATTCAACAGTGTGAATAAATATCACAATATACATATTTGTTTTAAATGAAAATTGCAAATTATTTTAAATATAGACATTTGTGTATTTCCATTATAAATACATAAAACAAGTAATATTTGTGTGTGCATCAGAAATACATTTGTGAACTTTGAAAAATATTTGTGAATTGAGAGACACATGTATTATACATTTGTGAATCCTTCTGTGTACATTTATTTATTATGAGACTGATCTAACTCCATAATAAACGGCATTCACATAAATTCTGCATCCAAAATTTCAATTCTTCTTTGCTGTCAGTGAATGCCTCATCAGCATCTGTTTTTGGGTATCAATTCTGCCTATATCATCTAGCTCTAACTTCTGCCTGAACCAGTTTCTTTTAGCAGTTTTCTCACAAAGGAAGGTACTGAGAATGTTAAAACTTACATTTGAACCAGCATCGCTGACATAAAAAAAGATAATAAGTAGCATTCACAGTGTAACAACCCCTGAATGACTCTATAATGAAAACAATTACAGACGGCTTTAATTTGGATTAAGAGGATAACGGTTTAAGCTCTTCATTACAGAGTCTTTTGCGAAAGTACCTTCCGTTCCTCTTTGGTGCTCAGACAGAAAGATCCCCACTCTCAAAGAGGATTTTCACAGGAGCAAAGTTCAAAAGAATTGTGAGAACCTTGCTGCCCTTACACCGCTTTGAGTGAAATCATTACCACATTTGTCTCCTTTACTTGTCTTTACCTCTTACCCATTGCTCTCCCTCCTCTCTTTCCTTTTTGTCTCACATTCTCCCCCTCACTTTGTATTTTCTCCTCCTCTCTCTGCGTCTTATCATCCACCGACTTCCCCCGTCTTATCTCGAAATGCTCTCTCATTGCCCCCCACCTCTCTTTTCCCGTGCCTCCCCCTCCTCTGACACCTTTTTCTGTCTGCTGGGTGGCCCTCCTGCTTTCTGCTGGGTTCATCGCTCCTCTCCCTGATAATTCCCCTGTATTAACTGGCTGGAGTTATTACCCGTTATATGAGATGTCTATGTTGAGAGCGCTTTATGAGATCCTGGTCCCTGTGGATAAGATGATGGAGCTGGTGAGTGCTGTCATCCCCCAGCCGTATAATGGCATCAGTTGGGAAATACACAATGCCGTGGATTATTGATAGAGCTATATCTGCACTTCTGCTGACAAATTCTTCACCCCGGTTGAAGGGGGCAACATAATCCTGAAGAATATCTCTACTAATATGGCCGCCTCCACGCAGCAACACCCCTGCTCTCTTTGGGGCACTTTGCTGTCTACCCTCCCTTGTGACGAATGATCGAGCAATCCCTGTGATTCAAATGAGAGGGTTGTAGATTTATTCCCAACAAAAGGATCTCCCACACCGTCTGGCAAGGAAATGAGTGTCAACCAATTGTCTTCCTGCTGCTGGGACTCCCATTGCCAAAAAAATTGGATTGTCTTTTTCGTCAGAAAGTACGAGTGGGTGCAACCAAGAAGGAGGACAGAGGAATTTAACATGAATCACAAGCCCAGACACCTGCACACTTAGCATTTAAGCACCTGCAATTTAGCTCTATGTTGACAAAGTGCCCTTTTTGGAAGAAATAATTAACATTTTCATATAGCCTGAGCAACATTTACTCATTATAAAAAGATTCTGAGGTGGCCAGTCCACGTTCAGGGGGCCGGTTCACACAGACTACTGCTGGGTGAGCCCATGTACCAAGCAAGAGAGACCTCCTAAGCATTAGAGAAAGACTGTCCATGGCTAATCTCCAGTTTCAGACTGAAAATGAAAGCAAACAGCACAAAAACACACAAACTTTATGAAAGCTTTGTAGGTGATTGACAATGACCAGCAAAATATTCTTTTTAAATCAGACCTTGAGATGGAGAATTGATTGAAAAAATAGGGCAATTAATGTTGCTTGCTGATACTGTATTTAGTTTTTCTTTATGAGTCAAGTACAAGCTGAACATTCTAATGTGGGCTGAATAGCCTGTAACAGTGCATATACTTCTGATCTTCAAGTAAAAATCAAATATTGTGTTTCATGCAGACTTACACAAACATACAGTTGCTGCCTGTCTCCAGTTCAAAGTAGTTGTTAGTTTTACTCGCCGCAGTATACGGCAAACTGAACAGTATATTTTGCACATGGTTGTTGTTTTGTCTGTAATCTTCTCACTGCTCTCTCGTCTTTTACATGTGAAGCCAAAAGAGGTCCACACAACCGATTTATTTGATGAAGGAGCGTCAGCTAATTCCTCCACTTCGTCTTCCTCCATTTTGAAGCAAGTGTTTTGCTACGGTAGGCGAGAAGAGTAAAAAATCACCAGTCTCAGTCTTTGCGTTTTTTATTTCGTGCTTTTATTTTGTGCGTCTTTGAATTTTATTTCGTCATTTTTTAATTTCATTTCACCCCTAGGGCTGAATATAACTTTCTCTTTTTTTATTAGCTTTGGGCCAGCTAAAATTGGACAACAGGCTGGTCTCTACATTGACCTGGACACCCAGAGTTACAGCAACATAAAGCAAGCCTGCTTGGTTTGTAGAGTTTGTAAAGTTGTTTTGGGTCTTTATCTCAGCCAATATGTTAAAATGGGTGATGTGATATGTCTTGATTCAGTCCTAAAGCAATGTCTGTCTGGGACACAGAGGACACATTTGGATCTACTAAGATCCAAAATAACAAGTGCTAAATTGCGTGTGCAAACTAACAAAATCAATGTAGGTATTGTGGGTGGTCTTCTACCACTCTACCACTGCTTGTGCAGTTCATAACAGGCACAAAGGTGGTGTGGACTGCCCCCTTAAAGGAGGATTTTGCATGTGCCACCAGCTGTCACCATAGACAGTCTAGGAAGGCAGAGTGGCTGTAAATGGAAAACGAAGTTTGATGCTGAGGAGTTGGAAGCCAATAAACACATTTGTGGTGACCTTTTTTTGTTGTCTGTCATGTTGACGAACAAGGTGCTCTTATTGTGGGCTTGCTGAAATGAAAACTATAGAAAAATTGGCTGTGTCCCGAAAAAATTAAATCCCCTTTTTCCCCTTTGCAACGTTCATTTCTGGTGAGTAAGCCTGATTAACTGGTCATAAATTGAAAAAAATAATACAACATTAGAATTATTCATGCTTGGTGTACAATGGGCTTCACAAACTTTAACAGCTATGATAATGTTGAATAGTGTGACATATCCCTGTGGAGACGCCAATGCAGAGTATTCTGTGCCCAAAATACTATCCACATGAGGACACCCCTAAAAGAGCTTTGGAACAATCTCACCTTGGCAGGGATCTTCCAAAACATGCATTTTCAGTGACCCAAAACAAAGTTTACACATGGGCAGAAAGTCAAAATGCACAGAAAGAGCTGCATTTTCAAAAATACCACCTACATGTGGACAAAAAAAGATGCTTTTAAAATCGCAGGAAAGAAACAAACCACGCATTAAGTTACAGCTACAACACTTAGAAATTGTCACACTAAGACTTACAAAAACACATTTATATGAGTTTATGCACATGTGTGAGTTATGCTTTAACTCACAGGCTTTATTTACACTGAAAATAGGATTATAATTAAACTAAGTTATATTGTATTTGAAAACAGCAATAAGGTTTATTTTACTGCGCAGAACAAAAATAGAACATCTTGTCACATGCTATCAAAGGTGCTAATGAGGAGAATCTATTTGTGGCGACATTAAGACTCTACTACCCATGAGCATGCGCGGCGACTGTCGTAATGCTGCGTTCCGGTAACCTCGGAACTGGGAGTGACATCATCTCTGACTTGTCTGTTTTCCAGTTGAGGTTGGAAAAAAACATGCAGATCTACCAGGATATTGTTAGCTGTTATTAGCACGCCCTGTGTAGTTGTTCACAAATATCACAAGAAGATTGTGATCATCACTATGGCAGCATTTTTGTAAATATAAGTCTAACAATACAATGTATACAGCTGATCTAGAGCGGCACACCCCAGTCAGAAGTGCAAATAAGTTGATTATTACAGGAGCTAAATAACTGTTCACACTGTGGGCATCTTCGATTGTCAACTCAGGGGTGGCGAGGTTTCACGAGTTCCCAGTAGGAAATTCTGACTTCGGGGAACGTTCCAGTTGCAGTTTCCTACTCGGAACCCGGAAATTCCTACTTCTGACTACAACTGGAACGCACCAAAAGACGTGACCCAAGCCAAAGCGTGTGTTTGTTGTGATTCTAATAAATGCAGCTCGGACCTTCCTCAGAACTCTGCATTGCTTTACAACTTCTTTTTTCAACAACTTACAGGATGCAAAGCGGCTAGGTAATGTATCTCTTTCTAGTGACGTAGCAGTAGTTTTTGATTTGTGACAACAAGCAATTTTTGGAAAACTTATTACCGTAGTTGTAGCTGGCTATATATTGCTACTTACAGCCCGGTGCTCTAAGACATGTAATATAAATAATAAAATAATCTAAATTTGCTCTAGTTTTAATTGTCTTGTTCCCGAAGTTAAGTATCCAGGCCAGTCCAGCCCTGTCCGACTCGACCGTAAGGCTAAGGAATAGCATTTATAGGTAACCTATTTTGATGCTATAAAACTCATCTTAAAGTGTGTATTTCGATCAGGCATGTATCCAAAAGTGAGACTTTTTTTTTTTTTTTTAATTACTTAGAAACTCCTCACAGTCCCTTTAAAATCATGTTGCCAACCCCTGTCATGGTAGGACTGTAAATGATCAAACATGTTAATCAATCATGTAACCTTGTATACACTTGATTTTTATCATTTGAACTTTGCACAACAGGAGCACTGGTGACCCAACTTTTGAGGGGAGCCTCATGTTCACCTAGCACAACAGTTTCACTCTCTTCTAAAACGAGCACCACACCCCATGTTCAAAATGAATCATAAAACTGCCTCTTTGGATGTAAGAGGTGAATCCTGAACAGAGCAGAGGAACAATCTGGCAATGGTTGGATTCTCTCATTAGTGGTTCACCACCCGTCAAAACAAGTAGCTAAGAAAGAAGGTAAACAATCCTGCACTCCCCTATAAATAGAGAGTAGTAATTCCCCCGACTCTCATTACAAGCCTCCTCCCTCTCTATTCCTCAATCTGTCTGATACGCTGTGCTGGGACTCCGACTCAACAGTGTTTAGCCGGCATCAAGACCACAGGCTGCAATCCTCAGTTACGGCCTTGATTTTTGATCCCAAATGCAAGGATTACTCTCCGACTGTGCGAGGGGGGCGCAAGAGACAATAACTGATCAAATGCAAGCGGGTAACGAAGCTACCCAGGGATGCTATGAGGCCAATAAAAGGAGGTCTCGTTTGGATAAAGAGGAATCAAAGGATGTTCAAACGGAGGACCTCCAGTACCTCCACTCCAAACCAGCCACAACAGATTTGCAAATTTGTTTGAGAAATTATATGTAAACGAGTGAGCAAGCGTCTGGCTGTGGATCGCTCTACATCGCTCATCTTGAGACTGGAGCCTCAGAAGCCATGTTGCTTTTCAGAGGAATATGAAATTACTATCACATTGAGGGAAATCAAAGTCTTGTTCTGCTGCAGTCCTCTGGGCAGCATTGTGCAGTATTGCTTTGGAAGCGGGCCTAATTGGTATGTGTGGGCCAAACTCACCCCCACAGCCTGAAACTAGCTGGCTTCATGTTCACAACAATTGGATTTTGGAAAAGCTGCCCCAGATTGTTTGTGTTTCACAGCGAGGGTGTGCGTATGCAACATCAAGAGTGAAAAAGCTAATCCCAGCCTCGCCTCTGTCCGTCATATTAGTATGCTTGTAATCGCTTGGAGTTGATTGTAGCCAATAGCGTCAATAGCATGTGTTTTTGAAAAGTAGAGGGTGTCTCGAAAAGAAAATGGAGCGATTTGAGTTGAACAATTAGTGGCAGCTTCCATCTGACAGACTGAATTTTTCAGCCTTTTTTGCTCCGTGTATGGCCTGGCAGTGCACCAGAAAGCTGAGGGAAAAAAAAGAACATTAAGTCACCTATAATTTTCCTCCCCACAGTCAGAACGTGAAACAGACACATGACAGCTCGGTGATTCATCTAGTCCACGCACCATGTCTGCCTCCTGAACAATGATTGGCTCTGGCATCTGGCTCGCCCCCACCATGCAAGGGTTCCCCGAGTCAAAACCTGTGATGTTGTCTTTTCTTTTTTCCACTCTCTACTTAAAGAGTAACCAAACTCTGAGACTATTTCATAATTTTGAAATCAATTAACATGGTTCTTTGGTAGCACTTTAGATCAGTGAGGGTCCAAATCTCAACATTCATTTTTAAATACAATTTTTTGTGTCAGGAATATGCATTACAACAACCCTCTACAGGTCAAGTTACTTCTAATATTGACTAATCTGGAGGCAGCTCAGCACTGCAGATTTACTTTAACATCCAAATTTAATTTTACTAAGAAAGAAAGAGGGTGCAAACTGTCTTGCAGAAGCATACTCTTGGTCACCTGTTAGATGAAAAAATGGAAACAAATGTCCGATGTCTTTTCATACTGTAAAATCTAATTTGAGATGCGGCCATAATGTAGCGCTGTCACACCTGGTCTGAACAACAACGACGACAAAGTCCCACATGGTGCATAGCATAACTCACCATAACCCAGGATAAGAAAGATCAGCTTGATTCTAAACACCAATAAAGAGACATTCATGAGGACTTACTCTGTTTGTCAAACTAATTAACAGTGACATACAGGAACTAGGGCTGGGTATCAATTCAGATTTTCTGGATCGATTTGATTCTACATTACAAGGTCTCAAATCGATTCGATTCACGATTCAATTTGATATTTATTCAGTCTGGGATATCTTAGTTAAAAGAGAAAGGATTTTATTTGAAAAGAAAATAATAAAAACAATATTCAGTGCCTAAAAAGGCACAAATGCCATAAAGCTATGTAAAATACTTAATTTAATTCACCTTTTTTTAACTATTTACCATTTGTTGTATAATCTTTTGCTGAGATGTATTTTCTCCATCATTTAAAGTTTATTCATAACTTTACTGTAATCATTATAAGCTGATTATTTTTCATTTTATTTATTTAATAAATTGTTTGATGGATGATTTGAGAAACTTCACTGAACTGCAAAGTGGTATCTTTCATTGGGCTCAGAATTGCTGGCAGTGCCCCTGTGGTGATGAAATGATGGTTAATAACCAAATCTATTAAAGTTGCATGGACTGCACAGTGTTCACTCCTGCCACAAACAAGATGGTAGGAGGCTTCTTATTCCCTTGACCCTCCCCTCTCATCAATTACAATCAAAAATCATTCTTTTATAATGGCAGGAAAGATGCACTTAAGCCAAAACTCTAGGGTCTAACTACTCCTTCGACCAGAATTAATCTAATAGCTCCTTTTGAAAAATGGCGGCAGGGAGTCTATTCTTTGCATGTGTCTGCATTTTGTGATCTCAGCCTGACCTTACCCTACTGTACAAGGGGGGACATGTTGAGTGAAAGCTCCCCTGCCTGCCTCTCTCCTCTCAATGGAGGCTATAAATGCACAATGTGTTAATAATTCGGGGAGCATATTAACTCTCATTCTGTTGTTCAGCAAAACCCAAAGCACTGCTGGTAATGTGCACTGTGCTCACCTCCAACATGGAGGCTCGCTGAATTAGCTTGCGCCAGTAAGTTTTTTTCCTCCCAAACGCACCATGGTGCAATATAGAGAGGGAGAGAATGTGATTACAAACAGTAAGTTATTGCCTCGGGCACAATTAAAACTTTGCAGACGAGCATTTACTGATCGCAAACCGAATCAGGTGGAGTGTTGGTGGGGCATGTTGCTTGTTAATTGGTTAATTACGGGGAAGGAAGGGCTTTGCTGTACAAGTATTAAGAGGGAAATCTGCTCTACATTTTCTGTCAGTCCCACATGGAAAGCAGACACTGGGGCAAACCCCTCAACTAAAAATAAGCTCATCAGCAATTTGGAAGCTGTGTGGGCTGTCTCTTATTTTGATGGAAGAGCTTGCTGCTCTCACAGCAACATCTCCCCTCAAAACAAAGAGATCTGTGTTGCTGTAGAAGCAGTGATGCAGTTGTATTTGGAGTCAGAAAAATAATGTATGTTTAATCTAGACAAACAATATGACGTTTTTAATGTTTGATGGATGTGACAGTGACAAACCAATGCTAGATATTCAGTGCAAATTGAGAAGTTAGGATGTGTGGTTGGCAAAAATTTAGCAATTGCATTATATTCCGGATGGAGTCAAATCCCTGAAAATTTAAAAATTATGTTTCAATCAAATGCAGAAGTGTTTAACTATAAACCTTTCACTATGAACTTGAACCTAGAGTCTGTCAGTCTGCCCAACCCCTATTGCTAGACAAGTACAAACAGATTCCACAACCCCACATTTTGAAAATTGAAGAACAAATGTTTTAAATACACTGCCTGGGTAAAAAAATGTCATCACCGAGATTTAACTAAACAAATAGATACAAGCCTCTTACTGGATAATTACTGCATGGGTGATTATCTTTTAGCTGATAAAAAGTAATTTAACTCCAGCTGATGCAATGAATTGCTTTTCATTTCTTCAACAACTATGTCAATGTCAAAAGACACATGGTCGTGGAAAAGATGTTAGTCTGGTTAAGAAGGGTAAAATCATTGGCATGCATCAAGCAGAGAACACATCTAAAGAGACTGCAGAAACTACTAAAAGTGGGTTTAATAACTGTCCCAATGCATTATTGAAAACCTGGAAGGTTAGTGAGGAATCAGTGTCTTGGGAGCAGAATTGTGGTTGGAAGATAATCCTGAATGACCGTGATTGGTGATCACTGAAATGTTTGGCCAAATCAAAGAAAAACAACAGCAGAACTCATGAGTGTGTTTGATATTGAACGGAAGAAAATTTCTGCATGTACAATGCCAAAATAACTCAAGGGATTTGGACTTAACAGCTGTGAAGCCTTAAGAAAACCCACTAATCAGACTAACTGGAAAAAAGGCTTCACTTTGCTCTGGAGCATACAGAATGGACTCTGGGGAACTGGAAGAAGGTCATGTGGCCTGATGAGTCCAGATTTACCCTTATCCAGAGTGATGGGGGCATCAGGGTAAGAAGAGGGGCAGGTGAAGTGATGCACCCATCATGCCTAGTGCCTACTGTACAAGCCTGTTGGGGCAGTGCAATGATCTGGGGTTGCTGCAGCTGGTCAGGTGTAGGTTCAGCAAGAATGAGGTCAGATTACTACCTGGATATACTGAATGACCAGGTTATTCCATCAATGGTTTCTTTCTTTCCTAATGACACAGGTATTTTCAAGATGACAATGCCAAGGTTCATCAGGCTCAAATTGTGAAAGAGTAGTTCAGGAAGCATGAGACATCACTTTCACACATGGATCGGCCTCCACAGAGTCCAGACCTGAACCTCATTGAGAATCTTTAGGATGTGTTAGAAATGGCTTTGCACAGTGGTCAGACTCTCCCATCAACAATACAAGAACTTGGTGGAAAAATTAATGCAACACTGGATAGATATAAATCTTGTGACAGTGCAGTAGCTTAACAAACCAATACTGTTGTGAATATGTGCTGTTATCATAGCTAAAAGTGGTCCAACAATGTATTAGATTGTGTGACCTTTTTATTCTGATGTTGAGGTTTGTTTTTTGTTTTGTTTTTTTCGGTCTAGCAGCATATATGTGTTTGAACCAAGCATGGTATCCTAATTTAAGGTAATATTCCCTAATATTATTATGCAATCAATAGGTACAACAATGTTTACACTCTGCTGTTTTAATATTGAGTTAACACTTGCGTAGTTAAATATGTACTGTAAGAGAGTGGACTTATACTACTACTTAGAAGTGTTGATCAAAAGTCACACAGTTAGTTTTCTTACATTGTAAATATTAACTATAATAGTGCTATTTTTTAATGCAGATTTGGTTTAGTTTTCTTAAATATTTACAACATTTATCAAAGGACAAGGAATCCTCATTTTTTGCTTTAACTCTGAGTTTGTAGTGAACCCATAATGTCACATGCTAAGTCACAACATATTCTTATTGTAACTACAAAGGGTAAAAGCCCCTACAGTAATCTGGTTTACACTTCCAATGATGCCCCCCTTTATCATGGCTTCTAAATGCATTACAAGCATGTTTGTAATGCAATATAATGGACTTTGAATTGTCTCTAATAAGCCTGTCACATTTCCCAAAAATCAAACTTGACAGTTTTTTAGTATACACATTAATAACCAAAGATATTCCAAAGATATTAAGTTACTGACAAAGGTATTCAATTATTAAGGAGGAGGACTCAAAGGCACTGGGCTAAGCACTTGACAAAGCACCGCTGGATTGTGGTGGTTGAAAGGCGAAAAGACGAGCCCACATTTTTGTCATAGTGAGACAGTTACTTTGCACATAACCATCACACAATAGAGCCTAAGTGCTCCCACTTGGCCCTCCTTAAATGTTTTGGTGCTGGTATTTTTGTTTCAGAGTGGTTTTGCCTGCTGTCCATATCATTGAGTCAGCTTTTTCTTCTGATGCTTTCATACACTGAAAAGGTATAAGAACATCCGCACATCAAATAATAGCTCCCTTGAATTTTTTTTATTTCAAACAGTGACGTTTCAAGCCAAACGGCTCTTCCTCAGACTTACAGGGTGATAAGTGAGTAGCCATTTAAATCAAGGTAGGTGCACACATAACCGAACTCAGCAGCCTAAATGCACTGAGCTGCGGCCATATGATTAACAGATTAGCTTTTGCATCAACAAGCAGTTGAAAGTATGTAAATAATACAATTGCTGATAAGTGTATGTTTATTTTAGACACTGAAAGGCACAATCAAAGCTAATAGCAACAAATAGCAACACCGAAGACGGCTTGCTTTAGAATATACCATGCCCATTTTTTATTCATAACTTCATTGTTTCAAACTCTAAAAGCTGTGAGCTTACCGGAAACTAGCATTTTGACTCCAGTGTACAATTTATGTGACCCTTACCAGCTAGCCCCATGTGGAGGCTTGATGAACTACAGCATTTTGCACTCTTTCATTGGGTGCATTTTTGGCAACATTGGTTAGCACTGTTTTTTTTATATTTTATCTTTTTGAGTTGTTTTGATTAAGAGATGTCTTGAGACAAAATGTACATGAAGTGATTCAAAGACAAGTCTGGTCAGGTTATAATTGAAGTATTTCTTAAGAAAGTAAGAGGTCAGACATGCAACTTGGAGGTTATTTTTTGTCATGAAGGTGTTCTGTGCCAGATAAGGAACAGACCTGGTTACCACGGACTGGCCCAAGGACTGTGAAGTGCACAGCACCAATGACTTAACACCATGACTTGCAGGTGTATTGCTGCATGCCACATGTTTCTGACAAAGTCGGTGAAAAAACAGCCCAGGGCATGGACTCGCCACAAGGACAGCTGCATACATGCACACACACACACACACACACACATATATAGCACACCTCATACCTCTGGAGGAAATGTTGTGATTTCTTAGTCAATGCCCCCAACGCCACAAATCCTACAGGTCTTACTCAGAGCCAGTGTTCACTGTTGCTTGAATAAATCAGAAGTGTTTTCTGACTGCAACTGCATTTGGCTTTGATTAAAGCAAAGCCACAGGCTAAAAGCTGTCCACATCCCTTTATAAGCATGCTTTTCTGACCTTTCCGTTCAGCGAGTCTTCTTAGGACTGAGGACTTGACACAACATGACATGTTGCCAGGTCAGTAAACATAGTGTTGCGGGAGATGAAACGGCATGAAGCACTGAACAAATTGGAGATCAGATGTAAGCTCTGATTTCTTTTCACCCTTTATGCACAGCCAGTACTTGGGAGTGAAACGACTGTAGGTGTAAACAGTAAAGTGCTAAGCATTAAGGGTTATTAGCGATCCAGCTGACTCTAAATGGACTCTAAATCCTTTTGACAAAATATACTGCTAAGTTCACCTCTCATCTGAGGGTGACACATTAAATCGTTTTTAAGGAACTTGTGTTTTCTTTGTTGGAAAAGGCTTAGATTTCTGCCTCACAGCTTGTTATTCATGCATCTATTCACAAACTGAGGTAGAATAGTGGGATACTTAATCCATTTTTTTGCCTCATGAAAGCATGTCAAACACACAGACACATTTCCCCTCAGCTTTCTGATTTTTTGTAATAATGTTAAGTGAAACTGTGTTTTGACTTTTCTTTCAACAAAATAGTTTGAAGTTGTCATATTACATCAGCATGTTTAAACCAAAAATCAAATATTTAAGATGCTACTAATACAGCTCAGTGTTACATTTTTAATTTATCTAATTTAATGATGATAATGAATTTCATGTTTTAAATTAAAATTTTCATGTAGTTCTACTTGTGTTAATTTATTAGTATTAAAGGTCCCACATTTGCTCATTTTAAACAAGTTTCTCAGCTAAAGACTCAGTAGATATTAGATAGTAGCCTATATTAACCCCTCTGTTTCAGCCCTATTCAAAACAGGCTATTTTAAGGTCAATACTTGTTAGCTGTATCTGACCATGCCCCTTCCCAGAAGTAAGTGTAACTTTGACTTTCAAATGTTTTGTTCTAATGTTTACTAAGTCATCACATGTATGTTAAAAATGTTGCATTCAGTAGGGCTGAACAAGCACATGGGCAAGGAAGTGTCTCCTATCTACGGAAGGTGACATCTCCTCTGATGACATTGTTAGGGAACATTTTTCAAACATCAATCATATTTTGTTTAACCTTTGCTTTTGTCTTAGGCTGCTCGGGATCATTGGTGTGTATCACTGACTGTGGTGGACCTACAGAATTTTAAAAGGGAGTTCCCCCTTTCATTTCAGCAAATGTTACTTTAACTTTTCATGGGACATTACTGAAGAAAGGATGCTTTGATACAATGTAAAGTATTGAGTGTCCAGCTTCCAGGACAGTGTAAATTTACTGTCCCTTTGAAATTACCCGACACACAACCCTTGATGTCTAAACTGATGGCAACAAAAGTGAGTACACCCCTAAGTGAAACTGTCAAAATTTGGCCCAAAGTGTCAATATTTTGTGTGACCACCATTATTTTTCAGCACTGCCTTAACCCTCTTGGGCATGGGGTTCACCAGAGCTTTACAGGCTGCCACTGCAATCCTTTTCCACTCCTCCATGATGACATCAGACAGCTGGTGGATGTCAGAGATCTTGAACTCATCCACATTTCTTTTGAGGATGGCCCACAGATGCTCAGTAGGGTTTAGGCCTAGAGACATGCTTGGCCAGTCCATTTCCTTTACCCTTAGCTTCTTAAGCAAGGCAAGGTGGTAGTCTTGGAGGTGTGTTTATATTTTGAATTTGTCCTTGACTTTAGCCCCGCTCCACTAACATTGCAAGCCTTATTATCAACCTCAGAGTGATCAATAAATTGAATGCTGTAAATCTAACATAGATGTCACTGCAGCTATGATAACAAATATAGTAATTACAACCTGCTGCTGTGGACCCACTTGACTCTTGAGTGCTTTTTGCTACATCATTCATCAATGGAATTTACATCATTTAGATGGATAGATACTTAATGGATTCCCTTGGGGAAATTCTGGACATAAATTCTCATTTAAGAATTGATTAAACACTATGGGCTCTAATTTCGTAGACCAAGCGCAGGCGCACCTGCCCTGCGCCGGCCTTCGCCTCACGGACAGGGTGTGACCAGCGCACTTTGCAAGTTTCCTGCAGTTTCAAGAAAGGCGCACTCCAGGAGCAGAGAGGCGCAGAGGAGCGCATCCACGCCTCCGTCCCTGTCCCTCAGTGCAAGTGGCAGAGAGGGAGAATGGGTTTGACACAGCCGAGTGCTGTCTTCACCAATCAAATGATCGCCTCTCCTTGCCTTTAAATGCGCTGCGGCCGAGGCGCAGTGTCTGATTGGTCTGAATGATCCCCTCCACCACGGAAAAAGTGTGCTGGAAAGACCGGGTGGCGGAGACGGTCAGAGCCGCTGTCCCTTCAGCAGGAGAAGGGACAGCGGGGAGCGCATCGAAGGCCACGAAGCGCGTCACCGTGGGCCAGCTCCCGGGACAGATGTAATCTGTTCCTTTGTCATTGATAGGAGTAAAAAATTAAGAGACAGTTACACAGCAGCTGGCTTATCCATTCATAATGCTGTGTTCACTTGCACTCCTGGTCTGTCATCGCCAAATAGCAGAGCCTTTAGTGATATACTATATATTCTACCGGTGTCTCTGCCTCATCCTCCTTTCAATAATGTACTCCATCTTTTCAGATCACTTTAAAAATAAAGACTAAAATAGAGGAACATGGGAAATCACATCACATAAATCCTGAGTGACACACATTTATTTTCTCTCTTTTTTCTTCGTCTTTTTTCCTCTTTTCTTTGAATTTAATGGAATGAGAGAAGCCAGATATATACTCAGTATCAGATGTTAAGGCTGTTTATTGTTGACTTGTAAGATGAGCATCAAACTTCCAGCTGCCGTCAGGTTAAGTTTCCATTATGACAAACAGCTTTAATCCGACATCAGATGTGACTGGACAATTAATATAGATACAAATGTACATGCTGGTTCAGACAGGTACATTAAATAGTGATTGATGTGACTGCTTATTGCATTAAAATGTGCCTGACACACTAGAAACCTGCCTCTGAGGCTTTGTTGATGTGTGCGCACATGTGCGCCTGTCACCAAGTTACAGCTGCAGAGGTTGCCCTTCGCCCTGCGCCGAGAATAGACCAGGTTGGAGCTGGCGAGCTTTCAGTGCACCTTCCACACGTTTTTTGGCACGAAATTGTCACTGCGTGAACCTGAATCTGTCGGCACCTCCCCCTGGTGCGCCGTCACACCCATCTCTGTGCAGACGGTCTACCAAATTGTCAAGTGCGCTGATGTCTAACGAGAAAATTAACATTGCGCGGGGTGCGCCAGGCTTGCGCCCCCTGCGCTGTGCCACGAAATTAGGGCCCAATTTAACTGCAGTTAAAATACATGGTATATTTATCAACAGGGCTGTTCAACATAAATCTCGTTCTGCCCAAGAGTTCCTGCTGTTTAACAGAGTTTTTTTCTTGCCACTGCAACTGTTGCCAATTGTGTCTCCTGGGTCTCCCCTGTCTCGTGGAAGGTGTAACCAACTGTCGGGCTTACAATCTGCCATTACCAATTTTGTTCCTACAACATTGTACATCCCTAAGAACATCAGTTATGCTTTTGGTTATTTCCTTAAACAGTCGGAAACCCCTTCCAGGGTTTCTTAATGATAAAACATCATCAGTCTTAACCCTTACGTCAATGTATTACAAGTACATAAGTAAATAATCAGCTATGGCAGGCCAGTGCTCAAGTCACTGAGACAAACATCTGCTCATGCACCCATGGTTCACATTAATCTGACCTTAATTTGAGATGTGTAATTAACATAAAGCAGATTAGATACAATTTAAAACCTGCTATCTCTAGATTAGACCACACAGCTGATGCTTTTTGGGTAAAAGAGATGTAGATTTACATAAGAGGACGAGGATGGATGTGCTGTCTGGTATTGACGTCACTCTGGCAAACGCTTGTATCTGGATTTTGGCAGCCAGACAGCAGCTAAAACAAGTGAGCAGGCAGATTAATACAGTAACCCCCTCCATCTCTCCATTCTGTAGTCTTATATCACATAATCATACCCACATCTAAATAAAACCATAGGCTCTGCTAAATCATCTTATTGAGTGTTCAAGAATCCTCCACCACCTTGGAAACCAGGTCATCAGCTGATCGTGTTCCTGCCTCTGCCAACATGTCTGCAGTCTGGCAACGTCACCCACTGGCCCACCAAGCACAGGCTTGCTCAGGTACGCCAAGGTGCCCACCACCCACACTCGTCTTATCTTTTGCCAGCTCAGCTCAGGCGAAGTAAAACTGCTGTTATTTCACTAAAAACAAGCCTGGAGATATTGGTGGGGAGGAAAAGGGGTGGGGGGATGATGAAAACCAAGGAGGGATGTGGTGTTTGCAATTTTTTCTCTGGCAGCACACACACACAGGCACAAACAAAGACACACACAAAGACACACAAAGCCTGAATTCATGAGGAAAAAGGAAAAAAACCTGCATAAATACCTCCACAACACCCTATTGATTGGAAGATTAAAGTCTGAAAAAGATTATTCCAGTTTTGGCACATAATTGGAGCAGTTTGTCCCCAAATCTTAGGGTTAATGGTTCAATTCCCAGTAACAGATAACTGGTTGATGGTGGAAGGATCAACACACAATAGACAAATGCATTTCTCCTTATAACTACACCCAAGATGTATTGTTCTTTTCCCCCTTGCAAGCCCTTTTTGGTACTACTTGGCTCCAAGTAGACAGACAGCATGCCAAAGTCAAGAAAAGGGGCTTGTATGTTTGTTTGAAAAAGGCACTAAATCAAACAGAGTTCCTCTAAAAAAAAATCAATCTAAGTGTTGTCTTGTCAGTGTTAATCATGACCTACAAGTTTGAGTTTGAGTTTATGAGTCCAAAAAATTATGACAGAACATGTCAGGGAAGTTTAACCTTTCCATGCATGAATGTATTAAATCACATGGGAATTATTTTTAATATATGTGTTTTTGCTTTTAAACAAGCTAAAAATAATATGCAGTTTTTTAATATGCTATATTTTGAGTGAGTTAATAATTAATAATAATCCAATGGAACTTATTGTAGATCAGCAACCACATATTTGTTGAAACATTTACTAAAAGTATGCAAAATAGAATGCAAAATATAAAATTATTTAATTTTGCAGTTTAATTAAACTATTAACATTTGACTTTCAATAAAAAAAATAATAAAATCAATAAAAAATACGAAATTAGGTGGAACCCGAAAACAGGCATTAGACACAGAATATACTTTTTACTGCATAATGTCCTCTGGAGATTAATTTTTGCTCACAGATAAAAAAAAAAATCTGCATTAAAGTGTTCCTTACATCTCATTGAATTAGAGTACCTGTTTTTTCCTGACTAATTCTTTGGGAACAGAAGTATTTAACAATTACTGTAATCCTGAGGGGTGTGGTGCATATCACTCATTGTTGGACATTTTGGATTTATGATGTAATATCACAAAAATGAACAAAAAGGCACAAAGATCATATTTTATGAAACGTGAGGATGTAGTTTTGGTGTTTACCACGTTATAGTTGGGACATGGTTAGCCTAAATGATCCGAAATGTAAAATAAATAACTGCCCACTGTAGGTGACACTGTGCATGAAAGGGATATAAACAGAAATTCTGATGATGGCAACAAACACAGGGACAAATGCAAAGTCAAGGACAAACTGTGAGCACATCTCAAGCTTTACACTAAAACAGCTCTAGGCCGGACTGAAACGGAGGCGTTTATGAGCATGCCAAAGTCCAGCATTTGTGGGTACATAAAGGTAAGAAATTCATGCTATTGGAGGACACCACTACAGGAAGCAAGATACCTAAGGCTATGCACAACTACCTGTTGTGTTAGAAGTAAACTGCAAACATGAGTGAACAGCAGAAAATAAACACCAATAACCAATGTCTTCATTAAATATTTGTTGGCACTGATGACAGGTGGTCAGGCTTCACCATCACCATCATCTACTCATGTTTATGCTATTTTCCTCTATGCACTTATTCAGTTAGTTCGGTGTATTTTTTTTAAAGACCATGTTAACTGAAGGTTTTCTCCGAAGTGAGCTGATAGATGTAGCTAAAGCACCAGCAAAGACATAAGGTGTTCAATGTTTCATTGTGAAGTGCATTTTAAGCAATGTGGCAAAACTAATCAGTAGTATGTATGAAGAATATTCAACTGAAGAATCTAAGCTAACATAAATAGATACACAGATGAAGTTGACCATGGTGCCAACTCAATATAACTCAAAGTCACCAAAAACACATCAGGCAAGTATACAAACAAAAATGCATATGATGGCCGCATATGCATAGGGGAATGCAAGGACAAACTGCTAGTAGATCTCCAGTTTTACACTTTAACAGTCTGTCCTGTGCTGGGCTGAAACAAAGGGGTGTATAAGCTTCCTCCCAATAGTTTGTAGTACGTACAGGAAAGAAACCCGGACATTAGGGAGTAAAATAAAAGATTTTTATTATTTAGAATTTCGGATAGTTCTTCCTTATAAAAAGCCATATCCTTGTGATAAATACATACATGACCCCATTACTAATGAAATCCAGATATAAACATTTTAGAATAAATGTAGATTATAGCCAACTATCCTTCAAATGTTGTCAAATGAGTCGGTGTGTTATTTTAGCACAGGCCGCGACAACAGTAAGGGAAAGAACTGGCAGTGGATTCAGATTCAGACAATATACTCCATATAAATGACAAACCCTGTACAATTACCATCTTGTACACAGTTTTGTTTTTGGACTCCCTCTTCTCCCCCTCACACTCTCTTAATCACCATGCTGCCACTGCCACAACAACACAATCTTAAGCTTGAAATCACACAGCCCACACAGAGTGCTATCATCTGATAAAAGCATTGGATGATGTGAAGTAATTTATTATGGCACTTGCTCATACTGGCACAGAGGGTTACATCATTGGCAGTATGAAAGGGGTGCCTCACAGCTAATATCCTGTAGATTGATGGGAGATTTTCTTCATGTCTGTCTCTGTTTTAACAACACCATGAGGGTATAGACTGTTGAGATTTGTGCAAAGAACAAATCACGCTGTTGTTCTGGCATTGTTTGACAAACATCCAAGAACTCTGGCTGGACTGAATCAATCTTGCATATCATTCTGTGCCATTTTTCAGACACTAAATAAAAAAGCGCCAGGGGTGAAGCCGAGGCAGAGGCCGCCATGAATGGGCAAACTGATTTAACAAGCACAGGACAGACAGATGGTGCAGTGGAGAAAAAAAGACAACAAAAAAAGGTAATAAGAGCGATAATAAGGCCCACATCAGAGGGAAAGGATGGCAGGAGAATCCCCCTGGTGAAAAGTTGTTGTGCACCACAGCTCTCAGATCTCCAGTCCAGAAAACATCTTAAAATACAACAGGAATAGAAACATGCACAGCACCTTCCAAATGCTGGAAACTGTCATCATCCTGATTCGTCAAGGTATTAGTTGGCTGGAATCAAAGTCAGCACCCCTTTCTGGGGTTAAAAAAAGTTCTGATTCAAAACAGGAAAGAGAGGAAAATTAGTCCTCTTCACAGAACACTTTAGGAACCAATAAAAGCAGGATGTTGTAGCGACCAAGGGGACATTGGAGGATTCACAGTTAAAATACGGCTTATGAAATCAACCAATGGGGAAAACATAAAGTGGCTTTTATAAAGAATGAAGGGATAAACTATAGCTACAGACTGGTAAGCTTCCTCCCACCGGAGACAGTGTTTAACAAATGATTCTAACTTTCTGGCTCAAATGCATAATACTAATAAATCTTACCTTTTAATAGATATCAGTGTCAATAAATTTTGAGCCAACAGGGGGACCTCAGACTATAGAAAGATTGCTTTTGCTGGTATGAGGAGGCCTGGGTATCATGGTTAAAACGGTCTAACTTGGTGGAAAAGTTGTACTAAAAATGTTGTAAACTAAAAAAACTAAAAAAAAAAGTGACTTTACAGTAGTACATAACTTGACCTCCAACTGTATATTTCCCAAATTTAACTGTTTTGTCGTCAAGTAAGAGGAAATGAGCAAAGTTGACAGAAAACCACTTAAAGACTCTTTGACATATTTAGTTCACAAGGCATGAGCATGATGCCACCGGACATTTGACTTTGTCTCTCTTCTGTGCAAAATGTCAAGAAAATCCTGGAAAGCATTATATCATCCCTCAAAGCTTTCTTGAGATATTGCATTCACTGGAACAGGGTGACCGAAACAGAACTTGACCTTGACATTTGACCTGCCAAACTAGTTGATATAGACATAGTTGTGTTCTGCAACTAACTCTGAAAAGTGTTCCTGATGTATTGCACTTACAAGTTAACAATGATGACAAAATTATTTTACCTCAGGCCCGGCTCTCAGTCTCTGCTCTAATTCATCCCAAAGGTGTTCTTTCGAGTTGAGGTCATGACTCTGTGCAGGCCAGTAAAGTTCATCCACACCAGACTCTGTCATCCATGTCTTTATGGACCTGCTTTGTGCACTGGTTCACAGTCATGTTGGAAGACGAAGGGGCCAGCTGTAAACTGTTCCCACAAAGTTGGAGCATGGAATTGTCCAAAATGCCTTGGTATGCTGAGGCATTCAGAGTTCCTTTGACTGGAACTAAGGGACCAAGCCCAGCTCCTGAAAAACACCCCCATACCATAATCCTCCCTCCACCAAACTTTACACTTGGCACAATGCAGTCCAACAAGTATCGTTCTCCTATTAACCTCAAAACACAGACTCGGCCATCAGATTGCCAGATGGAGAAGCGGGATTTGTCACTCCAGAAAGTACATCTCCACCGCTCTAGAGTCCAGTGGCGGCGTGCTTCACACCACTGCATCTGACGCTTTGTATTGCACTTGGTTACTTGGATGCGACTTCTTGGCCATAGAAACCCATCCATGAAGCTCTCTGGGCACTGTTCTTGAGCTAATGAAGCCCACATGAAGCTTGGAAGTTTAAAGTGATTGACTCTGCAGAAAGTTGGTGACCTCTTCGCACTATGCGTCTCAGCATTCGCTGACCCCGCTCCATCAGTTTACGTGGTCTACCACTTCATGGTTCAGTTTCTGTCGTTCCCACACACTTCCACGTTTTATAATACAGCTGACAGTTGACAGTGGAATATTTAGGAGTGAGGACATTTCATGGATTTGTTGCACAGGTGGCATCCTATCTCAGTGCCACGCTGGAATTCACTGAGCTCCTGAGAGCGACCCATTCTTTCACAAAATGTTTGTAAAAGCAGTCTGCATGCCTAGGTGCTTGACTTTATTCACCTGTGGCCATTATTTGGATGGGTGAGCAAAAACTTTTGGCAATATAGTGTATTCATAAGCAAAGGATGACCAGAAAACACCATGACCTTGATCTTTGACCCATAACCCCCAAAATCTGATCAGTTCATGCTTGAATCTTGGTGGATATATGGATTAAGTTTGAAAAAAAAAACTCTCAAGAACTTTTTTTGAGATGTTGTGTTGTAGTACATTGGTATCAACAATACTGAAAAAAAGTCTTTTTTTTAAATAAACAAAAACATCCATTACAATGAGAATAAAAAAAATGGTCCTATTAAATTATCAAACAGGTAAATCTACACTAATCTGCCCAGTTTAAGTTTAGGTCGTGTTTATTGATTACTTAATACTTTTATAAGGGTGCAGTTTAAATTTGATTTAAAAAATCTAAACAGAGAGGAGGGGATTTAAATGTCTTAAAAAACATTTCTACATATTCAGCTGGAATCAATGTTGGTCCAGGGAGATACGGTAATGTGAGACTGTCACCTGCTGGCCTACCACCACGAAGATGTCACATTAAGAAACTAAAAAGTATGTACTGTTTATTGGTGTGGTGCAAAGCGGTTGTGGGTCATGTTAATGCAATGCCATGGAGCATCAGGCTTAAATATTATAATCTTAAGAGGGCAACAAAATAGAAAATATGAAAAGCCAAACTATAGTATGTAAGTCAGGCTTTATCAATCATGTATATGTAACCTTGTGGTCCATTCATCTGCTTGTGATTAGCAGAGCGGCCTGTTTGAATGACATCTCTGTATTTTATCTTATAAATTGCTCTGGGTCAACACAGACCTCAACAAGGCTTAGACAGTGAGACAACACCTCGATGAGTCCTCTCCTGCATGTCTCCCTGTTCTTTAGGCCCCCTGCTGGATCCCACCAATTCCTCATCACTGCAATCACCTGCACCTTGATAAACTCCATACAGTTATCAGTGCCAGATGATTCCTACATCCACATGTGATATTGTTGGTTGTGTCTAGTTTACTCACTTATCTACAGTCTACCCGAAGACCTGAGAGCAGCACCTACTGTTCATATATTCAAAAGAAAACTCAAGACCTACCTTTTTAATCCGGCTTTTAGCTGATTGTATTTAATATTATTTTATGTTATATGTTAACTTATTTTAACCCTTTTATTTAGTTGTATTACTACATTTCAGTCCAGATTTTTTATTTGGAATTCTATTCTTTGTTGAATGCTTTTCTTTTTATTATCCTATTTTAGCTGATTTTATTATGCACCTGATGTTACACTTTCTCATTTTACCATATTATTTATCTAACTTTTATTCTATACTGTTAAATTATTTTATTTATTTTTGTATTTACACATTTATTTATCTTACCCTCTAGTATTTTCGAGTATTTTTAAGTATTATTTTAGTTTTAGCTCCTGCTTCCTCATTTCTAATTCAAGATGGCGTTTCCTCAGTTCTCTGATTCTGTTCTCTGTCAGAATTTCCTTTTTATGTCTTCGTGTGTTTGAGTAAGTGAGTGTGTATATTGAATGTGGTTTGGGGGAGGGGAGGATTATGGGGGTCTTATGTTTTCATTTTATGTAATTACACAATTTCTGCTTTTTATTCCACTTATTATTTTATTTTATCTTATTTATTATTATTTGTATTACAAAGTCCTGTATGAAAAGTGCGATACAAATAAAGTTTGATTGATTGATTGATCTCTCATCATTTCGGATTGTGCTTGCTTTACATGCTTTGTGGACCATACACTTACCTATGTCTCTCCTCCACTTTGGCAGTGTCTCCACCACTAATCACACTCTGTACCAGCTCTCAGCTTCATTCTCTGGATATCTCACTCCCCTTCAGCCCTTACCCTCTCACTCACTGAACCCCAGATCTCATTCCCCCTCCTGTTCCCAGATCTCCCCCTCAATAAATTCTGTGATTGTTGCACCAGCAACTCTGTCTTGGCTTGCTTTTAGATCCACTCAAAAACCTCAGGAAGCGATTCCCTAACAGACAGAATGGAAACACAGAATGCTAAGACTTTTCTTGGCCCAGACTCGCACCACAGATGTGTCTGTGGGAGGTGACTGGCTGTGAATATAAGTCAAACGACTCACCTTGCCTCTTTGTATGAGGCAGACATTGATATATATGTATGGTCATCTATATAATCATTGTTAAGACATCTGACCTCTATTAAACAATGATTCATCATGTAGCTTATGGTACATTCCAGGTACCACAGAACTTAGATGTGTGAAATATGAGTTACACCACATCCCACTTCCATTTATTCCCACAGGTCCCACAGTAAGACTTTTAGCTTGTTTAGATAAATAAGAAACTTTGAAAATATTAGACTTTAAAGATAAAAATGAAGTTATGAATAATGTTCAGGTCAAATAAAGTTAACAACTGCAGTTTCAGAAAAAGGGGACACCTGGTAACCTGACACACCGGATCGACTGTTCAGTATAATTCACTCGTAGGTATAGGGATGGGAATTGATAAGATTTCATCAATACCAATGCTGTTAACGATCCTGCTAATCGATCCAATTCTTTAACAATTCCCTTATCGATTCCAGCAAATTTTGCATGTGGGCAAATGGTGTCATTTTCAGTGGCAACAATGCCAACAATACATCACAGTATAGATAACTGCTTCTGCAAGTTGCTGGTGTTTCCACTCACTTAAGGTTGTGCAGTAGGTGTAATTAAAATTAAGCCACAATTCTGACACTTCTGAACCCTGTCAATTGAAAGGAACTGATAAGGGAATTGATTAGCAAAAAGATTAATGATATCGATTCTTTGATGGAGCTGTTAACGATTCTCAGCTGGAAATGGTTTTCGATTCCCATCCCTAAGTATGTAGTGGAATTGGCAGATCCTCTCAAAAACAAATCTGGAAGGTGATTGGACAATCATGCTGCCATTCAAATTCATTAAGGTGCAATCAGAAGATGCAGTAGGTGAGCGCTACTTCATCAGTGTAAAACACAAAATGTAAACCACTGCACAGAACAAGCTATCACCAAAATCTGTCTGAGGCAGAGTCAAAATATTCTTTCAATGTTGTTGTTTTTTCATTTATAAAGAAATGCACCCCAGATCTGACAAAACAGCTTCTCAAGCTGTAAGCAGCTATTTTTTATCTCTGACAAGCAGTCACTTCCTGTTATTGTGTTATTCCTGTTGTTGTGTAATCTGTCTGATTACTGAGGAATCAGTTAGGTCCAGCTGCTGGGCAAAGTTAAGCACCGAGTGCAAAGGGTTCTGATCTAACAAACTGTTTTTGCAGGTGCATGATTTTATCAAGATATGTGGGGCATGTTCTTGGCCAAACAATGTGACAATATGCAAACTATGTGGATACAAAAACTGTAAAATAATGTTGGAATGCATCAGTTACTTCCAAGTCCCCTAGTTTTCCCAAGATGCCATGAGTTTTAGTGACCTTTTAACACCTCTCAAAACACATGCACAATCTCTTTCGATGAATTTGTGATCCATGTGGACAAAAAGTGAGGTTAAAACTTGGATAATTTGATCATTTTCTATGTCAAGTTTTGATACATTATTGTCATATTTCTTGTCTTAAATGTGACTTTTTGTCTTTTAAAGTAAACCTATTTGTTTGAAACCATGTTAAGTGATGAGAAATGATTCTGATTTAAGAGTTGAATGAAAGATTTTTAATCCCTGTTTTAGACCAGAACTGTTGGTATGATCAGTCAAAAACAGGGCTTGGGTATTTTGCAATCCATTCACCAGCTTTAGTATTATGTATTTTTTTGCACATATGTTGCATTGAACCTCTACTAAATGGTTAAACAGTGCTACTTCCTATATGCCTCGAATACTCCACAGACAAGAGCAACAAAATACCAGCTACAACCTCCCAGAACTTAAACTTTAGAGAAATAATTTGGCAATCGCTACAGACAAGCTCCTCTCCGGGAGACTTCGGAGGAGGTTCTGATTAAAATAGTGCGAGGCAAAGGAAGATGAATATTATTGGAAAAGAAAAATCTTTGGAGAAGGAGCTTGTGATTAACAATAACGCTTTGCTGAATCAGAAGTGTCGGGTGGGAAAAGGAAAGAAAGAAAGTTGTGTTCTAACAAATGGATAATTTATAAATGTGCTGTTCGTGGCTGCATCTCATGAGATAAGCATACATACAGCTGCAAATTGAGGTAGATGAGAGTTTAATGGCAAAGTAATGAGTGCTTTGGCTCAGAATATGATATGCAGCTAAAATACAGTGAGGTCCTTTGATAAACATCTTATTCTATGAGGGTTTTTTGCACTTTTCGCATCTTCTTCCTTTTTTTAAACCAAACACACCTTCTGTTCAGGCCTGCACACGTGTTGTATGTGTGCTCACTGTGGGTACAGGTGCTCCATTATTCAAAGTATCTCCCTGGGCTTTAAAGCTCTGACAGAAAACTAGAAGAGGTCCCCCTCCTCCCAACCACCTACCTACCTCTCTTCAACACCCCTCCCAACTGCAAAAATATTACCAGAGCTTCCCCGGGGAACAGCAGAGGGGAAACGTGATCTGGAAGAGAGGGGCGAATCCACCACAACAACAGCTGCTTCCAAATCACAACAACCTGGGGAAGGGTTGTGGGTTATATTTTATGGGTGGAGAGGGACCACGGATGTTCATTTATTTATCTCCACAGTCAGCATTGAGGTGTGTGTGTGTGCATTCGTGTAGGTATATGTGTGACAAGATCTGTCAAAGCTTACTTTACAGGAAAAAGCCTGAGGTCACTAGTCTGTTTAGAGCTCCAACACCGCAGCCAGTCATGTAAGCTAATGATGAATATGTAAAAATAATCAATTCAATGCCTTAAAATATTATAATGAATGTATGGAAGACAGAAAATCTTATTGAGTTGGTCGGGTGCCATCTACCTTCCTCTTCACTCGCTCTCATAGATGGCACTTCTCCGTGGGTACAATTATGCTGAGAGCATTTTCATATTTCAAGTATGCAAATATCGATACTGTGCGGCCGCAAACAGTCCACACGCAGGAATTATGTAGGCTGCGGCACAGCTATCCTTTTCAAGTGTCGTGCTAGCACATTGTTTAAAAATCGAAATCAGTTTGTGTGTGCGTTCAAACACACACGTATGCACACAGGGATCCAAATTAGCCTAATGGCTCTCAAACACACACACATGTCTCTGGTGGGGCTAAAAGGCGGAGCACACGTCAGGGCTGAATACAAACGCAGACATTAGCAGTTGGAGCAGGCCAATCTGAGACAGTGACCTCCAACATGCGCTGGTGCCGTGTCCCTCCCTCCCTGCTCGCTCTTATTAATTTGATTATTCTGATTTACATGTGGAAGTGGTGGAATATCAGATATTATTTACTCACCATTGAAGATCATTCAGCAGGGATTACCATCATGATGGAGCTGGAGGAGGTGATAAATGAGATGATGGAAACAATCAGCACCTGGAGCAGAAGACACCTGCCACCACAACACTCTGCAAGATAACAAAGAAAGTAGTTAAGGATATATTTTGCTTAAATAAGGAAGCTTCTCACTGTGGGTGCTTCATTAAAGGAGACATATGCTGATGCGTGATTTAATACTTACATATAATATAATAAATTTGAAAACAAGACCTTACACTCCCTTAATTTAAAAAAATGAGATATTGTATTTTTTCTGATATCCTAGAACGAGATTTGGTGCCTCTGAAAATAGGTCATTGCGAGATGACCACGAGATTTAAATCGTCGTGAAGACACAAGGTACATTTCTTTTATTGGAGTAATCTAATAAAACAGCTCCTCCTCTGTAATGTCCGTTAGCCACAAAACCGTCACCGAGGAACACATCCACCCAGCAGCAGTATATAGCTCCCTAGCTCACACTCACTCATTACCAGCTCTGGCCTGTAGGGGGACTCAATACGCGGTCGCTGCTTTGAGCCTGCCGGAAAATACAGTAGAAGAAGAAGGACAGGCTGGCTCAACCCTCTCGGCAGCTCTGACAGAACTGACCAATCAGAGCACAAAGGGCTGTGACGTTGCGAGGTAACTGTAGGTCTGTCTGAGAACCAACCGTTTCAACGAGAGCTTGATAATGGCCTAAAATGAGGATTTTAAGAATGCTATTGTGGGGCAATGAAGGAACTAAATGACTTGTACTGAGGGCAGAAATGCTTTACAGGCATCCTAGTCTGGCATAGTGAAAAGGTGAAACAAGCATGATATGTCTCCTTTAAATAATGATACATTTAAAAACACCTAAGTATTGTACTGTCAATGTATGCATGTTAGTTTGTGTATAAGATTAGGCTGTTGAGAGATTGACAGTTAATCATGATTCATCTTAAATTCAAAATAAATCACATCATCTGCACATAAAGCATATTTGTATTTTGCTTTTTATGTTTTGTTTTATGGTTGAAAGCATATTGATAAAGTACAGAAACTGTTAGCGGTTTATTGAGTTCATGTTGCCTCCCAGGTACAATGACTTGTTCTGTCTGCTGAGTTTTAAATGTTCGCAAATGGCTGCTTATACAGAATGCCATTTTGTTGTTAAGCTGCCTTTGATTTGTTGCTGCATAACATTACCAACAGCAGCATACCAACTTGTAAAACACCCACGACACATGTTTGAATGACTATTATTTTCAAATAGTGCTCTGCTGCTGGACAAAGTCAACGCTTTGATACAGTAACATCTTGGTCATTTGCATAAAAATGGTCAATCTGAACTTGTGTTCCAGCTTTAGGCCCAGTCACCTTTAAGAAATGAAGAAGTCTCTTGGAGAAGAGGCAAAATTTCTTCAAGAAACTTAACATGTCCAATGGCAACTTCAGCTTATCATAATATACATTTTTGCAGCCATATATCAATTTAACAGCAGCTACTGAGTTATCTCCATGTCTTAGCCTGCTAGGAGACAACTTGGCCCAGAAGGCAGCACTGTAAAAACTGATTTGAAATGCTTTCACCCAAATAAAGTTAAACATACTTCTGCAAGAATATATTACTTAGGGTAGAAACTACCATTAACATGAACCCAGTCTCTCTGGTGCAGTTAAACATGGACCCAAAGTAGATAATTTCAAGATCTGTTAACTGACTGACCTTTTATCATTACCTGCTATTTACACCCCTAATGCAGTTTTGTCTCACCGTCATCACTGATTTCAGCCACAGACCACCAGCTATGGGGGTGGCTAAAGTAATAAGTGTAACAAAGTGAAATGAGGCACAGACAGCTTGTCTGAAGCACAGGTAAAGCCCCAGTCACACATTCCCGTTTCTCATGGCGATTGTGCATGATGTCATAATCCTGATAAAACGTGCTTTGGTTGTGGTGCATTCGCTACTTGGTCTGGATCAGCGTTATATAGTTGTGGATGAACGGCGGGGAACGTGGAAGGGTCCCAAAACTATCGTGGAGAATCGCCGCTCTCAGTACAGCGGGGTGGAAGTCTAATGCAGTCCTAATGCAAACGGTATTAGCGTGGCATGTACGGAGCTCAGTCGGGCTGATTGTGGCTCAATCCTGAAAGCTTTCTGAGGACGACTGACAAGGATATATCCGTTTGAGCCCCGACTGTGTCCCGTTCAAGACAGCGCAAGCAACAGGGCTCAGTCGGGGCTTACGTGACGTGAACTGAGCTCGAGCGGGGCTGACGTCGTGTCAGCAGGATGAAAATTAAAGGAGTCCTCGTCATATCGTTGTATTAACCTAGCTAGAGCGGGACGAATGCCTCCGAAGCGCCATTGACGGTGTATTTACGGGGTGTGTCCGGTGGGGGAAGACAGTCATTTCATCCCGTATTATAGCGATCACACCAGCCTCCTCAATCGTGTACAGTCGTGCACAATCGCTATGAGAAATGGGAATGTGTGACTTAGGCATAAAACACACTGACCAAACAGCAGAACAGGTTTTTGTTGTCATATTTTGTGCTTCATAATATGTCACTTATTTTCAAGGGGAGACAGTCTAGTAACAGCACTCTCTAAGAAGCCATGCTATTGTAATACCTGCAGAATGTGGCTTTTCTTGCAGGAATGAGCAGGTACGTCACTTGGATGGCAGCATATGTGTGTGCCTTTCAGCAGTAACAATGTCTTCACAGATGTGCAAGTTACCCATGCCATGGACACTAACACACCCCCATACCATCACAGATGCTGGCCTTTGAGCTTTGAACTGACAAGACTATAGATGGTCCTTCTCCTCACCCCCCTCCTCATTATTCCTTTTGGGAATAATGAGGAGAGGGTCCATGAATAATGTCCATGATTCCCAAAAAAACATTTTGCAATGTGGACTCATCAGACCACAGTAGTCTTGTCCACTTTGCATCAGTCTATCTCAGATGAATTCAGGCCCAGACAAGCTGGCATAATGTCTTGGTATTGTTTCTAAGCTTTAGATTTGATAGTAAAGTTTGACTTGCACTTGTAGTTGTGGCAGCTGATTTTGTTTAATAGCAATGGTTGTCAGAAGTGTTCCTGAGCCTGGTGTGGTATAATCCTTTACAGAACAATGTTGTTTTTTAATGTAGCGAAGATATTAAATGCTCTACCTGATTATTTTTCTTTTTGTACTGACTGTTAATGCATCGTCTCCTTAAGGAATCAGAGGTCACAGGCATTCTTTTTTTTTGTTTTGTTTTTTTTCTCTAATCTTTTGAGGATATTTACCTCCGCCAAGGAGGTTATGTTTTCGGGAGAGTTTGTCCGTCCGTCCATCCATCCATGAACAAAATAACTCAAAAAGTTACTGATGGATTTTGATGAAATTTTCAGGAAATATTCAGCATGGGCAAAGGAAGAACTGATTTGATTTTGGTGTTGATCGGGATCAGCGTCTGGCCGTCATGGCGAAAAATGTGATTTCTGTGAATACCTACTGAACTAAAATAGATATCATTATGAATCCAGTTGCTCATGGTATGTTTTCATGGTCAAGGAATCTAAATATTTAGATGAAATAAAGGTATGAATAATATTTATGGTAAAAATGACAATATGGGAGAGAACTGTCTGCGCTCTCCGAGTGCTTTCTAGTATTAACTGTGGATGATGCAATCCCCAGTTTCCTTCAAACTGCACATTAAGGAAACTGTTGGACTATTTGGTAATGCAGTTCCCTGATGGGTAATGATGACACTCATCTTTTTCCAATTGACCTGCTCATGTGTGGAATTTTCCAAACATGTGTTTTGGCACATTCCTCTACTTTCCCAGTCCTACTTGTGCTCTTCTCCAAGCTTTTTTGGAACATGAAATTCAAAATGAACATCTACAAAAAGCAAAGCTTATCAGTTTGAACATCAAATATAGTACCTTTGTAGTGTAATAAAGTTTTTTTTTAAAAGTCAAATCTTATCGCAAATCGCTGTACTCTGTTTTTATTCATATTTTACACAATGCCCTGACTTCACTATAGTTGAGGTTTGTATGCTTGAACCAATGTGGCTCCTGACTTGGACCCAAAATGGTTAGAAGGAGTGATCTGAGTCGAAATGTTGGTGAAAGAAGCATAACAGTGTGGACTGCCATCTATCAAGAACATATTTCACTGGTAACCAGCCAATGATGATCAGTTTTACCTAAATCAGAGCACCTCTGTATACAACCCTAACGCCTGAAATTGTCATTACTTTTTAGTCTCTTGACTCTAGCAGACTGAACCACAGATCTGTAACCTTTATGCATAAGAGAGTAGAGGCCATATGTAAAAACTTGTGCCTCCACTCTTGTATATGTGTTCGTTGGCTGTTCTTTGACGAATTTAAATGCACACACAAAATTCTCCATTAATCCAAGGTTTATGGTTATGGCTGATGTGGAAAAAAGGCATTTTCTTTTCCTAAATAAGTCATTTTGAATTCTGCACCCTGAATATGTTTATTGCCATTGTCTGTGGAATACGCTGCAGCTTTTTTAATAGCCTGCCCGGTGTGCGCTCATCAATCACCTAGCCCGAGCAGCCCTCTCGCTCTCTCCACAGTCACACACTAACTGAGTTACAGGGCTCCAAAACTAACTCCCAAGTTTTGAAATGTGATAAAAGTAATCACATTTCACCCAGTCAGTATCCTTACAGATGTGAATCGATGACATTAATTACTGCATCTTATTATATGCCACAAATGTGTTTTCGTTTATTCTTATTTATGAAAGAGGGTGCCATAATTTGCTGCCAGTGATAGGAAGTCAGGGGGTTAGCTGCAGGAGAATAACATCTATAACCCCGAGTTCCCCCCTTATCTGCATCAATATGCAACATTATCAATGGAGGGAAAGAAAAGCAATACTTATGTGAGTGAAATACTGATTTTTTATTATCTCTGTTACATCTGACATCATTTTTTCTCAGACTTCAGGTTGTGCGCTTCAGTTTCAGACAGAACAATGGATTTTTCTAAAGGTTGCGTTGCCTCTTGGGACCAAGAAGCACGCACACACATGTCAAGAGACTGCATCAGAAGAAGACAAGGAAAGAAAAATTAGAAACCTCTTGGGCCTTACAGCAACAGTTAGCAGCCAGGAATCCAAAGGCCCCGGGGTGACAGAGCTTCTAACTAAGACAGAACACTTCCCCTCACAGACAAGTGACATTAGCACGGCCAGCGATGCGAGACTAAAGCCTCATAATTGTTTGGCTTTCCTTTATTATTCACTCTTTACTGCTAAGCGCCCATATGGAGAAAGAAAATTACGCTCAGACAGAGACATGTGATGGAATATGAAATATAGAGAGGCGCTTAAATTACGGCCCTGCTTCATTTCAGCAATAAGACAGAAGACATCCTTGTAACACCAGAGCTGATCGCAGGGGGGAGGGGAAACGGGGGAGAGGTGGATTCCCCAGAGGAAGCCTGGGTGTCTCTGCCATTTATCCTTGTTAAAATTTCAATAACGCGAGTCGCTCACACACAACACTTTTCAGTAGACTCATCAATACAAATGGGATTTGTGTGAGTTTAGGTGTAGATCCTTCTCTTCATCAGGGAATATAACATCATCCTCTTTTTCATTTTTAAGGCTGCTTTTTTGTGATTCAATCTTTATTAACAACCTATCAAAATAGTGTCTGAATAATTTATTTTCCTGCTTTCCTATAAACTAAAGGCTGGGTTGCGTCTCATTGATGTTAGTGTCAGAAGAGGTTAATTGGATCCCCTGTTTTCTCCAGATAGAAATTACAAATATTTTCCCTAATAATTTATCTTGATGTCGCAAATAGACTCATTACGGTAATGACACTATCTCCTTGTCATCTTCTTTACCATTGCATACTCTTATGCAGCTTTTGACTTATTTATTTAACCCTTAAATCACATCGTTGGTTTTTATTATCTTGTGTTTTCAACATAACTGTCCCTCCTTTAATGCAGATAGTATAACAAAATAAAACATAAGAAAAATCAGTCACAATTAAACTGATTTACATCCTGAACTTTCTACACTGGCATCACAAAAATGAATAAAACTTTTACACTAAGACCTCAGACATAATCATCAAAATCTTATGACAAACACTAATTTCATTATTAAATGTTAAAACCTTTTGATAAATAAAGGGGTTTATATATTATTGGTAACATTAATCATACTCACTGAGCGCTACACTGCAAATTGAGAAGAGTTAAAATTTCAACAGCTGCGTTAATAATATTCTGGATAAAGTGAAATCCCTGAAAATGACTCACTTAAAAATATAATGTTCCAGAAAATCAGAGCCAGAGGTGTTACTTTTTGACCTTTAACTCTGATCTTATACAGTCAATCATCCTGACTGTTTTCCAGTAGTCCAGCCAAGTACCAACAGATGCCACAAGCCCACCTCAAGAATACTGCAGTGTAAAAACAGGAGAGAAAATGTTCTTTTTAAAAGAGTGGCATTGAGAATATAGGATATCTGTATTATAATAATTTTAGAACATTGGTTAATCTTCAAGATACTATTAATCTTAGCAAAAATGACTTTTGGAGGTTTCTATGGCTAAGGGACTGTCTTACTAAAGCAACTTTGCTACCTATCTAGTCTCAATTTTATTTTAGATTTAAGGTCCACTGTGAATTACCTTACATAGCAGGTCTTATTTGAAAAGAAGGTCTAAACCTATTCAGTTCAAAATACTCAAAAGACTTTATTGGGCTCCAGTAAAGTTGCACATGGGCTGGTTTTGCCAACTTTTGCTGGTGAATTAGATCATGGGGATATCACTCATATATTTTTAGCGTGTCCTACTACCTACTGGCAAAGTGTTATGGAAAAGACGGGATAGCCTAAGAAAATAAGTTATACTAACACCTGCTTGAGTCTTGTTTTGATGATTGCTTGGTTTTGTTAGATTTTGTCAGGCAGCTTATGGAGAGGTGTTTAGGTGTGACTGCCCCTTATGGGTTGGCCTCATCATTTTCTCCTGTTTTGTTCATTTTTGCTGACAACTTCAGCCCCTTTGGTTCATTTTGTTTTTCATTTGAATATTTCTACTTCAATAAAAAAAAAACATCAACTCTGTCCTTAGTGTGGCGTCCTTTAATATGTTTCTGCTCTCCTTTTTTGGTCAACATTGAGCCAGGTATTTTTTCATTGGTATGGTGGCCATAGCAGTGTTGTTGCAATTTATTAATTTATCTTTCCCATACATCTTTTCTAATATGCACAACTTCCTGGATGCTCTATACTTATTCTGTCCTATCATTTTCAGAGCTCGATACAACATTATTTGATATCAGTGCAAGACATAGGGTTGAGTGTACGGTACATAATACAGAGCTGGGTCACATACCTTTGTGTATTTTTGTAGCATCTCTTGTCTTGTCTTGGCTCCTTGGAGCAAATGAGTGACTTATTGTATGTAACAATGTTAAAAAATATTTGTTTGGGTGAAGGAAAAATAAAATCTAAATTGAATAAAAAGAAAACTGCAGTGTTTTTTTTTTTTCATTGTTTGAAATACGTACTCTAAAGTACATAGTATGTAACCAAACATGGTATTTTAATTTTGGCTAATTTCTCAATTAATTTACGGTTAAAAAAAAACACAGCAATACTTACTCTTTGCAGTATTTATGTAGAGTAAACACTTCAGTAGTTAACTTCAAAAAGAGTCATGATATGACATGATGAAAGGAAAAACCGCAACTCTCCAAAAGAACTGAAGACAAGACTTAGTGGTGAGGACTCATAAAAATGACTAAGAAGTGGTTATGTGACTCTGATTGTGCTAATTTCTTCATGCAGACTTTTTTTGTGTTGATTTAAGTTCAAAGTTGAAATTTAGGAGAAAACAAATAAGTGCAAAATCAAATTTTTACAAGCAAAAAGTATCAGTCAGCACTCAAAAATGTCTTTTTACCAATTTTTTTTAATAGGATGAAGACAAACTCACAGTTCACAATGAACAGTTTCAGCAGTTGGTCCCTATGAATATTATGAACAATCAGCTGAAAGAAGCCCCTTGTATAAGGAAGTGGTGTCTTATCAAGTAAGACCTTGGAAATAAAAGGGAGTTTGGAAATCAGCCTAAAATTAGATAAAACCAAGAGGTGCACGTTTTTCTTTTTTAAAAGAGGCTGTACCATGACATGTTTGAAAGAGGACGGAACACATCCAGTGCTGAGACATCAATTAATAAGAAACAGAATAAAAGACTGAACTGAGCTAAAAACCTTCTGGATTGAATTCTATCAGATGGGCAGTTAGCGGGATGTAAATGCTCCACTATTTCAGTAAGTGCAGTTAGACAAACAGGCCCAAAAATGATGAAAGGCAGCTGAGCTTGCAGTGGAAACTGAAGGGTCCTGAGCTGACTGAGGGTGCAAGGATCTTAGAGCAGAAATTTTATGGACAAAAAACTGCAGAAAATCCCCACACAGAAGAGGGCTCAACACAAACAGCATCACCAGGATTTACAAGCAAGTCAAATACGTTAAAAAGAGCCTGTAGTTTGTAGAGACAAGTGAGGAAAAATGATGAGTTTTAGCAGCTTTAACAGCCTGCTGATAAGTAAGCAGGCAGTCATGAGGAAGAATACAAGAAATTTGGAGTTTGTACCTTTTTCACCTTCTTTCCGCCTGTCTGCATGCATGTCTTAGCACATGCATGGACTCATTCAGCCATGGCTCAGTCTGTGGCTTTACATGCTTTACAGTCATAGGAGCAATTAAGTCCAAGATCGCAGTGCACAGTAATTCAAACAGATTCAAACAGACATCTACACTGCAGTTCCCAAAATAATCCATAGAATACAAGGAAGAGTCTTTAAAAGCAGTGGAGAACTGCTGCTGAGCTGAAGTTTTTAACTTCAGCTCAGCAGCAGCATAGATGGCAAATAGGAGCTGAGACCATCATGGAGTGCGCATACAGCGAGAGGGAAAATAAAACAAGTAGATGGTTGGATAAAGGTGTGTGACAGATTTCAGTTATCTGTACATCAAAATCCATGTGACAACACGAAATCCAAGGTATGGCCTTTTTCATGTGTCAGGTTCAAACCAGACTGCATGGGCTTAAAAGGGTCAATGAGACTGAGAAAATCCCAGAGGTCTTGTTTCACAGAAGACTTGCAGGATGCCGACAATTTAAAGCATGCGCGGCGACTGTTGTAAAGACGTGACCCAAGCCAAAGCGTGCGTTTGTTGTGATGCTAATAAATGAAGCCTGGACCTTCCTCAGAACTCTGCATTGCTTTACAACTTCTTTTTTCAACAACCTGCAGGAATCAAAGCGATGAGGTAATGTATCTCTTTCTAGTTACGTAGCGGTAGTTTTTGATGTGTGACAACAAGCAATTTTTGGAAAACCTAGTATCATAGCTTTGTAGCCGGCTATACAGTATATCGCTACTTACAGCCCGGTGCTCTAAGACGTGTCCGAATAATATACATTTTTGATGCTATAAATCTCATCTTAAAGTGTGTATTTCGATCAGGCATATGTCTAAAAGTGAGAGTTTTTTGTAATTACTAAGAAAGTCCTCATAGCATCTTTAAAAAAAAAAAATCATATTTTAGAGTGACCCCCGAAACAAAATCTGCAAATTCCCATAAAAAGTCTCTGTTGAATTTTGGTGGACGATAGACCACCGCACAGAGAACGGTCACAGGGAGGCTTACCTCAAAAAGTTGGAGCTCGAAGCTGGAGGCTGCTGGCAGTGAAAGGATTAAAATACAGAGGCATGTCCTCCAACTTTGCCAGTAATGGGAGGGGAGCCAAAGAAGCTACATCCAGGGGGAGGGAACTCCAACAAAGGAGTAAGTTTGCCATCATGGAGCCAAGTTTCCGATAAAAACAGTCCAGTTTTTGTGAGGTAAAGAAATCATTAAGCAGAAAAGTTTTGTTGGTGACAGATCTCACATTCAACGGTGCAAACTTAAGATTAATAGTGTCAGATGAGGATGAAGCAGTGAGCGGAGATTTTGACGGACCATACCGTGTCTTCCCATCGGAATACGCCAACTAGAAGGTGGGGTGCAGGAGGATTCCCAGGGAATGCAGACCACTGCAGCGATCAGTCCCATGAGGTCTCCATGTTTTCCACGTCTTCTCCGGCATCTCTGGGACACAGGGTAGAGGGTAGGATGCCTCAGGAACACCGGGATTTCATCAGGACATGGAGAACTCAGCAGTTTTCCTTATTTAAGCTGATCAAAGAAACCTCCAAATCTAATCACAGATTTAGCACAGTTTAACACAGGGTGGCAGGAATCACGCATCACTGTGGACACACAACAATGTTACTGTGATGTAGTTTAGCTGGGTTGTATCTTAAAAAACAGATTACAATAGTTATTACTTAGATTCATAAAGTAATCTTGGAGTAACAAAGATTCCTTTTGTCTTGTTCAACAATTTAGATTTTAGCTCATTAATTCATAATTACTCAATTAGACATGCAACAAAAGAGAACTTTATTTTACCAAAGGCAAAAACTAAATTAATCAAGTGAACAGCTGTGTCTAGAATTAACTTAACCAATTAACCTGCACATCATAAAGGAAAACAAAAATAAGATTTACATTATTATTAAAGCAGCATATTTTCATTAAATAATCTATGCAGAGTAAGATGATTGGAAAATGCCAATTATCATCATAAACCAATTGGTGAAATGTGAGATAGATTGCAGGAGGTGCTGGAGAGGACCAGTTGGTGTCTGTAGTCTTGGAAATTTAACAATTATATCATATTTATATAAGTTCAAAGATGATGTGTGCTAATGTGCACTTGGTCTGAACACATTTTTTCTTGAATGAGTATATCGAGTCATTCGAACAAACCAGGTTTATAAAGAAACACATGAAAATGCAATTCTTAAAATGCTTAGTATATTGACAGTTGTAACCACCAGGCTCAGTGTCTTAGTTAAAGGTACCCAAGTGGAAGCAAATCCATTTAACCCTTTTATGTTATAAGTATGTATCATCTAATTAACTTTAATTTGTTGCACACCACCCATAAGAACAGTTAAATCTGCCATAATTCACCTTTATGTGTAGAATGTGTCTGGTTCAGTAAAACAGGTCAGACTGAGGCTGACTGGGTTTGTTGCATTTTGCTCTTGTTTTGTTTTCTTTTCACACTGCACTTTGTCTAGCTTGCTTAATGTAGTGATATTCAGCCAAATTCAAGCCAAAACTCACCCCATGGTTTGCTTCCTCTGTTAATGGCGTTTGTGGGGCTTCAACACTCTCGACTAACCATACCCTGGATTGCCCAGAAGCAAACCAAATCCTAAGTTTTGTGTACAAGAGTTGGTTATTTTCAGAGAATCTTCATTATGCCCCAGTCACACATTCCCGTTTGTCATGGCGATTGTGCACAATTGTCATAATCCTGATGAAACGTGCTTTGGTTGTGGTGCATGCGCTACTTGGTCTGGATCAGCCTTGTAAAGTCGTGGGTGAACAGCGGGGAACGTGGAAGAGTCCAGACAGTTTTGAACTGTTCAAAACTGTCGTGGAGAATTGCCGCTCTCGGTGAAGTGGGGTGGAAGCCCAATGCAGTCCTAATGCGAACGGTATTAGTTTTGCATGTACGGAGCTCAATCGGGCTGATCGTGGCTCGATCCTGAAAGCTTTACGAGGACGACTAACAAGGATGTATCCGTTTGTGCCCCGACTGTGTCCCGTTCAAGACGGCGCAAGCGACAGGGCTCAGTCGGGGCTTACGTGACACGAACTGAGCTCGAGCGGGGCTGACGTTGTGTCAGTGGGATGGAAATTCATGCAATCCTCATCATATCGTTGTATTAACTGAACTGGAGCGGGACGAACACCCCCGAAGTGCTGTAGAAGCGCTACTAATGGTGTATTTATGGGGTGTCCAGGGGGGAGACAGTAATTTCATTCCGTATCATAGCGATCACCCCAGCCTCCTCAATCGTGTACAGTCGTGCACAATCGCCATGAGAAACGGGAATGTGTGACTTAGGCATTATCAACCATACATTGTCCTTGAAAGACAAAATCCCAGCTGAAAATGAAGCTTGATTAATTGCCTAGTGATCTCCATGTGAGGTCAGTTAGTAGTTTTGTCTAAAAAAAATCTTCCTAAATTGTGGATTAAATTGGAGTTTCTGTTTGTAATAATTCTGGATTTTAGAGCGATGGTAGGGGATGAAACTACAGGCTCTGGTCTCAGCCAAGCCACGAGCTGCTGGGGAGTGGTCAGGTTAAGAGGGGTTCCAGGCCACTGAAGGAGGTGATGCCGGCTGTGATGGCTTGGAATGAGAAGCCTGCAACATGCTGCGTGAGCATCAGGCTGGCACTCGCCACAACTGGTGGTATTAATAAGAGTGGGCTAAGATGAGCTCTGGGACGCGGGTGACTCGACATGTGCCGCCGCCGCTGATGGGCAAGTGCAAATGAAATTAATGGGTAAGGGAAATCAAGTGAGTGAGCCCGAAATCAAATTACCAATCCAGGCCCTCGAACAAATTAGTTGTGTGCCAAAGTTGTAATTGATAGCAACACACGAGCACGCGATTGGATCAGACAATATCATCCAGAATGTGTTGCCTCTGATGTGATTTGCAGCTGTATTATCATGATTAAATATTAAGGATGTGTCCCCCCCATGGTATTCACAGCCTCAGAAGAAAAAAGCCAACGCTGAAGTCTGATTGGCTCTTTCCTCTCAGCAGCTGACAATGTGTTACACTCACCTTTCTCCTTTGAAAAAAAATATATCACTCATACCAATGAGAGTGAATCCCATTTTTCCCGTCTAATTGGCACTGAAAGGAAGCTGGGAGCTGGAAAAAGCGACCCACGCAGAATCCTGTGTGTAATATCAGAATAAAAAGACTACAACTCTGACTATCACAGCAATAATACACTACATCTGACAGCTACAGCAGCTGTTGTGGTTGCAGTTTTATTTGTTTGGTTCATAAATGTGTAAACTCCGATTCCTATTAAAGGCTTAGATTCTCCCTTTTTGCATGCGTGTGTGTGGCTTTTGATGCAATGCATTCTCTTTTTTTTCTTCCCCCTTAAGTTGGAGAGGGCTTTTATATAATGAACCAAGATCCCTTAATAAAATAATAATGATCAGCTAAAAATTGGTTTGAAATCAAACACTCCACCGAGGCTCAACAAAACGCATATCTCAAGGCACAGCCACCCTGACTGTGTAAGAGATGAAGGAAATATATTTTATATGTTCTTTTCTTTTTTTGTACATTTTCAAACCTTCAAACCCCTTAAAACATCAAATCTTTACAGCTCTGCCAAACTCTTTTTTTCTTCTCAACTGGTGTGAATTTACGAGCTGACTCTATGATGAGGAGAATATTTCACCAGCAGCTATCAGCTTCATGATTCATAAAACATTGCATACATTTGGATTGCCAAGTGGCCTATACCATGCCAAGATGACACAGAAATGCAACTCGTGTAAATTAATCAACAATTTAAATAAAGTAGCGAGCCTTTCAATGTGCTAATGTTTAATTTACTGTTCAACTGCTTTTGACAAAGGAAACAAAAATGATAATTGAGTCCTATTCTCGTCCTTTGTTCCCGTTTATCACCCAGAGAAATAAGCATAATCAAATAGAGATAGACAATACATGTTGAGACTGAATGTTTTTATTGCTATTTTTTTATATAATTTGATCATCATGACAATGACCTTTTTGAAAATAGTTCTAAAAAAAATCTCAAAAAACAAACTCTAATGTTCAGTGCTATTTAATTGCAGTTTGAATATGATTATTTTTACATTATTTAATGTAATTTAATCATTGACTCTGATGTGAGACTTGCCTTGCAAACACAACTCTGTGATTTTGTTGACACATGTATAAGTATCAAAGCTAAGTGCCATACATATATATATTTTTAGGAACTTTTTCTTTACTATTAAAAATTTTAATAATGAATTTGTAACTATTCTGCACTACTTAAAATTAAAGTAATCAGTAAGTCTTTGTTCTGAACCATTGTTTTCTTTACCTAAATCCTCTTGAAAATATTTTACATGAATGAAGACTAGAATGGTAGTATTTGATTGAATTATGTTTGGTGAGACGATGACATAATGGGATTTTTATAAGACTAAACATGTGTTGACACATGCGTGACTATGAGTATCAAATCTAAGTGCCATATATATATGTATTTTTAGAAACTTTTTCTGTACCATTAAAAATATTAAGAATGAATTTGTAACTATTCGGCACTAAAATTAAAATTAAAGTAATCAGTAAGTCTTTCTTCTGAACCATTGTTTTCTTTACCTAAATCCTTTTGAAAATATTTGACACATCCAAAGACTAGGATGGTAGTATTTGCATTGAATTATGTTTGTGAGACAATGACAATGACATTTTTATAAGACTAAATATGTGACACAAATAATCCAGAGTGCAAAAGACACTGCTGTATCTGAACTGTTTGGATGATGCTCTCGGAGTGCTTTAATAGTTGTGACTGTTTCTGTCATTAAGGCAGACAATAATGCTATTGGGACCATGCTTTAAATAAAACTTGTTAGAAACTGCTTTTATCTCCATTCTTCTGATGGTTGTTAACACAAATTAAACAGTCTATTTAAAAAAGTATCTTTCACACTGCCTACAGGTATGCAATATATTGTTACATATTGTATCATCACCCTGTGTCATTATAGGGTATAGTCCTGCCAGAATTTTACCATACACACTCCTGACAAATAGATGTGCATGACACACTGGTCAGTTGTGTTTAATATCTCTTAAACTAATGTTGCAAAGTTTTAATCAATGTGGGTTGTCACAGTGTACCAAATTGTTCACTTTAATAATGATACCAGGTTTTAGTATCACTTTATGCAATTAATCAATGTTTGACTCTGAAATGTTATGATACTGAACCCTATGGAGCAGGAAAAGGATGATCAACAAGAGCTGGTCACAGCTGCTTCTTAATCTTCATTACTGTAAAACTTAAGTAAGATTTAGTGTTTTCATAAATTGTTAATCTGTATCAATATTAAGCAGTCAAGTGTTTATTTGGTCAAGTAAAGTGTGTTTATGAAATACTTATAAGTATAAAATGTGCAAATCCATCGAGTTCTACTTGTACTTGAGTAAGGTTTTTATCAAAGTAATTGCAATTTTACTTCAGGACATAACTATGTCTCTGATTTATTACAATGCTACAAATGATTATTTCTATTTATCCCTGCAATCATTGTAATTGTAATTATTAATACTATTATCATATCCTTCAGGGGTTATGCTCCTCTGGCGTTGTCTGTCAGCTTGTCTGTTTGTGGATGAGATAACCCAAAAGTTATAAACAGATGTTGATGAAATTATCTGGGACTGTGTCAAAGCACAAAGAAGAAGTAATGAGATTTGGTGGTAAACCAGATCCAGGAATTTGTTAAAGGATTCATTAACATCACATGATAAAGAACTTCTTTTAACATTTTCACTGATAATTCAGCTGATAGATGCCCTGGCTGAGGTTTGTGCCCTGTAAGCACTACGAGTTATTATTTTCACTCATAGTGGTATTGATGGGAATAGTGGGAATGATGGTAGTTTCTTGTAGTTGTTGTAAGTTGCATGGTTGCACAGTATGTATTAAGGGTGTAGCGAAATTTCGTGCCATGAAATTTTGCAAAATAAAAAAAAAAATTACAAAATAAAGCTCAAAGACACAAAATAAAAGCACAAAATAAAAAAACGCAAAGGGCTGCTCGCATGACTGGTGATTTTTTACCCTTCTCGCTTACCGTAGCAAAACACTCGCTTCAATATGGCGGAAGACGAAGTGGAGAAATTAGCTGCATTCCTTCGTCAAATAAATCGGTTGTGTGGACCTATTTTGGCTCCTCGTGTAAAAGATGAGAGAATGGTGAGAAGATTGCAGACAAAACAACAACCATGTGCAAAATATGTCGCTACAGTTCGCCGTATACTGAAGCGAGTATAACTAGAAACTACTTTGAACTAGAGACTGCATGTTTGTGTAAGTCATAAAAAACAATATTTGATTGTTGCATTTACTGTTGAGTTGACAGGATTTGATCATACTTGAAGATAGGTCGTAACTGCAGCTCTGAGGACTGCTATTTGTTTTCCCATCATTCAAGAATGTACTTATCCTGATTGTTAATATGACAAAGCACTTTTTATTGAGATTTTATGTTTGTATTTGCACTGTAGTCTAAATAAGGGGAAAAAAACTTTTTTTTTTACAGAGCATTTATTTTGTGCTGATGCAGCAACATTTTTTGTATGTCTGCATGAGGAAGAAAATAAAGAAAATGAGATTTTTGCACAACTTCCTACTGTTGGAGATTTTCTATGATCTTTATTTGTATCGTGAGTATTTCGTATCATGGGCACTGTTTCTTATTTCGTATCATTTCGTGAGCTGACCATTTCACACCCTGTTACACCCTGAGTATGTATCGATATGTCGTGTAATCTATCTGTTATGATGATGCAGATCTCTGATTCTGTTCCACAGCCTTTTTGTTGGCATTTCTATTTAAACTGCCTTGTTATCTTACAATTAGTTTTCATGCCTTTATCATAAACATAAAAATGTTGTAACTTTAAAGACAAACAAACACTGAGTAGTCATAAAACTTACCTGTCTTTTTTTTCCTTTATGACCCACTCCTACAATTAATAGATTATTTGAAAAGTTCATCCTAATTAAATGGTTCAGTCTGGCGCAAAGTGCAATCCCTACAATCCATTGGGGTAAACGTTGTTAGAATAATACTGTAAAGTGCGAACAGCACACGAGATATTTGCTTTGTGTGAAGGAAAACATATTGCCCAAGAGAAGCACACAAAGATGCTCACATCAAATCATCCTCCCTGCAATGCTTGTGCTGTTACTATTATTTTTTTAACCCAGTGTGATTTTTCAAGTGTCTTTTCCTGCCGTGTGTGTTTGCTGTACTCAAGTTAAATAAATGCACACTTATGGCTGCATACATTCACTCCCTGCAACAATGAATTCTTATTAGAACTTTGCAGTTCCTCTCTTACCTCTGAGTGTCTGAGTGCATGTTGCTGTTTTCTCGTGCATATGTGTCCCCGTTTCCAGCACCGAGTCGTCTCCTTTGAAGTCTGTTTACCGTGCAGAAGTCATGCTGAGAACACTAGGAAGGCAATCTGTGACACCATTGACACCTGGCATGTAAACATTGACAATATCTCCGTCACTGAACCTCCTGCAGGCCTGCCCTTTCTTACACTCGTAAGCTTTGGCTGCTCACACACTGTCCCCTCTGTTCACAACAATCTCCCTGTTTTTGGCCTAAACTTTGACTGCTTCAGTCTTTTTTGTGATGATTACACTCAAAAATGTTGAACGCTTTTTGTTCAGTTTCAAGTTGCTGCAAAATTTTTAATGACAAAAAATGATTTTTAATTTTCATTTTTTAATTTTCATTTTTCTGAACCCTTAAAGCAATTCTCTTCTACACTAATTAAACAGCTATTAAAAAGTTTTCATCTACATCTTCATTTAATGATTCACAAAATAAGTCTTTAGTGATGAGATGATGAAAAGGCAAAAAACATAAACAATAATAAAAGAACCCATAAAAAAACTGTTTTTCTAACATTTACTGCCTTAAAATAGTAGGCTCTGCTCATGTGCCTTCATTCATTGAACACGTGCACAAAATGAACATGGTTGATGTAATATAGTTGTAGTAGCTACTAAAAAGTTTGTAATAACGACCAGTTGTTTCAGTTAAATGTACTGCATTTAAAATAAAAGTCAAGCAACATAAATTAAAAAAAAAAAAACATGAACCAGACCTCTGGCATTTCCTTTCTCATGACATTAAGCCTTGTCAAAAGGTCAAAGACACAGTATCTCCTCCTGTCAATAAGTTTACACTTGTCCCAATGTGTCAAATAGGGATGTAATGGTATGAAAATTTCATATCACTGTTATCATTATTATCACAATATTGTTGCAGTGTGCTCAAATGTTCAAAAAGTACTTAAACACAATCTTGAAATCATTTAACCCTTTAAATATTCTAAGTTTAACAGTTCTTTTGTCTTTTTTGTCAATAACTGTGTCAGGAAATGTCCTATAAGTAAATGTGTTTAAAATGTTTTAATTAATAAGTAAACATTTCTGGCAAGTATTTACTATCATTATATTATAAATGCTTAAACAGTGTAATTAGAAAAAGAGAAAAAAAAAACATATTAGAACTGTAAACAGGACTCTCTTTATAAACATTAATGAACATGTTCAAAGCTTTGAGATGACAAAAAACCAAACTTATCCTATTTTACATACACTCACACATTTGTGTTTGCCTGCCGCATTATGGCCCTTTTCCATTAGCCCTACTCTACTCTACTCTCCTCAACTCTACCCGGCTCTACTCTACTCGCCTTGTGCTGCTTTTCCATTAGCCCCAGTCGCCTGCCCAACGATTTTGATTTGATCTGTTTAACATAAATTTATTTGAGAAATGTGTTCTCAGCAGGTTAGATGTAATAAAGGACAAGTTATTTAAGCATCAGAATTTTAAAATCTCCTAATCTTACCTTAAGGACAAAGATATGAGCCATTTAAAATGACCTAGTTTTGTCAAATGAGCTGGCCTGACACGCTGCCCTCTTTGAAATGATGTTGAGGGAACAAAAGATCACATGACCTGTCACATGACCTACCAGAATGTTCAATAGGTGTCACTTAGGGACTTATTGGGTTGAAATTAAGGAAAGTGCTTTCCAAAGTAGCCGGCAGTCGGTGATGTCATCTTTCAGTATCGACTCAGCTCGCTTGGAACCAGTGCGGAGTAGGTCCTAAAACTAGCTTGTTTTAGGAGGTACCGGGCTAGTGGAAACACGCTGCAAATTGAATAAGGCCGAGTAGAGTGGGCCAAGGCATGCTAGTGGAAAAGAGCCATTAGTATCCATGTTACAGCTTATTGTATTAGACCATGTGGCTTCTTTTTTATTTATTTATTCATTTTTTGTTTTACTAATGATAGTCCTTAAAGCAGTTAGCCCCCCCTTCATGACTGTCCTCTGGTCTCCCCTTTCCATGGCAGATCTCCTCAACATCTCCTTCATTAATATTTTCAAATTACGATTGGTGAAATCCATAAAATACCAACTATGACAGAAAGAGACGATCTACTCTGAAATATACCAAAACACGGCAAATAAACGGTGAAAGAACGGCAAGAACATACTCCAGAATGATACTAATGCTGTTATTTACAGCCTTCATACATTATTTACACAGAAAATACTGATAAACTGCCTATAGCTCACTCAGGAATGGCTCACTGAATCCTCTCTCTCTCTGCTCGTTTACTCGAGAAGCTACAGCAGTTTAAATCAACCCCAATTTTTGTCTTTCACTGCAGCTTCCTGTTTTTGACAGGGTGGCTGTCGTCAACCAGTTTCCCCTCGACATCCTTGTAAAATCCGACTGCAATACTAATACCTTCAGAGGCCAAAAAATGTGTCTGCGAGAGACGCTGCTTAATTGGAACAGAGGCGCATATTTAAGGCTTTATCAGGCAAAGAGCAAAATCACCATGCGTTATTGATGCAGTTTGGTCATCAAACACGGTTTAACAGTAATTTTAATAGGACACCGTAATGATAACTGGGAAATTTTACTGTGGTTTACCATTTTACCGGCAATCGCTACATCCCTAGTCCCAAAAAATCTATATCCATTCATTTATTTTCTTTTTTTAAATGTTCACTCATTTGTTGAATTTTGGTATGCCTTAACCTTTTTTCCTGTGTTAGGGTCGGTACCCGTTGTAGGTTTTAAATGCATAAAAACACTTATTAGTTTGCTGTATCAAGGCTTGTTAACTTTGTCTGAAACCTCTAAACAAAAAAATAAACTAACATATTTTAAGTGCACTGCTGAAACAGTGTTATCCGTTGATAGGGTCAGTTCATTATTTTGCAATGAATTCTATTTCTGATCAAATTAACTTTTTAAGTCTTCAAGAAAAAAATACAAATGACACTGAAATCTCAACAACGATCTTTCATGGATACACTTCCTTCGCCATTCTGAGTAATAGCTGTGGGATTGACATGAATAGGAATGGTGGCATCAGTCCTTTACGTGCATTCAACTGGAAAAAAAATTGCATTTTTTTGCTTTTAACAATTTACTTTAAGACCCTTTCCTTTTCTCCTCTTCACTAGATAAAGATTTATAGTTTCCATCTCTTAGTGAACTTCACTGACTACTTGTCTAACGTCACTTCGTGGACTAATAATCTGCCACTCTGCTGTCCTTGCTCTCGCGGAGGCCCTCTTATGAGAAAGAATTTACCTTTTTTTTAGCATAATTTGTCACCAGAGCCGAGCTGCTTCATTATCATATCATCCTGCTAACTCTTGTCTTTGTTTTGACAGATAGCTTTCATAAGTCACTGGTAAAAAACCTTCAGCGGACGTTTGGGGTTTTACTGTCACATCGGCTCCATCTGCTCGCTTTGGTGGGGGTTTTTATGCTGCGCCATCATTCACCTCCCACAAGCAATAAACACTATCTCTCTACACTCTCACACTTCCTCCCCTTTCCTTGCATGCACTTTTTTTCTCTCTTGCTATCTCTTGCAGTGTTGGAGGTCTTTTTTACAATTCTCTTTCATGGCAGGAAAAGACAACAGAGCAGGAAAATAGACGCAGTGTATTGGTAACACTGAAAGGTTTGATCTATCATCGGTGTTAAAGCTCGTGCCCTTTTTCTCTGCTGTTCTGCATAAAACATGGACTGAGTGACATTCGGTTTACCTCTAAAGAGTGAAAAATAGAACTTAAAAAGATCTTCTGAGGAATTTATTCTGTTTAGAAAGTATGATACTAAGAAATAAATTTCAACTTTTGACTCCTAAAGAAGAGGTTTAACAAAGTGAAGTGGCATGTGCGTTATACTGGTGATGGGTAGAAGAACTCACTGTCGACATCCTTACCAGACCAATATTTCACTACTTGCGCATAGCACACACAGTTTTAGATAACAGTATTTAGGACCTAATTTTGATGGCATAAATGGTGTTGTGGAAGAGCAGTGCATAGTCGTTGTGGGTGTAAGCATCTACGTTTCAATATCTAGGAGCCACACAGTCCTAAAGCAAAGTCAGATGATGAATAAAAGCAGGATGAACTAGAAGTCCTCTCAGCGAACAAACCTCTGCAAAGGAACATTCCAACACTGTCGAAGGAATTATCATCAAATTGGCTTAAACTCACACTGTTAAAGGATAAGTTCGGTTTCTGCAGCTTTCACATTGTTTATAGAATGAAGTGTTTATTTGTTGAACCAATTCAGACTAAGATCTACACTCAAATCCTATCACTTCTCCCTTGTGCCATGACCAACAGCCCCTGAAAATATCATTCAAATCCTCCACCAGCACCACAGTCCTTATTGGGATTTTCACCATAAATATTAGTCCTACTTTTATTCCGTCTAAATATTTAGATTAATTTACCATGACAACATGCCATTAGCAATTTGATTCATAATGATATCTATTTTCGTTCAGTAGTTATTCACAAAAATCACATTTTCCCTCGTGGCGGATCCAGACGGTGATCCAGATCACTCCAGTAATCTAATCATAAGTTCCGTTTCCCAACACAGACATTTCCTGAAATAACAATTTGAGTTATCTTGCTAACAGAGAAACAAACAAACTCACAAACTAACTAACTAACAAAAAAAACAAACAGATGCCGGTAATAACATAACCACCTGGCGAAGGTAACAATTCCCTCAACCACCACCTCAATACCACCATCACTGATCCTTTAAAGGAGCTTGATCTTAGCTCAGGTAAGGCACTCATAAAAGCCAGTGGCCCAGTATAACACTAATGGATGTACCAGTCTGTGTGTTTTTTGGGAGTCTTCTGCATAACCCATCAAACAAGTCCATTGTGTCAATTGGAAGATTTGAAGATATTTGCCATTTCTTGCGCTTTGATGACAAGAGGACCAGAGCCTACTGCTTGAAAACAAACCAAATGTTAGCGTTCAGCTAGATATGGGACCTGTTCCTGGTCAGCTGCAGGCAGAAATTCATTGCAATGGATGAACAACTTGTGCCTTTCAGAGGGGGGACCCACCTTCTGCAGTACATGCCGAGCAAGCCCGCCAAGTACAGCATAAAGATCTACTGGGTTTGTGATGCACACACCCCATATACAGTTAATGGGATCGTGTACCTTGGCAGACAACCAAGGGAAGACATCCAGAAGAATCTGGATAAAACACTGTCTGTCAGTTGTGCAGTGGATTCAGACACACAGGTCGCAACATCACCACTGACAACTTCTTCACCAGTGTGCCTCTTGCAGAGCATCTCCTGGTAGAGGGTCAGACTATTGTGGGAACTTTGCGACAGAACAAGCTAGACATTCCTCCAGTCATGAAGGTCCAGAGAGGTCCACAGCACTGAATTTGGGTTCAATGGCAGTATTACCATGATCAGCTAAGTGAGAAAAAAGGGAAAGGCTGTTGTGCTGCTTAGCACAATGAACCACAGCAAGATGGTGGATGAAAACAGCCCAAAGAAAAAAAACAGAAGTGATCCTCTTCTACAACTAGATCTAAGAAGGAGTAGATACTATGGACCAGATGGTTGGCAACTACACCTGCAAACACCAGACGCAGAGGTGGCCCATGGTGCTTTGGTACAGCATGATTGATGTTGCCACTCTGAATGCCTTTTTATTTTTCAGGGCTCAGCACCCTGAAGTTTACACAGGCATCACCGATGGACGGCGACACTTCCTCACATAGCTCTCAAAGGAGCTTGTGAAACCTCACATGAAACGTTGACTGGAAAGTACCTCGATCCTACCAACCTGCATCACTGAAGCAATGGGAAGGGGTGGAGTGACAAAAACTGCTGCAATCTGGCCACAGGAAAGAAGCACACATGGCCAGCAGAAGAGAAAGAGGTGCCAGTTGTGTCCAAGAAACAAAGATCACAAAGCCACTGATTGCTGTTGGAAATGCAGTACTGCTGTGTGCAATGGTCCCTGTCAGAAGCAAGTTCGTGACAGCTGCACACAGTGAAAGGAGATTAGATGTTTGTGTGTGTACATATGCATGGACAGTGTTATGGTCCCTGGACTTGTTGAATGTTCTCTTTTCATCCTCCAGACACAGGGACACAAACACGTTTTGACATCTGATTGACCTAATTAATTGATTTTTAATTGCTAAAATGGTAATGAAAAGTAAAAAATGTACATGTTAAAAAATGAAAGTACTCTTTTGTTTGAGCAAAATATATCATCTCTAATGAAAATGACAGAAATGTCTTTAGTTTATTGCAAAAATGCATTGATTTTAGTTGGAGTCATTTCTGACCCTACTTGTGGAAGAGTGGGGTAGTGATAAAAAAAACTGCAATAACTTAAAATTAATGAAAAAGTTTTTCAAAAATTGCAAATATGAAAATATTACAAGTCTTCGTTTTAAAGATTTTCAAGAATAATAACCCAATTTATTGCAAAAACACATTGAGTTTACTTGGGGTCTTATTGACTCCATGTTTAAAGGTTGTGCGTGGTTGCTTTACCACTCCACCAAATCAGCACCCCCTGCACACAATAATGGATTCTGACTCAAAAACCTGTGGTAGGCCCATTTCATCCCGAATTAATGATAAAAACTTTATATTAGGGGCCAGATCCTCAAAAGGATTGAACCGTTGTTGCAACCACTAAACCTGTGCAAATGACAGAAAAAATTGCGTGCAATCCACAAAGCATACACAAAGGGTGAAATGAACGCAAACTGAACACAAACTGCACTGCCACTCCTAGCTGTGCTGGTCTAATTTGCAAGCATGTAAATTAGAAATATTCTTAAACTCAGTTCAAAATTGCCCCCTTCCTATGCAAATGAGCCTCATGCAAATACCACCTAATCCACAAAGACCAGCGCTGATTGCCTCAGGCAGTAAACCGGCACTATTTAACGCCAGTGAGTCCTGTGTATTAAATCCGCTCTTTCTCTCTCTATCGCTTAAAATGATTGCAAACTGCACTGAGTTGGTGGTAACTTTTGAGCAGAGCCTATGTAACTGCTGTCATGCAAGGACTCTCCAGTAGTCATGGCAGCAGTGATTGTAGCCAGGCACGCACAAGAAAGGATTTATCGGAGGAGAGTATCACTTTTTGTACCCCTGTATAGCACTTTGGTCAACTGAGGTTGTTATTAAACGTGCTCTATAAATAAACTTTAACTTGACTTGACTTGACTTTTTGATTTAAAGCAGCTCTACGGAAGATCCCCGCTTGATCGGAGAGTGAACTCAACTACCCATGAGCTCTAGCGCGCGCATACTGTCGTAAGACAGATCTGCCGTTCGCGCGCGTTTGTTTTGTATACTGGTACGTTCTGGATTTGTTGTGTTGTACTTTTTTCCTGTCAAGTTTTTTTGAGGAACTTCGTCATAAATTAATCGGCCAACGTACCTGATCGTAGTTTGAAATCCCTCCTCGTCTTTTATTTCACGCCAGCGAGTGAACGCTGAACCGATGTTCATTCTGGTCTGAGCATTCACCTTGTTTTTCTCTCGCTTTCTTTGTTTTGTATCCTCCGACAAAATTTTTCTCTTCCTGACGTTGTTGCCTCCGCCATGGTTACACAATTGGCTTTCACCGAGACTTCCGTGTTTTAAACGAATCAGGAATCGGGGGAAGTCATGTATGCCGTAAAGCAGTCCAAACTTGTAGTTTTTTAGTGTGGCAGGGTTCCCACCATCCACCTCGTAGTTACATAGCGCCAGTGAAAGGGATACAGACCACGACAGAGGTTTCATTCAACTCCATTGTAAAGTGGTGGACCATCACAATGAATATCGAAGGATTATATTATGTTTGAAAAACTACATAGTGTTGGTTTAAGTGACAATAAAATCATTTGCAGATAGCTGTTGCCAGGGTGCATGATCATTGCACTACTAGATGACATCAAGGTTGACAGTAATGTAGCCTACTGTGTCTCATCTCTATTCCACCGTTTTTAAGTAAACGTGAATAATTTGTCTAAATACAGTCTGTTAGAAACCCCTATGACCCCCTTGACCACTTTTTGGTCATTTGAGTTGTATTTTTCAGCATTTGTTTTGGCTGTTTCAATAACAAAGGCCAAAAAAGAAACAATAAATAAAAAATGTGATGAACAACAGCAGAAAAAGAATTTTAAAAATGGACATATAGTCCTTTGACCACATTGAACCACTTCGTGTTCATAATAAATAATTTTGAAGTTTTTTCTTAAGGGGCTCAATTAATGCTTCACCAAATAAGGGGATAAATCAGTAATACCCAAATAATCCTGAGAAATAAATGAAACGCAACTTCTCATCCTGACAATAGTAATTCAGAGGCCTCAGTGGTAGGTCACAGTGGTAAAGCCTCCTGTGTTGCCCACTGTGTTAACCTAAAGACAGGACAATGGACTGATCTGCTCTAATGTAAATAGGTCTGTATAAAAGATTCAGGACCACGGACAGCTCCACATCAAATTGTTTGTTTTGTTTAGATGCAATCACATCTGTGTCATGAAAAAAATTAATTGACTGTATACTACAAGTCGATCTTGACCCATTTCTACACTTAAGATCATCAGGACAATATAATAAATAATAAAGAAATCAACATGTACAGTCCTAAGCCTTTCTGGTAACACATGAAAACGACAACAAAACATGAATATCCCTTGCAACAGAAGCATTTCTGGCCCCAAGAGCAGCAACAATCCTTCTCATGACCTCCATCATCTCTACATTTGTGCTCTCAAGCGCTAAATGTTTTAGTTTAGACCTGCTAGAGCACTTCAGCTGATGTGAACTACTCGCTGTAGCTGCAAGTTCCCGTCTTGTGCTTGCTGTTATTGCATATTGTTCTTGTGCCATTGTTTGTTTTTGCTGCTCATTGTAAAGGAGACGGTCAATCTTCTCAAAGTTTGCAGGGACAAAGCCACCTATATGCCACATGGCTTATTGCAATCAGAGGTGCATAGTGCTCTCAGATGCCAAACTGTGTGGGCGTGTTAGCGCCAGCATATGATTAGAGCAAATTCTTTGGAGGATAAGGTGATAAAACAGGGCAGATTGCATGAGCTAATTGAATGATGGCACTATTAGCCAGCAGAAGCAATTCATTCTTTGTGGATCTGGCTCTAGATGCTTATTTTCAAAGCAAAGTGCTGCAGGTAGTGGGGTGGTCAACTTTTCTTGGCTAGGGAGGTGGAAGGGAAAAGAAGTCTTTAGCCAAAGATGTGTCAACCTATGTAAAGGCCTTCTGCATACAGATTTTTAAATACAGTTTCAGTATTTTATTTTATTTTATTTTTTACAGGGCTAGAAGATTTCTTTATAAGATTTCAAGAAACTTTTACCATCAATGTGAGAAGTCCCAGGTTATTCCACATGTTCCATCTATCCTTCCATCTGTCCTGTCCATCTATCCATCCATCTGTCCATCTAACCATCCAGCCTACTATTACAGAATTACATATAATGGTCACATGCAGATTCAAGCAGCACTAATTCTTTGATGGTAATTTATAATGAACTCATTCATACTGTAACGTTAGTACTCACTTACTGAACTGACTGTAAGCCCCCATCCCCAGATGATAGAATACATAATCATTACTAATTCTCTTGCCTTTGATATTGCTGAATTTACACCTCTTTTCAGTATGCAGCCGGCAAAGTGATATATGAACCCTGCCCAAGACAGGCATTAGGGATGAGATACAATTGTTTTCCCAAATCAAAATAAATGGGTCACACAAGGTTCTCATATCATCAAATATTTTTTGGCGGAAAGGCAGCCCCCTGCAATATTGACTGTATAATTGAATCGTGTGAAAGCGCAGTCGATTTAAAACAATAGATTTGAGGGATGAGGGAAAGTGTCAAGTCATGCATCATAGTCAGTGTTTCACCCCGGGTTCACGACAAGATTACCCAAGTCCATTTCAATCTCTCTATTGCAAAATAGATCCATACTTTAAGCAGAAAAACAAGCTCTTGTGGAATATTTTGACACTCGCAACTGTATGAGAAACAGCTTTTTGAATGAACACAGAGGGAGGCACAACCTCAGGGCAAGATATTTAATCCCAATGAGACATTGAATAAATGTCTTAAAATGAATAAAAGACTTTCAGCGTTGGTGTCATAAAAGTAACTCCTCCACAAGCTTCACCTATTAAGAGCTCTTTTTCATTTCTTTTCAGAGCCATCAATCTCCCCCTATTTCTAATCTCAGCATTGTCGTGTCCACTTTGTTTGATTAGAATCCACATATAGTGTGACTATATCAATTTCCTCCACCAGGACCAATGAAATTACTTCTCTCAACAATTTGGTCTTTTAGAGGAATTTTTATTGGAGAACAATACTCATTTTAGCCAAGGAAAAAGGAGAAAAACACAGCTGTATGGACAATTTAACTCTTATCAATCACTCCCTTCACTGTAATAAGTGTGCTTTGTCGTTTTGACAAGTTTTTATTAGAGAAAAAAACACAGGAGTTTGAAAACATATTTTAGTGCAGAAGGAGCACTTTTTGAACCATGTTGTACATTAAAGCAAGCATAGTCATATGTTCTATACATTTTGAGCATGCTGAAAGCTCTAGTAAGAAGTTTATGTATAGTGATAAAATAGTCTAAAATTAGTTGTCTCTCTGTAAGCTACTAAGATAACTGAAAATCATGAACATCAAAGTATAACCAGCTCTTTACTCTTAACTTTTAAGGCATTTATCAGATATTGTGAGATATTGTGAATTTGTGAGATCCCTTTGGCTGTTAAACCAACCCCAAAGCAATTTTGGTAAAAAAAAAAAAAAAAATCATAATAGAAGTGACATTTTCACAACCAACATTTACAATGTAGGAGTATTTTTTTTCCTACATATGAATCATATTAGTGTCAAATTCAACAATGAACAACAAGAGTTAACATACCTTTGGTTAACATGGTCGTTTGTTGCTATTTTACAAATGCAATACAAAACTTTGATGTACCTTTGAGCATTAACAGTACCTTCAAAGATGGCAAGTTGTCCATGGCATGGGCACTAACACACTCCCATATCATTGCAGATGCTGGCCTTTGAAAAAGTGGTCCAGTATTTCCAATAACAATTGGACCACAGCACACTTTTCCAATTTGCATCAGTCCCTCACAGATGAACTCAGGCTCAGTGAAACCAGTGACATTTCTGAGTGTTGTTAATTTATGGCTTCTGCTTTGAATATTAGATTTTTGACTTTTACTCTTGAGCCTCAAAGGGGATCAAAGATTCAAAGGTTAAAGATCATATTTGGGGTTTAAATAATATATGCTTGATTAATGCTTAAATGTTCAATGTTGGACCTTTAGGCAAAACTTAAAGTTAGAAATGAGTTAAAGGTACCTGTTTCCATCTTTCACACCTCTTTAATAAAAAGACATCCTTTAGCTATGCACAAATGACAATGACTAACTGAGTTACACTTGCACAGTAAAAATATACCACACAACACTGCAGCAGACTGACAATATAAATAAAACAGTCACATATATTATTGGCTATTTTCCTCTTTCCTGCGAGTCCTCCAATCCTCAAATTTTACAGTCAAACCCTAAATTTGATGCTTCCTTGTGGATATTAATAAAAACAAACTGTAAAAATTATACTGCAAGGCTGTTACTCTACAACACTATTAAAATGTAGTTCATGTCTCTTTTCCCTCTCTGGCAAAAACAAAAGAATATTTATTCCCACATCAGAGGATGAATTTTATTCTGATGCATAAAATTTTAACATGTCTAGACAAAGCAGTGCATTCCTCAAGCGCACCGAGGGCGCCCTGTCTTTCAAGGTGCTCGTTATATGCTAAAACGTGGTAATGTTTGTGGTTGGAGTGAAAACTTTCATTATTAAATTCAAGGCCGCATTGTTTCTCTGGCCCTCGCCCGTGGCAGTGTCGGCTCTGAGCAATGCAGGCTGATCTGCGGGTTAATTTCTTGGGTTCCCTTCACGGTGTTATTGATTCCCTCTATGATGAAAGAGAAGCATTGTTCAATGGTGGTACATTTATAGATTCAGCACCCACACAGTGTAGTGTATCATTTGTCATTTATCATCCATCAACAGTCATCAGTGTCTAAAAACACTTTAAGATTTCATGCAGTTGCCCAAGGAGCCGTTTCAGACAAGAAAATGCAGGTAAGGTTCAGGAGTTCATTGCCAGGGAGCAAAGACCCCACATAAGAGGAGATAAAGGGGAGAGAATAGGGCCCTTACTTGTAGGGGGCCATGGAGGTAAGTAAAGGCATGGTCCATCCCAAGCTTAGACAAGGTTAACCTTAATACTTAAAATTTCTTATTTCAGAAGCAAAACATTGTTGTTGCCAGTTTCAAGGTGGTAATTTTTCTCCTGCTGAAATGATAGTCTTATTTCTATGATGCTGATACTGTGGATGGGACTCGATCTAGATCACGGGTGTCAAACTGATCCAGTAAAGGGCCACTGTGACTGCAGGCTTTCTTTCCAACTAAGCAAGAACAACAAATCATCCGTGTAAAGACAATCCAGTTGATTGAATAATTTGTGTCAGGTGTGTTCTTGCTTGGTTGGAATGAAAACCTGCAGCCACAGTGGCCCTTTACTGGATCACTTTGACACCCCTGATCTAGATCCTAACCGTTAGTTTAGTAATGCTTGTTCTGTTTTGCTGTATTAAGATCTGCAACAAGTGTTTTCTTTCTTTATTTATTTTTTTGCTTTTTTTTAAATTGGCTTCAAAGTTGTTTCTGGAATTGGCTGTAATCTTTTGGATTTCAGGAGTAAAACAGTTTTGATCAGCAGTGGTTCAAGGTTGAAAGCCACTGCTCGGAAAAAAAAAAAAAAGGTCTGTATCCCTGCTTCGTTTCCATTGCTTTCAGCTAAGTAAAAATTGCAGTTTTCTTGTGTTGCCCTCTTTAGGGTTACTGCAGATTATTTAAATGTCTCTGGAGGTCAAAAATTCTATTTTTTACCTGCACCCCATTGATAAAATAGTCAAACACATGCTGGTTTATGTTGGCTCTGCAGGAGAATAATCTATTTATCCTACTCAGTTGGGGTCTTATGGCCCTTTTCCATTAGCCCTGCTCTACTCTACTCGCCTTGTGCTGCTTTTCCATTAGCCCCAGTCGCCTGCCCAACGGGGTGAGCGGCACTGCGGTGACGTCGTTTTGAGCGCGACACAACAATCTGTGGCTTTTTGTCACAAACCGAGTATAAAAGGAAAGCAGAAGAAGGCTGCAGGTGGCAAGAAGAAATACCCCTTGAGAAGCACAGGAGAGTTTTGGAAGTTATACAACAGAATGAAGCCGTGGACGAGAGCGATCGAGCTGCAAAGAAAAGATGTATGAGGGTAACCTAACGGTAGCTACCGCAAGCATGCTAGGTTCATGACTCATCGATGACGACATTGACCAATCAGTAGCCGGCAGTCGGTGACGTCATCTTTCGGTATCGACTCAGCTCGCTTGGAACCAGAGCAGAGTAGGTACTACACTAGCTTGTTTTAGGAGGTACCGGGCTAATGGAAACACGCTGCAAATCGAGTAGGGCCAATTAGAGTAAGGCCAAGGCATGCTAGTGGAAAAGGGCCATTAGAGCGGTCCAAGAACAGATTACATGGGTTTTTTTTTCCCTTTTTTGTATTTTATGATAGTTGAGTACTCTGCCTACAATAATAGTTTTCTGGTACATATTCATAATCCTCCAAGTTGCTCTGCTCACCTCCACTGATCACTTGTTGTCTTTAATTGTTTAGTCAACAAATTTAAGCCAGATCACTACAAGGCTTTCAATGCTTCAATGAGGCATAAAAATCTGTCAAAACATGGCACTATCATTTTGGTCAGTTCTTCTATATACACCTGGCCTATTGAGCAGAGAAGTGGTTACTTTCACGACATACTTAATAGATGACAGCATGTTCTAAATCACATCAGGCTGTATGCAAAGTGTGCTGCAGTTTTGGTCATGATGATGTGTCTCAGTGTTTTACACTTATGTAATTTTTGCACCCATATAAAAGATGCAGATATTTTCTATGTATTTTGAATTAAAACATATATATTCAAATGTGTTTTATTAGCAAAGCTGGTACAGTATATGTACGCCTAAAAATATGAAATCCAAATATTCATTGCATGATTTTTCAGAAACTATTGTAAAGCTGATCTGCAAAGCTTTGGGGCTGATTCGCTTTCCTGTTCCATCAGTTTCTCCTATGGTGTTCAAACAAGGTCACCAACAATGAATAAAAGGAAGTTTTCACGGAGGCATTTTATCCCTTTCTTCTTTCCCTTATCCTTTCCTGACTTAACCTTACATGCATTGTGATTCGCTTATTTCTTTACAATGTGTTATTGGTGTAATAATAATACTCCTTAATGATTTAGAATTGCTTGAACCAGAATATTACATATAAACCTGATATATTGGAAATTATATTGTTATGGGTAATGTAAAGCTGTGATCAATTAATGATTGGTTTGTGTTTATTACCTGAATAACCAGCTTGAAATAAAAGCACATTTTCCATTTTTAAATAGATAGGCCATTCAGTAATTGACAGTGTCCTGGGGTTAATGTTTAGCAGAGAGATAACAGGACTCAGGCTGCTGGTTTGCCCAAGCTTTCTGATCGCTGTGACACCTCGGTAAAGATACAAGAGACAGCATATGTCTGATAAAAAGCTTGTATTCCCCGTGGCTCTTGCTCTGACACTGACAACATTCACACTTGACAACATGAGATGTGTTGATTCAGTGCGGTCATGCAATGATTTTTCTTACTGTAAGTGTGCAGACCTGTAGCAGCAGAAACAGGCCCATGGGAAAAAAATGTGAAAACTAAAACAAATATGGTCTGTGTTTAGGAGCAAGTGCCTTATAAAGATGAACCTCCAAAATCGTTTGTATTAAGTTTCATTAAAAAAAAAAATCCTCAAAGTGTTCTTGAGATTAAAACTTCATTTATTTTTTTGTAAAAATGATGCACAGCTTATGTCACTCATTGACCTTGACCTCTGAGTTCTAAATTCCACTCAGTTCATACCTAAACCAGGATAAACGTTTGTGCAAAGCTGAAGAAACTAACCCTTCACGAGCTACCATGAACCCAAGCAATGGGTTTTCATCAGGCTCCATTTATGGCCTCCAAACTCTGTATGTCCTTGAGCTAGTGTAGAAGTTGTTCAAAATTTAAAAGAAATCCCTCAAAATGTTCCTGAAAGTTCACAACAGTGCCCTGCTCAGACACCTCTAAAACATGAAGACTCTAGTCTCCTCTGGGGCCTTCACGGCCATAAAATTAGGTGAAAGGTGAGTCATGTCTGTCAAGGATTCTTATAGTTGTCATTCTAAAAGATAGAAGAAAAAATATTATGATACCATGCACCCATATAAACTGTACTCACCATAACATATATAAAATATTAAGGGAAAAAATGGAAAAAGTGCACAAATGCAATCTCCTTTTGTGAGTTCTGTAAGCACTCAAACAGCTCTGAATAAGAAAAAAAAATCCTCCTTTTTCATATGGGAGTCTTGACAGGAGATACTTGCTGGCAGTACCAAAGAGTGAAATCCACCTCACTGTCAGTCTACCACCTGCATTGTTATATTATGACACTTCAAACATCTGGAGAGCACTTTATGTAGTGAAGCATCCAGTTTTTCACACAGAGAAATTACCAATCATGTAGGGGGGCAGCTGTGGCCTGAGGGCTGCTGAGGAGGGAATTGTGACTGCAAGGTTGCCAGTTAGACTCCAGAAAAAACATGAGGGAATATCTGGATGGGGAGGAGGATTAAAAATACTCTCTTACTGACAATGTGCACTGAAGTGTCCATATGGAAAGGAGGGAGATTTCAGATGATACAGTGCTGAATCTGTGATAGCACTGGGTAGCTCCACAAATAGAGATTGTTGTTGCTGTGCAGAAAGCCTGAGGCGATCGGAGTGACCATGAACATTGGGATGTCCCAGTGCAGTCAACTGGGCCTCATAACAAGTGGGTTGTTTTAGTTTTTTTGACTGATTTATTGGTAAGTTATGATGAAAAGGCTTCCTGATGTTTGCTGCACTGGGGCAACATTACATGCCCAATGCATAGGTTTTTGGTGTGCAGCGCAGGTGCCTTTCCGATTTTCCACCTGATGTGGTTGTCCTTTTGACAATATGTGTTAACATTGTTGAAAGGGCAAATAGTTGATACCCAAAAGTATGTTTGTTCAGGACAAAAGCTTTTATGTTTTTATTCCCTGAAATCAATTTTGGAGTTAAGATGTTCTGGCTTGACAACAACAATATTCATATCTTGAGGACATGGGTGATAGCTGCCTTTCTAGCCATCTAACACCTTGTTACAAGTTTAAGACACTGGCTCAGTGTTATTCTCACACAATTTAACGATTTGATACAAATTGAGTCCTACCGTTAATTACGCAGTTTTCTTTTAATACAGACTTTCCAGTTTGTTTAATACAAACCTCCCCCTGACATTCTTTTTTTTTTTTTTTACTTTGTTTATGATTTATTTTTACATTTTTAAAGTACATTTTCAACATACACAAAAGAAAAAAGAAAACAAGACATAATGGTCACATGACACAGAAATTGACTGCACAATGCCCGATCTGACAACACACTGCATCCCAACACATTCCACATATACAATGGCAAGGCAGTAAGAATGATAGGTGAACACTGCCATGCAACCATACCCAAAACAAAAGAACAGAACAAACAAAAAAAAGAACCTGAAAATTTTGACATTTTTTGTAGAGCTATATTTAAAGGATAAGTTTGGTTTCTACAGCTTTCACATTGTTTATAGAATGAAGTAGAACAATAATACTCACCCAGAAGGCTTTCCTGATGCAAACAGTGCTTTGGGAGATATTTAGATCCAAAATCAAGTGGCAGACATCCGTATAATGGTAGCACATAGGGCATACAGCGCCGCTCCTAAAACTGCATTGATCGTCCAAAAACTCATTAGTTTCCCCAATATTCCATCATAGTCCACTCACGCTACCCCTCCATTACAGTCTGTGTCGCCCCAGACATTTTTTTGTACCTGTGCCGACCTCTGAACTGAAGAAGAAGAATGTATGCCTCCGCGCCTGCGCAGTACTCTCTGGAGCGCTGCCTCCGCGTCCTCCTTTCGATGAGCTCCTCATCTGTAAACTCTGGCTCGAAACTGTAAGGACACCCATCATATTCAAAGTTCTCCTCCACAACATCTTTATCTGATAGATATTCGTCCATTTTGCACAAAAGTGGAAGAAGAAAGTCGTGTAGCCGACTGTCTTCCGCTGAAACAATGAGCCGTACCGCGCATGTGTGGAGCAAGCGCTCTTCTTCAGTTCAGAGGTCAGCACAGTCACACATGTCTGGAGTGACACAGACTGTCGTGGAGGAGTAGCCCGAACAGACCATGATGGAATATTGGTGAAACTAATGAGTTTTTGGATGATTAATGCAGTTTTAGGAGCGGCGCTGTATGCCCTATGTGCTACCATTTTACGGATGTCCGCCGCTATATTTTGGATCTAAATATCTCCCGAAGCACTGTTTGCGACAGGAAAGCCTTCTGGGCGAGTATATTGTTCTACTTCATTCTATAAACAATGTGAAAGCTGTAGAAACCAAACTTATCCTTTAATATTGTGGAAAACTACCCTATCACCCCCCAAATTGAATGAATTCTTTCCTAAGCCATTGCCATGATTCCCTTAAAAAGTCATCAAAATCCACAGAGAGATTTTTGAGTAATTTGCTAAAATGTGGAAATTAGCCCATCCCACAATGTTAACAAATTTCTTTTAAAAAAATCCTAGATTCCCATCTAAATTTGGATCACCACCAAAACCTATTCACCTCCCCTTTGTGTGAAGGTCAACATTCCCAATGCTATTTGATGTCGAGAAAACAGAACATTCATTAAATTAGACTTGTCTGAGCATTTCACTATTATTTTCCACATCACACCTAACTTTAAAAAAGATAGAAAACAAAATATATAAGAAAAGAGCTATCTCAGTCTTAGGGCATGTTCACACCAAATGCAACTTGGGTGACTTGGGTGACCTGGGCGACCACTCTCCATGAAAAGTCAATGTACAGTCGTGATGGTCGGGGTCAGTCCTCATGCGATGTGATGAATGCCATCTGGGGGACTTGGTGGCGCTATCTGGTTGCTTTGGGCACACCACCAGGTCGCAGTCTTTAGAAACTGGAACTTTTACAGCGAAGTGGCATGTGGCTGCGTCGTAACAGTCAATTAGTGTTGCGTGGGTGTGTCTATTGTGCAGTGGATTTTTGCCATATGAGATGGAAGGGTTTGCAGGATGTATGAGAAACAAAGAAGAAGGGGGAAGAAGCAGGTCAGCAGGAGGCCATGTAAAGAAGTTGCTACAGCTCTACCTTGCTGTGTTTTTACTGGAGACACAGACGGCATATATGACAGTTGACAACAATTGTTTTTATTCCAGCTCACATTAAAGTGACAATCCATGTCTGTGTGCAGATGTTGGTATGGGAGTACATTAGTTCGGCCTTATGCAACAGAAGTGGCTATTCCTATACATACAAATGTATTATATGATATGATGGCAGTGAGACTTGAGTGGGCGTGACATCACTGAGTTTTTAAAATGTTATTGTAATTTTGTCAACTCATTTATGGTCTTTATGTTTCTTTTTGTTTCTTTGTTAAATCTGTTTATGTTTGTTTTATTGTTGAGTATGACTTTTCTTTTGTTTCTTCACACATGGTTGAACTCATGTATGCATGTATTACTTTGTGTTTTTACTGACATCTTGACTGTTCTCTGCTATCTCTTTCTCTTAAAGAAAGGTGAGGTCCTTTGCATAAGCCTAATGGCTTCTTGACCTCTCCTGACACATTTTTGTTTTTTTCTTAATATTTCCAGTTTGATCTTATGTATCTTTTATAGTGCAAAATCTAATAAACAAATAAACAAATAAATAAACACAATAGTGACAAACTGTAATATGTTATGGAAATGCGATGCAATCTCAGTCACCAAGTCGCGTTTGGTGTGAATGCATCTTTGTGCTGCGTTCACATCACACACCACTTGTAGTACCTCAGTGATCAATCTCCATGCAAAGTCAATGTACAGCGGCTATGGGGCAGGGCTAACCCTCCCGCGATGCAACAGCCGCTTTTCACACTACCACATTGCTTGTCGTGTGATGTCAAAGTAAAAAAAGTTGATCAATTAGTGGTGTGTGCATGTGTGATGGTACCCTAGACAGACAGTTATTCATCTACACTACAGAGTAACAATCCATGTCCGTGTGGGAAACATTAGTCAGTGAGGACATTAGTTCCGCCTAGAAGGACCGCGGGAAGCTCACAGATAATGCTGCTGCAGGGCATCAGCTGCAGTGTTTTGTGTTTGATAAGTGAATGAAAAGGATACAGCTGGAATAATGTCCGCTTATACATCCTAATATATGATATATAATATGATCGCGGTGAAACTCGAGCGGACGTGACGTCACCGAGCGACAGCAGGAGGCAACGGTGACCAAAATGAGCTGGGTCGCTTGCAGTGTGGATGCAGCATTAGAGTTGAGGTAGGAGCACTGACATCTTCAGGTAGAGCAGCTGCTTTTTCACATTGAAAGGCATCAGTTGAAGGAGTTTGGGCAGGGGATGCCTCCATGAGGAGATTGCAGGGCAGACCCAGAAACTGTCTGGCCTGGGGATGTCTTGGGTTCCCCCAGGAGGAAATGGAAAGTGTTGCAGGAAAGATGAATGTCTGAATTAAACTGCCTGGTCAGCTGCCTCTGCAAGGTCTGAATGGATGGATCAGTGAAGTTTACTTAGTGTTCTTTAAGTGTGTCCTGTGAGTAACTTTAACTTATGGAGCATATTCTGCCATTTTGTTTGGTACAGTATTGTATCATTTAAGTGGTATAATACCATTTTCATGATTTTTTTTGTTGTGAATGATACATTTGAACTTTTTTTTAATTTGCATTATTTCTGTATTTGCAGTGAGTTTGATGGTAATGCATCTTCTCTGGCATTTTAATGCTTTCTTTATGTGTCATTACTTTTGGACATGAAATCTGCATATATTTTCTTTTCTTCATTTGCAGGCTGCAGCTTCAAATAAGCATTATTTAAGACCTTGTTAGCACTTGGATTAGCCTATCCGATTACAAATGGAACACGCACACACCCAGGTTAGCTCCTAGATAGTATGTGTCCATGTGAAGTTTACATTTTGCTGTAATTAATTCCCTTGGTATTACCAAAGATCTTTCTCTGTTGCACTGATGAAGACAAAATCCACCATTCTCATCTTCTTTTGATATGAACTGAATTATAAAACAACTTCTGCTGTCAAAATCAATGTGAGAGAATATCCTCTTAATTAAAAGTCTTTAAAGAGCAATGTTTCATCTTTTTTTTCAGGAAACAGCTTACAATAGAGTCATACTTTTTTCATTTGTTACCATTTACTGGTCAATAAACAAAGCAACAAATAGAAATACAAATAGAAACAGATGCAACAGTTTCAGTTTTGGTCATAAAAAGAAGATAACAATTAAAGGGACATTAATCTGAAAAATTTTCATTTGCCGGCACATGCTTAGAAAGACTCACATAATTTTAATGAATTTGCACGAAAGAGGACTGTTTTGTCCCCAAAGCACAAAATGAGTTTTATTAAACGAAAAGTATGAAATGTCAGTTTTATTTTTAGACTCTCTGAAAGATATGAATTAATGAGAAGTTGTGCAACACAGAAATTTATTTAAATATACAGATATAATTTATAAGATTAAACTTGATATCAGAGCTATTGGTGTTTACAAAACTTTATTGCAATGTGCCTTGATAATATAAAACACACCATAAAACAAGACTTGCCATGTGGCAGAGAAATAAACCCGGACACATGAAGAAGACACACCAATGAAGGGTAATGTAATGTGAAATGGTGTATTATGACCGACTGAACAACCATTCAAGTATATTGACTTTTTTTTTATTGGAGAATCCTTCCTCTTACACCACTGCTTTACACTGGATAAAAGCCAACATATGTACAGTATAGGGGCTTCAAGTGTTTTTGATGTGTTTGGATCGATAATTCTTACTTGTTCTTAGGAACAATACATTCCTGCTATCATGAAAACATAGCCACCATTAATCTTTGAAGATAGCATTTCATTATGATGCTGCTTTTATTAACCTCTAGTGAAGTGCTTATGTGTCAGTTCAATCTAACACATCTGAAATATACATAACGTTCTAATTTAAATATCAAAATACTGTGAATGTGGCAGTGGTCAGGTTGCACCATTAAATTATGGACATGATATCCGACTGGCAGTGCAGTCCAAATGAACAAAATGCTGGTGCACACTCGTGAGGGTGTTGACATTTCAACCATTAAGTTGGCAAATTGTGACCAATAAGTGAGCTATTTGGGGCAGATAGGATCCTGGGAATGGTATCATGATATATTCCAGGTCATATAAGATTAAGCATTATAGACTTGCCTTGCATATTTTGGGTCTTCCTGCAGCTTTTAGTTTGATAACATCAGTTGATGCTTTTCAAATGCAATTTCATTTCTTTAATATTCCAAAGTATAACAAAAAAACCCCACCAAGCTTCACTGGATCAACAGCATCTGTACATCATATAAGGAGGCAGCAGTCAGTGCACCATCTTCCTCATGTAGTCACATCAAGAGAAGCAATCTCCTGAGTTTATCAGAGGATGACCCACAACTTTAAATCCAACCCGATCAGATGCTTAAGGTAAGGCAAAATCCCCCCGAGGGGGTGAGCATGGTACCTTATGCTTCCATATAGGCGTATAAAATCTCACAGTTAACACCTGCCAACCTCAGAGGCTGGTAACTGGAAAAGAAGCATACATACATGGATATAGACCTTTTAATATTCATCAACATCTGACCTGAAAATCTTGATGAGTGCAGGTTCTGTCTTGCTGATTTTCCTTTGTCTTAAGCTGTCAGGGGTGAGGGAAAAAAATGAAACTATTTTATCAAGTCACTTATTTTAATGCGTTGTTCAACAATTGTTTTGATCTCCATATAAGAGCTATAGGGTCTAAAGCAGAAAGAGATTGATTAGCAGTAAGAATATATATATATATATATATATATATATAGATATAGATATATATAGATATAGATATAGATATAGATATAGATATAGATATATAGATATATAGATAGATATAGATATATATATATACATACATACATATATATATAAAGACAGATATAGATATATTCTACTTCTGACTATGCAGTCTTGAATTTCATTTAAGTCCTCTTATCTATATTAGCTTAAACAAATCAGACTGTTTATTCTGAGCATATATATGGTCCTCAACATTTCCCATATACTTTTGCTTCTTCAAAAAGTATATGGGTTTGGAGTTCCTTGTTCATTTCTTAGCCTCGTACACAGCTGTATCTGTGGAAATGACTTATTCTGTTTTTGGTGCCAATACCAATCACTACTAAAAAATGTTCAATCAAAAAAAAAACTGTATAAATGCTTTAACAGATAAGAGATAATACACTTAAAATATGAAACAATTAACAGGATGTAAGAAAACAAATTTCACCTCCACTCACCTTTATTTATTCAAAGTTCAGCAAAAATCTAAATCTCTAGCTCAGCAAAAATATATTTCAACATGTTTACCTATGTTTGTCAATTACTCAATTTACCGAGCCAACCTGGACACAATACAATATATCGGTCTGGGCTCCAAACGAGTCATTGAACACAACACACTTTGTTTTGGAGCAGCATGTCGCTCAAGTTGCTTAGCAGATTAGCTTATATGCTTTTTGGTCTCAGAGTAAACTTTAGTAAAGACTTACACTCGATGAATATGTTAAACCTAAAGGACTAAAGACAAAGTCTTGAAGACTCTGGTGCAGTTTATTTAAGAGGTTGAGAGCATCGGAAGCAGCAGATGAACAGATCGCATCAATGTGTAAACATAAGGTCAATCCCCCAGTGGTCGGGGGTAGGTATCACTGTTTACAGGCATTAATTCCTATTGATCGATTAATATTTTTGTTAATAAAAAATGGCCGATAATGACCTGTGCCAAATGCAATTGAAACATCTTTACCTGTTAGGTTAATTGGTGACTCTAAATGATCCTACTGGGTAAGTGTGAATAGTATGGCCCTTGTCTCTTTGTGTGGCCCTGCAGTAAGCTGGCGACTGTCCAGGGTGTATCCTGCCTCTTACCAAAAGTCAGCTGGGATAGGCTCCAGTCCTCTGTGACCCTGACAGGGATAAGAGGCATAGATAACGGATAGATGCCTATATGCTATCTATAAGCATGGTCAGAGCTGTGTTTAAATTAGTTCAATTTCCCAAGAAAAATTGCAAGAATATAGGTACCACACTTTAACAGAGAATATGCAAACACATTTATAACACAACAATGTGCGCCCATGCACAATCCAAGGTCTTTTCAAGATAACCTACTTACAAGGTAACATTTGAGTATCCTATCAATAGCCTTCAGATCTGCAAGCACAGTGTCTAAACAAATATCAAAAAGAGACTAATGTTGGTAAAAAAAAAAAAAAGCACTTGGAAAAAACAAGGTAGGAATGAACAAAGACAGATACAGATCTTCTTTATGGGCTAAATCTACGAACCAAAACATCTGGAGGGAGGTCTTCAGACAGCTGATGGTCTGGCCCAGGGAAGCCTGAGGAGGGACAAGGAGGAGAGAAAAGGGAGAGAAAGATAAGCACACAGCTTGGATGCTACTACTCCTCTGGGACACAAACAAGCAGAGTGTTTGAGAGATGCAGAGGATTTTGGAAGACTGTCACAGCAAACAAACACTATAAGAGTGAGGCGTAACTCATTAATCGAGACAGTACCTGCAAAAAAAATATGATTATAGGTGCAAGGCCAAAGGACATAAAAGACTGAGCACCTAAACAGCTTCTTGAGCGAACTGTAGCTGTTATTTACCTCCATGTTGTGTAACATATCTGGACTATAAAAGCACAGTGTCAGGTCAAGAAAAAGGACAGGTAGTGTAATGGCTGAGTTCCAAAATCCAATCACTCTAGGTGAAGTGTAGAGCCATGCAAAATTTGACAAAAATAAAATTCTCCCTACAATCTTGATATACAGTTATCACAAGATTTTGGTATAGTCATTTTGAGCATTGGAAATCACCACATTCCCTGCACTTTATCATTAGGACATGAACTGACACATTATTTGACCATGGAAAGCACAATAAGTTGTATCAAGAGCTAAATAAGTGAATTGTAAAATATATAGGGAAAGTATTGCAAGAGCTTAACTTATGGAAATTGTAGCTAATTCATCTGTTTATGGTTTATACTGTTTTGGTACAGCATAAGCTTTTATTCGTAGAACAGATGGATTACATCTGTAATCAAGATCGTGTGATGGGTTAAAATGGTGCACATGGATGAAAACCTTTATTGCTGTTTTCTTGAAGTAAAATCTTCTCATGTTGATTAGGATTTTTACCTCTGCCAAGGAGGTTATGTTTTCGGGAGCGTTTGTCTGTCTGTGAACAAAATAACTCAAAAAGTTATGGATGGATTTGGATGAAATTTTCAGGAAATGTTCAGCATGGGAAAAGAAAAAGGTGACTCTATTTTGGTGTTGATCCGGATCACCGTCTGCATCCGCCACGACGAAAAGTTTGATTTTCATGAAAAGCTACTGAACTAAGATATCATTATGAAACCAATTGCTAATAGTATGTTTTCATGGTTAAGGAATCTAAATATTTACATGAAATAAAGGTAGGACTAATATTTATGGTAAAAATCACAATATAGGAGAGGACTGTGGTGCTGGTGGAGGCCTGCACTCTCCAAGTGCTTTTCTAGTCTTTCTATGGATTGTAAAGAAATTGTCAAGGTTTTAACCCAAAACTACAAAAAAAAAAAAAACAAAGGTGAGAGACCCAAATGCAGATAAACACAAAAAGCTTTATTTTAAACTAACAAAAAGGGATTAAAACTCAAATTGCCTGTCCAATACAAAAAAAGTCCAAATATAAAACTAAACTGAAACAAATTGACATAGTAAAGCAAAGTCTCACAAAAAAGAAATCAACTAAATACAAGACTCTAATGGTGCGTTCACACCGGACGCTACTTGTACTACCTCAGCGATCACTCTCCAATCAAAGTCAATGTACAGTCACGATGGGGCGGGGCTAACCCTCCCGCGATGCGACAGCCGCGTACAAGATGATCACTTCACTCGTCGCGCGATGTCAAAGTTAAAAAAAGTTTATCTATTCAGGTGATGTCGTGTGTGGCTTTGCAGCAACAGCTAATCAGCGGTGTGTGTACGTGTGACGGTACCTGAGACAGACAGTTATTCATCCGAACTACAGGGCAGATGAGTTCCGTCTAGGCGGAACTAATGTCAGTGAGGACATTAGTTCCGCCTAGACGGACCGCGGTAAACTCACAGATAATGCTGCTGCAGGGCATCAGCTGCAGTGTTTTGTCGTTGATAAGAGAGTGAAAAGTATACAGCTGGAATAATGTCCGCTTATACATCCTATTATATGATATATGAAATGATCGCGGTGAAACTCAAGCGGACATGACATCACCGGGCGACGGGCGACAGCAGCGGTTACCAAAATGAGGCATTTATGGACGCACGACGCTACGTCAGTGGGCGACGCGATTTTGGTAGCTGGGTCGCTTGCAGTGTGAACGCAACATAACAGTGGAGAACACTGGAAAATGCTGAATAACTCTAAAAACGAGCACACTTGGAGAAACACAGAAGATGAATGACACAACCCAGGGAACACAGGGACTAAATTCACAGGGCAAACATCAAGCACAGGTGAGGCAATCACAGGTGGAGGAAATCATCATCAGAGAGACACAGAAGGGAGGGCAGGTAAACACCACAAGGAACACAGAGATTATCAAAATAAAACAGGAAACACGAGAGACAAGACACAAAATCGATAACTTAACCCTAACCCCCCTAAAATGAAGAAAAGAATAAAGGCAGCAAAAAGGAAACATGAGAGGTCTAAACAAGGGCAATAAAAAATAAAACAGAACAAGCCAAACACTAGCTGAATCATGACAAAAATAGTGTAAGACAACAAAGATAGACAAAGGAAATACTCATTAAGAAGTTCAGTGTAAGTTATTTTGATAGGGAAACTTAAATGTTAATAGGAATTACAATGGCACAGACAGAAAACAATCAAGATCCAAAAACGTAGTCTTTATTGAAGATATATACATCTTTTTATTATTATTTTTGGGCTTTTTATGCCTTTAGTTCAGAGGAGAAATTACAGTGGAAATGGGGTAAGAGTGGGGGAATGACATGCAGTAAACAGGCCTCAGGCAGGATGCAAACCCGGTCCACCTGCTCGAGGGCGAACCTCATGGGGCGCGACCTTAACAACTAGGCCATCTGCACCCCAAATAAGTATTTTAACAAATTTTGAATCCTGCTCAGAAGATTGAGATGGTCAATACCTTTGACATCCCTGACCTTTAGTTAATATGGTTATTTTTTGTAAAGTTTGATGATACTTTGTTTATAAAAAAAAGATTGTGAATGTGAAACCAAATTACCTTCAACCACCAAAGCTGATTCCACAAGGTATTCGTAATACATCTTTTTCAGAACCACTAACTTTTGAACTCCAACATGTAGTCAGATTGAGTCAGATTCAAACACATCATGCACAAGAATGCCTGCTTTATCAAGAGACAACCTTAAAATCTTAAAAAAAACATGAGTCATAAATTTTGCTATTGAACAAGCATCTATCTTTTAATTCAATCATGCACCACTGACCTTCGATCAGAACAGTTTAATCTCTTGTACATTTTTTGTAACAACCTCTGTCTGATTTCATGTTTGCTTCCTTACTTTTCTAATCTTGTTCCATGCATCGTAACCAGTGTTCATTTATCAGTCGGATGCATCATCTTGTAAACAGGCATAACTTACATATAATGTTGAAAACGTCCTAGATTAGAAATCTACCCTGAATATAGCATTAAATAGCCATTACATCTGCTCTCTCAAGATGCTAAAAGAGTATTTCTTTTCATAGCTGAAAATTTTAAGCTGAAAGCTGTTTATTTTGCAGTACCTATGTCATCCTGATTGTTAATATGATCACAATGTCAATTTTCTCTTTGGTGTTTGAACCCTTAAACTCTGTTCCAAGATGACATCATACATGGCGACACATTATCAATGTACTCTACAATGGCAACCTGCAACGTTGAGATGGAAAACTCTGCCAGTTATCTCAACATTTTAGAGGAAAATCATAAAATCAACTTTGTGTAATTATGATAACAGGGAATACTCAATACTTTTTACTGACTTGAAAAAACGTATAAAATCTTTCAGTCTTCATTAAATCATTGGACTGGGATTGGTTGGGGGGTCCTTAATGAGTAGCTCCACTTTTTTTGTGGATCAGTTCAAAAAATATCAGGAATGCTTGATTTGAGTGTTTCTTGACAGCCAGTGGGAGCATTGCTTAAAGTGGTGAAGATGGCTTCATAGAGGGCATCCACTGTCAGGAACTTATGTCAATTTTAAACTTACCCCCTCCCATCAGCCATGAAGGATGCCCACTGTAACATCTTCACATAGAAGGCCACCAGCTGAAACCCCTGCACACCTGGAGCTCCATTATTCTTGTGAAGGAAGAAGCATCCCAGATAATAATGACATTCCTTCCACTGTGCCATGTAGAAAACATCTCAAGTGGGATCTTACAATGCAAGTTACAGTGGAAGCCATCAGGCCTGTCAAGGTTACATTTTGTTTCATCAGAGAATAAAACTCTTTCCGACCTTTCAATGTCCCATTTGCTCACTTGCAAAGTCCAAATGGGCAATTTTGTTGCATTGAAGAAGACATGGGGCTCTAATTTCGTTGACCAGGCGCAGCACACCTGCCCTGCGCCTCGCCTCACCTGCGTGGATGAGGTGTGTCCGGCGCACTTTTTAAGTTTCCAGCAGTGCGCAGAGAGGCGCACCCACGCCTACGTCCCTGCCCCTCCGCGCAAATGCCAGAGAGGGAGGAGAAAAGGTGTGAGTGGGTTTAACACACTGCAGCCGAGGCGCAGCGACTGATTGGTCTGACTGATCCCCGGTAGCGGAGACGGTCCGAGCAGCTGTCCCTTCAGCAACTGAGAGAAAGGATTGGCCATCAGGGCGCTCATCAGAGGCCACGAAGCGCGTCACCATGTGGGCCAGCTCCTGGGACAGATGTAATCTGTTCCTTTGTCATTAATAGGAATACAAAATTAAGAGACAGTTACACAGCAGCAGGCTTATCAAATCATCATGCTTGTGATCCACCTGCATTCCTGTTCTGCCAAATAGCAGAGTCTTTAGTGATATACTGTATACTCTCCCGGTGTCTCTGCCTCATCCTCCTTGCAATAATGTACTCCATCTTTTTAGGTTGCGTTAAAAATAAAGACTAAAACAGAGAAATATGGGAAATCACAGGTAAATCCTTAGTGACATACTTATATTTTCTCTCTGTTTTCTTCGTCTTTTTTCCCCTCTTTTCTTTGAATTTATTGAAATGAGAGAAGCCAGATTTATACTCAGTATCAGATGTTAAGGCTGTTTATTGTTGACTTGTAAGATGTGCATCAAACTTCCAGCTTCCCTCAGGTTAACTTTCCATTATGACAAACGGCTTTAATCTGATATCAGATGTGACGAGATAGTTAATATAGATCAAATGTATATGCTGGTTCAGACGGTTACATTAAATAGCGTTTGCTGTGATTGTTTATTGCAGTAAAATGTACCTGACACTCTGGAAACCTGCCTCTGAGGCTTTGTTGACGTGTGCCCACGTGCGCCTGTCACCAAATTACAGCTGCAGAGGGTGCGCTTCGCCTGCGCCGAGAATAGACCAGGTTGGAGCTGGCGAGCTTTCAGGGCACCCTCCACAGAGTTTTTTTGCAGGAAACTGTCAGTGCGCCAACCTGAATCTGTCGGCACTTCCCTCTGGTGCGCCGTCACACCCATCTCTGCCCAGACGGTCTACCAAATTGTCAAATTGGCAGCGCGTGGTGGTGCACCGGACGAAATTAACACTGCGCGGGATGCGCCAGGCTTGCACACCCTGCGCTGCGCCACGAAATTAGGGCCCGTGGACACTAAAGAAGTTTATTTTATTAAACTCCTTCCCTGGCAGATGTTTATTCTGATAGATATTGGGCTGCAGTCAGCACCAGTAATAGCCTTAATTTGGATCAAAGATGACTCCATTGTTTGAGTGACAGCCAACCGGATCCTCTTGCTGATTGTGCTGATATGTTTTTGGGTCTACAACATAACCTTTGTGCTCCATTACCCTCAGGTTTTTTTTGGAAATAAAAATAATTGTCTTACTGCATCCAACCTCAGCGGCGATAGTGCTTTAGAAGAGGCCCTGTTTATGCAGATCGATGATCCTGCCATGTTCAAAGACAGAAAGCACCAGGAGCTCATGACAGTGTGAGTACCTGAAAGAAAATTATATGGATCAATTTTTTTCTGCAGATTTTGACTTTGAAAAGCTGTAGTCTCAAACTTTTGATCAGCTGAAAATAGTATGTTTGAGATAAAATGCATTTTTTAATAGATTGCCAGCTAAATTTTTTTTCTCTCGTTCCCATTCCTCCTTTTTGTATTTTGAAGCTCTTTTTAGAACCATCCTATGATTCAACAGTGCAAATGCAAATTCATACATATTTTCTGCTAATCTTAATATTTTGACCTGGGGAACCTCAAGATTTCCAACAGCTGTGCTTGGTGCCAGGCTAATGCCATCAACGGCAGTTACATCATTAGTAAAGGTTTCTCTTAAGCATCTAGGGCCTAGCACAATAGCCTCTGTCTTATTTGAGTTAAGAAGGACACATCTGGCCATCTACATCCTTATGCCCTTAAAACACTCTTCGAGTCTAGAGAACTGCAGTGTTTCAGCTGGCTTTATTGATATGAACAGTTGAGTATCATCAGAAAAATGAAAATTCATGGAGTGTTTCCTCATAACATCACTTAGGGAAAGCATACAAGGAGAAAAGAATTGGAACTGCTGCAGAACCTTGAGGAACTCCATAACTGACTTAAGTGTACTCAGAAGACGTATTGTTCACTAGTTGATAGGATCAGATGTGAAGAACTTAAACCAATGTAAAGCAGTTCCTGTAATTCTGAATGATGCCTCTAATCTCTTTGGAAGAATGTGATGATCTATGGTGTCGAAAGCTGCACTGAAATCTAGCAAGACAAGTACACAGAGAGGTTCACTGTTCTAACTGTAAAAGAAAAAAAGGCACAACCTGCATCAGGTAACAACATTATTCAGCTCAAAGGTCTTGAGAAGTATTCTTTGCACAAATATAGATAGAGCTTGGTAATTACATACTGTCTGGAACTATGTGTACTCGTATTCTGCATGGATATATAGATGATAACCAGTCAAGAGGACCAGGGACTAGCAGTGCTAGTAAAGCTAACATAAGGCGTGTTCTATTTTAGCTTGTCTGTTGTGACATTTGCTACAATTCTCTCCCCTGTAATTTGTTGGTCTGGTTTGGTCCTTGTTTGAACTGGACTACATTTACACCCACTGTGAACTGAACTCTGGTTTGCTTGGAAGCATACAAAGACCTCTTCTACCGGAATGCACCGGAACGCCTCTAAATAGCAACTTTCACTGATGCATACAATGAGAGCCCTTTCTTTTTTCAAGCAAATTTTACCTAAATAAATGTAAAATTGTTGAATACTAAAATCATCTGCAGAATATGCCTTCTGTGACATGTTAAACAAGGTTTTAATGCGCCTGACAAACCCTAAGCTATAATTTGTAGGCTACGTTACTTGCTTACAGTGATAGGTTGCAACTTGTAGTAGGCAGTCACTCACTGTAGCGTAACCAGGGTTTAATTGGGCCGAAGCCCTCCGGTGCCCTGCTCCGCCACCTTGGAGCTGTGCTCAGGCTTAGTCAAATAAATAAATGAACCAATTCAAAGTGGCAGTAGCGCCGCGGACGACAGACCATTTTCGCACTAACAGCCTGCGGGGCTCTCTCATAATCACCGAGATGCTGAACAAATCAGAGCGCAACATCAACATAGATGGGGTGGGGGGTATGAACAGGACATGATACCAGAGATTATCTGTGAACTGCCAACATGTGCGCACGTCTGAAGGGAGCCTTAATAAAAACATTCACTCTACAAGCGTGAGAGCATGGAGATATGAGCGCGAAGAGCTCCTCACTGTGCCGGTGAGTGCAAAGACGTGCAATGCACAGGTCAGGCGTGAGAGCTAAAAAAGAATTTGAGTTGCGCAGTTCTTGCAAGAATCTTATCTTACTTTCACCCTGCCTTTTATATAATTATCAATAATGGCTTTTGCTGTTGAACAAATTAGCTGAATTATATTTAGACAAGTGCATTCAACCTCACATGTCTGATGAGATGACGGAGACAAAACAAGCAGAAAACAGTTGTTCCTTTATTAGTGATGTGAAGTTTTTCAACACCTCTGTCTGTTGTGTAGTGCATTTGCCAATTTCAGTTACCAGACAGGACTGGTTCAACATGCATCTTTATGTGTAAGACCAGGACATCACTCTAAAAATAGATGTACATTACAGCACTTCGCAGGTACAGTGTTGAGAACATGCCCTGCACGTAAAAGCTGTCTCCTTGTCACAACAAGACCAATCACTCTAATACTGTAAAAGCCATTCATACTCTCTTTTACATGTATTGTGACCATCCTCCCCACTCTGTCTTGGAAAGGCAAAGGCTAAAACAATCAACTGTACAAAAAACATGTACATGAGAGTACCCTGATGTAGTCCATGACTGCCTACACTATGTGAAAACCTATTTAAAATGACGGACAAGGTGAGACAGCATGTATATGACATTGGTTAAAATATAGCTTCAATATGCTGAAAAGAGAGAAGCCTTCTATTTTAAATACAGAAGTAAGAAACACAGTATCATAACTTGTTTTGTTCCAAAGCATAATCACACAGTACTCAATGCCAACACCTCTCTGTATTTAGGGTTGCTTTGCAATTTCCAGCAGCTGTCGTGTGAATGCTTTGTTTTCCAACTGTCCTATACTGTGTGAAGACAATTTGTACTGAAGTTACAGTTAAATCTCTATACTTTTAAGCCATTTTAAATGAGAAGCTTTCAAAAACTGGGAATGAATTAATCCATATTGGTGACTTCAGAACCATTTAGCAGCCAATTTGACACCACAACCAAAGACTAAGTCATTTTTACCCTCACATCAGTCATCCTGTTTAATCACACACTGGTCCCACTTCAATGTAACACTTACAGGATCAACATTATGAACCATGAAATCTGGCTAAGAATATCTCAATGTGTTAACCGCACATCACTCATGATGTACACCAGGAACAAGTTGATGTTTTTAGAGTCATCTGACACGAAGGCTTCCAATTTGGACTTCACCAAAATTAGATCGCCTTGTGTGTGTGTTACAGTGTGAGGGTGTGAGTGTAACAAACTGGTGCAGCCAAGCATACTGGTGTGTGTTGTGTTGCATTTGAATGTGTGAAGAAGTATTCTGGAAGCTTCAATTAAAAACTCCATTTATATTCCACAGTATGTCACTGATGGTGGAAAGTGTTAACAGCGTCATTACTTGAGTCAAAGTGGATACTGTTGGTCATATTATTCTGTGGTAGATGCCAGTTTATCAAAAAAATAATTACTTGAATTAAAAGATATGCTATATAAGATAATAATTGGCACCACTTTCTATGAAGCCCCTCTTTATAAAGCATTATAAACACATAAACATGTAAAAAGTATAACATAGTACACTTACAATGCTGCAAAATCATAGTTCTAAGAACCCATGTAAATTATAATGTTGTACAATAGTATAAAAGTAATCACAAGTCAATATAATGCAAATGTTCTTCATAGGTTGTAAACAAGCTTTATTTATAGTCATTTTTAACAATAAATCTAACACTTTGTTAAAGGTGCTATGAGGAGAATTTATCGCCGGCGTAATGCTGCGTTCCTGTAACCTCGGAAATAGGAGTGACATCATCTCCGACTTATCGGCGTTCCAGTTGAAGTCAGAAAAAAACATGCCTAACTACCAGGCTATTGTTAGTTGTTGTTAGCACGCTCTGCGTTGTTGTATGAAGAATGTGATTATCACTATGGCAGCATTTTTGTAAATATAAATCTAACAATACTATGTATACAGCTGATCTAGAGCGACACACCCCAGTCAGAAGTGCAAATAAATGGATTATTACAGGAGCTAAATAACTGTTCACACTGTGGGCATCCATCTTCAATTGTCAACTCGGGGGTGGCGAGGTTTCACCGAGTTCCCAGTAGGAAATTCACACTTCGGGGGACGTTCCAGTTTTAGTTTCCCACTCGGAGCTCAAAATTCCTACTTCTGACTACAACTTGAATGCACCGGAGAAGTGAAGCCAAATGTGTTTGTTTGTTGTGGTAAATGCAGCATGGATCTTTGTTGGAACCAGGGCCGGGTCTAGACAGGCATGTATGAGGGGGCAGCCACAAATGTTGAGGGGGCATTGTGCTCCAGCACCTTTTACCATGTCTAACTGACAAATTCACTCACTAGGATGCGGGTACACTGAGCAAGTACCTTGTAAAGTAGTGTCGTCTCAAATGCTTGGCACTTGTTTTATTGTAGTTATTGTTGTTAGACTAGGGCTGGGCGATATGGCCTCAAATCAGTATCACGATATATTGAGCACCTCACCTCAATAACGATAAATGGACGATAATTCAGATAATTCCCTATATTATTCGTACTATATTATTCATATTATTAGTTTTCAACTTGTGAAAAGTAGGAGATAACTGACATCTCTTTAAAAAAAAAAGTTTGCATTGTAGTTTTAAAAAAAAACAGGCAAGTTCCATAAACATTCAGAAATAAATAACTTGCATCTAAACCTCTCCCATTCGTCATCAATACAGTGCAGCGTAAGGGTCATTTCATAGTCAACAAACACACATGCAAACAGGCATGCAAACATGAACGCACCACATGTCAGCCTCCCTGTTTTTTGTGCTATGCACTGTTCATATTCATAATTTAAAAACATTTTAAATTATTATTTGTTTTAAAAATGTAAATTACTTATCAAAAAGACTTAACAATTCAACTACCAGTGAATGAGCACTAGAATGCATGTGACAATATAGATTGAAAAATCAGCCGAAGTGATACCTCGTCTCTGAATATACAAGCTAAGCCAGTGTGCTGCTATTAGCCAGTGAAAATAGAGCGGAGTGGCACCTCTTCACTTTGTTACACAAGTGCGCTGCTGTGGCTGGAAATTTCTTTTGCCTTTTGGACTTGAACGGTGCCGGTGCAGTTGTTGTAATGTTTTTTTCTTGGTGGTGGCGGTGCTGGTAAAACCCTACTTACCATGTGTAACCACCTTTTAAGACTTTTGAAAGATTGATTTAAGGCATTTTAATGTCAATTGAGACCTTGATTTTAGATCAATGAATTCAATTCCTTTTAGGACTTTTTGGGGGGGATGGGGTTACCAAAATAACCGACATGGGCAGGATTACGTCGGTTAGAGACCCTAAATGTCGGTTTCGGTTATTTTTCGATTAATTGCCCAGCCCTATGTTAGACTAACCATATTTATTTAATTAACTTGGATTGCTGTTAGGTGTATGTCCCTCAACCTAAACTGATTGCACTTTGTCAGGCCTCTACCCTAAGACCTGCCCGACTTGGGTGTCCCTATGAAGACTAGCTTCTGTTGGTATAGCTCTTAGGGTCACTGAGGCACTCAAACCTCCTGACCACGATAAGGTGTCAATCCCTCAGGAGGATGTTTTTGTATTTTTTTGTATTTTTTGTGTGTTTTTTTTATTATACCCTTAGGAGGATGTTTTTGTTTAGTATTTATTTTTTTATTATTTTTATTTTTTTCAATAGACTGAAAGCAATCAAACAAAGGCTATTAGCCTAGACAAAACAAACAACTTAACAGTTACTTAGGTCTACTGGATGAGACCATTAGGCATGTCAAAAACATGTCCACAACAAAAGCAACTTACAAAAATACCCAGCAAATTGTCAACATCAACAAACAGAACAGATGTTGCCTGTATGCTAGAATAGCTGGTGATGAACCAAAATGAACATTTTTGTAAAGGCTTTTTTATATTTTAAGTTTTTATTTGATTTTTATAAGACAAAAATAATAAAAGAAAGGCCTATTATGCAGCAAAACTTGCACAATTACGAATTGCGTTTTTTAAAGTTTGTCCTAGCGGTCTTGCCTTACTGTAGGCTGTTCTCTTCCCTTGTTGTGCTGATTAGCTGTGGCTTTGACCAGCTGTGACGCCGCAGATTCTATCAGAGATGTTGTGTTTGTTTCTTCTTGCTACTAAAATGGTAACTACACCGTCTTTCAATTTCTAATCTGACTGAATAATTTATAAGTAATAAAAATAATTACACAGAGGCTATATAACAATTTTCATATAAACTTCACTGGGAAATTCACCAGTTAATGTTCGCTCAACATTAACTGGTAATGTTGGTAATGTTAACTTCCTCTGTGTCAACTCATTGTCACAGAGGAACTTCACAGCGTTGCCCACACTCTTGACATAGTACCGGTTTTTCTCTACCTGTGTCTTGCCAACCAGTAATCTGTCAACATTCCCCCCAGTAGCCTCTCTCTTCTGGTGCTCAGCCCAGAGAGTAGAAGCATGCACATGGTTGTGGGAAGACACATGCCTCTGCAGCTCTTTGTCACTTTCCAGTGCAACTTTCCAGTTGTTGAAACCAGTCAAAGTAAACACAACATCCCTCTCATTCACAGTGCTGTATTTGCGACAGGGAAAGCAGAAACATGCATCCCGTTCAGCAGAGTATTCAAGCCATGGTCGTGTGCGGTACCAGGCAGGACTGAATGACCTCAGTTTTTTGCCAAGTACACGTTTTTGGATAGCTACTTAATAATAGCTGGGATGGTGCAATGGTGGTTAAGTCACTGGGTAAAATGGGAAGTTTGGGGTTGACTGTAACAACACCTTGGAAAGGAGGAGGTAGAGTAGAAGTAGTGCTCGCTGGTGTTATGCTAGCTACTGTTGGAGTGATGCAGGTAGCAGGATCACTGTTAATGTTAGCTGATGTGCTGCTAGCTACATCACTGGTAGGGGTAGGTGCAGGGCTAGCTGCTGAGATGCTAGCTACAGCATCGCCACCATGATCTCCACTGGTAGGGGCAGGAGCAAGTCTTTTAAAAGCTCTGAAAAACGGATGCATTGTATGTATGTAACCTCTGAATGACCAACAGAATAGAATGCAAGCAATCTCTACACTAGTGTTCTATTGTATGTCTCTTGAGGAGAATGAGATACACGAGGTTGACACAAGTCTTAAAACAAGCAGCTGAAAGTTTTGCAGGAGTGGAAAAGTGAAGATGCGATTGTAATGCTGCGTTCCAGGCGCCCCGTAACTCGGATATTTCCCAGTTAAAATCTCCGAGTTACGACCTAAAAGCGTTCCAGGCAAAGTTAGCAGCCAGATTGCAGAAGTTGGGCGGGGGCGGGGCTTAGGGTCTGCAGGCACAGATCATTTGTGCTCAGTCTGTGGCAGGGAGCGGACAGTGCTCTCTCCCCGTGCTGTGACACATGACAGGCCAGTGGGCCCACACACCCTGATCTAGGAGAATAGGCTACAGCTTAGCTACTAGAAGAATTGGGTTATATGGTTTTGGTTGTTGTTGTTGTTGTTGACTGAACAAATAAAGATTTTCAAGCAAAATATTAACTCTTGTTTTTATTATGTTATTAGCAATTAAGTATGTCACTACACAAAACATTATGAATGAGTTTAACAGAGCTCCTTTTCTTCGCATTCAAACAACCGCTGCTGGTGCCCCGCTAGCAGCGCCCCTCCAGCAGGCTCTAGGCAACTGCCTATACCGAGGGATAGCAGACAGCTATCCCTCACAGCGAGCCGGCACTGAGCAGTGCAAAAAGGGGAGATGGAGCGGAGGCAAGAAACATGACACGAGAAACAGCTTGATATATTTTATATTTGAGGGGGCAAGCAAGACATTAAGACATTAAGAAGTGGAGCGGAGGAGAGAGGCATGAGATAATAAAAATATATTAAATATAATATATTAAATATAATATATTTTGGGGGATTTAGTTTGAGGGGGCACAACATTTATTTGAGGGGGCCAGGCCCCCTCTTGCCCCTGCGTAGACCCGGCCCTGGTTGGAACTCTGCATTGCTTTACAACTTCTTTTTCAACAACTTACAGGATGCAAAGCCACGAGGTAATGTATCTGTTTCTAGTTACTTGGCGGTAGTTTTTGATGTGTGACAACAAGCATTTTTTGGAAAACTTGTTATCGTAGTTGTAGACGGCTATATATCGCTACTTACAGCCCTGGGCCCTGTTCTACGAAGCAGGATTACTGCCTAGCGAGGTAGCTTTGAGAATAAGTTCCGGTTTCCCTGTTCTACGAAACGGTATCACTCCTTAGCGAGGCGAGTCTCCATGGCAACGTACGCTGAACGGCTAACCTGCTCCGGGGCAGGTTAGGTTCCAGATTGAACTCGAGGACAATAAAAACCCCGCCCACTGACCAATGAGCTGACCTGATGGCCGCAGAGGGCCAGCTCCTCTGCAGGAGTAAAATCTGAGGGAGGAATCCCCCCCAGTTCTTTTTGTGTACTTTGATTGGTGCTGAAACGAAACCCAGATTTAGAGTCACTACACAGTACATGACACTTGCTACAGGTAGTTAAAGGGAATGAAGAACTCTCATTGCCGTAACAAGATCTTCAATGCTAACAACTATTCCATGACTTAAATTTCTACTGAGATGTGATTTTGACCCCTTAAAATTACCTATGGAGTTATCAGACTTTCATCTACAGGTATTACGGAATTGGAAAATGCTTTACACACATAATTTCAGCCCACATAAAGCCATCATTTGGAACAACAGATATATCTTGCATAAAACGAAGTCTTTGTTCTATAAAAAATAGAATAGGATGGAAAAAGGTGTTTGGGCTGTAATACATTTAATAGATAGGCTATATAATTTAATGAAATATATTAAATCATACCAATTTCAATCTGAAATTCAAAATAAATTGTTCTTACAAACAGTATTCAATAGTGATAAAAAGTTGTTCCTGTAGCCTTGTTCAGTTTGATCAGAGTAACTCTGAAATGTTCTGCTGTAACACCTGTACTTGACAATCTTTTTATTGGTGAATATGATTTATTAGACCGTAAGTGTAATAACAAAATTTTGAGAAGTCTTATCACAAAGGAATTCTTTCCTCTTCCTATTAAAAGAAATTTCACTTTTCAGGCTTTCTCCAAACTTGATTTGGTTAAACTAAGAACTAGATATTTAGACTTTCCATTGTTGCCAAAAATGAAAGAAGTTCATTTAAAGACTATTAATGATATCTATCCATGTAATGATTTTTTGAGATGATTTAATATAGATAGGAATGAATGTACGTTTTGTCATACAGAAATTGAAACACAGGAACATCTGTTTCATGATTGCAATGCTTTTAAGTATCATATGATCAAATTTGGAATCTTTGTAAAAGATAAAACTGTTGAATTTTTATATAATAATATGTTTATTATAGGGAAATTCTATATCCTCAAGTGTAGATTCTTCAAAGTTACTCCCAATTTTGCTGCATTTAAGAACGACCTTAAATTATTTTCTCGATCTTTAAAAAAGATTGAAAAAGAAAGTGCCTCAAGACTCTTAAGAAATTCTTGATTTGTGTATGAATTGAACCCCTGGTAAATGTTTTCATTGAATTGTTTATGAATCTTTTTTTTTTTATTTAATTCTTTTTTATTATTATTTATTTTTATATATTGGTTAGTGATGCTGCTGAGTGATTTTTGAAGAATGTACAATGCAAAATATGCCTGTTTGTTACTTGAAATGGCTGAATAAAGAATTGAAAGAAAAAAAACTTCTGTTCCACGACAATATTTTATTGCCCGTCTTAAAATTGTGACAGGAATTCATGTAGGGCTCATGTGGGCTACATATCACACAAAAAATGTAAACATGATAGGAATGAACAAATTAATAAATTCATCTTGTAAATGAATTAGACATGTCTGGTGCATGTTATAGTAAAAGTGCATGTTGAACAGTGCTATTTCAGGATGATAGTGGCACCAAAGTTTTTTTGCACACTATACTTATGCATTGAGACTGTCAGCAATTTTCTGCCAGCACTCCTTCATTGCTTTTGCAGGGGCGACGGTGTTGCTTTTGACATTTATTACATGTTTTAATTCTTCATACTCTGTCATGATCACCTCCTGCTCCTCCTGTGTGAAGTAGGTTGTCCTTCGCTCCCCTGCTCTGATGCTCCAGACTGGTCCATGTTCGCGATTGGTCAGATGCGGCGGGCTCCGCCTTATATGTGTGCACGCGCTCATTGCAAAGCTGGATCCACTTATGAGGTTGACAACCAGCGTCGTTGAACCGTGTAGCGAGACCGCCGGCTGCTGCGCTCAGTTCAGCGAGGTAGCTCCAAGGCTGTCTCGCTAGGCTGAACTTGCTTCGTAGAATAGGGCCCTGCGCTCTCAGACGTGTAATATAAATAATAAAATAATATAAATTTGCTCTAGTTTTAATTGTCTTGTTCCCGAAGTTGAGTATCCAGGCCAGTCCAGCCCTGTACGACCCGACCAGGAGGCTAAGTAATAGCATTTATAGATAACCTATTTAGATGCTATAAAACTCATCGATAAGTGCGTATTTTGATCAGGCATATATCTAAAAGTGAGACTTTTTTGTAATTACTTAAAAACTCCTCACAGTCTCTTTAAGCATTTCATAATTCTTTGTCTTTTCTTTGTTGTTGGTGGTTCAAGATCAGATAAACACAGGTTTTGTAAAGTAACTAAATTATATGATTCACATAAGTATTGGGATTTTTGTTTGATGATTTTTCCAAATTTAAATGCTTCATTTTAGTATGTATTACAGTAATTAATCACTTTTAAATGCAATCCAAGTTTTTGAAGAGAGAGTATAAACAGCTGGTTAAAAAATATTGCTGAATAAATCCTACAAACTGACTCACATGTGATGTGTGTTTTTCCTGATATAGTCTGTAGGCATCATCATTGTTCATCTTTTTCGCTGAAAAAAGCTAACTAAAGATTGCAAAAATCGGCAATATTGTGGAATCGCAATTTAAATTGAATTGGCACCTAAGAAATCGTAAAAAGTCAAAACGGGAGAAAAACGTATTGTCCCAGCCCTAATCAATACATATATATTTTTAGATAGATAGATAGATAGATAGATAGATAGATAGATAGATAGATAGATTTCAGTATTTAACTTTTTTGCAATATATATTTAATATCAAGAGACACACTTTTATGCATATTTCTCCAGTGTTCTTAGAAGGTGTTCGTGCCATAAACAAGACCCTTTTTATCCAATGTTGCCTTCCATCCACAACACTGCTCACTGCTCTGTGATTCCTCATTGTAGCAACAAGGCCAAGAATCAATATGAAATGCACATTAACTGTGCATTATAAAAACTGATGTTAGAGGTAATGGTTAATCCTGTGAATATTATTCTGACAGCATCAATTATGACTTTCTGGCCAATACTAAATTCATCTGTTGAGAAAGCCAATGGGATTTTAAGTCTCCCTATAGCACAAAACGTAGCCAAGTTACTATATATATATATATATGTACAAGAAAGAGACTCCAAAACATGGCCTTAAGTATAGCATTGAAGCAAATGTACTTCAGTTGTGTCCACCACTGTGTGTCAGAGTTGCAGGAATAAAATTGATCGATATTGGGGTGAATCTCACCATCTGCTCCTCCATCCGAAACACAACAAGTGTTCTGACCTCAGACCCTGAGGCATAGAAACAATTCAAATGAACCTTTGATCACGTCTGACTCTGTTTTTCTAAGTCTGCAGGTTGAGGGATGGAGTTACCGGGAGACAGAGAGATAGAGTTGGGGTGGTGGCCCTCAGCGTTTATCAAAGGGCTTTTCAGATTCTTTGACAAAGCTTCCTCACTCATCATAGCCGCATACTGATGTACCAGAGCCCACGCAAACAGATCTCTCCAAGGTTTGGATGATGCCAGAAAGGCCAAACAGAGATCTTTATTACTGTTCAAAGACTCAAAGAGGAATTGCAGGTGAGTAAATAGAGTACATAAAATTGTAATGAAGATTGAAACTGAACAGAGGAATTCTTACTGGATGGTTACTCAGTTAAAATAGTTTTAACAAGTCTTATTCTTTCAGAAAGTCTATTAGTATTTCTAAATGCCCAAGAACACATATCCAACTTATTTTGTTCCTTTTAAAAGCTGATAAATTGAATGAACCATATGAACTTCAAACAAGGGCCTGCTCCAGATACTTTGACTTTATGACTAACACATTTTTAAGTTAGCTGTACACAATTTTTTTCTAAGGTTTAAACAGTCAATTCACGTTAAAAGTGAGCTCTACAGACAGAGCTCGGACATATTAATTGAAATATTTGTGGAAAACATGTTGCCTCGTCCTTAAAGTCTGAAGTTTTGTAAACATTTTGTTGAATTAAGGTAGACAGATTGTGATTAAGTTTCTGATTATGTGAATATATGGCTAATAAGCAAAAATGTCAGTTTAGAAAAAGACAAAATTACATTTTAAAGCCACACAACTCAACAAAGTAGAGATCTGCTGTTATATTTATATTTTTGTTGCCATTATGTTGAGAACTTATTTTAGCCAACACCAAAATGGATTACCATGGCACACCAGATGGACTGTTCAATATATTTTACCTGTCCATCAGAGCAAAGCCTCGAGAAAGTGTTTGGAAATGGTCTGAACCACTCAATATCATAGTGATTGGGTGTTACTGCCATGGTGTAAAGTACAAAACATAAGGCACTTTGAAGAACAAACTCCCCATAACAGTAAGAAGTGAAGTGGATATCATCAATGCTACCAAAGCTGTTAGCATCTATGCTGCTCTCTGTATGCACAATCACTTCCTGTTGTCGTCTCACTTGTAGCTCCCACCTCTTCCTGCTCTGAAGGATGCTGATTGGGTTCTGCTTCAAGCCAAGCCAGCGTTGCCAGACGTAAGATAATTATCGTATTTGTACGATAATCTAGCCCTCTGTACGATGTACGATCAATAATTCCAAAAAAGGCTAAATGTACGATGATTTGACAGTTTGGTGTGGTTGTTATAGATCTACCCCAGTCTGACGGACAGTTATTTGTAAACCCCAAATGCATCCTATATCACGTGATGTTTCCAGCCAATCATAGCTTGAGTGTCATTTGTCTCAGAACGATTGACAGCCAATCATGCGCGTAGGAGCTCAGTCAGAAAGTCAGTTGAGAACAATGAGCACCGCAGGAGAGGACGAGGGTGAGCAGGAGTTGAAGCGGAGGGCTGTGGAGGATACAAGTAAGCAGCATTGCCATCAAAAATACAGAAAAGAATACGAAAGTGATCCTAATTTTGCTAGATGGCTGAAACCATAGACTGTAGAAAACATGGACCTCATGTCGCTGGGCTCGAATTGAAGTCACCACAAAAACTGCTCCCCCTGGTGACTGGCTGCAGTATGGGTCAACTCTCTGTCTCCCCCATTCATCTGAACGGGCCGTAGTGAAACTTCAAAAAATGAATACACCTCGCAGAAATATTTCTCCCATCCGTATGCTGTGGTGATATGAACGTATTATTGAGCTGCATTTTTTCCAAGTCCTCTTTTTTTCTGAAAAGTTTCTTTTTCATCAGTTATTAGAGTTTAAAAAATAACCGCAGTTTACTGCAGTTTCACAATGATTGTGTACGCTGTATGCTGAGGAGTTTTGTGACCGTTTACGACAGCTGCATCCAGATATGGTCCAGATTCTCTACTGGCTGCACAATGGCGGCGCCCTGACGGGGGATATTATGGCTTCAAAACCGTTACATGGTGGAAGGCGGAGCCACGCTATCCAGTTCTTATAATCCATCCATGGCTGAGACCTACAACAGGCTCAGAGTCTAACAGAAAAGCTCTTTATCTCCGTGTCAGTTATCATGAATACTGTTTCAAAATAATAGCCTTGAGGTCACATGACAGCCTGTCATTTTTTTAAAAGGGGGCGCATGTATGTAACACAGCTGAGTGGTCGGAGCCTGGAGCTGCTGATCAAATGCTGCTGATGTGGGGCGGGGCAATGAATGCCCACCACAAAAGTGCCTGTAGGACGCTAAACAGAGTGATCAATTGTGACTTTCGTGCAACAATAAGACAGTTATTTTGATCATGTCAGGTGTACGATACTTTCCCCCAAAGTATAATTTTGAGACGTTGGTAAGATAATTTTATATTTTCCATCTGGCAACACTTGGCCAAGCTGAATCATTATACATTGGAGCTTTGCAAGATGTATCTGTCTGATAAAAGACATTAGCTCGAGTTACAGTGCCTTTATGCAAAAAATGCTGAAATGAGGCTTTGTTACATAAAAACAAAGCCTCATTTTTTCATCTAAAATGAATGTCTATTCACTTTAAATTGGCGAGGCTATAACATACAGTATTTTGTGATTGATGCTGCAATACAGCTTTGATGTGTGTGACAAGAGGCATATAGGCAGTGACGCCCACTTACAGTGCCAGTCTCTCGCTGAGTCCATATGTCTCACTTTCTCCAATATCACGTCTCTGTTATTTCGACTAAAGGCAAAGCAAAGAGGGAGCCAACTTGTTCCACCCAGTCAATCTCCAGGACATTCACAATGGGGGTGGATTGTGACGGAATGTAAATACTGCACCTTGAAATGTCAGTATGAGCTGGGCTATTGACACTTCAAGACAATAAACTGTTATTGCCAGTGGATGGACAAATGGTCTCAGACTGCATCTTGTGGCAAAATACTTCCAAAGTCCAGCATAGCTTTGTTCCTTAGTTTAAGATTCTTCTTCCCAAATTGACAAGATTTTTTCTTTGCACGTCTTTGCAGCCACAGGTACCCCTCTGTATGACTCCCTCTTGTATTTATTCTGTTATTTAAATACAGTATGTGTCACACTCATGCACAGTGTAAGTGCGGCAACACTTACAGTATCAGCCCTGATTTCCCTCCAGCAGCAGCTTGTGGCCTAACAGGACGCTCCCTCAAACAGCGATGCAAATAGCCGCCCCAGCTGTCACCTATCAGGGAGGATCCTTTGTGAGTACATAACGGCTCGTGTCCCACCACTGCAGCCTACGTCTCCCTTCATTTCCCATTACAGCAAGCGGGAAAAAACATTGGAGGAGGCAAAATAATGGGCCTGCTTAGATATGAGGAGGAGTAATCTAGGACAGGAATTAAACTTTCATCTCCTCCAAACAGCATTTCAACGACTCGACTGATTCGTCTCTGCGCAACAGTGCCATTTGTAAACTCAGACATGAATTATTAACAGGGGAGCTTTGCATATTGTTGAGATTCATCGGACACTTTTTACATCTTGGCACTCAGCAGGCTGCAGCCTCTCAGGTTAGATACTGTGATAATGGATTTTAATACACTAAGTAGACAAAAAAAGACTGGCATTAATTTGAAATAAGGGCGTCACAAGGAAGGTACAGCATGTTAGTTGCAGACAATCCCTCCTTTTATTCTCTCAACAAAAAACACAAACTTGAGAAAAACTTCCAAACTCCAAACTTCATTTTGTCATTACAGTGAAGCAGCAGAAGGCTCCAGTTAAGGTTTCTGCTGCCTCTGCAGTTCCACCTATATTACCTTGTGTATAGGAATTGCCAACAAAGAGACGACTGGAACCATATGCCACTCATTTATTGCAGCCTCTTTTTCTTTCACAATCAGCCACTTAGATGCAGCCTTTGTCATTTACATATTTGCATACAAGACAAATTGTTGCTTATGTGTTTTGTGGGATGCTTGGTTGTATATCAACAAGGCAGCATGCTCTGTACATTGAACAGCAATATGTTACCCTAACATGAATGTGAGACACAGATGCAGAGGATATGACAGCTCGCCTCAAGCAGTAAATGGCTTTCTAACATATGTGTTTTAGATTTATACTCTTAAAGTTTGCAGCCCAGTCAGGGTTTTTCTCCATTTAATGTTCACATACAATTTATGTACTCAAGTGTGAAAACAGACAACGCTGTTATTACCACAACAGGGACAAAGAGTTGGTCATAAAAAGTTCCCTGATCCATTAAGTACAAGTGAAGAAACTCTCAAAGAGGCCTCTAAATCTCACTTTATTGCAGCAGTGTATATTAGATAAAAATGCACATATGAATATTTAAATGCTGAGCACAAGGTGGCCATCAAATGTATTTGCTGTTCTGCCATGCCATCGCCAAGAATTGCTGAGAACTGGAGATTGGGGAGTTTTTGTTGGTCAGCATTCATTTTTTATGTAAATAAAAGAAACTGACGGAGTTTTATTGAAGGAGGTGCAATGCCAAAGCGTCTGTTTATAGAGACTGATAAAAAAAAGTGTTTCTTTTTAGTTAACAAGGAGCCGAAATTAAAAAAAAAAAACATGCTGAGCTGCTTGACATTTAAATGGCATGAAACAGTATTTCTTTTTCTAGAGGCATTTTTAGGCATTAGCTGTTATCGATAGCGGAGGGACCATAGACTGTAGAAAACATGGATGTCATGTCGCTGGGCTCAAATTGAAGCCGCCACGAAAACTGCTCCCCCTGGGGACTGGCTGCAGTATAGGTCAAATTTCCATCTCCCCCATTCATCTGAACGGGCCGTAGAGAAACTTCAAAAAATTAATACACCTCATAGAAATATTTCTCCTATCCGTATGCTGTGGTGATATAAGTATTACTGTATCACAGACACAGAGGAGAGGAAGAAACGTTTTGGCAATGGAAAAAGCCTGCCGCTGTTACTGGAGCCTTGGTTTCTCAGCAGACTCTCCTGAAAGTTTAATAAACACCCCAGTCCTCCACAACTCACAGCTACTCTGAACATCACTGTGAGCCTGTTAATGTTGTAGAAACATTTGCGGCAGCTCTGCTCGCTCATAGACCCTCCAAATCATAATTTATGGGTGGAAGTGAGCTGCTTGGCGGAGGTCTCAGAATGTTTTTCTAGTATAAATATGAAAAAAATCTTGATGCTTTTATTGTGAGGAGGGTAATTTTTTAGGTTGCACCTGATTTGTTTTATTATGGATCATCAGTTTTGGAAAAAGGGACATGATGACACTGCTGCACATCAGTGTAGAGACACTGTTGGTAAGACAGCCTCAAGTCCTGCCTCAACACAGCCTCTATGCATCTGTGAGTAGTTAGGTTAAGATGACATGTGGAGTTCGGCCGTGTCCATTATGATGTATACACAATGTTCCAAAAGCTCCTTTGATAATTAACAGCTGACCTCAGATGGCTTCATCCAATTATTTTACAACCTATGCTAAGAGCCCAGGCCACCTGCTAGATCAGAACCTCAACAAGTGCACAGCCGTAACCAGTGTTGGGGAAGTTACTTTTAAAAAGTAGTGTTTGCTCGTTACTTGTTACTTCTGAAAAAAGTAACTCGTTGCTTTACTTAGTTACCCTCTATGAAAAGTAACTTTTCAAGTTACTCGTTACTTTTCCGCTACTTTTACATTGCTTGATCATGGACAGAACCCCATATCTGTTCCTAAATGTGGAGGCCTAAAAAAGGTTCTACTACAGAGAACATAACAGTTTTTGTGCTCTTTATTTTACAAAATGTCACATACCCTGTGGAATGAGAGCTCCTGTCCAGTGTTTCCACATTTTACTTCTGAAATAAGCAACCTGGTCAATAAAAACAAGCCAAAAATAAGCAACCACCAGCTATTTCCTTTCCTAATGTGATATACTACTTTTTAAAAATAGAAGTCTACATAAAGTGTGTTAATTTTTGTCTACACTACATTTCATATCACAGCGCTAAGTATCTATTCAAGAAAAGACCGTCGCTTATAACAAGCAGACCTGGCAACTTTGGCTCTGGAGGATGCGCTATCTGCGTGAGTGTGTTTGGGGGCGTGCATATAACCAGGAAACAAGGAAGTGGACAAACTGCCTACCGCAGTTGTGTTTTCCTTTATGTTAAGAGCTGGAAGGTAATCAGGAGGATTCACACAGACTTAAGAGCCCCAAGAAGAAACTTTACGTCTAGAAACAAGCCCAAAAAACCACAACCCGCGGCCGTGACTCACGAGATTTTCGGCCCTTAAGACGCTTATAATGAGCGGACTTTGCAACGCTGCTCGTGTCTGTGTCCGCTGAGAAGGCAGCACCAGTGTCAGATCTGTCCGGGGGAAATTGAACGTTGCGCTGCATTAAAAAAGGAACGACGTTTCATTACCAAATTTTAAATAGTAGCGCGTTACTTTACTTTTTACCCAGAAAAAGTAGCTTCCTTATTGTACTGCTTTACTTTGTAACGCGTTACAACACTGGCCGTAACCCACTCAGCTACAAACGTCCTTGTAACATCTCCGCACAGTGTTTTTAGACTGCCTGTTAATGTACCAGCAGAAGTAAAAGTCTGTATTCAGGCCAAGATGCATCCTTGAGGGGCGAAAATGAAGTCAATTTTGAAGTACCAAAAGCTACAGTTCCTTGATTGTCCTGTGAGGCTGGGATAGCAGGAAGTACCATGACTGCGTATGGTTTGAATGATCCATTTTTGCAGTTGAAATAGATATTTTCCAAGCCTGGTTCCACCAAGAGTATCAGTAAATATGATTATTCTTACGTTTGTAAAATTGATCAGTTGAAAGTTGTTGCATTCATGAGGCTGTGAGTGTCCATCCAGCCAACTCAGTGTCACACATTTAAACAGAACTATTTAAAGGTTGTGCACATCCTAAACTTAACAGAGGCACGCACAGAAAAAACATAATAGCAAACTTTGAAGTGCTTATGCTGTCAGTTATTTAATAGTAGGCTATAGACATGTACTTTTAGAATATATTCCTGTATACTGTGTTATCTTCATTCATTTTTCATAGGCATTTTCGTTACAAGTACATTATCCTTTACCTAAGAACATGCTAATTTACCATCAGTTGTCTGTATCCACATGTCAGCCCTGTGGTGGTGACCAGTCCAAGTTGGACCCCATCTCCTAGTGTCAGCAGACATGGGCTTCAGTCCCCTGTGACCCTGAAAGGGGTAAGCCATATAGATGACATTAGATCATTTTTACATTATGGAAAATATTGAAAGCAATTGACAGTACATCTCAGCTGAGGAAACGTAATTTCTAGAAAAAAGTTGTGCTGATTAAAACTTCACTAAAATGCTTAGTTATTCTGATAAAAGTGATTTAGCTCAGCACACTGCTGTGGTGGCATTAGCAATAGTAGTAAAATATATTCTATCACAGCTACCAGGCTTATTACAAAGTACTATCTAATAATAGTGTTTTGGATCACACAGTATCACTCCTTGTGCACAGGCATAACATACCATGAAAACAGCAACAGGTAAACATTGCTCACCCTCTCCAAGGTGCACATCTTCAAAGGCCACGCCAGCATAACTGACTCTAAAACTCTTCAAAATCCCTGGATTTGCTCCAGCTCGGTCAAACAGGACAAATTGTCTTTTCTAAAGCTGCTCTAAAGTCTCTCTTCTTCATGTACAGAGTTTGTTTACCCTTAAATCGCAAGGAGTATCACACATTGAGAGATATACTCATCTGTATAATCTTACATAGAATGTTCAATCTCCATTGTTATAGCTGTGGGTGGTGTAGCCTGCTGAGTTCCTTCTCATAATACACAGATGTAAGGAGTCCTTTTCTCCAGCTCCAAACAGTGCATGTGTGACTTGGCCCTTAATGAAAATCTGCCGTGTAAACAAGAAAAGTGATTAAAGGAAATTATGAAAATTTGTAACATTTTTTTTATCAGCTGAATTGGAACCAGGCAACCGAGGTGTAGGTGTGAAAACCAACAAAAATAACTTTATCTGTATTTTGTATCTTGGAATCATTAATTTTAAACACATATAAAAAGGACTTAGCTCAGACATAGATACATAACCATTAAATCCCCCTTTTATTTAGGAATTTATTCAAAAACAAACCACTGCCACGGCACAGACAAAAGAACTCAAGTGCGGCGTTGGACCAGATTTCTTTATTCCAAAATAGTTTATTACTAAAAAGCAGAGAATCAGGCAGAGGTGCAGAATCAGCAGGCAAGAATCAAAAACCGGGAAGCAGGAAACAAGTCAAAAAAAGTCAAATATAAGACAGGACCATTACAGCCACAATCCTAGGTTCAACTCTGATTAAAAACTGATTGGCACTGGTGCATGGTCCGGAAACTCCCTGTACATCAGTGGCTTTCTTTCTGTACCTTGCAGCATTAACTGCAATAAAAGTAGATAACTTCAGAGCCATGGATGGGCCAAGAGGGCCAAGAGGTGTGGTTCACAGTGGAAAGAGGAGAAAAAAACAAGTAATTTATCGTAGAGAAAGGAAGCTCACCTCTAAGACCTCCCTTGGCAGCAACTCACAAAGAGCCAGATACTGCCGCAATATAGACACAGCGCTGTCAAACGGACCATGTTCAATGGCGTTCTTGACAATATTAAAGCGATAGTTCACAGCGGATGAAGCTTGTAAAGAAGTAATTGTGCTGTAATCACTTTGTAACTGTTCCTTTTCTAACGTATTGTATTAGATACTTAATTTGGCACATCTAGTATTCATAGCATATCTTTATTTTCCACTAACCTCCTTATATAGCTTGCCTCAAGAGCTCTACATGTGTTTATGGGTGTGTCATTTTGTTTGGTCCCCATCTGCTTCTTCACTGTGGTCAATGCTGGGGGCAAAGGGTCAAACTGTGTGTCACGGGGAGGTGTCAGAGTATGACGAGGTGCCATAGCCTCAGGGAAATGGAAGTGGTCATCCTGCCTGCCCTACTGGTTGTTGCCGTGGTGACACTGTGTCCCTGAAGGTCAAGCTAGCTAATGGTTGTATGAGATACATACAATAACTTCACTATTAATAAAACGGCCCCTTTCAGGGTTAGTCACGTACTTGAAACCACATGAGACCTGGAAAAAAGCAGGGGCTACAAGGGCTTCATGAATCTTGAATTCTTCTTTAAAAAAATGTTGGCTCATTTGTTTGTGACTTAAGACAACTTCCTTACTTAGATATGTAACTTGATCACATTTGCTAAATAAAATCTAGCACAAGACGTGAGGGGAGAATTTGACCTATTTGGTCCTTCCCCTGAAGTTAACTTTTTTTTATAAATAAAAGTTGACACTTTTTAATATGATAAAAACAAACATCAGACAAACGAACGTCCTATCATTAATTTCAGCAGATGTGAGTTGATCAATGATGACTTGAAAAAATCTTCAAACTCACATCTGGATGTGTAGCACAATGACAACCAAGGGCTGATGTTAAAAGACATGAGGCGAAACATTGTCGACATTAAGTGCATTGTCACAAGCATGTAGCACACGATACTTTCCTATTTTGAAAGCAAATGTTTTTGGCACCAAGCCAGGCAACGAACATAAAGAGGATGCATTATGTGTCTCAGTTACACATGGGTATTTCTTGGAAGTGACAGAGATCAAACCAATCAGGTTGTCAGCTCTTATTCTGTATAAATCAGCGTGAGCCTGTCAGCTGGTGTTTGCCATTCACACAGCAGGTTTAATTGTTTGGTCTGAATTTCAGATGAATTTTTTAATACCTCTCCTTTTATTATGCCACAATACTTCCAAAGACTCACAGTACACAGTGTATTATATATTCCAATGTTCAGATTGAAGTGCTTTTTTCACTGAAGCTTTCAGAGCATAAGAAACCACCAAGAAGATGAGTATAAACTTGAAAGCAAAAACTAATTATCATTTAAATACCCACTTAAAACTAACAGAAACGGGCAGCCTTGTAGAGCAGTTTATGGTACATCAAAAAACTGTTGGCTTTAATTCAATTTATTTCTCATTTTCCTGCCGGAAATCTTGGCTCTGTTCTCAATTGCATGCATAAAATATACTGGACACCCTGTTTTATTGTCTGTGAGCATACATCTGTGTTTCAAATAAAAATTTTGAATCCTGTTTGTTTTTTTTCTTGTTTCTTAAAGTATTAGGCAATCTGGAGCTCACTGGAATGACACACTAATGAGTGTTGTAAAAAAGTGACACCATCTCTCTCTCTCTGAATCATTATGAAAATTAAACTATTTTTCAACAAATGCTCTACAACAAATGAAGATGTGAGCTGTTGTGCATCCCGTGTGAGTAAATCAAGCTAAATAAATTGTGTTTTGATCTCATGGATGTGTGCTAGTCTTTCTAATTCATCCTAAAAATAGCAGAAACACTCTTAATCTTGCAGAGCAGATGGATCAGCCTGCTGTAATGTCTGTAATCAGGCAGCTCCATCTTGCCAAGCTCCAACTGACAATGACGGTGAGCCACCCAACACAGGATGGGCCAATCAACATTCTTTTGAGCAGGACGATAAGACAGACATAAGTGAACTGACAGCAGAAAGTGACTGCTCATATAGAGATCAGCATAGACGCTAAATGCTTCAGTGGTTGTCTTATCAGATCTGGACTGCATTATTTTATTAAAGCGAAACAATTAACACTGTAAACTTTTCTATTATAGGATATTTTGGCTCTTTTTCTGACAATTCCTGACAGTTTCATCTATGAAGTAGCTCACGTTTTGTCCTCAACTCTGCAGAAGTTACACACACCTTCTACATTATCTCATCTCCCTGATGCTCTTGTGAAATATATCTTGAACAGCCCATTATTGTAAAGGAGGTCTCAATCCACAGTCACCTCTGTCTCAATCTCACACCCCTCTCTGATTCCTCAAGTTAGGGACACATCGGCTCTTTGCCTGACCACTGCTCATTTTCAGACAGTCACACCCTGGGAACAAATGGGAACAAATGTCATTTACTACTTAGCAGAGTGAGTACTGGTGTTTAAAAGACATAAGCATGAGATGGAAATTAGCAGAAACATCTGCTCTTCATGTTAAGGAACTTTGCACCACACACATTGGGGCCAAGGCTCTGGTAATTGTGAAGAAAAAAAAAAGAAATCTCTGGGATATTAAAGCAGTGTAAGTAAGATTCTGGCTTTCAGCTCTCTAGGGTCCTCTGTGGTCATTGAGTGTAACTACACTGTCATACACCAACTTGCATTTGTTGACATACAGACGGAGGAGAAGTGAACCAACAAGTTTGGAGTCTGACTCTGAGAAGATGAAGGACCTTGAGAACATTTGGCAAAAGTATGAGCCGAAAGTCTGAGGCATGAACAAAACATTGCATCTATGCTGGCGAAAAATTCAAATCTGTCTATAATGAGTCAAAAACAACATACTCCCAATAGCGCAATAGTTTCTTTGTGCTATACAAACGTCTACACACAAAAATTTGCCCTGGGAATGTATTTTCTACTAAGTTCGATGATTTCCCCATCGTTGGACAACTACATTGATGTGTGAATGTGGCATAAGTGTTTGGCAGGTCTAGGTCATGTGTCAATATTTTAGTCTGTTTTATTATTGTTATTATTTATTACCTCCGCCAAGGAGGTTATGATTTTGGGAGAGTTTGTTTGTCCGTTCATCTGTCTGTTTGTCTGTCTATCTGTCCGTCTGTCTGTGAACAAAATAACTCAAAAAGTAATGGATGGATTTGGATGAAATTTGAAGAAAAGTTCAGCATGGGAAAAGGAAGAACTGATTCGATTTTGGTGTTGATCCGGATCAGCGTCTGGCCGCCATGGCGAAAAATGTGATTTTCAAGAATAACTACTGAACTAGAATAGATATCACTATGAATCCAATTGCTTATGGTATGTTTTCATGGTCATGGAATCTAAATATTTCAATGAAATAAAGGTAGGACTGATATTTATGGTTAAAATCACAATATGGGTGAGGACTGTGGCGCTGGCGAGGGTCTGTGCTTTACGAGTGCTTTTCTACTTTATTTCTTATTCCTTTACCAAATAATTACCCAAGTTAAATGAAGCTTGCAACGTGTTTCTTGGGGACCATTATGAAGACCACAACCTGAAAAATGAACTAAAAAGTTTTACTGAAGCTCTTTTGATTTCTTCAGGACCTTGAAAAGTGGTGAAGCTGCACCAGAAAATTTGAATTTCATTATTCAATTATTATCAAAAACTGAATGTAATAACTAAAGGGATATAAAAACATCAAATCAAGCATCCTGATTCAACAAGAGTTCCTGATATTAAAAAGTTTCAGGGTTGTATGACAGAACTGTACTCAATGCAAAGTTTCTACATGTCAGAGCATTTCTGCACATATTAGTGTGTGTATTCCTCTGCGGAGCCAGAGGCCCTGATGAGCGTGCACAGAGTCATGTGCCCGGCAGCTCCTTGCTGCAGCCTTAGACAGACAGAGCAGCGCTCTAATTAGCTGACCTGTCACCGTCGACACCCACAGCTGTGTGGTGCTCAGGGAGCAGGCTCAGCGCAGACAGAGAGGCTGTGGGTGCTCGGAGAGGCGGCAGAGAAAACAGACACTGATGAAGACGTCTGAGACTTCTGTCATTGCCTTCAGGTTGAGGGACATCCGCTCATACTTTGGACATAAAGGTCATATTCAGCTTTAAATATTTTATTCTGACTGTTAGAGCTCTCTCCGCTTCTCCTACGTGTAATCCTCTAAAGTTCTGTCTCATTTAGAAGAACAAGTACCTACTGCACTAAAGTCAAGTGAAACTCTTTGACTTTCTACCTGATCTTCATTTAACTCTTGGATGGCTGCAGACACTTTCACATGAAACTGTTATTAAAAGTAGGAAACTCCGTCAGCCCAAAAAAGACAGGACAATTACAATAAGGTGTATCCACCCTGTTTAAGCCAATATGTATATTTACATCAGCAGGATAAGTTAAATACAAGATAAACACAGTAAGGTTATACTAAAGTTTTCTTTAGTAAAGCTGAACAGTTTATTAACTCAGTATTTGGGAGATTACTTTTGATTCTTCCTGAACAGACAAAGGCCTTTCATAGGGAATTCACAGCACCCATGTGCAGTGGAGCTGCCAGCCATTATCTTGCATGTGCCTTGGTTACAGTTTATCACTGGTTTATACATTTACAAAAAACAAACTCTGCAACAACAATAGAAACTATGATTAAGTGTCTTTGCTGAACCACCCACAAACAAAATGTTGTTAACATGATTAAAGGGACAGTTCAGTATTTTTGAAGTGGGGTTGTATGAGCTCCATATGGCCACTAAGGACATTAGATACAGTAGAAAGTTCTCTCTTCTCCACCAGAGAGCCACAGTCTGTAAGAGTCGGTGACGTAAAAAAGACGCTAAAAGAAAATTACCGTACCGACTTTAAAAGCTATTTTCTCCGCCTAGAAGAACTCAAATCAAAAAGTAATACCACAGTTTAAGAGTACGCTACATATGCATTTTTTGAAGTGCATTAATCTTTCGGAAATATAAAGTTTATCCGGACCTAAGCCAACTCACGCCGTGTGTCCCTCCACTAAATCACTCCGCCGTAGTTAGCTAGCTGCTTTTAATGGCTGTTTTAGACTAATTAAAAGCACATTATAAGACAAATATTTCTGAGATGGGTTTTTGTGATGCTTCCCTTGATTCAGAAACAGATGTGCATCATCTAGAACTCAGCTTTCACCGTATTCCTCTGCGTAACGAGGGCATGCGGTTACATCGTATAGTGAATGCATCTCTGTTACCTGTTACCTGACAGATTGTTATGATAAACAACCAACCTCCTCTACTCTGCTTATTTGTCTCTGACAGATCATTATTACTTACTTTGAGCAGAAGCTGTCATTAGGTCCTTCAGGTTTGGGACGTTTTTCCAGTTTATCTTCGGGAAATTGAAGTGTGTCCACAAAACTCCAGGAAAGGAAAGTCCGTTTTACAAGTAATACCGCCGCATTTTGTTCTGTATTAATGGTGTTCTCTGTTGCTTTAGCAGCTCAAAAATGCATCTGAGGTAATTACCAGTTAAAAGGTGCTATTGTCTGTTGACACCACTGCTACTTCCAGAACTGAGTGACGTCATTAGACTGGATCTAGGTTTTCTCTTGCTGCTGCTACTGTAAGGCCCCAATAGACGCACCTTCCTCTTGTGCTGTGCTCATGGTGGATTCATGTTGGGTTTTGGATATTTGAGTATATATGTGTTAGGAACAATTTGACTCTTGTATATATTGTATATAGTTTTTTCTTATCTAACCTGAGTCATGTCTTAGGCAAATCCGTTTAGAAGCATTTGTTGTTCACAACTTTGAGGCATGAAATGAATCCTCTTCAGTAAGACTTTAGAGCTGATCCAGACACAGTTAAGTCCTCACAAGGAGCCGAATCGAAATGCCTTCCCTGATAGAGGTTGCCTCACAAGTGCTTCAGCCTTGGTAGGAGTAAAATAAAAATGAGCAGCGCTGACACTGAATGGAGAAACACCGCTGTCAATGAAGCATAACGTGCATGTTGACATCCACACAGCTCTTACCCTACTCTACCTCCAGCTGCTTCTCGGCCCTTTGCTGGCCGATGTTTTGGCCAGGCCGATTGTGGGAACATGAGGGGAGATGACACCGAGGTAGAGATTTTAGACACGGTGTGCTGGCTGCCCGAGCTCTCCTGGTAGGCCCCCAGACAACCTGCCCTGTGCTCCTTCTTCCTCAACCTAGACTCATTCTCAGTCTGACTGCAGCTCGCACACTTAAGCAAGGCTGAGAAATCCCTCATCTTGTATCCAGTTCAAGGTCCGCTGCCGTTGATGACAGTTGATGACAATCCTGTTGGGAATGAGGGAATATCACCTGTGAGTCAGAGTGAAAAGCAGAAATGGAGGGAGTGAATTGGGAGGCAGGAATGAGGCATAAAACCGAAGCTTTTCCTCTTTATTTTGACACATTGACACACAAGCTAGTCAAATTAGTCGATCAAACCACAGCCTTTTATTTTGAAAATCCCTTATTAGCATTTTCTCCCCAAAAATACTCAACATTAATCTCAATATTGTTTTCTCTGCTCAAAATGACTAAACAGATCATCATTTGATTTTAATTGGAGGGTACTCATCATTCAAACGGGTTGTGGTCATAAATTTCCTAATGTTGAAACATTAGGCATCTGCTCAAAACAAATCCCAGATATTTTATGATGGCAGAATCAAAACCGCAGACAAACAAAACTATCGATCTCCCCCACACACACACACTTACTCCTCTCCTGTGCACACACTCCTCTAAAATATACATTGTGAATCCACGTCTGTCGAGACTTGTCTGCCCCTGCATTATGCTTGAGTGATATAATTTTATCATTTCAGAGAGAAAAAAGGGGGAGGAAATCAATGAGATTTAGTTGGCAGCAGAGCCCGATAATTAATTCTCAAGGTTTGGGTAGAATATGTTGCTAATGAGGGAGAAATGTAAATGTTCTAAAGTTTCACTCAAATCTCACCAGGCCCCCCCTCCTCCTCCTCTACCCTCACTGCAGCCATAATCGAACGCCAGAGAGTCAATAAACTATCTTTTGGAGTGATTTCAAGCTTGTCTCATTTCCCCTGTTTCTGAGAATGTACAGGCTTTCCTGAAAACTCTTAACTGAGGGCTCACACACAGTCAAAGATTACTAAAATCTTAAAAGGTGCTTCATATGTAAGAGACCCCAAACATGACTATGCATAATGGTAGATCTTTTCTTATACAATGTGTGGTGAACATTGGGCTGGAATTGGACTTCGGCAATTTCTCTCTTCTCTCCTTTACAATCTCAAATTCCAATGAAGTTTGGACACTGTGTAAAACAAATAAAAAACAAATAAAACTAGAAAAGCACTCGGAGAGCGCAGGCCTCTGCCAGCGCCACAGTCCTTAGCCATATTGTGATTTTGACTATAAATATTAGTCCTACCTTTATTTCATGGAAATATTTAGATTCCTTGACCATGAAAACATACCATTAACAATTAGATTCATAATGATATCTATTGTAGTTCAGTAGTTATTCACAGAAATCACATTTTTTGCCATGGCGGCCAGATGCTGATCCGGATCAACACCAAAATCGAATCAGTTCTTCCTTTTCCCTTGCTGAACATTTCCTGAAAATTTCATCCAAATCCATCCATAACTTTTTGAGTTATTTTGTTCACAGACGGACGGACAGACGGAGGGACAGACAGAAAAACAAACTCTCCCGAAAACATAACCTCCTTGGTGGAGGTAATGATTTCAAATCCTTTTTCACCTGCATTCAATTGAATACTCTATAAAGACATGTTCAAACTAATGCCTGCAAGTGATCTGATACCTGCAGTGTTTTCCAAAAAAGCTGGGACGGAGGCAACAAAAGCCTGTCAAAGATGAGGAAAGCTCAGAAAACATCAGTTTGGAACATTGCACGTTATCACTAGGTATAACGGGTGCACTCCAGAAAGGCTCAGTTGCTCGTAAGCAATGATGGGGTGAGGTTCACCACTTTGTGAACAGCTGCATAAGCCAATAGGCCAACAGTTTAAACAACAATACTTCTCAATGTACAATTACAAAGAATTTGTGAATCCCGTCATCTACAGTCCATAACATCATGTCGAAAGTTCAATAAATCCAAAGAAATCTCTGCACATTAGTGGCAAGGAAGAAAATCAGCACTGAATGCGTGTGACCTTCAATCTCTCAAAAGTACTGCATGAAACACCAACATTATTATGTAAAGGTTATTACCGTATTGGCTCTGAAACACCTCAGAAAACCATTTTCAGTTAATACAGTTTATCGCAAGTTCAAACTCATGCAAAGTGACAGCCATAATGATAATAATATAATCAACAGAATCACTGCCAGTCTCTGTGGGTTTAAGTTCATCTGAGATGGACTGATGCAAAGTAGGAAAAGTGTGCTGTGGTCTGACAAGTCCACATTTCAGATTGTTTTAGGAAATTATGGGCGCTGTGTTCTCCTGGTTAAAGAGGAGAAAGACCACCCATATTGTTATCAGTTGAAAGTTCAAAAGCCATCATCTGTGATAGTATGGGTGTGTTTTACTGCCTATGGCTTGGGTATCTTGCTATTTGTGAAGGCACCAGTAATGCTGACGGTACAGGTTTTGAAGAAACACATGCTGCCATCAAAGCAACCTTTTTTCAGGGATGTCCCTGCTCATTTTAGCAATGTGCACGTGCTACAACATTATAGCTTCATACTAAAATAGCAGATACTCGGTTGGCCTGTCTGCAATTCAGACCTGTCTACCACTGAAAATGGAGTGCCATGCATTCCATTTCCACAGAGAACCAGGTTGTGAATGTGGATGTAGGGTTTTCATGCAGAACTAGCTCAAACACAAGCTCTCTTGAAAAAAAAAAAAAAACAGCAAGATCGTGTTAAGTCTTACGGTTTAGGTCATGTAAGGAACAAAGATAGAGCCTGTATGCAAAGTCTGAACAATTAAGTTACATTTATTCCAAATTAAAGGTGTAGTCAGCGATGTGGGAGAAAATGAGTGGAGAAGTTGTTAATAAACAAATTTAGACCCGCCTCTCCCTTCATACCTCACCCCTGGCTCCACCCCCGAAGGCTGATGGACGTGCATCGTCATGGAAACAGCTGTAGAAACTGCGTAGCTGACCAACGTAACCAAGGATGAGAAGCACCACAAAGCTAATGTTGCTTACCTATCCAGCAGAAAGACGGCAACATCCGCGTCCGTTTTCAGGTCTTTCAATTGGCTGAGTTCCCTCCACCGTCGGAAAGAAACACCAATGTTGACCCGGGTCTTCGCTCTTTCATGGTCATAGTCCTTCTTTTGCACTTTCTGCTCCTCTTAACTTTTTCTTTTGGGCTGTTTTTCAGCCATTACTACTGCACATATTGTATCTCTGTCTTACGCTAACTGTGCACACTACGCAACCTACTACTCCCCCTCCCCCTCTGTCTGATCGGCGCATGAGTATGATCGCCCCCTGGATGGGTTGTACCCTGTTTTGGTGACTCGGCCCGAGCCATAGTATTTACCTGCTGAAATTCAGAGCCAAGACTGTGTATTGAAACTAGACTTTTTTTTCAACATACTGTCAGTGGAGACACCTTGTGGATGGAGAGGAGAAATACGGTGAATTTGACAAATACTGCATTAGATTAGAAGATTAGAAGATCGCTGACTACACCTTTAATCATCCTCTTTTGTTCAAAAAATTTTATGAAACCGACAAAGGCCTGGAACCCAGAGATCCAATTTGTCCAGTACCAGTTCATGGCCAAGTGCCTTGCTCTATTTCAGTTTTTTTTTTTAAAAACTGCCCATGGCACACTTTAGACCAAGTCAAAATCTCAAGACACAGTGAATTAATTTCCTACAAAACAGCATCTTTATCATATGAAGCAGTATCTGTACATGTTATCTGTATTTGACAGACTAATTAAAATTGACAAAGAACTCTATTAGTTGGGAAATAAATCTAGACCTGCTAACACAAACTTTTCACCAGATACTGATTCTTGTCGTGATGTTACATTTGAAGACATCAAGATCAAAATGTTTATGTTAGCATACAGACTTTTTTCTGTGCAGATCTTGATTAGTTATCATATGTCAACTTGTTGAGATAGAAAACATTTTTGCTCTGCCAATTCCAAGAAAGATTTTTACAGCATTTTGATTTATTCATATTCACTGCATGATGTTAGATGTATCCTGAGCTAAAACTTTTTAAGTATGAATAAACATAACCGCAATTTAGCTGTAGGTTTTCAAAAAAAAGACAGAAACAGGCCTGTTTCAATGTGCTACCCAACCTGTTAGTTCAGTTTGGAATAATACCTTAAAAGGGGTTTTAAGAAGTTACTTAATTTTAAGATGATTAAAGATCATAGCTGTCAAGTCTCCTGTTTCGGCTCGGGAAACTACCGTATTTTACCCCTCTTTTCCGGCCATCCTCCAGTATTACTATTTTCCCGAAATTCTCCCGTATTAAAGAAAAAAAACATTCCTCTGCTTCTGCTCCTAACTGAACACGGTCACTAGCCTCGTGAGAAATGCCACCTGCAGTAGCCTGGGTGGCAGTTGCCGCAAGGTTAGTGCCGACAGCGGGAACAAACCCGGGACAACAGAGGAGAGAGATGGATGGATGTGAGGAGGGAGAAGGCATTCCTGCCAAAAAACAAAGAAGTCCTTTAAATATCTCACATAATAAGACAGCGAATTGACTTTCCTAAAGAGGAGCAGGATGGGGCACACTCACGTTGGGGTGGTGGGACAGCTCACAGCACGCACTGGAAAATTTCCCTTATTTTCAAATCCAAAACTTGACAGGTATGTTTAAGATATAAAAGCTCATGAAATAATAAGAATGATAATTGGAAAGACTTTTGTTGGGTACCGAGTAGTTGTTGCATTAACACATGGTTGGTAATTCCCCAAGGCACGCCTAAGACACAGCAATGTGCCTCCTACATTTATTGAGAACCACTGATCTCGTTAAAACAGTGTTTTAATAGTGAATCTATCTTGTGTTGTCTACAGCTTTAAGCCTCATCAACTGTTTTTCCTTAAATGTGTTAAAAATGTAAGCATCCAAGTAGACCAATTACCTATATCTAATAATGCCCTATTCAGATGAACCGCCTTTAACGAACACTGATTACCTTTCTGCTGCATTTTTCAGCCTTCTCATGCATAAACGGTTAAAAATGAAAGGGGTAAAAACAACTACTGATGTTTTCAGAAATATTTTTCTTGGATAAATATTAAAAGTCACTTCAAACTTTGATCTGAGTTCTTCTGAGCCTTTTCCAACATCAAGGAAACTACCCTCTTTTCATTGCACCTGTCAACTCCCACAATCTGTTTTTTTTTTTTTATTTCCAGCTACCAACCCTGTCTGGGCTGTAAAATCTGTTTCCCTGACTGAGATACCTGCTACACAGCTATTGTCAAACCTGTTTTTTTCTGGAAATGAAAAGCACTGTGAAGTAAGTTTGGTTTGTGATTTTTTTTTTGCATTATTCACTGAATGCAAATAAAAATAACATCAGAGGTGAGGCTGTTTTTGAAGGGAATAAAGTCTTTGCAAAGGGCATTTTAAGAACATGTTGCAAACCTTAACTTTCCATTGTGATTTCTGTAAACAAATGTGGGTTGAATGCATATAAACGTTAAAGTCATAAAGTAAATACTGATCATGCGTCGTCCTTCATCAAAGTCAACCAACCAAGGTCTAAATACTGCTGAGGTATGATTGAGACGTGCTTCAGAAGCTCCCAGAAGCCGGCTTCATTGTCTGTGTTTGTGTGTGGTGGAGGGTGTTTATGAACGAGCGGTGGGCCATGAGTGCGAGGGTCAGGGCCAAGCGGGGAGAGGCAGAGGAGTTTATACTCCGGGGATCCGAGGTTTGGTGTGGAAAAAAAAGAAAGGCTGAGATGGATGGAGGACATGTGGGTGGGGGATGGTGAAAAGGCGTTTTCGAGGCGACAGGGAGGAGCTAAGTACAGGAGGAGAAGGAGGGTGTAGAGAAGAGGAATTCTACATCATCTGCTACAAATTCATCCAGGCAGGGAATCCATGCAAAAAGGAAACAATGATCTATGAGCAGTGAGAACAGCCAAAATGCAGTTGAATGGATGAGAGAAGCAGCAACACAGAGGCAGAATTTCCTCTTAGATTCATCCCCACAGTACATCACCTTTTGAAATATTTTGTGCATCTTATGATCGAGTGCTGTAATTAGGTTTGCCATTGTGCGCTTCTTTATCAAAGAGTTAGAATTGTGTGGTTGCAAATTTGCATCTCTCAGAACAGCTCTACTCAAAGAGAGGGCCAAGGACACTTGACAAGCCCTACTGGCCTGCAGGGGGGCCATGAGGAGTCGTTTGCAGCACACAACCCCGAACTAACCAGCCGTGTACCATCACAGGGCTGTAGATTTTGGAACCAAGTTGTCAAGGAACTCAAACAACCATGTTAATTTGTTGCACACAGAGGGCTCTAATTTCGTAGACCAGGCACTGGCGCACCTGCCCTGCGCCAAGCAGACAGGGTGTGACCAGCGCACTTTCCAAGTTTCCTGCAGTGCCAAGAGAAGCACACTCCAGGAGCAGAGGAGCGCAGAGGAGCGCATCCACGCCTCCGTCCCTGCCCCTCAGCGCAAGTGCCAGAGAGAGAGGAGAAAAGGCATGAGTGGGTTTAACACAGCCGAGTGCTGTCTTCACCAATCAAATGACCGTCTCTCCTTGCCTTTAAATGCGCTGCGGCCGAGGCGCAGCGTCTGATTGGTCTGAATGATCCCCGCCACTGCGGAAACAGTGTGCTGGAAAGACCAGGCAGCGGAGACGGTCAGAGCTGCTGTCACTTCAGCAGCTGGGAGAACGGACTGGCCATCGGGGCACGCATCGGGGGCAACGAAGTGCGTCACCCTGTGGGCCAGCTCCCGGGACAGATGTAATCTGTTCCTTTGTCATTAATAGGAGTATAAAATTAAGAGACAGTTACACAGCAGCTGGCTTATCCATTTATAATGCTTGTGATCCAGCTGCATTCCTGGTTTGTCATCGCCAAATCGCAAAGCCTTTAGTGATATACTGTATATTCTCCAGGTGTCTCCTCCTCATCCTCCTTGCAATAATGTACTCCATCTTTTTAGATCACGTTAAATATAAAGACTAAAACAGAGGAATATGGGAATTCACAAGAAAATCCTTAGGGACATACATTTATTTTCTCTCTTTTTTCTTCGTCTTTTTTCTCCCACTTTTCTTTAAATTTAATGAAATCAGAGAAGTCAGATATATACTCAGTGTCAGATGTTAAGGGTGTTTATTGTTGACTTGTAAGATGTGCATCAAACTTCCAGCTTCCCTCAGGTTAACTTTCTATTATGAAAAACGGCTTTAATCTGACATCAGATGCGACAGGACAATTAATATAGATACAAATGTATATGCTGGTTCAGACGGTTACATTAAATGGTGATTGCTGTGATTTTTTATTGCATTAAAATGTGCCTGACACTCTGGAAACCTGCCTCTGAGGCTTTGTTGACGTGTGCGCACATGTGCGCCTGTCACCAAATTACAGCTGCGGAGGGTGCGCTTCGCTTGCGCCGAGAATAGACCAGGTTGGAGCTGGTGAGCTTTCAGCTTACTTTCTGCACTGTTTTTGGCACAACATTGTCACTGCGGCAACATGAGTCTGCCCCCCCCATGCGCCACACACCCATCTCTGCGCAGACAGTCTACCAAATTGTCAAATTGGCGCCGGACGAAATTAACACTGTGCGGCTTGCGCCACGAAATTAGGGCCCAAAGACTGCAGGATGTTCTACTTTGAAAGGATGACCAGATCTTCATGTAATGACCCATGTGGCCTGACTTTCCTGATGTGGAAGGATTCAGTTCAGTGGTAAGAACTGGTGAGGTGCACTTCAACAATCAATGGAAACATCAGGTCAGCTGTACTGATGACCAATGGTAAAACATACAGACAGCACCATATGTATGACATTTTTACAGCATTTTTCAGGTGTCATGTGCCAATTAGAATTGGTGCCAAGTTTTCACGATTCAACAAGGTACATGAGTTTTGTTTCCACCTTTTTTGGCAAAGGTGCCCACAGACTCAAGCATACAGTGAGCGGAGTGGACTCTGCACGGAATGTCTACACTCATAAGAGCTTCCACAATCAAGAGCACTGCCATGTTGTAATCTCTTGTAAAATTACCTTAAAATCCTATATTTCCCACAATCCTTGCACATTGTTTACATTTTTTGTCATGGGGTCCAACACTGAAAATGAGAAAGAAGAGCTGCTCTGCCTGCTAGCTTTGCAAAAACTAAAAATAAGAGATTGAATGGTTATTAAATGCCACAAGGTTAGGTTAGGAGAGTATGCCATGTTGGTGAAGAAGATGCAACATATTGACGATGAAAAACATTTTCAATATTTTTGAATGTCAGGTGACAAGTTCAGTGATCTACAGTTGGGTGCCTAACCACCATTCTCCTGCAGTCAGGGAGTCATCACTCACCTGTCAGTGCTACACAAAAGACAGCTGTCGCGAGTGGGTGTCACATTTAATGTGAGTTGATGTGAAAATACATCCCGAACAGTGTTTTGTGTGACACCTGTGTGTGGAGTAGAGTCCGCGTGGTTGTAAAATTTGAGACTTTTGCTCAAACAGGCCTTTCGAACGTCCGCATTGAGTTTGTGCGGACCTCCTTGGAGTCTGCTCCATGTTGGATCTAAAGAGGCTCATAAATCTTCTATGGGGTAAAACCTCAGAAGGAAGAAGAGTTTACTTTATTAAGGACCTGCTTTGCTGTACTGTACAACTGCTTCTGAAGAACTTTAGGTTTGTGTCTGTTTTTGGGAACTGACAGACCAACAAATACATATTAAAGCTTATTTTGACCAGCAAACTGTCGTGTAGGCAGTGTGTAAACAGAAATTGTATCATTTCTTCTTAACCTTAGCTTTGACAAATGTATTTCAGTAGGATGGTTTTTATTACCTCATTTGACACATACCCCATGGCAGCAGTTTTAGCCATAAAAAATGAATACACATACACAATCAATCTTGTTCAATTGTGTGTTATTTGCCTTTAAAGGTCATTCAGAGGCATCAGGATGTTTCATAACCGACTAAAATCATCTCACAGGAGCTTTAAAGCATTTCAAGTTGTTTGGCAGTGAGGCATTCGGGTCCATTGGGTCTATAAAAAATGGCTTCTATGAAAAGTTGACAATAGAGTATGCACATGACGTCATTTTAAGAACAGGTGAATGTAACATCACTCACTGAGTGGCAGGAGCACAGATTGACAGCAGTAATCTGAGAAGAAGTTGTCAAATACTTTAATTCAACTGAAAAGTTTAACGTTTTTGGCATTATTGTTTGATATTGTTCACCAGTTAAGATCCTGGGCTGATGTTACAGAAACATTTGGCACCATATCATTGGATTTATGACGGAGAAGAGACTGTGATGCTACACCAGCTGGTGTATCACTGAGCATACACGCATCCAGGAAATGATGAAAATAAGCCTCATTTCTCCCTCTGTCCTTTAGGTTTTTGTCAGTTTTTTTCATTACAAGCAAACATCAATATATTGTAATATGGAAAACAGATTAAGTTTGTATACTTGTAGCCGACACACAACCAAAAGAAGTCTAATTGGTTTGGCAATGAACTTTTTAAGTTAAGTCCTCAAGTTTAATTCAAATTTATTAAATAAGAACTTGATATGACTCCCATATGGTCAATTATTGATGCTATTTTCCACAAAATAAAATTATCTGACCTATTGTTGTATCACATTGAAAATAAATGAAAGGAGACAACGCTTAAACAGTTGCTAAAAATGTATGCCCAGAGAAAGTGTACATCAGCCTCACTTTGGAAAAACACAAAATAACACAGATACTGAGTTTAGTTCCTACAGGAGTTAACCTTATATCTGTTATTGGTTATGCATTTTAATCAAACCTGCATGGCTTAAAAACTTTAATTTGCTAATCTTTAAATGTCAATCATACAATAATAATCTACATGCTCTGTAATTTACGTAATCAAAAATAATTAGGTTGACTGAAAATTACTTACAATATGGCATCTTTCAGCTGAATTAAAGCGTTACAATGTTTTTTACCACCAATATCAATTGCTTGACATTGTCCTTGCCTCTTACTTTTCCTAAAAATCAAACTTGAATGGTTTTTGAACATGCGCCCAAATAATATTAGACATTCGATTATCCCACTGTATCAAGGGACAGAGACTCTATTAACCGCCCCTTTCAGTAAAGACCCTGACGAAAATAAACACAGTCACACGGGGTTAAATTCTTGACGAAGCGCTGCTGGACTCGACTATATAACTTGGATGAAAAGCCGACGGCTGCGCTCACAAATAAGTGGAGGACGAGTGACTAAACTGCATTTCACAGAAAACACAGCCTGGTCTTTGATTTTAAGTTTGCCATCAACGGTGTTGAACGAAAAATACTTCCACACAGCTCTCATCAGATGATTCGGGGCTGTTAATGTCCGCTCGGAGTGGAAACTCTTTGTTTACTGAGGTCAAGAGAGCAGCGGATGTGTCTGACAGTCAAGCTGCGCTCACAGCGCCCTCTGTTAGAAGGAACGGTCCAATGCTCCAGGCCTGATGTGCTGCCACACTCAATATTTTACATTTGAATATTTATTTACAATTCGGTTACGGATATTTATCCCCATATTCGATCGGTTATTCAAATATCAAAAATAAAGTGACAGCCCTACCACTTAGTGAGTAGAACTGCCTTTGCATCAGACAAATTGTAACATCAGTGCACAGAATAAAATAGTATTTATCATTATTTTTAAAATGCTGATAGACTTTTTCTGAAAGAAACCTCAGGAGTAGTTGTTTTATCTGTGAAATACTTTTGGGCCATTTTAAGAGGGAAAAAAAAACCCTACAATACAATAGCCATGCTGAAGAATAAAAGGTTCCACTGTTCCGCTTGGTTCTTTATTCGTGTTTGTTGTCACACTGTGAGCTGGCTCATCTCTAAGCCTTTAATAGAGGGCTGAGTAAACTAACCTAATAACTGTGATCTTTTTATTATTTAAACATTGCCTCAGTTGGTATGTTTCCATCATACCATTTTAATGTGCCCCCTAAGTTCTTCTCTGTCACCATGGAGCTCACAAAACACCAAAGGGAACATGTAATGAAGACTGATAAAATAATGAATTAAAGAAGAAATAAAAACATATTTTCTTCTTTTCATCATAGGTAAGAAGCAGTGCTGAAATGCCATGATACATCAGAGCGGCTGGTGCATGATTAATTATGTAGCCTAGTCACATTGTTTGAATATTTTAGTGTAGAGAAATACACCAAGGCTCATTTTATCTTACCAAATGAAATGCTGAGATTTGTCCTAAACTCATATGACATTGGACTATAAGTGCCTTTCCATTCAAGTCTAACCATAGGATCTCACAGAGTGTCATGGATCACAGTTTTGAGGTTATTTATTGTTGATGTTCTTTAAATAAAAAGATTGTACAGTTACCAATCAGCATGCAACTCAGGATTCCCACCTGTAAAGTGATTTTTCTTGGCCTTGCATCTTACAGTTTCATCGTAAACACTCCAACCCATCATCTCAGGAGATTTCAACTTCAAGCACTACCTGGAAATTACAAGCCTCAGTGAAGTATGCAGTTGTTAGTAACGCTAACAACAAAACTAACATATAACGTTAAAGGAACACTACACCCAAACAACGATTTGGCCTCATTTTCTACTCACCCTCATGCTGAACAACACTGTGGAGTAGTTTTGGAACATCTAGGATGCAGCCGGAGATCTGGGGGTATACTCGCTGTCCACTGACATTGATATCATGCCTTAGATAAGAGCCCGAACGAACAGTGTCCTTAATAGTCCACAAAAAGTCGGCAATATTCTCCATACTGCTCGTGGCGCTGTAATCCAAGTGTCCTGAGCGGTAACGCCCACCATTTACTAAAACAACATCATTTAGCACATGTTTATAGCCCAAAACAGTACTACTTGGCATTTCTATGAGACACTTCTGGGTCCCAACGGGAGCCACGGCTGACCAAACCAGAGCAACGCGCACCCTGCAATAACTAGGAGCTGAGAACAAGAAACAAGAACACAAGAAATCCCACATTCTGCTTCTTTTCATCCATAGGCTGCCACAGCAGAATGTGGGTTTTCTTGTCCTACACTCCTGGTTATTGCAGAGTGCATGATTCATTTGTTTATCAGCTGCGTCACATTGTGAATAAGTGTATCATAGAAATGCCAAGAAGTGCTGTTTAGGCTATAAACATGAAATGCTAAATGATGTCGCTCATATGAGTAAATGGTGCCTTTCCATTCAGGACACTTAGGATTACAGCACGAGCAGTATGGAGGAATATTGCCGACTTTTTTGTGGACTTTTATGACACTGTTCGCTCGGCTCATACCAAGTCATGATATCAATGTCAGTGGACAGCCAGGATTCCCCCAGATCTTGGCTGCATCCTAGATGTTCCAAAACTACTTCCACAGTGTTGTTCGTGTTGTTTGGGTGTAGTGTTCCTTTAATGTTATTCGTAGTTAACATTGATCGTTTTTTTCATTTCAAATAAGAAATGACACCTTCTCTCTTAAATGGGACACACTTACTGGAGTCATAAGTTAGTGAGCATTCACACACGACATTCCATGCATTTCTTAAGGCAATTTGTCCATAGATCCTACACACTTAGAGGAGGTGGGCTTTGGCATGGTCCCCTTGTTCAAGCATGAGCACAGCAGACAACTCATCATTGGACCCCTGATCAGTTGTTTGAGCGTATGTCTGCAGTGTAACTCCCACGTGTGACTGGATTATGTCTAAACTGAAAGTGAAAATAAGTCCAGGGCAAAAACAAATTTATGTAACACTTAGATGTCTTTTGATAGAATCAATCTACACTCAACAAAAATATAAACGCAACACTTTTGTTTTTGCTCCCATTTTTCATGAGATGGACTCCAAGATCTAAAATTCATTCCAGATAAACAATATTACCATTTCTCTCAAACATTGTTCACAAATCTGTCTAAATGTTTGATAGTGAGCACTTCTGCATTGCTGAGATAATCCATCCCACCTCACAGGTGTGCCACATCAAGACGCTCATCGGACACCATGAGTAGTGCACAGGTGTGCCTTAGACTGTCCACAATAAAAGGCCACCCTGAAATGTGCAGTTTTGTCTCACAGCAAAATGCCACAGATGTTGCAAGCATTGAGGGAGCGTGCAATTGGCATGGTGACAGCAGGAATGTCAACCAGATCTGTTGTTCGTGCATTGAATGTTCATTTCTCCATCATAAGCCGTCTCCAAAGGCGTTTCAGAGAATATGGCAGTACATCCAACCGGCCTCACAACAACATTCCACAGGCCACAATTGACAATCTGATAAACTCTATGCGAAGATGTGTTGCACTGCATGAGGCAAATGGTGGTCACACCAGATACTGACTGGTTCTGAGTCCCCAGACCCCCAATAAAGCAAAAAAAAATGCACATTTCAGGGTGGCCTTTTATTGTGGACAGTCTGAGGCACACCTGTGCACTAATCATGGTGTCCGATGACCATCTTGATGTGGCACACCTGTGAGGTGGGATGGATTATCTCAGCAAAGCAGAAGTGCTCACTATCACACATTTAGACAGATTTGTGAACAATGTTTGAGAGAAATGGTAATATTGTGTATCTGGAATGAATTTTAGATCTTTAAGTCCATCTCATGAAGAATGGGAGCAAAAACAAAAGTGTTGCGTTTATATTTTTGTTGAGTATAGTAAGTCAAAGGTTAAGATTGTGGGGCCTCGTGATTACATCTTTCTGGTGGGAGTGATGTCTCTGGTATTGAGGAATTTTTTTGTCAAACTTTGCACAAATGCTCCCTGTGACTATAGGATGGACTGTGGACACTCTGGAGGTCAAAAATCAAACCATAGCCACGCATGTTTATGAATTTGTTTGTGATTAAAATATTAAAAGAATGCTTTGAGGGACTATTCTAATCTTTGCAAGAATATCCACTGGAGAAGGGCGGGGGATTTCCAACATTTAATAAAGCTTTTTGGATCTATAGAGAAATGAAACAATTGTAAAGTCCACATGATGGTGCTGTTGAGCCAATGCAGGTGAGGGCAACAGGGGCATCGTTCATTGTGCGTAAGAGAATCAGTAAACAAATATGCTACAAACAAGAGAGATAAAAGAAATGAACTTGGCATTTTAATCTGTTATGTGTGTGTATTTTGGAGGAGAGATTGAAATTGTCACACGCCCGTAGCACATTTAAAGGCACGGAGAGGCATTAATTTGATTCGTGAAGATTACACTCGGCTGTGTTAGACCCACTGAATGCCTTCTCTCCTCCCTCTTTGGCAAGTACAAAAATTGCACAACGCCCTGGACACACCCCGTTCACACAGCACAGGCACGGCGCAGGGCAGGTGCACCTACACCTGGTCTACGAAATTAGAGCCCTAAAAGTCCTAAGCAATAAGAGAAAATAGCTTAATCTATCACTGACTTCATGACTCAGGGCCTTAACATGTGGAAAACAAAGGCTTGTGTTACTTGCTAGTTGAAGTCCAAGTATGTTCCTATTTCTCAGCATCATTTCACACACACATCTGTACTGAAACTGTATGGAGCAGTGGAGCTTAAAGTTGAAGAGAGGCTGGATGCATTAACTACTGATGCAAGGTCAAAAATTTGTGAGTTTACTACTGTTCACAATAAAACTGAAGTGACATCATGAACATACAGAATTATTGTCTTTATTAAATTGTATAGAATTCTGTCTTTTTTAAATTTTTAAACCCAAATAATGAAAGTAAAAAAGTTGCTCTTTATCGAGATGCTATAGGATGGCATTGCAATGCTAAGAAAATCCTAAAATATAGATAATTACAGCAAAATTGAATTGGGACTTCAAGTATTGTGGTCATATTGTAATATGAGGCTACTAGCGATTCCCACCCATAATGTACACCCTGACTAAAGACTGGAATTATCATATTTTGAGGGGTAAAGGTTGTTTAGATTCCTGTTCGTTCCTTTATTTCGGAATTTCTTTAACGGTGCCACATTTTTCTCCATTTTTGCATTTTAACATGGATCCTTGATGTACTCATGAAACGTTAGTAACATGCTTTGGTCCAAAAAGCCTATGAATCAAGCACAGTTGCATTCTTTCCACAGTCACATAACCCTTCTGTTCAGAACAGCTAGTTTTCAGGGAAGTCCTCAATATGATAATTAACCAGGGCATAGCAGCAGCCAACAGAGTTTATACTGGGACTGAATGATAGACCTGCAGCGTATCTTGAGCGAATGGTGATAATGCCCCATAGTGATGAGGCCAACCGCCGTTAAACACCACAAAGAAGAAGAAGAATTATCTCTAGCGAAGCAGAGTGCTCTGCTCTCCAGCAACATGCCGCTGCTGCGCAGTGGAAGTGCTCTGATAGTCTAGAAAGGGAGGAAGAGGGATAAACCGTAGACGATTTGCGGCACATTCCCTTTATGTAGAACTTGGAGGTTACAGTCAACCGCAAATTCTTGCTGGTTACCCGATTACAAACATTGCAGGCTAAGGCACAGCATCCTTAGCTTGGCTAAGTCACTGCAGTGGGACACAGTTGCAACGTAGCCAGGGCTAACATAGCCACAGGGCTAATGTTAGCAGAAACGGAGGGGTATTGGGGTGGGTAAACACCTGATTATATTTAGTCAACTGTTCGACGTTTCTTGACTAATGTAGGAATGTCCATACATTAAAGTTTATCCTTCAGACTTTAAACAATAACATTTACATTGATGAACATGTTGTGCAGCTACCTCTGATTCACTTCCCGCCACTGTTGGCATTAGCTCGTAGCAATGAGCAATATATATACCACATGGCATTAAAATGCTCACATTTCCATCATCAGGTTTGGTGAGAAATTGTTGATAGTGAGCCCAGATTCAGGAAAAGTCTAGTTGCTAGTCCTGTGTTGAACTGACTGTATTTGGAGAAGCAGTCAGGCATGAAGTCACTGCCACAAACATGGCCGACTGTAGCTGGCACGTTATCTTCAGAAATAAATGAGTCCACTGGACCTTTTGGTCCTCCAAGGGTGGTAGCCTATATGGGAAAATGTATGTGGCTGTTTATAGCTGAAAATTGAGCAGTTATTGGTTTTGAGTCTCGACATGGTGTTCGCTGAACTCTTGCTTAGAATGTAAACATTATTGCGGTACTTTACATAGAAACTTCTCCAGCGGGGGTGGGGATACTCAGGTTGATGTAGGCTTGTGCAAATGAAATTTTTATTATGTAACAGCATATCCACAGACATGAATTTACATGTATGCAGCCTGCTAAATAAAGATTTTGTTGTCACATATTTTGGGCTAGGAGGAAGGTCAAATACCCAAAAATGAAAAATACCCCAAACTGTTCTTCTTAACCTATCATTGACTTCCAATTATCTTTACTTATACAATTCTTTACTTATAAACCTTCTGCCAGTATAATGCCACCTGGTTGTAGTCTTAGTTTGCTCATTCAAAAAGAAGTTACTTGAACACATAACTGAAAAAAATACTGCTTGTATGTCATAATTAAATTCATGGTATTTACACTTTAGGTTTCTTACATTGATTGGTTCTACACATCAGTTCAACAAATGCATATTGATGCATTTAGATATACAACAGCTCATTCTATCTATAAACTATCACAAAGAAAACTCCAAGGGGCCTTTTGGCATGCTTACAGATCACTATTCTTGTGTGTGCTGTTGCACATTCAGGATGTGAAGTGTTTTCATCTCCTTGATGTTCCACAGACTCCTGCAACACACGGAAAAGGCAGGCAGGGAAGGAGATGTTGCTCTGGGCCTCACAAATGACCTAGATTCTGGAGTATGAATTTCATTTACCTTTATCGCCGCATCTAAGTGTACCTCACTTTCCTTACGCATCCATATGGCAATCATAGAGCTGGAGCGGATACAAAAACAGCCCACAGGTAGTTTTTTTTTTTTTTTGATCAGCATTTACTCGCTCACTCCTTCACTGGCTCAAACCTTCGCTCAAAATAAATTAGAGAGGGGGAGAAATATATAGAGAGACCTCCATGTTTTTAATCCTGGAAAAGTTATCAGCTCAGTGCGTAAAATATTTTGCAATGAGCTGGATTTGGCTGCAGTCAGGATAAGTTTGATGCTTGTGATTCTGCTCCAGGACTGGAAATTTCCTTCCATGTAATGTGGAGGTTACAGGTGTTAACCACAGCCAATGGAACTATTGATTAATCGGAAAGGCAGTTTGGCAAGCCTTCTTAGATCACAAAGTGGCTGATCAGAATTCTGGAGCTGCCGGTGCCAACAGCTCCTCGCCAGGCACGGAAGAAGAGGAGAAGAGAGAAGGAAGAAGAATAGCGCAAGCCAAGGGAGGAGAAGGCAGTGGTGGGTAAGGGGGGGCAAAGAGATATGACACATGGGGCAAAGAACAGATGGAGTGAGAGTGAAAAGCGTAGAGTGAGAGCAAGCAAAGAGATGGAGGAAAAGGTTGAATTGTGAAAGAAAGAGAGATGTGAATTGAAGGCCAAGTAGCGTGGGTTATCATATCCGAACTGCGAGACATGAATCTCAATCCTGCAATAAGTGCTGCATTTTGTTAAAAAAAAAAGAAAATACCCCTGCTGCGGCCAGCCTTAATGGATAGTGTATCGCTGAATGTGTCATTTTTACTCTTTCCCTGAAATACTGGAGAGAGAATGAGCCCCACTACACAAAGAGATGTGGATCAAGGTCAGTGATCACATCAAGAGTAATAGGGCCCCTCTCTATTCATACTCACTCTGTCTAAGCGTGAGCGATGAATCAGAAAAGCATGCTACTTCTAAATAATTTTTACAGATTTCCCACATGTGTAGGTTGCCGTCCATAATTCAAAAAAATCCAAAGGCTGAATTGCAAATTCCATAACAGTTCTCTTCCATATTAACAATAAGCTTGCCTTTGGAAAGATTTCCATTCCTCCGTTTTCAATATGGCCTTGACAGGAAAGAGTGGGGTGAGTTGTGCCAATTTTTTGCTTCAAGTGTCTTTAAAGCAAGGGGACAACAGAAATGCGTCCAACAAAAATATGCACATAAACTTTAGGATGTGGTGCATCCCTGGGAATAGTCACTTTGGGTATTAAAGGTGTAGTCAGTGATGTGGGAGAAAACGAGTGGAGAAGTTGTTGATAAACAAATTTAGACCCGCCTCTCACTTCATACCTCACCCCTGGCTCCACCCCGAAAGCTGATGGACGTGCATCGTCATGGAAACGACTGTAGAAACTGCGTAGCTGACCAACGTAGCTAAGGTCACCCTGAGTCTTTGGACAATAGTAGCCACAACTCGACTGCCGTTATTAAAAACATCACAACAACAGTACACTCTGGCAGATTAGACAATAAGATGAATGCCCGGCGGCTGTTACTGTTATGTGAAGCACCACAAAGCTAATGTTGCTTACCTGTCCAGAACGAAGACGGCGATATCCGCGTCCGTTATCAGGTATTCAATTCCCTCCACCGTTGGAAAGCAACCAATGTTGACCTGGGTCTTCGCTCTTTCATGGTCATAGCCCTTCTTTTTCACTTTTCACTCCTCTGAGCTTTTTCTTTTGGGTTGTTTTTTAGCCATTTCTACCGCACCTATTGTATCTCTCTCTTACGCTAACTGTGCTAGCTACGCAACCTGCTACTCCCCCTCCCCCCTCTGTCTGATCTGCGCATGAGTATGATCGCCCCCTGGACGTGGAGGGGTGTACCCTGATTTTGTGGCTCGGCCCGAGCCACAGTATTTACCTGCTGAAATTCAGAACCAAGGCTGTGTATTGAAATCTTTTTTTTCTGTCAGTGGTGACATCTTGTGGATGGAGAGGAGAAATACGGTGATTTTGACAAATAGTGCATTAGATTAGAAGATCACCGAGTACACCTTTAAATAAACAGAGAAATATAGCTTTAAAAAATGGTTTTGTGGCACAACTCAGCCCAAGCCCATCATTTAGAAAAAAATGCATCATTCAGCTGTTTAGAGCTGGCATTATGTTAACTGCATAGACTTATATTGTAGCTTACTAAAGCACTAAAACATGTGTGAGGTGTTTTCAAACAAGTCAATAATTGTTCAAACAGCAATCAAAAAACGTTAATTACAGACATTTTACTTTTGAAGGCATAAACACATTTTTTGATCTTAAATGTGCTTACTTCTCAGGCCAGGTCTACCTTCTTTGTAGGATGAGTGAAATGAATGCCTCTTCAAAAATACCTGGTCAAATGACCAATTTCTTCTATGGTTTTCAAAATAACAGGGGTGGCACAACTTCCCCCATGGCACAACCCCCCACTTTCCCCTACTCTGAAATCATAGCTGTAAGTTAAACAGTATTTATAAACTGTCCATTTAAAAAGCTTCTAACCCTTAGTAAGGCTCAACCTAGCCTTACAGATTGTCATTTTCACTTTCTGTAGGTTAGATATTTCTGTGTGATGTTTGTACCAGACCTTGAGGTTGGTTATGTGTTCACTAGTGCAAAATCAGTGTTTTTTTTTTTCTTTTGATTATCAATGGCTGTCAACCTGCTGTTGACGGCAAAATTGAGTGAAGAAGGCTTTTTATTTTCAAAACAACAAAACATCGACATCGCATATAAAACACAAAGAGTCACATAAATGTAAACCATTAGTTGCAGGCATATTGGACACTTGTACAGATTCCAAACATTATTCAAATAACTAAAAACCACAAACCTTCTGAGCATTTTTTTTAGGTATGTTTAGTTAATGTGATATTAGAAAATCCTTCCCCTTACACCCCAGCCAGGTGAGAAATTCAAAAATGTAAAATATTTTAGTGTGTTTGTACCAATAATTCTGTCATTCTGAGATGAGGAACAATATATTCTTTTGCATCAAAATACTAGAGTTTCACAGGTTAACATTAGCACAGTAATGTTATTACTTCCTCCCAGAGGTTATGTTTTTGCCAGGCCTGTTTGTTTGTCTGTTAGCAAGATAATGAAAACTGCTGGCTGGATTTACATGAAAAATTACCAGAGGTGTGGTTTGGTCCAAGGAACTAGTTTTAATAAATAACCATAACTATAACAATAAATAACCAAATGCTGTTGCCATGGATGTAAAGTCTTAATGTCCCTCATTTCTCACCTGTTGGTGTTTTGCATTGTGGGAAACAGTATAAAAAAAGGTCTGATGTCTGCAGTTTCTTTTTTCAGAATTTCTATGAGCTTTCTTTGTGTATAATGCAGATCTTGCAAATGTTTGCTTACTGCACAATGCATTTTGGTCAAATCAGTACACACTGCTGGTGTAAAAGATTTCAGGTACAACCACAAGCTACATATTTATTCACCTTATTTCAAGGCCTGACCAGAGTCTTGAGGCCTGACCCTTACCATTCTTGTTGAATAAACACACACGGGGCTGTTTTCAGCTGTATGAAAAACCTGACTTATACAGTTTAACTTTTTAGTATTAAAAAGAAAAAATCCTAACCAAGAATATCTATTGTGTAGTATCACCAAGACAGTTTTACTATTATCATTTTAATGCTTAAATTATGAGTGTGTGCTGTCAGACACACTTGCTATATCAATTGTTATCACAAACCATTGCAGCTCAGTCAACTGCTGCTGTTTTAAGTGGTGTAGGGGATCAACATACTGTATAATGCATCAGTGCTAGCCTTGTTTCTCATCTGCTTTATGAGGCCCAATTCTGCAACAGATGCTCAGGACACAATCAGTTAACTCCCACACACACTAACACACAAACCTCTGTGCTTTTGTTGCTGTAAACCTCCTGGTACATAAAACTAACATGCAAATAAAATTGTAATGCCACATCTGAAATGCTGTGTCACATCACTGAGAGAGGAGGGAGGAGGCAAAAGCAGCCACCAAGAGGCAGCAGGGGGATTTCATGCTAGCTTAAATTTTGGCACACAGTTTGGGGTCTTTATTGTTCCTTAGAGACCCAACTTTAAGTGAATTTCTTCACCAGGGGGGCTGTTTCACTAGCAGGCTTTGACTGAGTGAACAGAGGCAGACGTCTGCAATCTGCCAGCGCCCCAGGTAAAAAACTCTGTCCTTCTCTGTGCTGATCTCAAATGAGCTTTCCCCCGTCCTGTGCAGTACCACTTTCCTGTCAGTAAAACTAATTCAGAATTGCTCTGTCATCTTGTATCTAGAGACAGCTGCATAATGCTTTGTTTAAAGGCTCTATTACACTGACAGGAAGTGTGAAGGCTTTGAGAGATGGTTTTGCCTTCCTCATAACTTTTTATTTCAGATATTGATTTGAACGACACTTTTTCCTACATGCCAAGAAAGAGTACCGCCAGCTTTTCATGCGCTTTTACCCAGTGGTGTCAAAGTTCAGTTTGTCTGTGTCAAGAATATCTCCAGAACAAGAGAAAGTTGCTCTGTCAATTGCAGTGTACCTAAGTAAGGGGTAATGTAATTAATTACTGTTTCAAATGTTACAACGCCGTTTCCATTACCATCAGTGAGATATGGTACATTATTGTGCACCGATGTCTAGCAGCTGTTATCTGACCGCCTCACTCAGCCAGACACAGGACAGAAGCCACAACGCCAACAGCAACACAAGAGTACTAGATCCAGAGTGGCCAGGTCTGCTTATGAAAGCGACTTGTGGCCTTTTTTTTTCTATTTTATTAAAGTTGCTTGTAAGTATTGGCAGTTGTGGGTTGAGTTTGTTTCGGGCTTGTTTCAAAAGTGCCCTCGCTCATTTGGGCTTGTTGTGCTCCCATACCCAGGAGGGACCTAATGCATGGTACCATCAAGTTAAACTGAATTCAGAAGCTATATAAACTATTTTATTCCACTTTAAACACAAATGTAAATTTTACTGTAAAAAGAGGAGCAAGAATGATGCTTTCACTTAAAAGAAATCCGAATAGCCAGAATTTAATTATATAGATATATACATATTTTAAATTTCTGTACAAAAGAGTAGACAATTTAAAATGTGCAAATTAGTAACTTCACATAGTTACAGTCCATCGCTGCTCTTGCTTTTTTTTTTTTTCCAAAATGGTTCAATTTCACAGCTGCTGAATGAAAGCTATCGGAAAAAACAAACAAGCATGAGAGAGATTTCATCATATATTTGGCCCTGTGATGTGCCATGACCTAGACAAGGCTTGTTTTCTCATGACTTCTGCCATGTTTCAAGGAGTAGTGAGCATGTTCATTTTAGCGAAGCATGCAACAGAGCAAAAATAATCAGCACTGCAGGAGTCTTTGGAGAATACTCTCAAACAGGTTAGCAGAGAGACATTGTAGGACGACATGACACGGGGACAGGGGGTCCGGGTGACAACAAAAGGTCCCTGTAGGAATGGCAGGTAGCTGACCTGGTGGCTTACAAGCTCATGCTCGCGTTCCCATTTCACGCTTTGTGTTGCAGAAAGATTCAAAAGACAGTGGATTTTATTCCCTGTGCTCTCGACCCTGCTGAGGTCCGATCAAAGATCTGAGCCTTTGATGTTTTAACCCCTGGCTGTTTGTAAGGGAAAAAAAGCCCCTTCTGTGAACCAGATGGTGCCTGTTGCATGCTGGGAGCAGCCAGGCAGTGTTACTGGTCCCACCTGTGGTTTTAATTACAGTGCATGACGAGGGGACGCAGTGGAGCGGAAGAGGAGAGGAAAGTAGGGGTGACCCTCGCTGTTCACTGAGGAGGGGTGAGAAGGGGGAGCGACTGTATCTTCACCTGTATTCATTGTGCTCACTCTCTCCTCTGGTGTCACACTCAGCTCAGGTAGCTTAAACACTCTTACAGAATGAAGCTGCTGCATGATTAGATACCAGTCTTACAATTGTAGTAAATCTAATGAAAATTAAGTGCACCATTGCCTAATTGACAAGTGACTAAAAGACATAAAAATACAAATCCAGGACACATTTTGTGGCTTAACAACACAAAACAACGCAGTCAGAAATGCTGTGCCACAACAGGCACAGTCTGTGCTTCATATTGGTGTAAATCCATGGTACAATACACAATATAAAGTATAAATTGGCATACAAATTGCTACAAATAGCTGGGGCTGCCACTTCCTCCCCCCAAAAAAACATTGATTATCAAGCATACATAGCAATAACCAAGGATATTCAGTTATCGGCATGTATGTTCACCCACCCCACCCCCACCCCCATTATAGAAAAGCACAGAGCAACACTCCTTTGTTACCCTGCCTCTTCTGTGTGACTGCTGCATATGACTAACCTTGCCCAGCAGCTTCAAGCTCTACAACCACTGTGAGCAGCCACAAAACTGGAACATACATTGAGTGTCCTTTGAAGCAAAATGAGGTGGGAGCTACAAACAAGATAACAACAGGAAGTGAGGGCTCATATGGAGATTAGCATAGATGCTAACACCCTTCAGTAGCTGTTTTATCAGATTTGGACCACATTTCTAAGTGAAATGAAAAACAACTAACTATTACTACAAACTCCCCCATAGAAATGAAAGTTCTTGCTCCACTTCAACATGTTTTGGCGACAGTTTGTTTGACAAAGTATCCCTCACAATGCGTCAGTAGCCCCCTTCCTGCTGCATTATCTGATTGACCCAAAATGAATGTGAGAGACAGAACCGTCTTCTAATCACCTACCAGATATGCCTTTGAAATGTTCTGCCGATTCCCAGACACTTTCTATACAATCTTTCCCAAATGGACGAGTAAAGTATATAGAACAGTCCATCTGGTGTGTCAGACTAGCATATGACTGAGTGGAATTCATATTTAAGACTGAAATCTGAAATGACCACGAGATGGCAGGGGACACTGTTAACTATTACAAAGATGTAAATGTTTATACTCTTTTAACTTTAACTTATTAAACTTATTAAACTGTAACTTATTAAATTGCTTTTTTAAACTTTTATTTACATAACAGCTTTTTAATGGCAAGTGATTTATATTAAAGGAGGCACAGTCTTGAGTGTTTTGGTCATAACATAGACCATACCAATCACTCGTGTCAGCTCTCATTCCCTATTAATCAGTTTATTTACACATCAGAGTTCATTGTTCAGTCAGAATGTCAACTGGATTATTTATTATCCTCCTTTAATTGTGCTACTATACTCAAAGAACAAACAAAAATGACACTGTATAAAATATATGTCTCTGTCACTGTCTCTTTGCTCTCAGTACTGTTCTAAATTATATACTGAAATTCACTGAAGAAAGTTTTGATGTCTAACAGACACGATGTGTGGTTCTAGTGTGAGTTAAAAAAGATGTTAAGTTCTCTAAAATGTGTAGTTTTCACTCTAACACATCCTCAAAACAACAAAAACACCCTGCACCACAGATTTAAGACCATTTATCATTTTTGAGAAGGTTTAACAGCACAGTCATTTTCTGCATCTCAGAATAGGAATAGAGCAGCTCTGTGTCTAACCACACCTCATTTTCAGACTAACACACCTCTGGGTGCTGAGGGAAGGGCATGATCATTTCCTGTTTCCACAGTAAGGGCTCTGCTGTACGAATCACGCCTGCATTAGGTGAAAATTAGAGAAGACCTGCTCTTTACTCTAAAATGAGTTGCCCAGGGCATAAAATAGGGCTGGGTATGTGATTCTATTAAACAAACATAATTATGTTTCACCTGAAAAAAACAAACAATAGTAATTTCAATGACTAAACACTCCAGTCCCTAATCATACAAAGTCTTTCATGTTTAAGTTATCTTTTTCAAATTTACATTTAGGGTCCCTGATTGCCTTGTTTTATACATTTTTATATTTCAACATTTTTATTTGTGGAAAAACAAACAGTTACAACATTCATATTTCATTTTCTGCATCCCAATTTTCTAAATTTGAATACACTAGTTTTAACTTCTGTCCACCATTTTGTGATCACAGTAACTTTTCTGTGGCCTCTTGTTAAGAACCTCACTGTGAATACACTTTAAGTGTTTTTACTGTAAAAATGGGACACTGGAGGAACTGCATTTTACTACATTTCTGCACTTACTTAAATGCTTGCTCAAATACTGGAGGTGCTGCTTGGTTACACCCGGGGCAAGATTAACATACTGTATTTTGGTGCTCCAGACAACAACCCCCATGTGCCCATTTGGAAACTTACTTCCCACCAACTCAAGAGCACTTACTGCTCCCACAACCACAGAATCAGCGACAAGAAAAGCAATACTTAGTGCAGTCAGTACAAAAAGCCATTTCTTGGCAAAGATGACATAATTTGCATGTTAAGAGTTCATATATATGTTTTCCTTATATTCATGAAAAATGCCTGGGGAGGAAACCTTAAGACCCCCCACTATAGTCTGAAATTTGCTGTAAAAGAGAGAGGTAAGACTGAGTTAGCGCACAGCCAGAGCTGTGGCTGCAGAGCCTCCGCTGCAGCGGAGCAGAGCGGAGGCTATTCCGCGGAGGCCGTTTCACGGCGCTATGCGAACTAGAGCCGTATTTAGCGGTGTTTTTGTGTGAAAGTAACGCACTGAAAATTCTCTAAATAAAGCGTGAATGCAGACGAGCAGATCCGAAGGAGGAAGAGGGAGTTAGGTCCTAGCGCCCTGGGTTTCTTCTCCACAGAAACACTGCTGTAGAGGTAATTTCTGCCCTAACCCTTGTGATAGGACCCAACTTGTTCAATCCCGGAATATCACTTTAAGCCTGAAACTTTATGGGATTTAAAGCTATGGTCTACAATTTGGAAGCTTTGTACATCTTAATAACACCGTTTATAGGGCTGTTATGGTCCCATGGTCCTATCTACACAGTATAAAGACCAAAAAGAACGAAAAAAATCCATTCAGTATATCCGCTGCAAAGCTGCATACTAGCTGACCAGTCAAGCCTTGAAGGCAGTAAGGTTCAATTGGTCCGTGAGTTGGTCCGTGAGTCCATCCAATCCCCTGTCTCCTCTCAACCTCCGGTGAGCAGCTAGCGTTAGCTACTGATCTATCATGGAGCCGGAAAAGCCTAAAACCGAAGCCGCTTCCCTCTAACGGAGCTCTGCCCGCGGGTTGAGGCCTGTTAGTGGGCTAACGGCTAACGAATGGCCTCAGCCGGCCGTCAGACCTTCAGCATCGGCCGTTTCGCCCCTGGTTGATCAGGTAATGGCTTTGTTTACTACAGTGGGAGATGTCTGCTGAATAACTCTGGTTAATCTGTGCCTGTCCTGGCTAATGACTTGTAGCGGAGCGGGTTAGCCTGTTAGCCGCTAATCGTTAGCATTGTAAGCTGAGCTGGGAAGGACAGGCCGAGAAAGATAAATCCTCCCCCACAATCGGCTCCGCTCTGGCGGCACCAGACCCGCATTGCAGCCGGTCCAACTGAAATGGCTACTGCTGTCTGTTACAAGGGGGATGTCTGTCGTGTTTGATACTTTCAGTTGAGCTGAGCTGTTTTTGATTGAGTTTGCTGCTGATATATTATGCTAGTCGTCAGAGGCCTGTCCGGTGCTACACGAGCTGGGGGTGGGATCTTGGAACACGGAGGGGAGGGGTGAGGGAAGGGGGGGCAGGCTGCGGTTTCAAATCGTAGACCACAGCTTTAAGTCCCGTTTCCACCAAATGGTCCGGTTTGTGTGTATGTACACAAGATTAAATGTCTGATAGGAAAAAATAATGTCTGACGTTTGCATCTTAAAGGGATATGCCAACTTTGTTTGTTTTATTTGTGTGTCTTGCTTCACTCCTGAGTCTATGACAAGCAGATTGACACCATTCTTCCAACTGTGCATGCAGTAACAAGAAAGAGACAGGCAAAGCTCACCCATTAAAGGTGTAGTCAGCGATGTGGGAGAAAATGAGTGGAGAGGTTGTTTGTAAACGAATTTAGACCCGCCTCTCCCTTCATACCTCACCCCTGGCTCCACCTCCAAAAGCTGATGGACGTGCATCGTCATGGAAACGGCCGTAGAAACTGCATAGCTGACCAACGTAGCTAAGGTAACCCCGACTCATCAGACAACTTGACTGACTATATTGATAACATCATGTCAACAGTACATTCTGGCAGATTAGACAATAAGATGAATGCCTGACGGCTGTTACTGTTATGTGAAGCACCACAAAGCTAATGTTGCTTACCTATCCAGAAGACAGACAGTGACATCCACATCTGTTTTCAGGTATTTCAATTCACGGAGTTCCCTCCACCATCGGAAAGCAACACCAATGCTGACCCAGGTCTTCGCTCTTTCATGGTCATAGCCCTTCTTTTTCACTTTCTGCTCCTCGGACCTTTTTCTTTTGGGCTGTTTTTCAGCCATTGCTACTGCATATATTGTTTCTCTCTTACGCTAACTGCACACGCTACGCAACCTACAACTCCCCCTCCCCCCTCTGTGTGATCTGCGCATGAGTCTGATCGCCCCCTGGATGTGGGGGGGTGTACCCTGTTTTGGTAACTCGGCCCGAGCCACAGTATTTACCTGCTGAAATTCAGAGCCAAGGCTGTGTATTGAAACCGGCATTTTTTTTACAACATGCTGTCAGTGGGGACATCTTGTGGATGGAGAGGAGAAATACGGTGAATTTGACAAATACTGCATTAGATTAGAAGATTAGAAGATCCCTGACTACACCTTTAAGTAACTTAATGCCTACAGTCATCAGAATGCTCCTTTGTGATATTATGAATATGATGGACCTTGTAGTACATACCCCATCATTCTGTGAGCTACACTATGATCCCCAGCCCTACACAGTATGTACTGATGTCCTGTCCAGGTCAACCACCTCAGTTTCTTTCAGTTTTGAAATGGGCTCACTATTTTGTGCAGCACTATTACTAATAAATACAGCCTTTACAAAAATCAGGAAACAGCATTTAAGCTTTCCACTGAACAAGATCATACTCAAACTGCTGCCATATCAATCTGGACAATAAATCATAAATACAGGATCCCTATTTTCCACGCTTTGATGGTACCTCATTTTCTTTTTCTGTTTCCATCACACCAGTTTATGAGTGGGCTTGTTTTACAGCTGTGATTTACTCTACACATTTACCTGTACTTGACTCCAGCTGTCATTTGTTCTGAGCACTCCGCGATGCTCCTTCTCTCCCTCTTTTACTGGTTGTGTTGTGAATCATCTTCATTCCAAACACATGTCCATATATTTTCCCCTGACTGTCCTCTCCCGTTGCTGATGTATAATTTGTGCATATCACTGTTGCCCCTCTGCATGCTCCTTCAGCTCCTCTGCATGGATGAACTCCTATCAGATTAAACTGGCACTTGCTGATTCTGACCTCCCTGCCTCCCCCTTCTTCTCCTGCATATACTACCCCACACCGGGATCCCAAGGGTCCACACTCCCCCTCCTCCGCCTCTTCCCTCCTCGCCAACACCTCTCCCTCTATCCTTCTTTTGACATTTCAGCTCCTTCTGTCATCTGAGAGGTCCCGCTGAGAGCTGAGGTGCTTCTGTGGCACATGGAGGGAGTGTGTAAATCCCTGCAGGCCGTTATGTATACATCCACAAAGGTCTTGAATTTTTTCTTATTCTACAAAGATATATTGGGGAGCACATTGTTGAGGGATCTTTGGCTCCTTCACTAAATGCTCTATGGTAAGATTTTCTCAAAATAAGAAATTACCTCCACACAACAAAAAGAAATAGAATTTACAAAATCTTTGCAGGGTTTGCATGCTCTTCAGTGTATTGCGTGTCCCATCTTTGTTTGTGTTGACCCCAGCTTTGGAAGGAATAAAACTTGATAAAGTTAGTTTTTATTTGTCTGTAATATATTCAGCCAGAATTCTTGGGGAACAGATTTTTTGTTTCCCTTCCGTTTCTTTTTTCTGTGAGCGTGCGGAGCTGCGTGTCAGATCTGTGGGATGCCTGTAGGCTGCTCCCAGGAGAGGCATGGTGCACTCATCCAACACAAACAGGGTCACAAAACAACCACTCAGTGACTTGCTCAGTTTACTTCAAATTAGCCCAACTCTTACTTAAGAACACCGCAGCCAATCAAGCCGATCTCATGTCAGGCAATGAGCTGACGATGGGGGACAGAAGGAGAGGTGATGCCAAAGGTAGAGTCTGAAACAGATTGCATCAAAGTGACGTGACAAGAAACTTTATTTTTAAGTTTTTGCAATGAAAATTCCTGCTGAGAAACAAACTTTTAAACCCTCCTGCCTAAAAGGTAAGTCTCTCTGTTATTTATTGTTGTATCTGCAATGACAGACAGTCCTTTAAGGCAGAGTTTCTCAACCACTGTACCATGGACTGATATTTGGCTGTGGATCATTTGAGACTGGGCCATAGAGAAACAAAAATAATCAATTTTACTACCCTTTTTTGGAAAGGCCAGACCAAAGGGTGTTTATCTTGGAAAGATGATAAAATCCTTTTAGGATTTTAAATGGACAAACCCCAATTCCAATTAATTTGGGATGTAAATGAAAACAGAATTCAACAAATTTCAAATCCTTTTTCAAACTATTTTCAATTATATACACTGCAAAGACAAAATATTTATTGTTTTTTTTTATTTGTGCTGAGCTTGTTTTAGATTTGATGCCGACAACATGTTCCAAAAAAGCTGGAACAAGGGCTGGAACCTGGCTTTTGATAGCACTCTGGATGGTCCTGTTCGCTTAAGTCTGGAGGACACAACGTCCATCCTTTCAAAACCAATTTAAAAATGGGCTGGTTAGACCACAGCACATTTTTTTACTTAGTTTTCATCCTTCTTGGATGAGCTTGGGCCCAAAATATGGTGGCATCTTGAGTGTTGTTGATGTATGGCACTGAGCTTGACTTGCACTTCTAGATGTAGAAACGAACTGTGTTCCTGAGTCCATGTGGTCATCTACTTAACATTGGTGATTGATGCAGGGCCCATTGAATCCCAGAGATCATGGAATTCAATGTTGTTCTCTGACCCTTTTGGTGATATTATGGACTGAAGGTGATGAAATCCCAGGAGGTCAACTTGCATCTGCCCAGCTGCAAAACCATCTTCAAATCATGTTTCAATAGGGACTTCAACCAGCCATTCTCCAACCCCAACACAAGCCATTATGGACTGTTCTTCTGCCAGTTCAGTTCATCATACAATATATATCAGAATACAGTGAAAGGAAAAACATAGTATGATAAAGCATTTATACAAAGAAATTAATACAAAAATAGAAAGAGAAGAAAAGGCGAGCCAGAAAAAAAATGCCAAAATGTAGAGGAAAAAAATGTGATCGAGGATTAAGATCATTTTAAACGTTACAGCACAGTGTTGTAAATAAAGTAGTAACTTAAATGTATTTTAAATAAGACAGTTAAAGTGGTTGAAGTTTAACGCTGGTATTAAAGCAGTCATTAAAAACTTCAATAAATAATCTAATGAAAGGCAAACAAATTAAACTTTTAATGAGACTTTGGTTTGAAGAAATGTTTGTTTCAGATACGTGGAGTATAAGACGTAAAAGCTGCTTCTTCATGTTTGGTTCCGGCTCTGGGGACAGAGAGCAGACCTGTACCAGAAGACCTGAGCTCTGTAAGTTCAGATGGTAAAGAAGGTCACTGATGTATTTGGGATCTAAATCATTTTGCATCTTATACAGTAATAGAAGTATTTTGACATTTGCCCTCTGAGATAAAGCCAGTGTAAAGACCTCAGATCTGGATGTGGTCAAGAAGCAGCATTCAGAATCAGCTGCAGCTCTTTGAGCTTGGAAGACACTGCTATTCTAACTAATCAATTGAAGAGAAATGCATGGACTAGATTTTCAAGGTCCTGCTGAGACTTAAGTCCTTTAATCAGAGAGATAGTCTTCAGTTTATAGTAAACTGACATAACTGTCTTAATGTGGTTTTGAATGCTCATATTTAACCCATGTACTAACAGATTTCTGTGATGCCCTGTGTATTTAACTGCATTACCTAAAGCTGTGTGTTGACTTTTAATCACTCTTTTTTTGGTTCTGTTTATGCTTAACTGGAGAAGGGATGGCGCATCCACTTATTTGTTTGTTCTGTGCACTCATCCAGAGTTGTATGAGACCACAGTCAACTGGTGAAATTGTTGTCTGCATAGTTATGATTGTTTGGTTCTTCATTCAAATCTGATCCTTCAGAAGAATGTAAATATTAAACAAAACAGGTCCCTTGATGGAGCCTTGGGGAACTCCACATGCAATTTTCCTCTGCTTGGATGCAAAGTTGTCTATTGACACAAAATAATCCCTGTCCTTCAAGAGGCAGACCCCTCAAGTACTGTGTCAGAGAGTCCCACACAGTTTTCAGTCTCTCAAGTAATATATAGGGCTCTAATTTCATGGACCAGGCGCAGTCACAGGCGCACCTGCCCTGCGCCGGCCTTCGCCCCGTGGACAGGGTGTGACCAGCGCACTTTGCAAGTTTCCTGCAGGGCCAAGAGAGGCGCACTCAAAGGGGAAGAGGAGCGCAGAAAGGCGCATCCACGCCTCCGTTCCTGCCCCTTCGCGCAAGAGCCAGAGAGGGAGGAGAAAAGGCATGAGTGGGTTTAACACAGCCGAGTGTTGTCTTCACCAATCAAATGACCGCCTCTCCTTGCCTTTAAATGCGCTGCGGCTGAGGCACAGCGTCTGATTGGTCTGAATGATCCCTGCCGTGGAAACAGTGTGCTGGAAAGACCCGGTAGTGGAGACAGTCAGAGCCGCTGTCACTTCAGCAGCTGGGAGAACGGACTGGCCATCAGGGCGCACATCGGAGGCCACGAAGCGCGTCACCGTGTGGGCCAGCTCCCGGGACAGATGTAATCTGTTCCTTTGTCATTAATAGGAGCACAAAATTAAGAGACAGTTACACAGCAGCTGGCTTATCCAATCATAATGCTTGTGATCCACCTGCACTCCTGGTTTGTCATCCCCAAATAGCAGAGCCTTTAGTGATATGCTTTATATTCTCCCGGTGTCTACGCCTCATCCTCCTTGCAATTATGTACTCCATCTTGTTAGATCACGTTAAAAATAAGGACTAAAATAGAGGAATATGGGAAATCACAGGTAAATCCAGAGTAACATACATTTATTTTCTCTCTGTTTTCTTTGTCCTTCTTCTCCCTCTTTTCTTTGAATTTAATGAAATGAGAGAAGCCAGATATATACTCTGTATTAGATGTTAAGGGTGTTTATTGTTGACTTGTAAGATGTGCATCAAACTTCTAGCTGCCGTCAGGTTAAGTTTCCATTATGACAAACGGCTTTAATCCGACATCAGATATGATGGGACAGTTAATATAGATACAAATGTATATGCTGGTTCAGATGGTTATATTAAATAGTGATTGCTATGATTTTTTATTGCATTAAAATGTGCCTAACACTCTGGAAACCTGCCTCTGAGGCTTTGGTGACAGGTGCACATGTTACAGCTGCGGAGGGTGCGCTTCGCTTGCTCCGAGAATAGACCAGGTTGGAGCTGGCGAGCTTTCAGCGCACTTTCTGCACTGTTTTTGGCACAAAATTGTCACTGCACTAATGTGAATCTTTCGATACCTCCCCCTGGAGCACCGTCACCTCCCCCTGGTGCGCCGTCACACCCATCTCTGCGCAGACGGTCTACCAAATTGTCAAATTGGCAGCGCATGGTGGTGCGCCGGACGAAATTAACACTGCGCAGGGTGTGCCGGCTCTGCGCCGCGCCATGAAATTAGGGCCCATAGTGGTTAACAATACTGAAAGTAGCATCCAATAATATCAAGACAGAGGTTCTGCCAGAGATTGTTTTTAAGGGGTTGCTATTTAACACTTTGACCAGAGCAGTCTCAGTTCCGTGGCATGCCCTGAAAACTGACCTAAAAACATCAGAACAGTTGATTAGTGTGAAAAGTTATTTGACTGTTCAAAGCTGCTTGTTCAGTAACTTGACTTTGAAATTGGAGGTTTGCGAGAGGCTTATTATTTTGCAATAAAATCCTGTCCAGATTGTTCTTCTTCAGCAGTGGTTTGATTACTGCTGTTTTCAAGGCCTGAGGAAAAGGCTTAATAAAAGAGACAAGTTCACAACCTGGATCAGATCAGACAACATAAGCTTTGAAACTTCTTTGAAGAAAGTTGTTGGTAAAACATCAAGAAGGCATGAGGAGGAATTCAGTTGTTGTGTAATATCCTCCAGGTTTTTGTGGTTAATTGGCTCAAATTGTGACGTGCTGTGTGGATCAGTCTTAAATGGACATGACACAAATTCCAGGGACTTGAAGTTATACTGGCTGATTTCCTGATTTTCTGGATTTTTTCTGTAAAGAAAGATGCTTTGACCGGGGATTTGGTGCTACAATCACAGAAGGATATGTTTATCGGTCAGCTGTAGCAAAAAGGCCCAGGTATTATTTGTTTTGGTGATCATACAGGAAAGAAAGGTTGTCGTCCATTCTTTGCATACTGTAATTGTTAAGTTTCTCCACATAGATGTTACAATGAACCTGCAGTTTTTTCGTTTGTTGCTGATTATGATCATTGTGACGTTCATCGCCATAGTGGACTTAGGGTTGCCAAACTTTATTCATGCTATAATGGCCCCACCTGCTTGGAGGATTACTGATACTGTCTCCTCTACAATGGAAAAAATGAGTGAATAGATTCCAATATGCGCACAGTTGAGCCAAGTTGAGCAGACACCCCAAATGGAAAAGCACATTTTTTTGCTAAAAATTTAGCATTCCTTGATAGTTTCTAAATAATGAACTTAAACTGATAATGTAACACTGGTAGGACATTACACTGGTAGGTCTTTCAGAAGGGCTTGGAGATTGAGAAGTTTGTAGGCAGTTACTGATGCTGCAAAGAGGGGTAGAGGGAGTGGTCTAAATGCCAGACCCTATTGGTTTTGTTCATAGATGTGTTCTGTCTCAAGGCTGAAACATGTTTAACACAAATAAAACAAACAAAAAAATTATATAGGCTCTTTAATATCCAAGTATTTGCACTTTCTGCACCTTCAAGTTGCCGTAAATGCTTGAAAATGCTCCTTGATAGAGCTGAAGTTATGCCTTTGAAAATGTGCGTGAACCCATCCTTCACTGGCATCAAAAGCTTTGATGATCATCTGGCGTTACTCATGCTAGAGTCAATCAGCCATCACTACTAATCGCCTAACATAACATAACAGGGGCTCACCGTAACCCTCCAAGCATCAAGAAAAGGCTGTGTTAAGCACAATTAGCAGCACAATTAATATTCAAGCCATATTTTGCAGGGAGGGAAGCAGAGGGCACAGCAGCTGCTCCCATATGCAGACCTTGCTGTTATGACCGTGGGGGCGATGTCAGACAACCCTACCCCCCACACCTGCCATACACACCACAGCTCACCCACCCAGCAGCCGTCTCTTTTCCAATATACCTTAAGCGCCACGATCTCCGCCCTCTTATTTGCATTTTAACCTCCAGTTATTGTTTTTTTACTTACTCTCTGCGCCTCACCTTGAATTTATGGTGTGGGAATCCTGATGGTGTAGCACTAGAGAGGGATCACCCTTCAGTATCTATATGCAAGTCACCTTTGCTGAAGTGCCCTTGAGTATGCGAATGCCCCCTGCTTCCAAATTATGGTGAAATTCTCATTTGTTCAAAAAAAGCCAAAAGTTTTGGTTCTTTTTCTTCCACTAAATGTGGTTGAATCCACAAGACTGCTGAACTTATTTCCCAAGTAAAACTTCATTAAAATAAAGGCACTTTTTCATCCAGTTCACTTGTAACAAAATAAGTCCCTGTGGTCATGGGTGTCCTACATTTAAACAACTAGCAGCCCAGCAGGGTGCCAAAAGAGGAAAAGACACACTTAGAAGTCAGATATCTTATTATTTAATTTCTTTAAGCCCATCCTAAGTGCAATCTAATGTCACTCTGACCTGTACTGTATGTACACTCTGTGATGTTTAGTTTGCCTGTAAGGTCAGCCTGACAGACACATATGCAGGAATATTGATGGACTGCACATGTTGGACTTTGCACCAAATGATAGTTTTCAGTCATGTGACCAGTGTAGAGGGCTGGAGAGCAAAATAGTGTCAGCTAGTGTTACTACTGTGTGGATCTAAGTTTTTCCCCCTATACCAACAAAGGTTCACATTGCTTAGACAAATTCAGAAAAACTAAGATTCCAGTGTGAACTGTTAGTGGTAGACTCGTTGGATTCTTCAACAGCTTATGTTACATTTATTTCTTCAAGTCCACAGTCTTCAAAATGTTACTTTGGGTATGTTAACATATGGTAATATTGTCGTCGCTTTGCAATCCTGTAAGTTGTTGAAAAAATAAGTTGTAAAGCAATGCAGAGTTCTGAGGAAGGTCTGAGCTGCATTTATTAGCATCACAACAAACACACGCTTTGGCTTGGGTCACGTCTTTTGGTGCGTTCCAGTTGTAGTCAGAAGTAGGAATTTCCAAGTTCCGAGTAGGGAACTGCAACTGGAACGTTCCCCGAAGTCGGAATTTCCTACTGGGAACTTGGTGAAACCTCGCTACCTCCGAGTTGACAATCGATATATAGTCGTATACATAGTATTGTTAGACTTATATTTACAAAAATGCTGCCATAGTGATGATCACAATCTTCTTGTGATATTTGTGAACAACAACGCAGGGCGTGCTAACAGCAGCTAACAATAGCCTGGTAGATTGGCATGTTTTTTTCCGACTTCAACTGGAACGCCGATAAGTCGGAGATGATGTCACTCCCAGTTCCGAGGTTACTGGAACGCAGCATTATGACAGCCGCCGCGCGTGCTCATGGGTAGTAGAGTCTTTATTTCTTCGGAAATAGATTCTCCTCATAGCACCTTTAAGTATTTATTCTCAGATGATGTTAGCCACAGGCTGCTACTGCTATACCATGATCCCTTTCACTGTGTGCTAGAAAGTGTACTTACCCTACAGAAACTGACATAAACAATCATGATGAGATTATCAGTATTCATTTAGGTCCTGGATCAATTAAAAAATGCTGACACTGGTCCAAATCCAATACTTTTACAACACAGTATCAGGACATCCCTTTCAATTAGTCATTAGCTTATTAGCTTATTAATGTTACTTATTCACAGTTTTAGGATCACTGTGTTCTGAAACTTTGATCAGTACTAAGGTGAATGATTTCATTCAAGCAAATAATCAAGATTACACAATAATGCATCAAGTCTGCTGGTATCAGTGTTGGGCACTAAATAGTTACTGGTAATAAATTAGTGTAATAGCAAAGGGTGAAACAGTACACTAAAACGTTTTTTTTCTTAGTCGCTGTTTGGTATGTTTTCAATAAATTTTGTAGTATATAAATACATAGGTATGTACATTTTGTAGCACAGGACACAATTAGCTTGGATGTATTACAATTTAGGATTTGTCTAAAAATATGACTTTTCAGAGGGAAAATAAAGCAACTAAATCTCTTAGTCCCTTGTGTTTATGCTATGAGCAGATGGCACTTTTTGTATCTCTTATCTTTGGTAAAGACACAAAATTTTGAGCCAAAGTTAATAGGAGCAGTTTTTGTCTGAGAAAAGAATAACTTTGAACTGACTCCGTCATGGCTAAATTCAAGATTACAAGTAGAAGTGCTTAGAGAGTACCAAAATCTGCCAAGGAATTTCTGACAACCTCAGTTGAGTCCAAAAAGCACCACTTCTCTCTGTGCCATAACCTTCAGCTGGTTTGAAATGCTGCAGCACATGCACTTACAGAGATTGACTTGCAGAGATCACATTGCTGTTGTCTTAGCTTCTCCAGTTTGATGTCTATGTGGCTCTGCGATCTGTTGGAAACCAGTTCAGGGTGCACCGTGCCTATCACCCAATGTCTGCTGGGATAGGCTCCTGTCCCATGTGACCCTGAGAGGAATAAGCGGACTAGATAATGGATGGATGGACAATAAAAATAAAAAAATGTGGAGCTTATATGTTGTGCACCAGAATGCAATCATGATGATTTTTTTTTGTTTTCCAACTTGATTTGTTTATAAACTCTTACTTTATAATGACTCATTGGATTTTATTTTACTTGTCAGTTATCAGTAAACATATGGCCAGAAGGATTCTTTACCTCTGTGTGTGTAGGAGTTTGTGTGTGTTTCCTTCTACCTGATTTTGTAGGTTACCCAACCTTCAGCATAGTTGGAGACATGAGGTCTCACTCTGCTAAATATAGCAGCTGTCATTTCCTGCCATTCATTTTTGCTCCATGTGGAGTAAGAGAGAATAAGAAAAAAAAAATCCAGACTCAACTATTTCCCAAGCGGAATAATCCATCACAGTCCGTATGAAGTCATAATTTTATTTCATCTCTGTGTCATTGTTATTCTGTTGTGACGGAGACGAGCGTTTTCATGTTGCTGCACACATTACATTACACTCTGCTTACTGTCAATCACCTGACGCCCACAGAAAGTGGTTGAAGTCACCGCCCTCGCACAGTTATGTCTTTTCATTTAGTTAACTTTTTTAGCAGGTAATTTGAGGACTGATCTGCCACTTAAGGGTTTGCATATTAAAAATGACAAATAAGGAGCCACAGGGAATTTTGATATGTCACATTTCTTTAAGAGTAAACTGGGTGTAAATGTTACATTATGTTACATAACACCTGCATGATAAGCTGTTGTAAAGGTATATAAAAAAGGGTAGGAGTAAACCATAATTCTCATATATCCTTCTTTCTCCTCTGTCTTGTTTTTAGATGTAGATGAAGGTAGAGCAACAACATCATCTTGCAGGGATGAGTGCTAACCCTTGTTATGGCACCTTACCATGACTCTCCTTCTCCTGTCCTCTCTATGACCTCCCACCTCAGACTTTTTTCTAAAGTTTACTTGGCTGTTCTTTTTCATGGAACTGGGAATAACTGTTTTTTGTTTGTGGGGGCAGTAAGGCCCTGTGTTCATAATGGCATTGGCATCACCTGGAGGTTGTGTGTACAGAGCCTGACTGTGCCTTTTGGATTGCAGAGGCAGCTGAGTGCCACAAACCTCACAGAGCAGAAACAGAAGGACCTGCCAGATTTATTGTCTAATATCCTGCATGTCCATCTTGCTAACCTCGATTGTGCAACAATTTCACGGCTAAATCAGGGAGGACAAGTGGGAGGTGCAGACGTGACAACAGTAGGAAGTGGCTGCATCTTGTATGAAGACGTCTTCGTGGGTGGGACAATATATGCAGTTTTATCAGAAATGGGCTCAATTTCTTCAGGACAGAGCAGTGTCACTAACTCTCTTACGGGAATCATTTGTTCTTCTTCTGACCTGGGATCACTGCTGGAAACCTTGTAATGTGGAAATGCTCTGGAATGATGCCAGTAGTAAGGTAGCCCAGAGTCATGGCTACTTAGAGCTACCTGGCAAAAAATGCTTTCCTCTAAAGTTTACCAGGAGAACTTGGTGGCTATTGTATTTGACTAGGTTCATGTCACATATCAGTAGTAAATGATACATCTGTGTGGTATAATTTAATTTAGGATGATAGTGTAAGGACTGACATGTAGTTTAAGCTACCAGCTAACAACATGGTCTAGCTGCTACTTTATACTGTGGCTTGATATGGATTGGTCTGTGAAGACTGTGACAAGCAGCCCCTGAAAACATTTCAAACGGCTCTTTCCCAGATGGACTGGAGAAATATTTTTATAGAGCCGTCCATCTGGCATGTCAGGTCAGAGTGCCACATGAAGATTTAAGTAGAAACAAGGTGTAAATGGGCTACAGTTTTAAGATGTGAACCAGGAATGGGCAATTGGTGGCCTGAGGGCCGTATGCAGCCCCACCTCTTGTTTAAAGGGTTTTTGAAGTTGGTTCATATGAGGGCCTTGACAATCGTCAGTTAAGTTGCTGGAGGGCTCCTAGCAGCATGAAGAAGAAGAAGAAGAAGAAGATGAAGAAGCTGAAATAACAGGTAAGGTTCACTACTCTTGATGTGAGCTGTTTTGAGTAGTGGTGTGAGTTTTACAAATAAGCCACAACTACTTTGTTTGAGTATATGACATGATTGATTCTGCCAATCTGCTGTTTCACTGTATGGACTCAGGAAGACAAAAGGATGTCCAAGGAAGCTACAAATGAACCAAATATGAATGAGTTAGACTCAAGTGACAATGATGATCCTTTTACTGTGGATGCATGGGTATTCCCCTACAAGCCAGAAAATACAAGGCAAGATTTTTTTCAGAAAAAAGTCAAGCATGCTGAGAGAAAGAGGGGGCAAACTTCTGTGGCAACTGGGGAGCAGGAGAGATAGGCAGTTATCGGGTGGTGTACGTAAGAAAACTTCACTCAAAAATATACATACTACATGAAGTTAAAGACACAAAAGCTCTTTAAAAACATTCTAGATTGTTTTTTTTTAGAAAATAAAGGTCTCCATGTAAAGGCATGGGTGTGTGTTAATGCCCATGGCATGGGTAACTTCCCCATGTGTGAAAACAGCATTAATGCTGAAAAGTATTCAGACTTTGGAGCAGCATATGCTACCACTTCCCTGCTATTTCAGCCCACAATACCAAGCCACATTCTGCATGTGCCACAAGAGCATGGCATCATAGGAAAAGAGTGTTGGTAGGCCTCCCTGCAGTTCAGACCTGTCTCCCATTGAAAATGTGTGGTGCATTATGAGGCACAAAATACAACAAGACATACCCTGGACTATTGAGCAACTGAACTCATACTTAAAGCTCCAACAACTAGTGTCCTCAGTTTCCCAAATGCTACAATGGTAAACATGCCACTTTTCGAGCTTTTTTGGAATGTATTGCAGCCATCAAATGCAAATGAGTGATTCATATTCGTAAAAACACAACACAGTTCAGCCATTTGAACTTTAAAATCTTGTTGCTGTGTATTCTACTGAATATAGGTTGAAAAGGAAAAGCAAATCATTGTATTTTGTTTTATGCAATGTTCCAACTTCACTGGAATCGGGTTTTGTAAGATGCTTCCATAGCTGCCTTTGTCTAGCCCTTCCAAATACTCATTTGAGGGGGAAGTTTTACAGCAAAATACGTAAATAAAACATGTAGGAATCAGCTCCTGCACATAAGAGCAGGTGCACACAGATCTGATACATGACAGCATGTGTACATGTGTACAGCAGCAGGTTCTGAGGGTCAGGGATTAATAAGAAGGGGCTGGCATGGCAGAGTCAGGAGAGGAGTGTAATTGTGGCTGTAGTGAGACTGTTCCCTGACATGTAGTCACACCTGGGTGGCTGGCAGCACAGTGAGGAGGAGGTAGAGGATCCCCCACAGTCCCTGTTATTGGTATGCTGAAATACTGCAGCGTTACAGTGAGCGGAGAGAACAAGGAGGCTGTGGAGCGCAAAGAAAAGGAGCATGTTCCTTTCCACGATAAAGTAACAGGAAGAGAGCGGAGGAGAGAGTGGGGGGGGAGATGGAGAGGGCTTTACAGGCCCAACAAGACATGTGTCACAGCTTGAGGAACAGTGACACGAATCTCCTCAATCTCCTGCACAGCAGAGTTTTTTTTCAGACTCTGTTCAGGATTTGACTGTCAATACTAAGCTGCATGTGCTGTTTATTCTACAATGCACAAATATGCACACTGCATACATCTGCAAGCAAAGGACTTTCTTACAGCGTCAGACGCCGGGAAAACAAACCCTGCAACGCCGTCATACAGGTGTTAAAAAAGTTTTGTGTGCTTAAGGTGAAACTTTTTGTTTTGCATTGCAGAAAGAGGAATTTATATGCGCAACGTTTCTATGGTAATTCAAAGAGGAAAGATGGGACAGCTATGATGCTCCTGGATGAGAGTTGAGTGCAAAGCAATATTCAGATTTTTTTTAAAAGGAAGGCCTTAAAGAATGGAAATATTAACCACTGGCTCTTGGCTCATATTTGCGCAGCGGCCTAAATATGACACCCTATCATAAGACAGGAGGGTTATGTTGTGCATTTACAGTCGTGGTAGGGATTTTATGCTTTTAGCACACAGATGGCAGATCTGCTGACTGGGGTTAAATGGCAGTAAATAAAGCTCCATTTTTTTATTGAGCTTTTCTGGGCTTTTATAATGTTTCTCTTGGATGAAATTCAATAAAGTATTTTAACAAACTGAAGAGAAATGGATCCTGGAAGCTCTGTATATCATATAAAGCATTTGTGAGTGTTTGCATCTCTTGATGATTTTTATCTGTACTCAAACACATATGTAGCTGTGCATGATAATTCTTTGTGCTTGATATTGACTTACAAAGAACAGTTATCAAGAAGGATGAACTTTGATAAAGAAACGGCTACATTATTGTTAACCTTTGTTTCACTGATGAATTAACCTTTTTATAGGAAGCATAATCAAATCTAGGTAATGTAAGAAGTGATTGATTTTCTACAAAACTATGTTGTGTCAGTTTTTGGGTGCAGCTTAATACTGTTGATTATGTCTGTTGGTCTCTATGACATGACATGGAAAGTGGTGCTGTCTTGGCACAAAGAAAGAGAAAGACTGAAAACAGTCGGCAGTGTTTCACAGATTTGTTAGAGTAGTCATTTGGTAGTGATGTTTTGTGAAAGTAATCAATACTAATCAAGTATTTGCAAAATTATCAATAATTGAATATCTGTACCATAGATGGCACTCCCCTTAAAATAAAACATCCACTTGGCGTCAACCTTTTCTGTTATGGTGCATTTTATATTAACTCTTACATCAGACTGTCCAAATGGCACATTAAAGACATAACTTGGAACATCTCTTTAGTTGGAATTTAAACTTGGGGATCAGATGAGCTTCAGGGACCTTGAAACTGGAGCATGTTTATGTGGGCTGTGATGTCATTCACAGTTCCACATTCAAGTTCAAAGGTAAATGTAACACATTATTATGAACACCATATTAGTGTTAACCGGCTATTACATGTTTGTCATGTCATCACGGAGGATCTCATTACGGCCAGAATGGTGGGTAGGTCCCAGCAAGTTCCATTCGTGGACCAGTCAACACTCTATGGAACCACAGGCAAAAGAGTTTCCCTCTGCATTACACTACAGATAAATTGACAGTCTTGGTCACCAACTATCTGTTAACCAGTTAAATTTGTATCTTTTGAAAGAAACACTGTTATGATGCGCTCACCGCAAGCGACCCAGCTACCAAAATCGCGTTGCCCACTGACATAGCGTCGCACGCCCATAAATACCTCAATTTGGTCACTGTTGCCGTCGGCCGTCGCTCGGTGACGTCACGTCCGCTCGAGTTTCACCGCGATCATATCATATATCATATAACAGGATGTTTAAGCGGACATTATTCCAGCTGTATCCTTTTCATTCACTTATCAACCACAAAACACTGCAGTTGATGCCCTGCAGCAGCATTATCTGTGAGTTTCCTGTGGTCCGTCTAGGCGGAACTAATGTCCTCACTGACTAATGTTTCCCACATGGACATGGATTGTTACTCTGTAGTCCGGATGAATAACTGTCTGTCTAGGGTACCGTCACACGTGCACACACCTGCTCATTGATCAACTTTTTTTTTACTTTCACATCGCACGACAAGCTATGTGGTAGTGTGAAAAGCGGCTGTCGCATCGCAGGAGGGTTAGCCCCGCCTCATCGCAGCTGTACATTGTCTTTGAATGGAAAGTGATCACCGAGGTAGCGTCTGGTGTGAACGCACCTTTAATTCTAATTGGATGTACAAAGCCATGGATAGCCAAGCCTGAATTGTTCTTCTACAGAGCCACACCAGGGAGGAGCAAAAAGCGAATTAATGCAATCATATGCTTTACTGTAAGACAGGAGCACTAGACAAAAATCTTCTAATCCTGGATACTTAAAGTGCTTTATAGAAGACAAAGACAAGCAGCAATAAAAAAGAAAAACAATACAAATATCCTACCAGAAACAATGCATGACAATTTAAAAGTCGATCAAAACATGTTCTCTGTCTTACTCTCTCTCCCTCTTTTTCTCCCTTTACAGGCACACACAGCCAAACACACTAACACACTGTTTGATGATGAAGAATTTCTTGTTTCTCACTCCCAAAACAGCAGTAATGATCATTCAAACACAGGAAATTACACAAAGCATCCATGAATCAGTAGATATTTGTCTTATTGTGGTTAAAGAAAAACTCTAAATTGATGTCAAGTGAAATCAAAACCAGACTTGTTTCTATTTTGATCCTGAACAGAGTCGACTGGACTCCATTACGACTAATAAGACTAAAATAAATGCAAACTCTGAAATGCTGGAGATGTAAGGATGGAGAGTTACATCAACTCACGTTAAGGAGTTTCTCTAAATGCAAGCCCTCTGGTCTGAAAATCCATGATAATTTAATGTATGCTATTCAACATGGTGTACCTCACTGTCCAGGTCTGTTTACTTTGGGGAACCCAATGGACCCAACCCCACCTGAGGAAGGGTGGGTGCAGAAAGTATTGATACTTACGCGAAGGCTAATTATTTCAGATTGCAAAGCCCCCTTTTGCTCCCTTTTTCATTCTCTAGATCAGTCATTAGGTAAACCTGCTGCACTGAGGGGCCCATCATTTAGATTAATAAATAGAGTAGATGATTGAATACCTATGGCTAGGGTACATGTGAGGGAGAGGCTTTGTGAAAATCCCCCCTAACATGTTCTAAATTGTCTTTAACTCTCTGTTAAAGAAATTTAAAAAGTTCAGTTTCTACAGCTTCTACATTGTTTATAGAATGAAGTAGAACAATATACTCACCCAGATGGCTTTCCTGATCCAAACAGTGCTTCGGGAGATATTTAGATCCAAAATCGAGCGGCGGACATCCGTATAATGGTAGCACACAGGGGCATGTATAGCGCCGCTCCTAAAACTGCATTAATCGTCCAAAAACTCATTAGTTTCACCAATATTTCATCATGATCCGCTCGCGCTACTCCTCCATTACAGTCTGTGTCACTCCAGACATGTTGTGTGACTGTACTGACCTCTGAACTGAAGAAGAACGCTTGCCTCCGCACATGCGCAGTACGGCTCATTTTTTCAGCGGAAGACAGCCGGCTACACAACAACTTTCTTCTTCCAGTTTTGTGCAAAATGGACGAATATCTATCGGATGAAGATGTTGTGGAGGAGAACTTTGAATATAATGAGTGTCCTTACAGTTTCGAGCCAGAGTTTACAGATGAGGAGCTCATCGAAAGGAGGACGCGGAGGCAGCGCTCCAGAGAGTACTGCGCATGTGCGGAGGCATACATTCTTCTTCTTCAGTTCAGAGGTCTGCACAGTTACAAAAACATGTCTGGAGTGACACAGACTGTAATGGAGGAGTAGCCCGAGCGGACCATGATGGAATATTGGGGAAACTAATGAGTTTTTGGACGATTAATGCAGTTTTAGGAGCGGCTCTATACATGCCCCATGTGCTACCATTATACGGATGTCCGCCGCTCGATTTTGGATCTAAATATCTCCCGAAGCACTGTTTGGATCAGGAAAGCCTTCTGGGTGAGTATATTGTTCTACTTCATCCTATAAACAATGTGAAAGCTGTAGAAACCGAACTTTTCCTTTAACAGGACATCTGCATTCCTGGTGTAAAGAGTCATCTGCAGCCCTCACATGTACTCATTTCTAGGGATGTATGCTTTAGCCTTACATGGATACACGCCCAACGGTTCAGTATTATTATTTATATTATCTTTATTTAAATACTAATCATAAAAAGAAACCCTTATGGTTTAGACCATTTGGAGTTGATGTCACTTCACAGCAGATTCGCACTCACTGGGGGCAATAACACAAAGTGAATACATGGCATAATTATGACGTGTGCTGCTGACCTCTTGGCCAGGTCACCCTTGTAAATGAGATCCTGATCTCAATGGGTTTTATCTGGTTAAATAAAGGTTAAATAAATAAATAAAAGCATAGAGATGCAGTTAAGTTTACAGGCATAAGGGAAATGGATCATCAATGTACAAGTGGATGTGTATAAGTGTGAAAATAATCTTTACACCACCTTCTCTGTCAAGACTACTTAAAGCATTACAACGTCACTCTACAGCCTTATAACTGTGCCAACAGTAGCAAATGCAGAGCTACAGATATTTATGTTGTAACATTCATAAAATGATTACTTGAATAATTAAGAAAGAATCAGTGCTGATATTACTGTAAAAATACACGTTACCTCTCCATATGTAGATGGTTGATATATTTATAATTGTTCATGCCTTATAAAGCCATTGGCTAACTGTTAAGATAAGCAGATTGTGTTAACTTGTGACTCTTGGTCAAGCAACAAATGTTAAACATGGGCCGTTTTCGAATTCGCCAAATGTAGTATGCAGTATACAGTATGCGAACAAAAGCGAAGTTGCAGTATGCAAAAAATACCTGGATGACATACTGATTCGGGAAAAAATTCACAGTATGCATCGGACCAGTCTGCTTCACCTACTGTTACCCACAATGCAAAGCGGCTGAAGCGAAGCTTCAACAACTGGAGCAGCACACGAAAATAACTACATGAGCCACTATTTGTTATCTTTACCTTTTCAACATGTAATAGTGTGTAATAAGTTGTAAAAAGGTCAGTTGTTGTTTTTTCCGTTAACGGTTTGTAACGGCCGGACAGTGGTGTTACGTCCATCCTATACCTGCGGCATTATTAGCGTAAACCACTGATAAGCCTGACATTTTACCGTTACGTTATGTATTTCTCCTCTGTATTTCCACCACCCTAAATGTTCCTGCTTCTTCTCATTCTTAATACTGTATTGTGCGTGTGACGTTCATTCTTGAACTGTTTTTTTTTCTTTTAAGTGTCCCTAATACGCCGTCGTACGCCATCACATAAAAATATCTAAAATAATTCCTCTCCAAAATATTCTCCACCATTGACTGTTTCATATAAAATGCTGCTTCTGGCAATATCTTTGCAGATTAAGAACTGAAATGTCAACATGTACTCATGGTTTGTTTGTTTTGTACAATTAAAATTAAGTTTGGGAAATAAATAAGCTCTAGCCTACTTCCGCTTTGCTCAAACTGGAAACCAGCGTAGCATACTACAAAATAAACCTAACAAAACAGTCATACTACATGCAACATTCAAGTGTAGTAGGCAGTATGCAGTGGCTACTACATACTACTTTCATATGCAGCATGTAGTAGGTGAATTTGAAAACAGCCATGGACAGTTTTATAACAATGTCTTTTGCTTAGGTTTTAATTAAAACTGAATTTAATTTGTATGTTTCGCAATATAATTCAAAGAAAAAACAACAACATTTATTTCAATTTTATGCATATTTTCAACAACAGACACATTTTATTGAAAGTCAGCAGATAGCACACATACTCAATAAACAATCTCAGTAGGTATTATTACAAACAAAATCTGATAAATTGCTGATTTTTCAATGACCTGGTCAGGTCAGCCAAGTACAACAAAATGCTTCAATGTGTGAGCACCTTGAGATTTTCAGTGTTATCATGGTTGGGGTTCACTCACTCCAAACTAAATGAAGATATCCATCCATCCTTTGTCAGTTTGGTTGATCGTTGATCCACAGAGCCAACAAAGATGAAGGCTGAAAAACTCTTTCCACATGGCTGAGGTTTTGTCTGTCAGTGTAACAACTTGACTTCTGAAAAAGTGCTGAAATTACAAGAGGCAGCAGGTCCAGATCACCATGATGTGCACTATGCCTGACAAACTTCATGCCACCAAATATGTCACCACTGTGCACAAACATGAAACATACCTGGAGTGTCATTCAAGCAAAGCCTTAAATGTCTTGTGCTGGTGTCCAATCTGAAATCCCCTTGGGTCTTTCCCGCCTCTCTCCCAATGTCAGCTAGGATATGCTCCAGCCCTCTACAAGCCTAAACAGGATAAGTGGTATAGATTCTAAAAGGATGGATGGATAGTGCATCTTGACAGTAAATCTCGTGCAGGCTTGTGCTCTGTCTGTTTCATAACCAGTGGAAAGCCCATGCAGAAGGTTTAATAAAAAAAAAGAACAGAGATAGAAATGGTCACTGATATATGAACAGAGAAGAATTTATTTCTTTGCAGTTTTCCAGACTGCTCACTTCATTTCACTAATGTAAAATCAACAGGGTCAACATGGGTGATGAATTATGATACTGCATCAAAAAGGCACATAAATAACGAACATGCTGCATTCATTTATTTATATTTTTTGCACTGCTCAATGCTTGCTGTGATTAATAGATGAAAACAAGAAGCTTTCATTTAAAATGTATCAAGAACAAGCTCAATATATATGATAAATAATCCAACTTTAAGACATATAATGATGAAAAACAACAGAATTCAACGCTTTCGGTTAGTGAAACGGGTTGATTTTTCGAGGACAATGCCACTCTTTATTTCCATTGATTCCAACACATGTTGCACTTTACTTAAGCTAACAACCTGTATATGTTCTGCTGCATTGGTTGCAACAAGGCTGCTTTTTCAGGCTTGAGTGAATTACAAATAGATCTTCTCTCTTCTGACCGGCCTCAAACAGACTGTCAGGAGCTCACACCGAGTGACTGCAGGCCCAAATCTGGAGCGAGAAGTGAAGGTTTTCGGAGTGACGGCAGAGAGCGAGCTCTTTGACAGCGGATCAAAGATGAGCGAGGGGGGGGGTCAAAGTGTGCAGCTGGTGAAGGGCGATGAGATGGGGATCACATGCCAGTCATGGGCATACAGCGGGCGTACAGTGGCTTTCACACTCTATACGACAGACATCCTTTGGCCAGAAATTAAATGCTTTTCAATTAAATACACTCTAAAAATGTCCGTGTAGAGTGGCTCATGCTGCCTTAACTGCTCTGCAAAGGTTTTAATTTCACACTCTGTGAAGGAGAGGAACATTGAGCGCTTTCATCATTGTAGCTTCAGTCCAGATCCTATTGCACGCCAACAAATTAGCCCTCGGAGATGAGATGAGGGATCTTTCATATTACCACTAATAGTGACAAATGAGACTGGGTGATAGCTTCGGCACATCTATAAATGTGTGGCTCTTTCTCCTCTTTTTTTTTTGGAAACTATCTTTGGAGTTTTCAAGTTATGCTATGCTAACGGAAATTAGGCACTTTTACCTCCATTTTCCCTTTGTGAAAGCATTAGCCATGTGATTTCGTATCCAAAACTCCTAGAAAAAAAACCCTCTTCTTCTTCTTGGTCACTAATTGCTCTTGGTTCTGAGCCGCTACCTCCTCCCTCTTGTCAAGAACGTTAGCCGGATATTTGGAGTGAAATGTTGTCGCAGTCAACATAGGGGGAGCTAAATATAAAATGGCTGGTGTTATGCTAATGGCTGCCACTGAATAATTCAAGCATGGATGATAATAAAAAAACGGGGAAAGAGGGGGACCTGTCGAGCCACACCACCGCATGTGTCATGGCAGGGCACTAATTTGCTGTCAAGCCGCATACTCCACTTGTCCCCGCCTTTCCTTACAGTTCAGCCGAGAAGATTAGTAAATATTTTGTGTGTCTCCCTCTTTCTCTGCTGATGGTAAATAGTCTGGAGCAGACAGCAGAAAAGGGGGTAGAAGGGAGCCGAAGGTTTTGGCGGGCTCTGGCAGGCGAGGGAATTTGGCTCAGGCAGAGAGCTAGTCGCTTTAGCTCGATGCTCTCTGTCATGTGCTCTCAAGAGAGGAGAGGAGTGTAGAGGCAGAGTCGGAGGCAGGACGGAGAGGGGAGGGGGGTGAAAGCAAGCAACCTCCTCCCTACACGCTGCAGGCCATCGGGGCCAACATGCAGGGGGTGAAGGCCGTGTCAGAAGGCAAAAGAGAGGGGAGAAAATAGACAGGAGCTGGTGGCCAAATTGGGGTAGGGTTCTTTAAGTCTTGGACTTGCTTGTGCACCCCTCCTGTCACCCAAGCTCTCCCTGCCTCGCTTGGCTCTGAGGGTTTCTCTTTTAAAAAAGTGGAAGCCTTCCAAGCCCTCATTCTGCCTGGCCCTGCTGCAGAAACAATCTTAGTGATAGTGATTAGCCTGCAATATATTTTAGCAGGTACACATGCACATGCACTTCATTCTCTGTTTATGGAGCTCCCGTGGTGAGACTTGAACTATATGGTGTGGTGTGTTAATAAAGTAAGCTGCTTCCATGTCAACTGTTTTTTTAAATGTATTTTTGGGCATTGTGTGCCTATATTAATAGGTGAGAGACAGTGGATAGGCTTGTGAAATGGAGAGAGAGAGTAGGGGAAGACACTCTGCAAACTGGCCACAGGCTGGATTTGAACCCAGGCCAGCAGAAGAATGTATATTGAACGCACCGGGTTACTCATCATCCAATGCTACTTAACATTGTTTAGATGGCAAAGTTTGTGTTGTCCTTGGCTGAAAAAAAAAAAATCAATGATTTAAAGCAGTGAGCCTGGGGGGCATATATGGCCCCCATAGCTTCCCATCCCACCCCCAGGATATGGGGGGTGAAACGTGTTGTGCTGTTTCAAGGGTATTTTTTCTTTATATCCCATGTGTTGCTAAAACATGCAAAACATTAGTTTGAAGCAGTTTTATTCGGAATGGAATCATGTTTAATCTGTTGTTCAGAAATCTACTTGTCAGATCTGGCAACGGCAGTCTGATTGTGTGCTTGGTCGGTAATTGGAAAGTTGCAGGTTTGAGCCGAGCTGTCACATTGCAATGTGTCCTTGGGCAAGACACTTAGGTCCAAGTTAGTCCCACTGCCTCAAAAGTGGTGTGTAAATGGATGTTTAAGGGCATGAATATATTAGCTGATACTGATGGACAATGTACATAGACTGAGAGAATGTGAGAGAGATGGGTGTGAACAGGTGATGTGACCTGTGGTGTCAAGCTTCTTTGAGATGTCTATGACTGGAAAAGTGCAATAGAAGCTCAATCTTATTTACAACTTAGACATCACAACTGTCCACAAAGTTCCTGGCAGCATAGGTGATAAAGACTGGTCTTGTTTTTTAGGTAAAGGCCTAGAAATACATACAGTTTGGATAAGATGAAAACATTACACTACTTTTTGTCTTATCTTTCCATCAGTCATATGTACAATTTATTCATTTTAGGGGCAGGTGTGGTGGAGAGGGGCTGGAGCCTATCCCAGCTGACTGCAGGGTCACTGAGTCAGATAACAACTTGTGCTCACACTCATACCAACTTGGTGTAAAGCTATTCTCTCAGAACACTCCAAACCAAATGTTGACGTGTTTATTAGTATCATTAGCTAAGTATTAGCTTTACTGCTGTCATTTTTTGCTGTTTCTGCTGTTGTCTTATGTCCATTCTGTTTTCCTCTCATGTGTCCCCATTTGTGAAGTCCATCTCTTATGTCCTTTTCATGGCTCTTTAATGGCAAGTCCAAAATAAGTCTGCAAAACAGATTAAAAGTTAACGGTGCATTCCTGCCATCTCTCTCTTTCCTGTGCAGCCATGATTGTTTACATCTAAATGTCCAGCACAAATAGTATCACCTGTCTGTCCTGCCTAAAAAGCACAATTTGTGTCTGATTTTTGTGTCTCTGTTGTCAGCACAAGATTTCTTTTTCACTGTTTGCAAACAAAACTTTAAAATTTCAGTGGTTAATCACAGCATTTTTTTTTACCTGAAAATCCTATGCAAAAATGAAAGGAGTAAACAGAGTCAATTCAACTGATTATTTTTCAGAATAGACATCATGTAGTGCTGTGCAATATAAAACATTACTTTAAAGCATGCAGTGTGACAAATGAGAACAATATTTCACAACACAAGTTGGGTATAAAAGAGCAGCCCAGCTTAAAGGAGATAAACAAAATACTTGACTGTAGTTCATATTATTTTTTCTATGAATTATATTTTCATTGCCATACAATCATGCATTTATTTATAGATATATTCAAAGCTTTATCAACCCGTATCCTCCAGTCACTTACTAAGGTTACAGTTATTTTACTCAGATTTATTTTTTGGATATGTATTTAAAGCTTTACAGACTCTTTGTCAGTTTTTTGCTAAAGATGTCACTTATATTCTGGCCTACACATATTATCTTTGTCTCCCCATGGCACCTTTTGTTTTATTTATTTTAATGGTATGTTCAACAATTGTCTGCAGTGTCTTCATTTTGTTTATTCAGATCAACTCCATCTATGCATTTGCTTGTTAAGAAGAATTTTGATGTCACATGACAGTGACACATGACAAAATCACGACACCCCCTATGTATTATAACATGTTAATCTGATGATATGACCTATCCCTCCTAAAATAAAGCTTTTAACCACAGGTTGCCTAAAATTTTGTATATGTTTACCAATAATAAACTTTTGAAGCAAAAACTTTCTTATTCAGATATTATACAGATATATATCCCTATTGACAGCACATTTTTGCAAATCAGACATTGGTAATTTCTTCATTGGTATGCGTGATAATAGACAGACTGTCTCTTTATAACCATTTAGTTGCTGCTCTTTCAACGCCCCTTTAAATGCCAAACTCCCTCTAAAAGCTAAACATGGCAGGGCCTTATATTGTTCTTTGCCCGGGGACTCCAAATGACTGCAATTGCCCCTGATCATGTATTAAAAAAAAGACTAAAGCAGGAGGAATCAGGCTTTATTTTCCTTGGCTTTTGGCTTCTTCTAATTAATTTCCTATGATGCTTATCTGAAATGCAAATGGTGTCATGTTTTTTTAGATTTATATCATTACCCTGCCATGAATGTGCAATAATATGAGTTTTAATTCAGGAATCAATGTTACTAAATAATGAACTACCATTCAACTTGCATTGCAGATTTCTGTTTTATCTCCCTGAAATGCCCCCAGGATGCAGCATAATATGAAAAAAATGACAAAGCTGTGCCAGAGGAAGATGTGAGGAACAATTTAAACTCATCAGTATGAAATATTCCACTTGTTTTATTTTTAGGGAAGTCTGGAGCAACTTTTTAATGAATATAACTGCAAAAGATGGTTCTGTGGACATGGAATTAAAATGCATTTATCACGGTTTTGCATGAAAGAAGGTGGACACTGTCCAATGTAAGCTATGTGAGGATGCCTTTGTAGGTTCTGTCTTAAAGTGTAAGGCAGCTTCTTAATGAAATAAATCTAAATGATAATACAATAAATCTGAAGTTGATTCATTGATACTTGAAAAATTGTCTAAAATGGAAATGCAATACAATCAGAAAATGCAACAAAAAATAGAAGTACAGGCAATAATTGGACACTGGCGTTGAAGACTGTCAGGATTTTTTCCCTTCACAGTTCTAAGAGCTCAGTGTAACTTTCAAGGTTCATACCAACACCTGAAATAATTTAGAATAAAAGATGACAACGAGGCAGCTGGATGCAATCAAGGCAATGTTTACTTGTTATAACAAGGAGGATAACATACATGTTACAACATGAAATGTTGAACTAAAGAAATACAATGTCTTCTCTCTTTTATAGAAGTGATAAGAATGTGTGTGTATGGAGTTACCTCGGCACAGGCTCCCCTCCGTCTCGGGACGAGCCGGGTTGTTGATAAGAAGGAGCCTCCACGAGGTCATGTAGTGTATAGTGTGTTTGTGTGTGTGTCAGAAGAATGCAAAAGCAAAACAATGATTACAAAGTGATTACAAAGAGATATTCAAGTACAAGGACAATTAAACAAGATTAGGACAGGGCTATAAAGAGACAAATACATGAAAAGATTATATACAATATGTACAAAGGTTGAATACATAAAATATGTACAAAGGTCAAATTATTCTTCACAAAGACCAAACTGAAGAGCGTTGTATAACTATATTTGTCATAAGCGTGACCATACAACATACAAAAGAGAGGTACCATCAAGAATAGGAATGTCAAGTTAACTTGTGTTTTACAGCACATTTAGAGTAATATTTCACTGTGAATGCATTTTGTTACTTAGTATTAAACACTATAATGTGCAACTGCACACCGATTAACATGCTGTGCATTAAAATGTATTAGTGACACATTGATACGTCGCTGCATATACCACAGAACTCAACCCTGACCCCAATCCACTTTGAATAATATGTATATGTTGAAATGTATTGAGCACACTGAAATTAAATATTGCACAGTATGAAATGTGTATATTTTTTATTTTAACTAAACCTACGGATGAAAACAAAAAATTGCAACGTTGAAATACAAATTACTAAGTTAATCAAGACATTAAAAATGCAAAAAAATCAATAAAAGTTTTATTGTAATTTTAATACTGTGACAGAGTTAAAACAAAAATTAGAAATGCGAAGAAAATTGCATAGGGCTTCATAAACTTCCACATCTCATTGAAAAGAGGCTAACTGAAACAGATTATAGCACATAAGGGTGTAATAGCACTTTGAACAGTGCTTAGCATACGTAATGTTACCCATTAAAGTAATGTCACCACTCTGTGTTTATGCATAAATATATGCATTTAATCCAAGACCTACTCAGCACTTCTTGGACTTTTGGTAAATGGTAAATGGACTTGAGCTTTTATAGCGCTTTTCTAGTCTTTTGACTACTCAAAGCTGCTTTACACTGCAGGTCACACCTACCAGTTCACACCCATTCACTCTCACATTCACTCACTGATGGTTCAGAGTTTCGATGTTAGTTATCCATCAGTATCTCTAACACATTCACGCCCTTTCATGCCCATTTACATGCCACTGACGCAGCAGTGGGAGCAACTTGGGGTTAAGTGTCTTGCTCAAGGACACATCGCCATGTGTCACCCGGAGCTGGGCTTGAACCTGCAACCTCCCGATCACTGACCAAGCGCACTATCCAACTGACTATCCACCGACTTTTAAGTGTTAAGTCAGACATTTATTTATATCATATGAGATATCTGAGGAACATTCACGTTCTTTCATTTTGTCGGACACCCCTTCCTCACATCGTATTAAAACACAGAGGAACATCCCTACAGAAAAGGCTATCTACACCCCCACAATCAGTACCTCCATTACCATCAATTAAAAGGCATTGCAAAGGTCAATATTTTAATAAAACCTGTAATACTTCCTGGATCTAGAATCTGAAATGATGTTGTATATACAGCTGTATGAAATTGCTTTTCATTTAATCTTACCACACATTAGCTTTTGTTAGTGTCAATGGGGAAATGACTTTTGGCCTCCCTTGCTCAATGCTTTACTTTGTTGTTCTCCTTTGTTTTTAAACATCATTTCTTAAATGTGCAGTAAAAAAGTAAAATATATATATAACAAAAACAAAAATACAATAAAAACATCTACAAGTTGATGGGAAGCTGTATAAAATACTCTACATCGATCAAAATTAAGATTTGAAAGGTCAATATTTTGTCCCAAATAAAAGGTCAAAATATAAGACAATGTAAAGAAACATTACACATTTAAACAAACACCAAGTAGTTTTTTCCACCCTAATATGATATTTCTAGAGCCTTTGTGATGGTACATCACCTTACAACAGGTTGAATGACACTGCTGTCATGGTCTGAGGAGGTCTGTACCACCTTCACTTGCACTATGTAACTTCCATGTGAATGGTGGGAACACTTCCACACTAAAAAACTAAAACATTCACTCCTTTACTGCATATTTGCTGCACTTCATCATATTGGGAAAGAAGAATATTTTTGAAATTTTAAAACAGATTCAATGAACAGAATTTAAAGTAAATTTGCACTTATTATCCTAATAGAAATAGGGACCTCTGGCTCACACTCATAATGGGTGGCAGTAATGCTCCTCTGATGTTGGATGCCACCCGCTGTTAAACAAGAATAAAAAGAAGAACAAAGCTAAATGTAGAGTTGTTATCATGGTGGAAGCAATGACAAAATCTACTAAAAAGAAAAGTTGGAAAAGCTGGAGGGTAACAAGTTAAATACCCAGAAAAGGATACATTTTGGCCCAGCATTCACTCGCTGGCATGAGCTGAAAAATGAGGAGGAATGTCCAACTGTTGGTGATAATGCCCTGTTATTGTTGGACCTGTAAGTACATGATGATTTATTTGAACAGAAACATGATCAGACTGTATCTTATCAGTCCATATGGTTTATTTGTCTCTTGGGACGTCCTGTCAGCTCGCTCATCGTCCCTCTGTATGTCAACAAATGCACGTTGGTGCACGACAGTGCAGTTACACTCAAGAGGCCCCTAGAAAGCTGAAAGACAGAATCTTACATAGTACAGCTTTGAATATAATTTCTTACATGACATGGTAAAATAGATTCTGAAATATGGATAAATAGAACAAATGTTTGAAATTTAAAGGTAAACTGGACCTTGATATAATTACGTTATAAACCCACATAATGATGTCATATTATACACTGAAATAGTGTTTTGCACATCCAGACATTAATTCAGACGTTAAGAATTAAATTAAGACACAAAGAAGTACACTAGCTCTTTGAAATGTGTATGATAACTTTAGAAGAAATATTGGAGAAAGAATAGAATGTTGCAGAAACCTAATAATGCTGCCATTCTGCAAACTAGAATACTAACTTTTAGGGAATTTTGTGACTTTTTTGCTGCTACTAACACCTTTAGTTGTGTTGCACATTTCATTTCATTATAAGGGGACTAATCTGGCTTTCTGGCTTTAACGTAATACAATATCAATTGGTATTATTAAAAAGCAGATATAATGGACCCAAATAATGTTCCCAAACTTGTTTTGAGGACTATGAAATGGCAAATTGAAAGAAAAATATCTGCATTTAAATGTGCTTTCACAGATTTCAATGTAAAAATGGAATTTGCAGATTTATGGGTAGTGATACAAATTTAAAGTGCAAATGCACAGTTAGTAGTAAAAATGCACAACAAAATGAATCCCTTATTAAAAATGGGATTATTCATTTTAGGTTCATCAGTGAAACATGTAATGCATGTTGATTCAAAATATGCAAATTTGAAGATTGAAGTAAACATTAAAATAGAATTATACACCTTAAAATGAACTTCTGCACATCGAGAGGTTATTGCACATGTATTTGTGGTTTGCACAATAAATGATAATACGACACAATATTTAGATAGGAAAATGCTTGAGGCAATAAATGCACATTTGAGGGTAATCTAATACACAAAGGGGGGACTATGTACTTTAAAATTTAACATTTCTAATAATGTTTTGCACATTGCAATGCAATATTGTACTTGAGTTTAGCAACTGGGTATTTGAAGTATTGCACAATGATACACACCAACTTTTAAATGCAGTACTTTAACAGGGATAAATGCACTTTGACATTTAGTCAAACATTCTGACACCAATTTTTTTAGGTTGAAATTTACATTGAATAATGAAATTACCATTGAACAAATATTTCAAATGAAAAAAAGAAGACAAAGCTCAGTTTTAGAATGTGTCTATTTCCCAATTGAATGAATTCAGCAGGATATAAAGCAGCTTCCTGTGCCTCTCAAAGGCCTGTATGCAATGATCTTTGTTTCTGCATTTTACTCTAGCCCCTCTTTTAGTTGACATTGCGGATGTATCAGTGGTCACATCCATAACCATTACTATGTTTATCACACATCATAAAAGTTGGATTATCAGTAATGAGGGGACAGAGCTTTTATTGCCTTTTTTCTTAAATGAACACACAAAAGGTGTTTATGAGCACTCATTAAAGATTTCTCCCACACATCTTTCATCTTCATGCCTCCATGCAGAACAACATCATTAATGTTAAAGTGAAAATAAGTGAAAGGGTGAAACGTTTGCATTTCATGCATCCGGAGCAGGAAGCTTGCTACAGCTGAGCGCGAGGCCGGTGCAAGGGGGCCGGGGCAATGCCTAGTGGAAATCTGGGAATTAAGATGTATTATGCCAGGAAGAGAAGGCTTTATTTATGGGAGCATCCGGAGTGAGCTGAAGGAAATATGCTGGCGTTACCTGGGGGACAGTGCTAAATAGTGTGCAAGACCATTCCCAGGACAGGGGATACTGCAGAGAAGGCTGGGGAGGAGCTGGATGTGGCTAATGAGTGGAGAGCTGGATGCTAATATATGGGGAGTTTGTGCAAAACCTTTAAAATAAATGTCAGGGGGTGTTTACTGTCAAAATAAGGATGCAGTTTTAAGATTTATCTTTGGGGTTACAGTACAGACATGACTGAGAAGACCTAGTCGTTAGATTGTTGTTTTACATTTACAAGTTCTTAAACCAACACTATGTAGTTTTTCAAACATAATATAATCCTTCGATATTCATTGTGATGGTCCACCACTTTACAATGAGTTGAATGACACCTCTGTCGTGGTCTGTATCCCTTTCACTGGCGCTATGTAACATCGAGGTGGATGGTGGGAACCCTGCCACACTAAAAACTACACATTTGGACTGCTTTACGGCATACGTCACTTCCCCCGATTCCCGATTCGTTTAAAACACGGAAGTCTCGGCGAAAGCCAAACGCGTAGCTGTAACCATGGCGGAGGCAACAAAAAACGTAAGGAAGAGAAAAGTTTTGTCGGAGGATACAAAACAAAGAAAGCGAGAGAAAAACAAGCTGAATGCTCGGACCAGAATAAACATTGGTTCGGCGTTCACTCGCTGGCGTGAAATAAAAGACGAGGAGGGATGTCCGACTACTATCAGGTATGTTAGCGACTAATTTATGATGAAGTTCCTCAAAAAAACTTGACAGGAAAAAAGTACAGCATAACAAATCCAGAACGTACCAGTATGTAGTTTGATTTAGACCTTTTTCAAGTGTGTGATATCGCCAGCTCGTCGTTGTCTTTACTTTTATTCACTTTATCGCTTCAATAGGACGGGGGCGGGGGCGACTTCACGGTAATAAAACCAAGTTGAACTTAGCGATTTTTAACATCATCATTTAGTCAAGAATAAATAAATAAATAGGTAGTTGAATTCTCATTGCAGTCAAGTGGGGATCTTCCGTTGTGCTGCTTTAAGAGGTAGTTCATATAATGAAAGGGTGGTTGTCTAAGTCAGGTTTGCATACTGTAGGTTTATCGTCACAGAAAACTCTAATCAGCACAGTGCCACACAAATTAGCAGCAGAGGTGGGCCAAGCTGAGCATTGATTCCTTTCTCAACTTTGAAATGTCTAGCTGGGCTGGAACAATACAAGGTTTGGGTAAAGGAATCAGGGAGTATGGGTAATGGAGTCAACATGGAGTTGTAGTTTCACTTCCTGATGTGACAGCTGATGTTTTGTTGGCCATGGTTAACATGTGTCATGCCATTTTGTCATGTTTGTAAAAACTGGCAATACATTTCTGCACAGGTAACCAAGAGCTATACATTATTTATCACGTTTAAAGTGAGAAAAAAATCAAAACAACATTGGGGTGATAGTTCACTAAACTAGATGCATCTTCAATATTTTACTTTGATGCTAGCGAGCTTCTCTGTTCTGATATCCCTTCACTCCAGACCATGCACTTAGTGTGGTGTTTAAACAGCCCATTGACCTTCCATTTTTGCCTTCACCTTAAACTCAGTAATTTACTCGGAGCTTTTGGCCCCATCTGCAGCCCCACATAATTTTCTTGCCAGTTATTTTCTCACAGGAGCAGAGCTGATCAAATTCAGTGAAGATACTGCTGTCACAAGGAAAATGAACTTTAGACAACCCAGCTTCAAAAATACTGAACCATCCCTTATATCAGGTGTTTAAATCCATATGGAAATCTACAAGACATCAGCCAACCACTTAACTCAGTGAACAAGCATGCTCTTTAACACTCGGTCTACCAGAATTCTGACACTACTAGAACTACCATGGCAGTCGTTTTGACTGCTCAGAGATTTTTTTGAAATAATTTGGATAATTAATAAAAATTTCAAATAATTATTTGATGAAAAGGGTTAAAAATGCACCAGGACACTAAATAAAAATTAAAATGAATGAGATTTTCATTATTTTAATGGACACCAACATGACTTCTGAACTTACACATGCAGACTTGGACTGAATTCCTTTTCAGGTCATTATTTTGAAGGCCACGTGTGGCACCTTTGCAGGCCACCAGTGGGTCCTGGACCACAGATTGTTAACCACTGGTCTATATATAGACTAAGAAGCTCTCAACAACACATAAAACTAATACAAGCTTACATTACAGTATGAGAATAAGGATTCTACTGTAGACTTCATACCTTGAAAATTTGCATATGAGATGTCAGCAAATGTATAATTTGATGTTTCCAGTCATCTTTTTTTTTTCTGAGTCACTCCCTGAGCTAGATGAACCTTCTTCCAAGCACCAAGAGACATTACTCTCTGAACCTGCTCTGGTTTTTCCTTGTCAAGGCTGTGAATCAAGAGTAAAGCCTCCTTATATGTAATTCGCCTTATCACTTTTGCCTTTCTTGTTAGCTAGATTTTAGCATCACTATAAATTTTTCAGAAGGAAAACCACCCAGTAGCTTCAAAGAGTATAAAAAACAAACAAACAATCAATAGAGCAGGAGAAAGAGCTGATAAATGTAACAAGTGAAAAACCGTACCCCTTGTAAATTGCATGCAGTCAAATTGACTGCCAATGGTAGTTCGAGGTAGTAATGCCCACAACTCTTTTGTGTTTTTGAATTTTAATGATGGAACAATTTCAGAAGAAAATATACCCACATTTAGGAAAAGTCAGGGTCCTATGGGTATGTAGATATTAAACAATCAAAGTTATGACGTTGCAAATTTTGAAAGCAGTCAAAATGACTGCCTTGGTAGTTGTAGTGTTAAGGTTTGCTTGGAGAAATAGCCATCAGAAAAAAAGTAAAATAGATAAATACATAAATAGGTAATATACATTGGCAAATGCTTTATACAGTTTCTAGCGCATACACAAGAATGTTTCTTCTTCCACTTTTTTTTTTTGCAAAGCAACAAAAAAGCACTGATAATACAGTATTGCTAAGCACTCAGATCATCAATAAACACTAGACCAAACTTCCTTCAAGGCATTTTAAGTATTGTTTGTCAAGTTTTAAATAAAAAGTGTGGAAAAACTGTCCAAATCGTGTGATGTTAACAGATTTTACAAAGATTTATATTCGAATAACCAGAATCAGTTCAATTTTCCTTGCGCCTTGACCAGCATTCCCAGAAATGTTATCAAAATCTGTCAAGAACTGTTTGAGTTATTTGTGTAAATGTGGAAAACTAACCCTGTCTTGCAATGTTGACAGATCTCCTACAAAATTTCTGATCGCCAGCAAATCTGAATCACTTTTTCCCATGTGCCATGACCAACATCCCCTAAAAAATGTCATCAAAATCTGAAGAGAACTTATTTCATTTATCTTGCTCACAGACAAACCTACAGACGAACCTGCAAACACCGTCTCCTTGGTGGAGGTAATTTACGATCTCCATACCTGGGCCCCAGTCCCTGGATTCACTACTTTGGGCATCCAGAGGAGAAAAGTTCAGGATACTCTGATTTAGACAGAGCGAGAACACACGTCTTACTCATCGAAAGGGTTGTTTTTTATTCATGTGCCTCATATCTAAGGCTCACTTTAATGACTTTATCTTGAGGTCCCTTGGAGAACCGGGCCCCAGGCAGTGCCTACCTTTGCTTAATTACAAAACTGCCTTTGTCTCTGATAATAGACTCCATGAGTTGTGTTGCATTACAAATACAAAGTGGAGTGATACATTGGTTGAGGTCTCACAGCTGAGAAGAATAGAAATCCCATCAATTTCTTGTTGTAAAAATGCAGTGAAGAGCTACGTCTACGGTCATCATGCAGCGGCAAGAGAAACGCCTTGTAAAAACCTTGTGTCCTCATTCATCGGTGTCTATGTGGGCGTGCAAATATTTTGAGCTGTAACATTTCAGTGTGAGAAAAGATGCAAAAGATAAATCCAGATGACGATGATGCTGGTGGAAATAGTTAGTGAGGCCCGTCAGACATGTGAGGGGGAGATTGCCCTTGAAAAGCAGCTTTGTCTGATGCAACAGCAAACTCACAGCCTGTGTCAAGAATCATTTTAAATCCGCCATTCTGCAAATACGGTTAATAATCCAAGTCCTTTTCTGTCATCTGTTTTGGAAGTTGTTATATTTCCAAGCAAACTGTGTCACATCTTTGTTGTGATTTTGTCATTTAGCTCCTTCTTTTAAATCCTGCCATGCTCAGCTGTTTTTTTTTTTTCAGGCCAGGGTTTTGTTCCACCAAAAACAGATTTTTTTCTGGTTCTACCCTAATGAGACCCTCTCACCGTTACCATGGAGACAGTCACAAAACTGTCAAGTTTCCACTCTTTACAAAAAGAGAAAGAAATCTTGCAAAAGGAGGGGTGGGTGTTCTGCAACTGTCAGAGATAGGTTTTCAAACGGCACATCATTTCCTTCAAAGGTGCACCTTTCATTTTCAGTGAATTCAGCCGGTTTGTGACTCCTTTTATCCAAACACACACACAAATGCACACAAACACACCCTCACTGTGTCGAAGAACACACCGATTGTTGGATAAATAAAACACACAAGCAGCTGAGCCGCTGTTAACTTGTCGGTTTGCTTCTCTGCAAAGCTCGCTTACACTGCAGAAAAAGGCTTTAAAAGTGATTTATAGATGAAACACAAACACTGATACAAACATGTCACAAAAGCTGCTCTCTGAGTAGATGGAGCTTCTGCAACTAAACAAGACCTAAGCGTTCTGACATTAAGTGGAGCATTGTCTGTTTGGTTTAGCTCATAAAAATCTTAAGTAAAATCTATAGTAAAACAGGTTATGGTTTCTTAAAAACAAACTGAAGCACTGGCAACTTCCAAAAAACAAATCCATTAGATTTTTTTTGTTGGCTTAAGTTGGAGTTTAAAAGGCCATATTATCCCTTATTTCTTGTGCATTTATTCAGCATAGATGACTGCTCTAGCATATTCATAATCACCCATGATCAAAAACCCTCATTTTTACAAACTGAGTACCCCTGATCCAGCTGTATTCTCACTCTGTCTGACAGCTCCCGCAACTTTCAGCAATGTCTACACCAAGGGCCTTCAGCTATATCTTAACTGTGTCCAGACCCAGAAAAGTTTCCTATTTAAAGGTAAGGTTTGTACCTGAAACAAAAAATATATGCAGGTCTTTAAAGGGACTAAATGAAAATGGTTCATGGCTACAAAACAGGAATGAGTGCGATCCGAGGTTTCCCTATTCTATTTATCAAATTTGTTGGAAATTATGTTTCTGGACAGCCTTAGCTTAAAATTAAAACTGGACACCTTCAACAGCTGATTTTTTTCTTTCTCTCCCACACATCCTTTTGTTAAAAAAGAAAAAATGAGCTTCACTCTGTTATAATGTTGTGATTTCAAATCTGAACTCAGCAGACACTCCATCATTCAGAACTAATATGTAAAATGTAGGTACAGGGCAAGAGGGTGGTTATTGGGATACTGTTGGTCAACAAATAATCAGTCAGGAAACTGATCTTATTGGGCTCTCAATTCATTTTTTGGGAAAGATTCGAGTCAGAATAACTCCTGTAAAGACATGTGTTTTGTCCAGATTTTTTCTAAACATGTATCATGCTAGTTTGGACTGCTTGTGGGGAAATACACCTGTAAAAGTCCCTATTTTATCAATGAAAGACCCATTGTCTGTTCGCACAGTGTTTCTGTTTTGTCTGCTCTTCAGTTCTCCCGCTGTTCCTGAGACTTCTATGTGTGTCTATTCTTTCAGCACTCACTCAGCCTCCTCGCTCACATATCTAAGTATTTAGCTGAGCAGCGGCATGTGTAATACTTTTACTCAAATTGTTGTTAAATTATCCTCCAGGCAACGACTGTAGCCACTGTAAGTGTGAGGCTTTCTCTGAAGTTAAGCAACACTGCAAGTAATCATTCATAAAGCAGAAACATACATTAAATTAAATTACATTAACTTAAATTCTGGGTCAGAATTGGAAGGCAATGCAGTCTGGACTTGGTTCCACCTTTTGGTAATGCCCTGTTTATGCTCTGCACAAGGCTTACCCTAATTTGTCTGGATTTTAGTGTTAACCCCCAAGAGTTACCTGGTCACAGTCAACAGGTTTTGTTTCAGATGTAAGAGAAGCAGATCTTTTCTGTTTTAGCTGTAGATGTTAAAACTTAATGCTGTTCCACTTTTATGCCCAGACACAGGTGTCTAACTCATCCTTTTGATTGTTTCCTGAGTTGTGCTAAAGTTTCAATGAAAACGTACATGCATTCACATACAGTATCACACTAAAAACTGTTGGGTTAAAAATAACCCAATTTGGGCTGTTTTATAACCCAACTGCTGGGTCAATATGGCACCAGCCCAGCAGTAGTTAATTTGACTCAGCAAGGACCAACTCATGGAGTTGGTCCATTTTAACCAAACAGATGAGTTAAATATTCTACCCAAATTCTGGGTCAAATTAACTGCAAACCTGGGTGAATTCAACCACACAAATTTGTTATATACTCTACCCAAATGCTGGGCCAAATTAATTAAAATTCTAGGTTGTTTCAACTGCATATTTGTTATTTACTCTACCCAAATACTGGGTCTGACACAGGGGCAGTTAGGACCCAGAAGCGAGACAGATTTAGCAGACACAGGTACAGACACAGGTACAGTTGAGTATAGAGCGGGGATGAAAACCCGCGATCCTTGGCATTTAAGACGGTTACTTTGTCCACTCGGCCACGCAGGAGCCACACACTCATATTGCCACTCAGAGTCTATAAAGTGAAGCAGACTTGGACTCACTAGTGAATGAAATTAACTGCTGAGAATTCAAACAACACTACAAAATGGCGAACACAGCACATAGTGCACTATATCCGTGATAGTGAGAGATTCCTAACACAACTTTTGTCTTTTAGAGCAGGAAACGGTTCAGATTGCCGGAGATCAGGCTGCCACCACTGATTCGGGCTCACAGATGGGTACTCAGAGCCTGGCGCGGTGTGTGGATTCGTGTTGGAGCACGTCTGTCGACATGATGAGGTGATGACATTCGAAGCACAAACAACCAGGTCCTGAGTCAACCAATGTATGTTGGGTTGATGGATTTTGACTCAGCGCCTGAGTTGCACAAAAATAACCCGAATACCATACAAATAACCCATGATGGGTAAAACATTTCATAACCACGCAGTTAAGTAGATAAAATAACTCAGCTGTTTTTCGTGTGATGTGTCATATGTTGCCCTGTGTGTGTTCTGTATGTTCAGTTACTCAATAAAACAGAATAATGAATGATTTGACAGAATTTGGACAACAAAAATAATCTCAGACAGCTTAACAGCAGTGAATTAGCCAAGTAGTCAGATGGTTTAGTGTGAACATTGAATTTGTGTGAATGGAAAGAGAACAGACAGACATGGAAATCTGAGTGAGGCAAGTGTGAGTTGAAATTGAAAAGAAGACAATTATTAGTAGTTAATAGTTAATTAGCAGTAAACTGAGAAAACAGGACTTTTCATCCTTTTTCCCGATTGGCAGGTTTGACTAGAATGATGAATTGTTTCAATATACTCAGGATTATTAAATATGGCCAAAAGAGACCAGACACATCTTTACAGTACTTTTTTTTTTAGCTAAGATCTTCAGGACACGGAAATATAAATTAACCGATAGCCTGATAAATTAATTCACATAACAATTGATGAATCAATCAATAATCTTGAATCAGTTTAATTAACTGACCAACAGCACTACAACAGGGATCCTTGTTGCTTTAAATATGTTTTTAAAAACATTATATTTCCATGTTGATGTAAAGTATGGGCACCTCTGCTCCTTTTTATATGGTTTTTGAAGATTGTGAAGTCTCTCGTACCGCTTGCCAGCTGCTCTCCCCTCACCAACAGAAGGATTTGGGTACAAACATGAAGCAGAAAGTGCTCACCCACACTGCTGTAGAGGGCACTTTTACTCACTTTCAGGTAATAAAGTCACAGGGAGTTCAGGGGACAAGTCTAAATCAATCTGCATCATGTTAAATTAATAATTTTATCCTTTTTTTCTTACCTTCAGTATTGTTTTCCACTGTTGGACCTGTATTTTCTTTGTGGTTACGCAAATGTAACTTACAGAACTTCCTTATTTTGCCCTTCCAAGTTTAAAGATGCTATGAGGAGTTTCTAAGGAATTACAAAAAAGTCTCACTTTTACATATATAATACACATTTTAAGATGATTGCATCAAAATAGGTTATCTATAAATGCTATTCCTTAGCTAAGTGGTCAGGTCGGACAGCCGGCTACAAAACTACAATACTAAGTTTTCCAAAAATTGCTTGTTGTCACACATCAAAAACTACCACTACGTAACTAGAAAGAGATACATTACCTTGACGCTTTGCATCCTGTAAGTTGTTCAAAAAAAGAAGTTGTAAAGCAATGCAGAGTTCTGAGGAAGGTCTGGGCTACATCACAACAAACACGCTTTGGCTTGGGTCACATCCTTTGGTGCGTTCCAGTTGTAGTCAGAAGTAGGAATTTCCCGGTTCTGAGTAGGAAACTGCAACTGGAACGTTCCCTGAAGTCTGCATTTCCTACTGGGAACTCGTTGAAACCTCGCCACCCCCGAGTTGACAATCGAAGATGGATGCCCCCAGTGTGAACAGTTATTTAGCTCCTGTAATAATCAATTTATTTGCACTTCTGACTGGGGTGCGTCGCTCTAGATCAGCTGTATACATCCTATTGTTAGACTTATATTTACAAAAATGCTGCCATAGTGATAATCACATTCTTCATGTGATATTTGTGAACAACAACACAGGGCGTGCTAACAGCAGCGAACATTAGCCTGGTAGACATGTTTTTTTCCCACTTCAACTAGAACGCTGATAAGTCAGAGATGATGCCACTCCCAGTTCTGAGGTTACTGGAACGCAGTATTTCGACAGTCGCCGCGTGTGCTCATGGGTAGCAGAGTCTTTATGTGTTCAGAAATAGATTCTCCTCATAATGCCTTTAAGCAGGGTTATTTAGGCAGGAATTTAAGTTGCAATAATAAAATGTCTTTTTCAATAACCTTTCCTTGTTTACTCATACAGAGAAATCAACTGGAGTTGAACTCCTAAAAGGTGCAAATTCCGTCACATCAACAGAGGATCAGTGGACATAACTGCACTTTTGTGCATGCACTTTCTAAATGAACAGTAGGATTAAATTTGAAGTGGCATCCAACCCCAAGTTAATGTTTTTAATCACATTTTTGTTTTACCGGGGCATCAGTTTAAATGAAAACTATCTTATTAATAAACAACATATCACACATTTGTTCACATTGACCTCATTTTTTGTATCAAAAACATGGTAAAATTGTTTTCTGTTATGAAAACACATTCAACCATTAAAAAAAAAAACTTTCTGAAAGGTATAAAAACTGTAAATTTGACTTAGGAGCTTCAACATGATGCTCTGGACCTTTGCCAGTGATCATTTTTTTGGAGCTGAACCCACTCAAATTTTAACAGATGGCCTAAACATCCCAAACCACCATGTTTCTGTCACAGCAGGGCCCTGTGAAACACTTTTTTTTCTTGTCCTCTGCAAACTTAATGCAGTGGATAGACATTATTGGATTAATCTAAAATGCAGAAGAAAATCTCCTGCCTTACCCCCAGGCCCAAAGTTCACCCGTTTTATAAAACAGACTATCATGCTGACCTTCCCTGACATCAGTGTGCACACAGAGCTTTGATTCGGGCTCTGTTTTAACAGCCATGCATATGACAGTGAAGTATTGAAGAATATCAAAGCCTTACACATAGCAGCCTTTAGTAGAGACATCTGCATGTGCCCCTCAGTCTGACCTGTGGCTGTAGATGCACCAAAAGGTCCCGTCAAACATGCACGGCCTGCAGATGAGCTCTGTCAAAGCACACCTGAGTACCTGCCACTTTTTGCTACAAAAACGGCTCGGCTTGGAAACATCAGATGAGGCACAAAAGCAGAGAGATCTCACACACAGCCACGCACACAGGAATACACTCAGGAATACACACAGACACACAAGCAGCGGCTCACGCTCTGTTAAATCAACACACAACACACACAGGGGAACTGAATCCATCTTAAAACACCATCATATCAGTCTAACGCTCCTTTTTTTCCCCCATCTCTCTCTCTTCACAGCTTCTCAATCTCCCTAAATGTCCTCGTTTCTGTTCACACATATTTTGGCGCACTGAACCGTGTGAGAGACGGCCCCCTTCTCCTCAAGCAGATCCAGACGTCAATCACGCAGCACATGGCATGCCTTCCTGTGAGTGACAGGTGATGCAGATGCACATTTTTCGGAGAGCCGAGCCGGAGCGACACAGCACTGCTGGCAAAACAATGCGGACAGGAGGGAAGCGGGACGGCACGCTGCTTTTATTAAATCAGACAGGGACATGGACCACAATGAGCAAGGGATCAGCTTAGCATTGAAACATGGAGTTCAAAATCTGAGATCCAACATCAGTATGGAGACATATCCAAAGCCTGTGCAGTGCAGTTTGTAAAGGATCGAATTTCCTGTCTCAGTTACTCCATAAATGAGTGAAACTTAAGATGTCCAGGGTGATAATAAAGCAGGCATTATCATCTAGTGTTTATTAAAAACAGGAAGTCAGTAGCATCAAAACTGATGCTTCTCGTCACCCATCTAGTAATCTGTGGGTAATATGCCGGTTAATACTGAAAGGAAAGCACTGTGAAAGCACTGTCTGTGTGCTGTATTGTAATCATATAATTAAATTGTCAGCCAATTAGGCACTTAAGCATTGTGAATCAAATTAAACTGAAATACATTATATTTCACTGTCAGTACTAATAAGCAATTTGCAGGTAAAATGTCTTTTTACATCAACCCAAAACTTGTCTGATTAACAGCTGTTGAATTAGTTAATTCCTGTTTTGTATGGCTAACAAAAGACTGTTACTCAGCTCAGTGTTCAGTAGAAGATTGTTGTGAGGCTGGAGTTTTGTTTTACATCTTGATTTTATTATTCTAACAGTCTTACACTGTAAATGACCAGTTGACCAATAATAAACAATACTCATTGTACCTCTGCTATTGTGCAGTCACTTTAGATGGCGAGCACTTTATTATTTCTATAAATACCAATAAAAGTCTTTTTAGGGCTTTTAAGATGGAAATACCAGACAGAGGGACGTTTACAAGGGCAGCAGCTCGACATAACAGTCTGAACGTACCAGTGGACGGCACAGCAGTTTTGACTGTGGTAAAACATACTCATGACATTATCAGCAGTCAATTATGTGTAAAAACATCTTTATGTGGTCTTTCGATTCTCATACTGACTTTTACACCTATTTTGGGGGATTTATGCACGCAAATGAAATATTATAGCGCAGGCTTATCTAATACAAAGCAGCAGTGTATGGCTGTGTCTGAAATGGCATACTAACGTACTACATACTCATGTGTAGCTATATACTGTATACTAGATACTATTAGTATGATTAGAATGCCAACCGTTCACACTGTAGTATACTACTAAGTTTCCCATGATGCATTTCAAACCTCTGACGACAAAAATCAGAAGCACACCAGGCTATCAAATATCTCTGTTGATTCGCCACATTTGAAAGTTCAGAGAGCATTTTAGGTGAGAAAGTCACCACGTAGAATCCCAAAATGTGACCATTTAGCCAGATACAAATTTCATTTCGGCATTTCGGACATTCCGTTAAGCATGCCATTATGCTATCGAAGAAACTTCAAAACAAGAGCCCAATTTACAAAAGCGTTAAAGAACTAAAAGGAGATAATAAAAAATGCTTTTATTTCGAAAACAGGAAGTTTGCTGGTGGCTGATTTTTAGCTGAATGCCGAATAGCTCAAGACAATTTAACATTTATGATAATATTATAATCAGTAACTTCCCAAATACAGAAAAATGTTGACTGCCCACAGACACCAAAGACAATCCTCCGACACTTGATTAATACGTACCTACGTATCGCAATGCATTATGGGGCTCGCAATGCATTATGGGGCGTTTGAGTGTGACTAGTTTGCCCACCTCACACACTTAAAATTTTTTCCGATATAGTTTACATCCGGGTATTTCTCGCACACCCAATCTTTTCATACTATCAAATGTGAACGCACTACATACTCATTTTGATGTCACAGTTCGTATGAGTAGTCCATTAGTATGTCATTTCGGACACAGCCATTGCGTTATCTTGTGATGGGTGCAAGGGGCACGGCTATGGTCATGGTTCACATGTGTGAGGATTCCTGTTTTAAAAACAGGCCATTCTGCATCTGTACACAGACACATAAACACTGCCGTTTCCAAAAGTTTGCACTCTGGATCCTGTGTTCAAATATTTTCTTTATTCAGGTCATGTAAACAAACAACACATACTGTACTGTGGGTTAACTGTATTCTGTGAAAATGTCCTGTGAAGGCAACTTTGAGGACACCAACAGAAATAACAAGGAAGAGCAATCCCAGGGGTTCTGGGTATGGATGGTGAGTTTAGTTAACTGGTGAATTATCATAGAAAAGGCTTTCTGAGTAAGTGTGACACATTAAATAATGTCTTTTCTAAATGCAATAGTACAGTGATCACCAACTGGCGGCCCGGGGGCCACATCAGGCCCCTTAAAGCTTTCCATCCGGCCCCCAGTCTATTATTATACAGAAGAGGAATTGGGCCACTGCAAAGGAAGTGTTTGAGGAGATTTAGCTTTTTCTTTGACTGTGAAAAATTAACAGTTTATGTAATGTTAAGTATGGATTAATTCTCAAAATTCTTGCTTTTCTCCTCACTATTTCTGCTTAAATTTCAGAGTTCTGATTTTTTTTCTTCATTACTCTAAATTTAATCTTAGAATTCTGAGTTTCCTCCCCACAATACCAAAACTAGTCTCAGAATTTAAAAAAAGACTTAAAAACAACCTCAACCTTAAATATTCTTTTCCTTTTAAAGTTTTTGTTTGCCCTTTTGGTCTTTTGTATTACTGAACATGAGGAAATGTGCAGGGTAAAAAATGTTTTTTTGTTTTAAGGACAGCTTTTCGTCATTTGATGCCCTCAACTATTAATGAAACCACAGCTGCTTCAGGACCGGTGGACCAAAACACTTCATTAAAATTGTTTTTAATTATTCTTGGTGTTTTCTTAAATCTGCCCCCAGAGCATTTGCCAAGGGAAAAACTGGCACTTGTATAAATGTAGTTGATGATCTCTGCAATAGTATTTGGTGTCCTTGAAATATTTAGCAGAAACAAAGAAATATTTTTCCGTTAAAGGTGCTATGAAGAGAATCTATTTCCGGCGACATAAAGACTCTGCTACCCATGAGCACGTGGGGCGACTGTCGTAAAGACGTGACCCAAGCCAAAGCGTGCATTTGTGGTGATGCTAATGAATGCAGATCGGACCTTCCTCAGAACTCTGCATTGCTTTACAACTTCTTTTTTCAACAACTTACAGGATGCAAAGCGACGAGGGGATGTATCTCTTGCTTGTTACGTAGCGGTAGTTTTTGATGTATGACAGCAAGCAATTTTTGGAAAACTTAGTTTCGTCGTATTGTAGCTGGCTATATATCGCTACTTACAGCCCGGTGCTCTAAGACATGTAATAACAATGATATAAATTGCTCTAGCTTTAATTGTCTTTTTCCCAAAGTTGAGTATCCAGGCCAGTCCAGCCCTGTCCGACCCAACCATGAAGCTAAGGAATAGCATTTATAGATAACCTATTTTGATGCTATAAAATTCATCTTTAAGTGTGTATTTCGATCAGGCATATATTTAAAAGTGAGACTTTTGTGGAATTACTTAGAAACTCCTTATAGCATCTTTAAAATGAACAGCAGGTAATATGACATCACTAGTGTCTTCACACAAATGTTTTGTTATAATTTTGATAAATTCATAAAAAAATTTGAGTTATCTTTCCACACCCTACTGTCATTCTGTCTGTTTTATTCTTTTGGGCTAAATTTTAAAATAATCAAATTTATGAAATACAATAAAAGTCGGTCAAAGTCAGTTATTTTCAATTATTTCAAACAGGAAAGAGTCCAGCAAGAACAGATACGTTTAACCTAGTAACAGTTACTAAGGAGGGCAGATCTTAACGAAGGGTCAGTGATGTATCACAATGGTTAACCCTTTTTTGGAATGTGATCAAGGCCTGAAATCAAAAATGAGTAAATATTTGCAAAGTACCTGCAATAGAGTTACAAGTTATAACTTTAAATATTTTATCTTTGTTGTGTATTCAGTTGAATATGAATGAAAAGGATTTGCAAATCTTTGTGTTTTGATTTAAGTTACACAGTGTTACAACTTAAGCCAAATGTGCTGATCACCCCCTGTTCATCTTTGTTGTATAAGCTGAGTGAAAAATGATGAAACCGATAGTTTTCCAAAGCTTTATTTCAGCATTTTGGATCATTATAGGAACTTGCTCTAAGTGGACATTCAGGAAACTCCACTTTGTCATCCCCCCAAAGTTACATGTCATGTCAAGTTTAGAAAGAAGTTCTTTGGAGCTCGGCTTGTAAACCAGCAGGATGTCAGCCATATTAGAATTTGACAGGGCATTTTATAGGTTTATGTAATTATCCATTAGCCTTCTTATAGGATAACAAGCTGCTTTAGGGACTCGATGAGGCTAAGAAAGTGGTCAGAGAAAGAGTTTAGTAATAAGACCTTGCTGTCTCATGTGAGAAGGAGAAAGTGAAGGAGGAGGAGAAAGAAAAGAGGGAAAAGGAGGGTAAGATTAGTGGTTGCCTGTCTGCAGGCTGCGGGCCACAGGGCAGGTGAGAGGTGAGAAGCAGTGAAGCGAGAGGAGAGTGAGGGGGAAACGGCTGACTCAGAGAGCCTACAGCACCTCTAGAGCCCTCCGGCAAACACACACACACACACATACTGTATCCATGCATAAATAAAATTAGGACGTGGAGAAAAAGACCCAGAAAGGGTACATAATGACATGTAATTGCAAAGTGATTCCCGCATTGTAGCATCTTGGAGCTTTGGCAATAAAAATCTGTCAGGAACTGCAGCTAAAAATATACTGTATTTGGCATATCAGTGTGTGAATTCAAATGTCTGTTTCCCCCTCAGAACAATTCTATTTTTGTTTTCCCTCTTCCTCCTGTCTGTCGCTCTCGTTCTTCACATGACTGAATAATCTACTGGCATTTCGGCAACGAGAAATGTCAAGGTCATTTGACTTTGTCTCTGTGGAATTACAGACCTTGGTGTCATTTTGTTATCTCTTTGTTGTTCTTGATCTCTATCCTTTATTATCTTACCATTTAGACAGCAAGACTAATGACATGATTACAAACACCAATTCCAAAAAGATGGGGCAATTGTAAAAGGATGAATAGAAATGATGCACTGATTTGCAAACACTTTGTGGCTTATATTCAGTTACGTAAATCACAAGAGCAATTACTGATCTCTTTGGTGACAGTTTTGATAATACACTCATGAAGGTGTAGAGTTCTTCTATATGTAAAAGACTGCTTAATGGTCCCATGTTCTGGTTGGTTTGACCTTTTTCATCATGTCTGAGGTGTCTATTAATATAGGATTTGATTCAAGTTGAATAAAAAAATAGTCTCTTTAGAGGAGCAGTTGGATCTTTATCCTATACACTCACAGACGTGTAGCTAAGTCAGCGAGTGTGTATAAGACTCTGTGATGCAAAGCACAAGTTGTGTGTTCTGGGATTGATCTCATTTGAGATGGACTGACCTAAAGAGAATAAGTGCAGTGGTTTGAAGCATCTACACTACAAACTGATTTTTGAAATAATGGTGATTGGGCTAAAGAGAAAAATAACCAACCAACAGAGAAGTAAATGTGTATTTTGTAAAGACAACACATTTTCTAGGGGCATCCGTGGTTACTTCAGTGAGATGACAAACTAAGACTACACGTAGAGGTGTGAAAAAATATCGATACAGCAATATATTGCAATATTTTGACCTCCAACACAATACCGATATTTCAAATTTTAACATCGATTTTTTGAAAAAATACTCTATCAGAGTTGGAAATATAGTAAAACAACTTATAAATATGTATGCACCGTTTTTTTCATGCAGTCTATTCAGTTCAGACAGTGACAAGAGAAATGTGATTTTTTTTTTACTTGCTGTTGTGCTGTCAGTAAGTCAAAGCACTTTGTTCCAATTACAGATGAGCAGCCCTGCAGGTTAAGATGCTTTCAATACATTATTAAAGGGAAAACAAGACTAATTTCTTTGCAACATAAGTTTATGTGACTTGATGCACTCTATGCAACACTGCATTTAAAAAAATTCAAAAACAATAAAATGGAAAAAAGTTGTTTTCAATCAACTAGTTTTTACTTAAATTGTACTATCAGTTTTGAGTAATATTGTGTGATTTACATATACACCATCTCCAGTTTTTTCTTAGTTAACTGTAGAATATTGCAAAAAATCACAATATTGAGATATTGTGATACATTGTGATATTATCGTATTGTGACCCAAGTATCGTGATACGTATCGTATTGTGAGGTTCTTGCCAATACTCACCCCTAACTACATGAGACACAGCTTTACAGTGTTGGTACTACACCAGCCTGCGTACCATCCAGATCTTTCTCCTTTTTATATTATAAAGTTTAGTTTATGAAAACACTAACTCTGCACAGTTTAGCAACTGAAATGAACAGTTCAGTATTGAAGTTGGGTTGTATCGGGTTCTTGACAATAGTCAGTGAAGTGGCCCAGAGGGCTTCCAGCAGTGCTGCAACTTTAAGTTCAGACTACAGGAAAGGTAAACTGTGTTGGGAGGTGCCGTTATTTTGCATAATTACCTCTGACAAGGTGGTTATGTTTTTGCTGGTGTTCGTTTGTCCATTTTTTGTTTGTTTTTCTTGTTTGGTAGGAAGATTACTCAAAAGCCACTGGATGGATTTTGCTGAAATTTTCAGGAGATGTTGATAATGGCCAAACTTAAAAATGATTCGGTTATGGGGGTGATCCAGATTACCGCCATTAGCAAATGATCGCTTTTGCTCAATAACTGCCTGACTAATAATGATATTAACATGAGTGCTAGATGTGGTTTTTCAGAGTCAAGGATTCATATTATGATGGTAACTTTATCATGGAAATATTGCTTACTGATGTCACAGCAATATGTGAGCTACCTTGGTGGAAGTTTGTGTTCACTGAGCGCTTTGTAGTTGAGTTTTCCTTAGAAACGAGCCATGAAACTGAATTGGGTCAAATGTGTAAATGGGTGACAAATTTCAATGTACTTTATTTTTCCTCCAAGAGGTCTGTGTGTTTGGTACTTTTTATGATGCGCTTCATACCTCACCCCTGGCTCCACCCCCGAAATGCTGATGGACGTGCATCGTCATGGAAACGGCCGTAGAAACTGTGTAGCTGACCAACATAGCTAAGGTAACCCCGACTCGTCTGACAACTCTACTGCCATTATTGATAGCATCATAACAACAGTACATTCTGGCAGATAAGACAATAAGAAGAATGCCCAACAACTGTTACTGTTATGTGAAGCACCACAAAGCTAATGTTGCTTACTTGTCCAGCACAAAGGCGGCGACATCCGCGTCCGTTTTCAGGTATTTCAATTCACGGAGTTCCCTCCACCGTTGGAAAGCAACACCAATGTTTGCTCTTTCATGGTCTTAGCCGTTCTTTTTCACTTTTCCCTCCTCTGACCTTTTTCTTTTGGACTGTTTTTCAGCCATTGCTTCTGCACCTATTGTATCTCTCTCTTACGCTAACTGCGTAAGCTACGCAACATACTACTCCCCCTACCCCCTCTGTCTGATCTGCGCATGAGTATGATCACCCCCTGGATGTGAGGGAGTGTACCCTGTTTTGGTGACTCGACCTGAGCCACAGTATTTACCTGCTGAAATTCAGAGCCAAGGCTGTGTATTGAAACCAGACTTTTTTTTTTCAACATGCTGTCAGTGGTGACATCTTGTGTATGGAGAGGAGAAACGCGGTGATTTTGACAAATAGTGCATAAGATTAGAGGATTAGAAGATCGCTGACTACACCTTTAAGTCAAAATCACTGCTTTTTGGTTCAGCATTAGTGTCCTCCAGCATTGTTGCCTCTTCCTTAGTTCATAGAGTAACACAGCAGATCTGCAAAGAACACATGGTCAATTACTGCAACGTAAAATTGTACATTCTTCACAACATAGTTTTGTGGTACATTTCATAACACTTTTTTTTTTTTTATATCTGAAAAATTAGTGTCACCTCTCCCAACAGTGTTGTTTGGGGAAAAGTTAAGAAAAGATGTCAACATGACCCAGTCCTAAGATATTTTGAATATGTTGCAGGCATCAAATTTGAAATATGTGTATAAAAATGATTTTTTTAGATATGTTGTGTTTGTGCCATACTCCGTTGCAAATGGGTGAAGAAAAAAGATCTGCCAACCACTTTAATTTTTGTATGCACATTGTGTAGTATCCTCACTCCTTTGGAATCTATATTTGTAAGATGACTGTGGGTTCATGTTTCTCCAACTAATAATGGTAGATGTGAAAAAGATGGATAAAACAGCAGTCATGTCTGGGAGCAGGCTTTGTTTGGGATTTGTAAATGCTGGTGGGACGCCGGTAATGGGACCTGGGAGAACGTGCCTCTGTATCATTCCTCATAATCTGCATACATCATAAAAATGGGGCTCATCATCTTCCCACAGGTTTAATATGTGATGGATATGTGTGAGCAGCCCCGTGAAGTCCATTCTTTGAAACAAAGATAGACTGGAAAACTGAGAGGAATATCAGCGCGGAGGTTATTTTCAGTTTAGCCGTGTTTGCCCAGTTTAACTCCAGGGTGAAAAGGTTAACGTTTTATTGTATTCTGTGTTTTAAATCTGCTTTCCCAAACTCCAAACTTCCATAAACATGCCCAGTCATGCCCCTCCAGCTGCCCTCTGGGACGTTAAAGGAATATTTACCTGAACTGCAGCACCTCTAAGTGCCCCGATCATTCCCTGTGTCACAAGCAATCCGCCAAGGCCACCGTGTGTTTAATTAAAAAGACAAGGTTTACCCGCGAATATATCCCTCCAGCGTTCCACATACATTTCAATGAGATGCATCTTATTTCTCTGGCAAAAGGGAGAGTGATGGAATTTCAAATGGCAGCATAATTATGGTGCGCTTTTCCCTCTGACAGAAAATCAGTAGCTGGTCCTCCAGGTGGAGTTAGCTTGGCTGAGCGGAGCTGATTAGAGGCAATCAAAAGAGAGAATACACCTTTAACAACACTGATGCTGAAGCTGAGAGGCCCTTTATTAGCATACATCCAGGCTATGGGCCATGTAGATCATTGTGTTTGTTTGAGGGAAACAGCTTAGCAGTCAATTATGCAGCAACAGTTTGGAGAAATATTGTTACTCCGCTGCTCCTTTGATATCACTCATTTCTGCTGCCTTTGATTTATGGCACCTCACCTTGACAGTCCCAATTATGAATTACAAGTGGGTAAACAAAGACAACCTCTTGTGGAACACTTGTGGACTAAGATGATTTTGTATTGTTAAAGAATATAGACAAAACAGTATTTACCAGCGTCAGGATAATTCATCAGTGTCAGGTAGAGCTGTGGTAAAGGTAAATAAAAAAAACACACGAGTCAGCTGAATGTGGAAATGGATGAATAAAATGTAACAACAAAAAGGATGAGAAAAGTGTTTCGACAAATGGTTTGGCGCAGTCTAGGCACCCAATAGAGTGTTGAAGTAAAAAAAGGCAAAAACATGACCGTGAGTTAGCATCTTGCACTTCCTGGTTCCCAACCCCTGAATTAAGTTGGATTTAGCAAACATGTTTTGGATCAATGCCTAAAATAAGATTAATGATTAATTATTTTTTTATGTTCAATGGGAAAAATCCAAAACATCTGATGTTGTTTATTTATTTATTTTAATTTTTGGCTTGGGACCCAAATAATAGATTTAATAAAGCTTTAGTTGCTTGAATACAGTAATAAAGACTGATTTTGCAAGAAGGGGTACAGTATTTTGTTATGACTTTTTAGTTTTGTTTTGAGTCATAGGTGTTTGTCATATCAATGGTCACATATCAAGTATCATTCAGTTGATGTTTTCAACTGCAAAATATTGATATTATAAACAAAATTATAACCTGGTGTGTGATTTTTTTAATTGTTAAAACAATACATCATAAATATAAGCTTCACATATCTTATATATCCTGTTGTGTAAAGTTTGGGTAAAAAAAAAAAATGTCCTCTTGTGAAATATACTTCTGAACCATTAAAAACTTTCATATCCAAAGTTGCTTTTACAGCAGATATGTCCAAAGTCCGGCCCGGGGGCCAATTGCGGCCCGTGTTCAAATTTTCCCCGGCCCGCAGTCTCTGTTATAAAATCAATTATATGTGGCTCACTTGCTGTATAAAATACTCGTGTACAAAACACTTATTTTACATTTCACCAGAAGATAGCAGTAGCACTGTGGCCACATCCTTGTGGCACTTGACATCTGACCTTTTGTCATCATTTCAGCCCATCCATTTCAAACATGGCAACTGTTGCTTAAAAAAAGAAAAGTTGACAGCGAGTGCCGCCGATTCCAGAACAAGTACAAATTGAGACTGAAGCTGTTTTCAAGGAATTCAGTGTCAAGCAGCACTACCAGACAAAACATGCTAACTACGACAAGCTAACCGGGGATGAACACGGCGAAAAATTGAAAAAACTGAAAGCTTACAAGAGCCCGTGAGTCAAATGGAAATGCCGCGAGGGTGAGTTACGAGGTGGCAACGCTGATTGCCAAGCACTGCAAACCTTTCACTGAGGGTGAATTTATTAAAGACTGTGTGCTGAAAATAGTTGAGAAAATTTGTCCTGAGAGGAAGCAAGATTTTGCCAATGTTTGCCTGGCTCGTAACACTGTGGTACGGAGAATTGAAGACGTTTCATTAGATATTAAGAGACAATTAGAGACAAAAGCTGAATGGTTGGCCCCCACACATTTTCACCTCACCAAATCTGGCCCTTGTGGCAAAAAGTTTGGACACCCCTGTCTTACAGATACCGTCTTTCATTTACTCTACTAATGTGATTTTAACAGTCTTGTCCTTATGAGGTGAAATACAAAACAGCCTGATCTATTTGTGCTCATGTATTTGTCTCTAAAAATAAAAGAGGTGGATGAAATTACTTGTTAGTTAAAAGGAAGGATGTGCATAAGAATTACAACTGTCCCTGGTCTACCCATTGAACAGCGCTGCTAGTATTTCTGACTAATTGTAAATCCCACCTCGAGTAGAGGCTGCAGATTAATTTGATTGTGATTCTGTAATATATTTATTAGTCTTTTTCTGGTTTTGAATGAAGTTGGAAGTTACAAAGGTTCTCTCATGCTGTTATTGTCAAGTCTCATCAATGTGAAACACTCGCTGCTGTATGGTGCGTGATTTTGCACATGGGAGACACATGTAGTTTATGATTTTAAATGACATGCGCAAATATTATGCCTGCCTAAGATTATGTGCTCTTCAGCTTTCAACAAGAGGATTTCTGTGCACTTCTTTTTTAAACTATATTTTGTGATTTTTTTTGACGCACCAAAGGCTTTGTCTCAAGGTTTCAGTCCAAAAAAGCTGAGCTTCAGCTCCCCTCGTAGACAAGCCTATAACCCCCCTGCTTCTTCCAGGCAGTCAAAGCTGCTGTTTATAAAATTGTCTTTACGATTTTTCTTTGTCATCGTGGACACAGCAGTCCTTAGTGCTACTCACACACACATTCTGTCTCTCTTCCTCACTCTGAAGAGCCAGAGGGTGTGTGCAAATGTCAGTGAGCAGGGTTGCGCAAAGGTAAGGAGGGGGTGAACATGACCACTTCACAGTCATATCAGTGATTTTAGTCTGACAGCCTGTGACCCAGTAAAATGGGCTTGTAGTCCATTTTGGGTTGGGATCCAAACTTTGGAAAGAGCCGGTTTACAACTGCTAATTAATTGCTAACAAGGACTACAAAAATGGACTGGGACCTGATACCAAGCACTTCTAATTGTTTATAATAAAATATGAATACACTTTTGCAACAGCCATGAAAACCAATGTGATTGGTCACTTGATTATGAGGAATTCTCAAACAAGAGGTTACAACATTATGTTATACACTAGAAGTATTGTAGTTGCTTCGAAGTTGTACTTTCATCGTTGTAGCTTCATAGTGGCTTATTCGCAGCTTTACATTCTTGATTCCGTTTAAGCTTAAAAAAATCTCAATTATCACAGAGATTATCACAGAGAACAAAACACGCTGGCTTCATAATTTTTTGCTTTCAGCAGTGCACAGTAAAAAATGCCTTAGGCTTTGACCGTAGGCTTGCAGTTGATGGAACCAGCTTGATGCTAACTTCTGTGTAGGCCTACAAAAGTATGTCCTCGCTGCACCACTCTACAGAAGCTCTTGTCCTTGAGGCAGGCGGCATGGGTTGAATTCCAGCTGATGGCTTCTTCATTAAATGTCGCTCCCTTCTAATGGCTGTATTTTGATGGCATGAAACAAAGTGTCTGTAAAAGCATGGCAAACAGTTGTTCGGATATGGTTAGTATATATTTTGCTATTTTGGTGTTTCAGATTCTTGGCACATAGTGAGTGTTTATGATGTAACTATTAACTGTAAATCAAATACCTGTTTACTTTGAACAGTGTATTTGTTTATGTATCCCCATTTTCAGGAATCATTGGCTCTGTTCTCTTTTGGATAATTAAAACACACTGAACAGCCTTTTATTGTCAGTGAGCATAATTATCGGTGACATTTGTGAGTTTATAAGAAATCTTCTGTGTTCTGAAAAAATCTTCAATCATAAATGTTTGTTTTTCTTGTTTCTAGGAGCATTACACATGCCAGGAAAACATAAGAGTTGCACAAAGCCAGACAGTTTCTCAGCTCTAGTCACGAAATATATTGACAAACATTCTGAGTTTTATTAGTAGAGATGTGCTGCTATAAAAACCTTTGTCAGCGATACATGGTCAGTAATGTGTCTTGATCCCTGGGACATGACACTTCAGACTTCAGATCAGATATAATGACATTTAATGTGATATAATCCTCAGGAACCTCCATTTAGGAACACGCTGACATGACTGATCACTTCTCAACTCCAGACAAACAGATGCAAGCAAGGGTGCACAATCATTAAATATGCTTGAGAGTTTGGTGTGATAATGCCATTTGCAAAATAAGAGAAAATACCCTAGTGCTAATGCTTTGGTGTGGGCACATGATAGGATCCTTTACCTTTCAAGTATCCACATTAGCCGACCAGCCCAGATTGTTATCCAGGTGCACACCTAGGTACTTATAGGTTTGAATCGCCTCTATGTTGTTGCCCTGGATGGTGACTGGTTGCAGTGGTGGCCTCACCCTGCAGAAGTCCACAACCATCTCTTTGGTCTTGAAAGCTAATTGTTGTTAGTGGCTAACTGTTGTTAGCTGCTACGGCTAACAGCTAATGGCCGTTAACTGTTGTTTGCCCTTGTTAGCTGCTAGCCGTAGCAGCTTAAGGCTGTTAGCCGATAGCTTAACTACCTTAAAGGGACTGTGAGAAGAATCTGTTTCCGGCAACATTAAGACTCTGCTACCCATGAGCACGCGCGGCAACTGTCATAATGATGCGTTCCAGTAACCTCGGAACTGGGAGTGACATCATCTCCGACTTATTGGCGTTCCAGTTGAAGTCGGAAAAAACATGCCGATCTACCAGGCTATTGTTAGCTGTTGTTAGCACGCCCTGTGTTGTTGTATGAATATTGTGATTATCACTATGGCAGCATTTTTGTAAATATAAGTCTAACAATATTATGTAGCCTATACAGGTGATGTAGAGCAACATACCCCAGTCAGAAGTGCAAATTAAATTGATTATAACAGGAGCTAAATAACTGTTCACACATCTTCGACTGTCAACTTGGGGGTGGCGAGGTTTCACCGAGTTCCCAGTAGGAAATTCTGACCTCGGGAGGCGTTCCACTTGTAGTTTCCTACTCAGAACTTGTAAATTCCAACTTCCGAGTACAACTGGAACGCACCAGAAGCCCAAGCGTGCATTTGTTGTGATGCTATAATGGATGCAACTCGGACCTTCCTCAGAACTCTGCATTGCTTTACAACTTCTTTTTTCAACAACTTACAGGATGCAAAGCGACGAGGTAATGTATCTCTTTCTAGTTACGTCGCGGTAGTTTTTGATATGTGACAACAAGCAGATTTTGGAAAACTTAGTAGGCCTATCTTTGTTTTGTAGCGGGCTATATATCACTACTTACAGCCCGGTGCTCTAAGACGTGTCCGACTAATGTAAATTTGCTCTAGTTTTAATTGTCTTGTTCCCGAAGTTAAACATCCAGGCCAGTCCAGCCCTGTCCAACCCGACCAGAAGGCTAAGGAATAGCATTTATAGATAACCTATTTTGATGCTATAAAACTCATCTTAAAGTGTGTATTTCGATAAGGCATATATCTAAACTGAGACTTTTTTGTAATTACTTAGAAACTCCTCACAGTCCCTTTAACGCTATTGTTTTACATTGAATTATATCTCACCGATGTATCATTTAACACTTGTATGTGACATGAGCCTCATCAAAGACAATCCCTGCAAAGTAAACTTATGAGGAGAGCATATTTTGCCAAGTGTAACTGTAGCCATTGTAATGCAAGAAGAGCTTGCCTTGTGTACACAACTCTGTCTGAAATTGTGGACATTGTTGATTGGCTCTTTCACCTGAAACAGCAAAGAAATAGACAAAAAAAACACTTTTTAATATAAACCTAAAACTAGAAAATCTACGAGAGCTAAGAGACATGTTGTCATTCAAGAGGGCAACTCGCAACAATAATATGCCATTGTTGCAATTTTTGTCTGGGTATGAGCATGCTGAAAATATCTGCATTTGATGTACACATTTATCAACTCTTGGACCCTTTAATCTAAAATTTTTTATTTTTTGGGCACCAAAAATGCAATATCAGTCTGGGCAAGTGACTTCACAACTAAAAACTTTCCCAGATATGCCTGGATTCATCTCCATGTGGATGGCCACTAAATCTTATGCATGTTTTTGGGGTATATATATTTACCAGAATCCCAGTGTTACACTGCTAAAATATGAACACATGTTTGATGCTTTTGACATTGAAAAAAACCTCAAAATGTTTGAGTTAAAATATTCTGCAGTGTCTCTATTCTTTTTCTAAGTGCTGCAAACATTTTTCTAATCTTGACCTCCAGCAGGGGGTTATTGATAAAAATTGACAAGAAACAAAAACAGACAATTTGCTCGTAGTTAATTGTTTTAAGTGAAAAATGATAACTATTAGACCTTATATGTATACATTTAAATGTATGTATGTATGCATATATGTAAGAGAGTGAATGATATAAAAATGCAAATAATAAAAAAGTCAGTAAAAGTGTCTTTTTTAACTTTCAGTAAACACCTGTCCATTTGCAGTGGTAAGCAGTACATTTTCCTGTGAGATAGCAGCACATATTTGAAATGAAAATATTTAGCAACCTGTAAGGATTTGTTTGAGAAGTTCGGTATCTGCCTAGCCTTGAAACCATTTTGGCTTCACTTTTGAGAAGCTGTCATGTCTTCCACTTTCATAAGGTCTATTGATTTATCCTCCTTAAAAAAGTCAATATCTGTTGTTGATCGATTTCAAGTCAAAGGTTTGTTATGATGAGAACATTCTTCGCACACACACTCCTAATGGGTTCTGTGTAAAGCAATTAGAGGACAAGGATAGTATCTTTGTTGTGCCTGTAGTAACAATATGTTTTTATTTGGCAACCAATCACCACACGAGGCAAATATGGCCTTGAACACCTCTAAGCACACACCCTTACACACATTCTGCCCAGCCGCGTTCTCCATTGTCTTTGTTGTTGTTGTGTTTGTACACACACACGGCACAAGGACAAACAGTGTCTTCTATCTCCATCACTGACACAATGCAGGCAATCACTCCTTACCACTCGACTGTGATGGGCTGCCTGTGACTAGACAGCGGCCCTGCACATCAAACACAAGTGGAATGATTACTAGTTACTCATACAACGGCTGAGTGTGGGCTGTGGAGTTGTGATTTGACAAAAAAAGAGCACAATTTAGGGGCCACGTTAAAGACACGACTGCTGTTGATGCAATAATCAGATGGTGTCTACTGACTAAAGCGGCATGGAAGACACCAACATTCACATCATGTATCGGCACCATATATTCCAATGTATGATCATGAAGACAAAGATGTTTAACATGCCAGGAACTTGTGCTGTTGTTATGCATTACATGGATTTATGAGAAAAAAAGTGTTTATGGTGTGAAAGTGAAAGTTTTTCACTACTGTAAAACACTTCTTTCCTTTTTTTGCTTCATTCCCTGAAATGCAAGACGACAGTAAACAGCTCATGATGCTGTTGCTAGGTGCCATCAACGGAAATGTCAGTCGACTCAGCAAGCGATGAGATTTGACATATGGCATCAAAGCGTCATTAGACCTGCACCCGCTGCAGATAGAGTCTCTGCTCTTTTCACAAGGGGGTACAGCACTGAGGGGAGGCCTATTGAGGGGACGGAGAGAAGGATACAATGACCGTAAACACACACCCGCTGAGTCAGAATTACAGCCTCCCTCAGTGCATTTAAAGATCTTCTGAGGGCCTTTTTTATGTAGCCGGACCTCTTTGCATATGTGTGTCCTACTATTTCATGACCTATGTGTCACAGCATTACAAGAATTATGGGCTCTTGATATGAGCCAACCTCAGATTAGCTCTTTTAGTACAACTACGTTATATATTAGCCTATAATATTAACTGGAAAAGCAATCAAGAAAACTGTGCTTGTTCACTTTCTATTTGTTTTGCTCAATCTGGCTTAAAAATGGAGGAATGGGAGCATGAGAAATACCTACATCCAGGCATGCCCAAATAAAAATCAGTGTTTTTGATACAGAATTTTTTTGTGCCTGACCACTTCTCATTTTCAGACAATAGGGGTGTTACCAGGAGTACATGATCATTTGATATAGGGTGGTGTGAGTCCGAAAATGCAAAGGTGAGTTAGCCTCTAGTGCTTCCTGGTTTTGGATATATGGCTGAAGCAAGGTCCATGGTAAATGATGCATGTAAGGCCTGTAAAACCCTACCCTCCTTTTAAGCCTTCTGCCCTTAAATGACATGCCTATAAAGAAAAGAGTAGATCTCTGCAACTACAAGGTCTACTGAAATAATTTTGCTGATATAATAATGGAACACTTGTTAAATTTGTTCAGATGTGTAAACATCAATATGTGTGTTACTGGGTCAGAGTAACACAGCATGAATGAAAGATTTCATTTTCACCTTAAAATAATTACACTTTCATAGCGAATAGCCCTTTGGAATGATGCTGTTGCAGCTTTAAATCTTTAAAAATGATTGCAAATATGTGAACATTACCTCTGGCAAGGTTAATTCTGATAAAGCAAAGAGAAACTAAATTAGAGAGGTTTTAGTACGGACTGGTTAGGCAAAAACAAAATATAAAAGCAACATTTAAAAAATGTAATCTGAAAAAATACACATGCAGAACCTTCTCCTCAGAATAACCTCTTTTGGATCTTTGCCCTGGCATTTCTTTTACTGAAAAAGTTAAAGAAGCACTTGCAGCCTGCAAGTCTTTTACATTGCCAGAAAATAAATCATGCTGCCCCATCTGTAAATGTATTTTGTATTATGGCATTGTAGAAGCACCAAAAGCAATACAAAGCAACAGATCAGCACACATTCACACCTCGTGGATCAGGGTTAAAATCATATTTGAAACATATATAGGAAGCGAATATATGGAGCAAATTATATATATATATGTACTTTGAGTAATAATGTATGATGGTGACAAAGCCATGGCCACCCAGATCATCTTTTTCTTCTGAATCTAAATTCATTTAGGGTTAGCCTCTTGACATGTGTTTTCAAGGGTCATCATGTCTATATGGTTGTAAAAGTGTTAATTATGGGGTTACAATCAATGGAGAGATCTTTCTAATATTACATTGTCATCTATAATAGGTAAAAACTGAAGAGGAAGAGGATTGATGTTGTTTAATATAGCAGCATCTAGCTGAACTGCCATTAAATTGGGTACGAATTTATGTTAAATGATGTCATTTGGATTGAGCAGGTCCACAGCAGCAGGTCATTTATGATTGTTTTTTCAAGACCCAAATAATTTCTTCATTCTTACATTGTCAGGCAATCGGCATTTAGAAATGTCTCGCAAAAGACTGGCTCACTCACAACTGTGACTCAGGTTTCATCATTCACTTGAAAGAGCTGTTCAAAAGACTCGATTCATTCACAAACATCCCATCTCTACTGCAAACCACTGCAGAGTTAGACCAGCACAACTAAGCCTCTGTTTAGGAGTAGAAGATAATGTGATGATAGAAGATAGCGTAACATAAAAGGGTAAAACATGTGTCATAAAAAGCACACAGGACCATTTAGTGTTGCTAAAGTTTATCTGATGATTAAAGGCAGAGGTAGGCTAGCATAACGACTGACCTCCAGTGTTTGACCTAAGCGAACTAGCTCTGTCCATCTCTTCCTTGTTACTGAACGCACAGACAAGAGTATGGTGTCAACAGTATGTTTGTCATGGACCCAGGAGTGAGGTAAGTCATGAAAACTAGTGTATTCCTTCAGAACCGTTGTCATTTATTTTGATATAAATCCATTATGTTAAAACTGATAAGAACATAATGTGAGAGAAAGTTGATGCATCTCTGCTTCAACAGTCCTGAAACAGACCTCGTCATATTCATTTGTCAAATTATGTGTTTTTAATGTTTTTAAGTTACCAGCACTTCCTAAAAAGTATCTCAAATATGATACTGAGTGGTCACTGATGGTAGAATAATAAAAGTCCAGTGAAGGTAGTACTGAGGATAGCTCTGGAGTTCATTTCAATTTGTTCCTTCCCAAGCTTGAATTTAAAATAGTCTCCCTGATCTGGTGGATGTTGTTTGTTCATGTGAGTCTTCACATTATTACTGGTTGTTGTTGTTGTTGCTCTCATTCTCCCCCTGTCTCTATCTCATAGTTTCCCTGCATTAACAAAATGACCAACATATAATAATTTCTGTCTCTTTATACAGTTACTGTTTGAATACTTTCTGAATCTGTCGCCTGCTTGTGCCCTCTGTGATCTCTGTGCAAAGCCAGACTTAACATATGAAAGTGGAGCAGACAGTGCTGACACATGAAAAAGGAAATAGTTGGAAGATCAGGTACTGAAATTACGCAATTTGTGGGCAGTATCTGCGTGAAGGTGAAGCTTCTAAATTTACAGATATTCTTTGGCGAAGTGTTTAAATTTCCTCTAAAATGAATATTTATTTAGTCTGGAGACTCTGCCAACATCTAGCCTTATTTTGTCAAATTGCCAGATGGTGCCAGAGCTTTGCACATAAACATGGAGACGAGATTTAAAGATGGAAATGTTTTAATTAGCACCATTACCCCCAAAATCCAGATTGTAAACCAGCTAAAGGTGAAATTACCGCAAAAGCTGTCCACCCCGATAGCAGTGTTTTTATTCTTTTAAATACATTTCTAGTTTTACATGCAGGACTTGAGTTTTTCTCTTTTGGTGAATGCAGCCAGTGACAGTAATGGCTTCACAAAGTCTATCTCTGTATGAGTGTGATTCAGACCAACCATGATCATTTTATCACCAGGCCAATTATGTGGTAATGAGCAGCTACATCATAGATAGCCACACACCAGCGACTCAGAAAGCACAAAGGCAAAACTGCATCTATATGCACACACCAACACACAGTGGCACACAAACAGGCAGCAGCAGCAGCACACGGCTGAATACTGAAGCATGGACATTACCATCACATGATGAATGACTATTTTCCTCTTTCTCAGCAATGCAATATGTTTTAATACACTGTTGCACTGCACCTTTTTCCTGCCGCAGCTGCCTTATGAGGAATCTCTTCTTCTTTATTAAAAACCATTAATTACATTTGACACATCTAATGGGTATGAATGATTTGTGAGCCAAATAATACAATTGCAGGTTTATTAATAACTACTGGAGAAAAGCAGGAATAAGGAGATGGCTAATCTGTGATGGTAAAAACAAATTATTTCTAAAATAGGCTTCAGTGGTTTGTTTTACACTAGCAAACACAGTCTGCGCCTTGTGTCTGAATTAAAGCTAAATCATGGTATCCACAAAGGAGATGGCAGAGCTTATGCTGTATGTTACAGATGTTATTGTTGCACTAAATTCAGAGTGCAGCATTTAACATCTGTATGAAGAAAAGGTGAAGGCCTACAAAGTGCTGAAAAGAAAGAATAGTGGTATGTATTCCACATTCTCACTGAGAGAGCTGAAATAGGTGAAGTGCAACATCAGGTATCAGTACTGGAATGATCAAGAGGTTAGTTAAGAAGCAGGATTTGCACTAAGATACCTGTGCACAGCACTGCATATACAGCAAGTCTTCAATTTACCCTTAAACTTGGTCTGTGGGTGTAGTTACATCTGTTAAGACTCCACATGTGTAGTTTCCTTATATGCATCTTGCAGTGAAGTGAAACGGATGAATTAGTCACAACAGCTGACAGCTTTTGACTGCAGGAAGAAGTGGACAAAGCCCGACTGATGCTAACCCTGCAGTGCAGCTGGATTGGCCCAATTCAACGTCTGTAATCAGTCAGATCATTTATCCAAGTTCCAATCTACAACAAAATGGCACAACCAAAACACTGTCTTTGAAAGCAGGAAAAGGTGGGAGTGACAAGCATAAGAGCATGAAGTGAGTGCTTTACAGAGATTAGCTTAGTATCTAACAGAATGAGTAAAAATCCTTTATTAAAAGAAAAACAAATAATATCAAAAGCATTTCTTGCTAGAGAGGATATTTTTTGGCTAGAGATTGTTTTATGAAGTGGCTCCCATTGACTCCAATATCTAATTTGCCTGTAATGATTGACAAAACAAATGATCTAATCACCTGTTGGATATGCTTCTGAAAGGTTGTGGCCACTCTCAAATACTTTGTGTGGCAACACTGCAGTTTACAGCCATTTCAATCATGGCTCAAAAGTTCCAAACTTCCGGGGTTTCTGTTTTAGTTTTTTTGCACCTCAGCACTGGCTTTACACACTATCACCCTCATTTTTCATTAAGTTCCTGACATTTAACCAGAAGTAGACAGCAGCAAAGTAAACTAATGAGATCTATATACAACTTTCATGCATATGTACTTTACTTGTAGACAAAAACAATCTTATCTACATCACACAAACCATCTTTTAATTTGTCTATCATTTGCTGCGTGATTTTTCTTATTTAGTACATTTATCTTCTCCAGTTTGTAATTATTTTCTCCACCTTGTAAAAATTAAATCACTCAAATTTATTGATGGTAATTATAATAGTGTCAAGATCAAATGCTTCAAATGATAAACAGCAATCTTTTAATCGCTGGAATTTTTAAGTACGGAATGGTTTAATAATTGCATTTTTGTCATGTAAGTTTTAAAACTATGTGCACTGAATTTCTCAATTTTAAATCACTTGCATTTGAAACATTTCATTTTTGACTTTTTGTTAGAAAAACTTCTACCAGTGGAAGACAATTAAACCCATGTAGTTTGGATCTACTCTCATCAATTTACAATAATGTTGAATATTAGACCATTAAATTGATTAATTTGGGTTTTAAAAAGCTTGCATTTTGGCTGAATCTGGTTCTCATTGTCAGTGTTGATCTCTGTGCATCTCCTTTTCCATCAATTGAAAAAATGCACGAGTGGACATATTATCAGAGCTGTGAAGCAGCATCCACTTAAAAAATGTGTGTCCACTTTGTGCATTACTGTGTTGTGCCAAATGCGAAACAAAATTAATTGGAGAGAGATAAAGAGAGACAGCATCTTTTTAAGTTCAATTTGTCAAATCTTTTAGGACTGTTCGCACATATTCTATCTTTATCTATCATATTCCATGGCCACAGGATTTAATGCAGTGTTTTCTGTTTAAGGGAGAGAGAGAGAGGGTAGGCTGCAGCTGTGACAAAAGTCACAGCCACAGCTTAAAACAGTCAAAAATTAACAACATAATTACTTCAATACATGCTAAAAAATACACAAAATTCCATCCAGTCATGAAAAAATAATCCACGTACATTTTGACTGCAGTGTTATGATTAATGTGATGCCAGAATTTATTTTAAATATGTGACAATTTATACGAAATAGAACAAACAGAATCTTTTTTGCTCAAGCCTTAATTTAGTGACATCCAGCTCACTTTATCAACATAACTTTTCTATTTTTAAGAAACAATGAAAAGAAGTGCTTAGAAAGGACTGAAAATAGAGAAACCACAGTACAGTCATTCATCACCAAACAAAATAAATGAAACGCAAGCTGACTGATGATCCCCAAGGATTTTGAGATACACATTAAGTCTATAGTCAGTCAGTATAGATTTAAACTTCATTCAGTAACAAATAGGCGCGGTGATTAATTGTGTTTTGGCTTTCTAAGATTTACAATGTAGTCTTTGTCTGATTATTGTAGACTCAAACTGATAGTCATCTTTGTGAAATATGGGCCAGAGCTACATATAACTAAATGCACTTTCAAGTTTTCTGGCACTAAGATTGTTTTTGTGTGCAGTGATTCTTTACTGACGGAGACAAAAGACAAGCAGAGAGCTGAATGTATTTCTGGAGTGTGAATTTAAATGAAGGCATATTCTTCCTGTAGGGTAAGACTATACTCCTTATCAATGCAGATAGCGAAGGCAATTACGCATTTATGTTGTTTTTCTTCTAATTTGTGATTGGCCAAAGGCAAGCGTTTTTGTTTTTTTTTTTCATTCAGTGGCACAACTTCAACAGTTTGAGAAATAAAAGAAATGCAATATGAGGGAGAGAGAGGAAAGCAAGACCGAGGCGCTGCATCAGTGCTAGCAGCTATGGGAGGTTCTACTTTCAGTTCCATGCTAACATTAGCATGGCAAAAGCATCTTCAATTTGACAAAGCCAAATGTAGATGTTAAACAGGAGTGGAGATCTCGGTGTCAAACCAAAATGTTTAAATGAATTAAAAGTTACCCAGTTGAAAAGGTTAATGGATTTGTTTAAGATAGTAAAATGTTTTTAAATGTACATGTTTTATTCACTTTCAGCAAGTTCACTGCTCTCAAGAACATAATTTTGAAGTTTGTTGCCTTCAAGTTCAGTTTATTTGGCCATTATGGGGGAGATGAACATCTTATGGTGTCATTAGAGGGAGATTTTCAACAGTCTGTTGAGTGAGCAAAAGAAGAAAAGCAATTTTCTTATGTTTGAAGGGTTGTATGGCCATATACATGTATGTAAGTTACAAGTGATCTTCTGTTTGTATCGGCTATAGGCTGAACTTACATACGTGCAATAAAGCAGTTTGTACTTCTCACAAGATGTCCATTGATCGACAGTAGCTTGCGGTTAACAATTAAACAGTACAAGGGGAGATCTCCCAGCTGCACACAGAGAGGAGAGACTATTCGTTTTATTTACTGACTCCCCACTATTAGACGGACTTGAAAACAGTTATGGTAAGGTGTAAAAGTTACTTGTTGTTACTTGAAACTTTAAGCTTCCTATTACAACTCTAATGATCACAGTGGAGGAAAAACGTCACAGAGGCAATTCCCAAGCAGCAAAATTTCTGATTTATATACAGAGTAAATATTTAAAGCACACATACATCTTTCATCCTGTTATCCTGCCAGTGGTGTAAGGGGAAATCTATTCAGTATTAATATAAACACCTGAAGTTAACCAAGTAAAGATTCTGCTGTTTTAAGTGATTGAAATACAGCTTAGTGCTTCATTCATTGTGATTTCCTTGAGATGTAAACAGATATTTTTATAAAGATGTAAATTTCTGAAGCCTGGACCACAGCTATGTACAGAAACAAATACCAGCGAACACTCATTTTGCCCTTCAGCCAACGAGGTGCTAACAATCAATGGGCCCTTTTACAATCTGCAAGTAAAGACTTCATGGCATTGGCTGGATTCAAAACAAAGCAAAACCAGAGGCAAACATGGCAAACAGCTGATGTACTGTTGTGTTCATAGGTGCCAGAATAGAAGAAGAAGTAGTTATGGCTCAAAGTTAACATTCAGCCAGTCTATCTCAGTGTGTTTGCAATAATTAGAGTTAGAGTCCTGTAGAACAGAATTGAGGTGGGAGCCATAAGTGAGCTGACAGCAGGAAGTGACTGATTGTATGAAGATTAGCATGGATGCTAACAGCTTCAGTTGCACTTTTAGTATAACTAGATTGTGTTTCTTTATTAAGTGAAAAACAGATAGTAACACTAAAAACTTCTCTATAGTATGGATATTTTTTAATCCACTTCCACTTCATAGAGAAACTACAATAGTGTGAGACAGAGTGCAGACCTCTGCCAAGCTGCTTAGTTATGGCAGTGGCTTTTCTGCTGGTGAGTCTCCACTTATGTCTGTCTCTGTGGAGAATGCTGCAATATCAGCGTTCTATGTACAGAGTTGAAAAACAAAAGGGCCGATCTACCAAGCTATTGTTAGCCATTGTGTTAGCTGAACTCCTCCCCTGGCATTGCAAGGGAAGCTGGGAAATGTTGTGACATGGGCTTGAAAAACGTTGAAGTCAGTTTGCAAATAAACTACAATTCCCATAACAACGTAAATGAATGGGATTTGCCATTTTAAACTTCAATGCTTTTTGTGGTGTCATTTGAATCGGATCAGCACCAAAATTGAATTACTTCTTCCTTGGACCAAACCACATCTCAGGTAAAATTTTCATGTAAATTCATCTAGTAGCTTTGCATAATCTTGTAAAGAGACAAACAAACAGACTGAACCAGGCAAAAAAATAACCTCCTTGGTGGAGGTAACAATGGAGAACTTCCAAGCACTCCACTACTCCAGAGAGCACATCATGGAGACATCCTTTACAACAAACATGTTAATTCGAATCCAAGGGAAATTCAGACATCATGCTTTTTTGTTTTCAATTTAGGTGCTGTAGCATTTTAAATGACTGGTTTTGCAACCAATCAGCAAACTGCAGCGACTTTAACTCCACTGTTTGGGGTCAGCTCTGCACCCTTTCAGAAGAGTGCTAACAAATGGGACAGCAAGGATCAGTTGGTTGTCGGCTAAAACTCAGAAAGTTGGTCCATTGAAGTGCCGGTACACACACATTCCAGCACACATAGCCATCTCCTTATCAATGCACTCCAGAGGATTTGATGGCTTTCAGATCCCGCCCCTCTTATTATGGTCATCTTCAGAGCACATTCACAGTGGGACGATTGAGGGGAGTGAATCAGCCTCCAGCATCATTCAGAAAATTCATAGAGGCCCTCAACAGGGAAATGAGATGGATGATATTTTTCCTCTTTTTTTATGTATCCATGGAGCACTTCACAGTAATATGCTCCCACTCTATTTTACCTTCCCTTGGTATTTGGCTAAGGCCTCCTTTTTTCATTTGGAAAGCTGGCGGCTGTAGATAAAGACCCTGGAAACAAAAAGAGGTTGAGATAGGATGCTGAGAATGATTCTGACTGATGAGGGTGACTCTGGATCTGCTGTGTGACCTCTGTGTCGGCAATGCCCATTTCCTTGGGATTACATGTTCTCGAGTACTTAAAAAAAACAAAAGAATAATCGGACTACAAACATCTTATCTATTTCTCTTCTTCTCAGTTTTTGTAGTGTTTTTTCAAGGAAAAAAAAACCTGATTACAGACATCTTTGGACACTCTTCTCTGCCTGACAGAATTGAGATTTAGCTGGCAGAAGGAGCCATCAGCAGTTGTTTACACATAATCAGGGGAGAAGGAGGTCATTGCCATATGATCTCAAAAAGAAACAAAATGTGGCGCACTCTTGTCTGTGTTCTAAATGAAGGCCTATAGACCTGGAAAGATCATAAAAATTAAGCTGAAGATGTACGGAGAAGCTACAAAAGTGACTGCACAATACCATTGGTACAGGTGGGAGGCAAAGCATAACCGTGGCATATTAACCATCAGAAAAGCTGGTATCTTTGTTTTGTCAGCACTGCTAGCAAAAAGGAAATAAAACTTGTCCAGTTTTGAGCTTTCTCAAGTGATTCAATTTGCATTTAGTTGCCATACCCTGCATTTAATAACATATGCAGGGTTCACTAGCAAGGACCACACCACAAATGTATACGTTTGAAGGTTTACTGAAGGTTTAGGAATATGAGAAATGACAGTGATGAACATGTGACATGAGATTTGTTGAGAGATGAGCCGTTAGGAAGGACGTCATAAGCCAGGCAGAGGAAGACTCAGTGTGGGGGTACCGTCTCATCGTGTTCTGCCCGAGCTGATCTTGACCCCCACCTAGGATAAGGTGAGCGAGGAGCTGAGTGGAGAAAGAAAAGGGCATGATTAAGATTGAAGGGTGGGAGGGTGGGTTGAAGAGTTACAGAAAAACTGAGCGATGAGGCGTGGCTGAGTATAAGTAGGCTTGTCAGCTGATTGGAGGTGTGGTTTGTGGCATGGTCCAGCTCCTGAACCTAAGTTAATACATTAACTTCATTAACTGCATACCAGGAGGTCATCCTTAATGCCAAATGAAAAAGTGATGCCACTCACACCTCCGTATAAGTCAGCCAGGACTAGCCACGTAAGGGTGGACACCCTTTACTTTTTAAAGTCATGTACACATACTAGAAAAGCACTCGGAGAGCGCAGACCTCCACCAGCGCCACAGTCCTTAGCCATATTGTGATTTTGACCATAAATATTAGTCCTACCTTTATTTCATCGAAATATTTAGATCCATTGACCATGAAAACACATCATTAGCAACTGGATTCATAATTATATCTATTTTAGTTCAGTAGTTATTCACAGAAATCCCATTTTTTGCCATGGCGGCCAGACGCTGATCCGGATCAACACCAAAATCGAATCAGTTCTTCCTTTTCCTATGCTGAACATTTCCTGAAAATTTCATCAAAATCCGTCCATTACTTTTTGAGTTATTTTGTTCACAGACGGACGGACAGACAGACGGACAGACAAACTCTCCTGAAAACATAACCTCCTTGGCGGAGGTAATAAATATCAACACCCCATTTCAGGGAAAAGTGTGAGTTTGGCAACACGTGGAAGAAAAGCTGGTACAGAGACTCCCCTGGCCTTCTGACTTTTGGCTTATTCATATGTATATATATATTCCCTGCATTAACACACACACACACACACACATATATATATATATGTATATATATGTATATATATGACAATATTTCTTTGTCATTTCAGTTATTGTTAGAGAGAATCACTATCATACGTTGCAAGTGATTTATTCTACTCTCTGCAGCAATGAGGTTGACATTTGAAGTTCTCCTTGCACCTCCAGTTTATACTACAGTATCTGTCCATCTCTGTACACACTGCCTTCTGTGATTCAGTCTGTAAAAATAGTGAGCAAGCCAATAAAACATGTTTCAGCTTCAGCAGGAATGAAACCTTGAAGGTGTTTGGTGTATGAAAAGGAGAACACAATTATAGGCTGACCCTCTACCCAAACATGAATGTAGCTAAAAATCTTGTTAGGCAGTTATTTACAAGGGCAAAGTACCAGTAGCAGGGAGACTGATGTAACTGTGTGAATTGACAGGCATGAGTGAAAAGATGAGACTGGAATGACACACTGGAATCTGCGTCAGTATGTTCACAAGAATAGGAACCCCTTATGCACACTAAACACACACATGGGTTGTGGACTGTGATGAAGATGAAGGAGCAGGAAAGAACTGAAGCCAAATCCACCCGCGGGGCACAATAACTCAGGGGTGAGCAGCGGCAGAAAGTCGCAAGATTAGATCTGAATCATATTTTTCCCCTACCATCATTTTTTCACCTGCCATGATTAGCATGATGTTGGAGCACTGAAACCCACTACAGCCTTGCACTTATCCCCTTTTCTCGCTGCCAATCTGAGAGCAGAGCGAGGGAAAGAGAAAAGTAGCGAGCAAGCACAGAAGAAAGTGAAGAAGTATTGAAAGAGAGAGGAGTCTACAGCAAATGAATGAAGCAGTGACTACCTAATGATAGGGCCACTTTGTATGATTGAAGGAGGGGAAGGAAAGGCTGATAGTAACAGTTCAAAGAATTGAGCCGCTGAAAGATATGAGAAATTTGTATCTGCACTTTGCTTCCTGCTGGCATGCCAATCATAGCCATGCCTTTGTGTTTTAGGTGGACGGCTGCACTTATCCCTGAGCAGGCATGAGAAGTAATAGTAGAGTGTAATAATTCAACAATTTCAAACACAATGGCACGAAACGGACGAAAATTCTGAATTTGTGAAAGCTACACAATGAAATTGAACCTAAAGGTTAAAATCCTAGATTTTTAAAATGTACATCTGGTCCACAGCTATTTAGTTGTAGTAATGAATTTAAAATATACACGATATGGCAATTAAACTATAAGAAAAATGTTGGAGAAAGTGAAAATCTGCAGCTAAAGCTTTTAACCTCATCCAAGGAGGTTATGTTTTCACCTGGGTCTGTTAGCAAGATTACGCAAAAGCTACTGGATGGATTTACATGCAAATTTTACTAGAGGTGAGGTTCTGTCCAAAGAGGTCGCCATTACATTTTAGCGATTTTCTAATGCAGAATTACGTCACTAAAAAATCCCTTTCATTTACGTCATTATGGGGATCTTAATTTATTTGCAAACTGACATTGTTTTCAAGCCTGTGTCACTACATTTCCCAGCTTCTCTTGCAATGCCAGCAGAGGAGTTCAGCTAACACAACGTCTAACAATATCCTGGTAGATCTGCATGTTTTTTTTTTCTAACTTTGGAACTGGAATGGTTGGCGGACACTAGGCTGTCCAATCAGATCGAAAAAAAAAACCCACTGCTATAACTGAGGTGCTTAGCGGAGGACTGCGCTCTCTTAGAGCTTTCCTAGTTTATACATGAACTGAGGTGTTTAGGGAACATTAAATGTCACACTCATGTATGTTTGAATGTTACAGCAAACTTTGCTATGGCAAAGAAAACTTCTGGAAACATTCAGCAAATTCAACATGTCATTCCAGTGATTGAAGACTCAGTAAGAGAATCCATTGATAAAGAGACAGTTATGAAATTTAGAACATGACAAAGTGTGTGCCAGAGCTGCCTCAAAATATCTGTCTTCTGATTTAGATGGAAAAACACAGAAAACCTTTGGAGAAATTTTGGATTACGCTTAAGGAAACCAATTATTTTAGGTGTGATTACATGCAGTGGAGCTTGGATCTTGCAATACAATCCTGAGACAAAATGCATTGGAAACATCATCGTCACCAAGAATAGATGAAGTGTGACAAAGAAAGACCAAATTCAAGGCCATGTTGATTGTTAACTTTGACATTGGGGGGGGATGGAGGTTATTTTTGAAGGAGTGGGTTCCAGAAAGGTCAATAGGGAAGCAACGCTATTACTGCATGTTTGTAAAAAAATAATAACAGCGCTAGAGAAATGGTTTATATTCTTCATCATCAGAAAATGCCTCTTAAAGGGTGTAGTCAGCGATCTTCTAATCTTCTAATCTAATGCACTAATTGTCAAAATCACCGTATTTCTCCTCTCCATCCACAAGATGTCACCACTGGCAGCATGTCAAAAAAAAGTCAGGGTTTCAATACACAGCCTTGGCTCTGAATATCAGCAGGTAAATACTGTGGCTCGAACGGAGCCACCAAAACAGGGTACACCTCCCCACATCCAGGGGTGAACATACTCATGGGTAGATCAGACAGAGGGGGGAGGGGGAGTAGTAGGTTGCGTAGCTTGCGCAGTTAGCGTAAGAGAGAGATACAATAGTTGCAGTAGCAATGGCTGAAAAACAGCCCAAAAGAAAGAGATCTGATGAGTGAAAAGTGAAAAAGAAGGGCTATGACCATGAAAGAGCGAAGACCCCAGTCAACATTGGTGTTGCTTTCCTACGGTGGAGGGACCTCCGTGAATTGAAATACCTGAAAACGGACACGGATGTCGCCATCTGTCTGCTGGACAGGTGAGCAACATTAGCTTTGTGGTACATCACATAACAGTAACAGCCATCGGACATTCATCTTATTGTCTAATCTGCCAAAATGTACTGTTGTCGTAATGTTGTCAATAATGGAAGTCAAGTTGTGGCTACTATTGTCTGACGACTCAGGGTTACCTTAGGTACGCTGGTCAGCTACGTACTTTCTACGGCCGTTTCCATGACGATGCATATGAAGGGAGAGGCAGGTCTAAATCCGTTTGTCAAAACCTCTCCACTCGTTTTCTCCAAATCCAGTGCCTGATCACCCTCTACAGTCACTTGATCTGGGACTGTCTGAATTTTCCTTTTTTATGATAGATCAAATTGTGCTCAGTAGAGCATATTTTAGTCTGTTTCGGAAAGAGGTTCTGAGACAGCTGAGCCATCCTTCATAGATTCTAAACTTACATTTTACTTAGTTCATTTGCACTGTGCACAAGACACAACAACTCAGCAATAGGCACAGAAAGTATCCAGGTAAATATTGTTGCTGTCAAGCAGAAACCTCATATGTGTCCAAGTTTTCATTATTTTATTTTTTTTAAATAAAAAAATACATGTCTATGACTGGGTTTTGCAAATCTTGAAATTTGTTATGTTTTTTCAAGCCCTATCCGCCTTTCAGCGTTATAGCTCCCATACATGACAGAGTACTTCTATGCTCAAGAGAAAACGTCTACAATACTTCTCCCCCTCTTAGCAGGTAGCTGCTGGAAAAAGTTAATTGCCCTGGTCCCACCAGATAATTCCACCACTGTGGCATCCTTTCATTGTTTTAAACACAGCTTTGGGAAGACCATGTCACAGAGAAGACTGGTCAACCAATATAGAGAGGACTAGGCCCTTAGAAGGAAAGAGGCCTTTAAGTGTCAGGAGGTGGTTTAGGGGACTCTATATATCGAAACTCAAAGGTAGTTTGAACAATTGGGATTGTAAACATGCTTGAGCTGTCAGATCAATTAATGATTCTGAGCTAAGGCAAAATACCATCCCTTTGAACCAATATAATGAAATGACACCTTATCAAGCCCTTTCCTTTATAAATATTGGATAAGCTGACCAGATTCTCTCTCGCTTTTCAATAAAGCCACAAAATGCCCCAAAAATTATCTGAAAAGACTCCTTAATGTTAGTCCCTTTGTCTACCTGGATGGACACATCTGTCTAGATGTATGCATATATACATTTGTGTTTATATATAAAACTTAAATACATCTTCAGCCTGCTCTACTGTACAGTGTCTCGAGCAAACACTTGTTCTGAATTGGTGCAATACGAATAAAGACTGGTTGATTGATTGACATTAAAGGTTAAAAAAGGTGAATGTGATAAAAATCTAAACCAAGCTTTAGAATGAAAAGAAAACATTTTTTCTGAAAAAATGGAATTCATCGACTTAAAAATTGCACTCCTCCCACTTTATTCACATTATTCAAATTGAGTTATTTTGAGTGAAAAGGCAAAATTAAAAGCTCAATAATGTCCTAAATAAGAGTTGTGTATTTCTCTCAGCCCTAATGAGCGCACTCCAAACCACACACACACAACGGAGTGTGTTGCGACATGGTGGGGAGCTGGCAAACTGAGTGCCAGTGTCTTCTGAGAGCAGATGGACCACAGTGGCCCGGTAAGTCATCAGACCAAACATGACTCAGTGTGACTTCTGCCTTTTAACTTGTGGCATCTGCTTCAAAGTCTAAACTATTTAAAGTGTAATGGGCTGTGAAGACAAAGGTCCCAACTCAGTGTCTGACCCAGGAAGGGAAACATTTGTGTGAAGATGGAACTCTCAGAAAGGGTTGGTTGGCAGTAGTTTACACATTTTGTCAGACCACATGGTGACTAGTTAAGCCAAAAGGCACATTTGCCAGTTTTTTATTTCAATCTTATGCTTCTTGAGTAAAATGTAATTTTATATGAAGTCACATGATGACTCTGACACTGCTCAGAGATGGAGTTAACAGTTTCTCATTTCCCAACACTCACTTGAATTACATAAAAAACAACCCTTCTGTGTTAGTCTGATAGAATAAAAGTTAAATATCAGAGTTCTTTGAAGCAGGAAGAGGTGGAAGCTACAAGTGAGACGGGAAATAACTGTTGTTTAATAAAGTGGCTTATATTATGCCCTTTACATTGTGGCAGTTGCTCCCGCCTACTACATCATCTGATTGGCCCATAATAAATTTTATGCCCTGGTCACACATTCCTGTTTCTCATGGCAATTGTGCACGACTGTACACGAATGGCAAGGCTGGTTTGATCAGCATGATACAGGAAGAAAAGATTGCATACACAGTCAGTAGCCCTTCTACATCGCTTCAGGGGTGTTCGTCCCACTTTAATTAGGTTAATAATAAAAAACAATATGAAAAGGATTCCATAAATTTCCTCAGGAAGGTTTCAGGACTGAGCCATGTTCAGCCCGACTGAGCCCCGTGCATGCCACGCCAAGACCGCTCACCCCGCTTCCATCCCACTATACTGACAGCGGCAATTCCCCACAACAGTTTTGAACAGTTCAAAACAGTTGGGACCCTTTCCTGTTCCCCGGCTTCCTCCACGACTATACAACACTGATCCAGATCAAGTAGCGCATGCACCACGACCAAAGCACACTTTATGAGGATTATGACAATTGTACACAATCACCATGAGAAACGGGAATATGTGACTGGGGCTTTACTGGCGGAACGATTGCCGTATATGCTTTTGAAAGATCCTACCTATTCCCAACCACTTTCTATGGGCCCCCAAGATGGACAGGCAAAATATATTATATGGTCCATCTGGTGTGCCAGGATAGTTGAACTTTGGGCTGCTGGAATAAATGAAAAAAATAATACAGTCATTGCAGGAATTAGGAAACTTCGGCCTGTCTGAGAAATTATTGTGTGTAGTTGAGTGCAAAATTACCTTCAGCATGCGCAAAAAAGTGTAAATCTTTTTTGTTCTTTTTGAACGAGAAAATACCCTATCATTACTGCTATTTACAGTGACCTTCATTTCTAGAAACCCGCGAACATACCCTACTATGGCTGAGATCAGCAGATGCTTGTTGTCTACACAGAATGCAGGTAGTGGGAGAGACAAACAGTTTAGCAAGCATAATCAAGGGAGCAGCATCTGCGCCTGCAGGACAGCTTTACCAAAGTTAAGCACTCTTAAGCCCATTGCACTGCCTCAGGTTTACAGACGGCCTCTGGATCAACATGCTGTATCTCTGTGAACCGATATTCTCATACATAAAGTGTGTGGGCCCTTTCTGTTGTTTAAGGACAGACGTGGCTGACCACTGCAAAACTTGTTTGCATCTCAAAGTGACTTTTAAGCCCCCCAGATGACAGGGCTCTGCAAAGAAGAGACGTCAGGAATCACATTGAAAGGTCGGCATCTGTTTAAATATGGAGCACATATATTTTTAGAAGAATACACTTATTTCAAGTTTTTTGTGTTTAAAGATGCTATTACAACAAAGTTTCACTTTTAGATATATGTCGAAATACACATAGCCTTCATGTACATTTTAAGATGAGTTTTATAGCATCAAAATAGGTTATCTATAAATGCTATTCCTTAGCTTCGCGGTCGGGTCGGACAGGGCTGGACTGGCCTGGATACTCAACTTCAGGAACAAGACAATTAAAACTAGAGCAAATTTATATTTTTTGGACACGTCTTAGAGCAACGGGCTGTAAGTAGCGATATATAGCCGGCTACAAAACTACGATACTAAATTTTCCAAAAATTGCTTGTTGTCACACATCAAAAACTACCGCTACTTAACTAGAAAGAGATACATTACCTCGACGCTTTGCATCCTGTAAGTTGTTGAAAAAAGAAGTTGTAAAGCAATGCAGAGTTCTGAGGAAGGTCCGAGCTGCATTCATTAGCATCACAACAAATGCACGCTTTGGCTTGGGTCACGTCTTTACAACAGTCGCCATGCGTGCTCATGGGTAGCAGAGTCTTTATGTGGCCGTAAATAGATTCTCCTCATAGCACGTTTAAGATGATGAAAATTATTTGTAAGTATGGTAGCACACAAACATTTTAGAAGATTATTTCTATTATAAAATGTTATTTATTGATCTGTTTCTTTATAAATGTATGGATTCATTTATTTGCATTTACCTGATTACAACACTTTGTAATTAGAAAGCATTATGAAATAATATATACTCTATGCGTAGCTGTACATGAGATTGAGAGGTATCATAGTTATCAGAATATTTATTCATTTATTTACTGTTTTAAACAAAGACTATCATTTTTTGATGATGAATGATGCTACTTTTTGCTATAAACCATTTTGACAAACCTCTGATTTATAGCAGAAGCAAAAGATACATTTTAACTTAGCTGGGGATGTTTCATAACCTGACATGCCAGATGGACAGTTTCATATGTCCGCCATGGAAATATTTCACAAGTCCATCTGGGTAGCTGCTCTTCTGATTAGCTTTCAGAGGCGGGACCTTCAAAACAATCAGTCGCTGGCGATTGGACGACCATTTGAACCAAAGAAGAAGAAGATTGGACGACCGTTCTGATTGACACACTCACCACAGGCCAATCCACATCAAGCCCCGATATGACGTAGCATATGTGCGTAGCGGCTAAAGTTAGCCGTTAGCCGCTAACTTAGCTGCTAACAGCTAACGGCCTTATACTATCCTCTTACACTAAAAATAAACTTCTGAGGAGGGCAGATTTCGCCATGTTTTACTAAGTATCTATGACAGGAGTCACTACCCGATCCGTACGTATTTCTATGTCTGAATCCATCGCGTATATATCAATATCTTTTTTTTTATACACATCACAGTTCGAGAGGAAGTGACGCAGTTTTCGCGCATGCGCAGTACAAATTGGGTAGCCGTCTGCTGACGTCACGCCTTTTCGTCACTTCCGCTCTTCCCGCAGCTCCCGCCTCTTTTCCCTGATTGGGCCGTTAAAATTTTAGCCGAGTGAATCCATTGGACTACGGTGCGCTACAAGATGGGATCTGCAGGATTTCAGGAACTGAATCATGCAGGCCCATCTGCTATGCAAGGTTAGATGTTTCATAAGTACTGTAGAATACAGAGCTCATGTGTGGATGGTAAAATTAATGCTCTATTTGACTCACCCAGTCAGTGTCGGAGTACCTGATATGAATTCTAGAAAGAGAAATGTTCTGAGTTTATTACTTTTTAAGGTGAGCAAACATTTCAATATTAAGACTGGTTTCTCAGAACATTTTGAAAAGTCATAACGTTTCTGTTATGGTTGAAAACCTTTATGTTAAAGTTCTATGGGGAAAATTCTATTCTTTTTTTCTATTGTTGTCCATTAATCTTCAGATTTATGGATACTATGGTGAAATTAAGAGAGAGAGAGAGAGAGAGAGATAAATAATTTTAAAGACAGTTCTATCGAATTTTTAAATGTATTTAATATAGAATGTTTTATTGCAATGCATTTATTCAAAGTGTCTGCATTTGTTATGTCTTTAATTTGTGGCTTAAAATGAAGTTAGATATTTAGTAAGATTTGCTAATTACCTTCAAGCTTTTTAATTATTTTTTGCAGTAGAAAAAAAGAAAAATATACAGCATGAGAGAGATGCCCTCGAGAACATTTCCAACATAAATTACAGATTTTATATTCCCTGTACGCCTGACTGTCTTTTTGACCATTTAAAATATATCAGTCCCAGGCTGTATTGTTATTAAAGAATGAAATAAAGTTAATAGTTAATAAAGCTAGAAAAAAAGAAAAGTGAATAAATATTTTTATGGGAGACTTTAAAATTCACCAGTAAGTTAATCACCATTAAGTTGTGATGACTTATTAAATTAATAAAATAAATTATATTTGATTTTTTATTATGCCCGGAGGTTGTTTATATTAAGTTAATACAAAATTGAGTTACTTTGACTGAATTATAGCCACTAAATACAGTCACTGCAGTGTTTCAGCACATTTGAAGATAACTTTTGCCAATTGCATGAACATTTTACTGACATTTAGATTGAGAATGTGCTTTGTTATGGCTTCCTGCTTATATTGCAATGGGGCCAAATGTGTAATCCTTAAATAAGAGCCCATAGGTCCTTGAAGTGCCACTGTCTCTATGGACCCCACAAGTGTCAGGTATTAATCGGGCCAGCTCATTCTTAGTAAGAAACTTCTGAGGAGTGTCTCTTCAAAATAAGCAGTGGTTTCATCAGAGAGTAACACTTGAGGTGTTAATGACACCTGGTCGAATCCACTGGGAGTCTGGCTCTATAAAATGTCTCAGCTTAAATAAAAGATGGCCTCCGTATCTGTGTCATTAGTGGCTCCACCTGCCAGAATGTGACTTTGGCGTCAGGGTTACACTTTTTTACGTACTCTTGCTCATAGTCTATGTTTCCTGATATTCTGGAATAGACAAGGCAACAGCCGCTCAGAGCCTTGGCAAGCTTAAATGCTCTCCAGAGTGCAATGTAGTGGTTGTACCTTGTCTACCTTCATCAAGGGGGATGTTACAAAGCTTTTTAACAGGACTACTTTAATTAATGCAGAGGGAACTTTTGGGGATGGAGAAGATTTTAAAGTGCTTAATAATTCAAGGAGCACAAGATGTAGCATGTTCAAGTAGTCTGTCTGGCCTGCGATTAAATATTCACTGGAATATTACCCAGGCTGTAGGACTTAGAGGACTTTTTGTTCCCTATGTGCTGTTTGTTTATGTTTGTGTAGCAGTCTGGTCAATGCCCCCCTCATCTCCCTCCTCTCTCAGGTTTCTACCCGCACTAAAAGAAGTGTGTAGTGTAATGAGATCATTATCTTCTGTTATCCAGTCCGAGTTGCTCTCTGGTTCCCTGCCAAGAGAAATTAGAAGGGAAAAAGGCCTGGTGAATATCTAGCACATTTAATCTAATTGGTGTCACTTTTCTGCCTCCATTATGGTGCTTTAATAGTCCTATCTGTCTCCATGTGGCTTGGCGGTGTTTGGGGTCAGTGGTCAGGGCCTTATCTTTCCTGCTCAGATCACATTAACACGCCACGGATCCTCGACGCGGAGATAAACAAAAGCAGGAGAGCAACAACAATATTGCATGGCTTTAATTTGCATCATTAAAAAGTACCAGTGCGTCTTCTTATCTCTGACTTCACTTCTTTGGTTTCAGAGCAGATGGGTGTCTAGTTTAACACAAGAGATACACGTTCTATCGCAGTCGACTTCTGCGAGGGGCAACTCCAGGATATCTGAAAATGTCTCGTTTGCAGAGCTACTAAAATGAAGCTAGACCGTCTGACACTAGAGTGGGATTTTCTTAAGAGGTTATTAGTGCCTTCCCACCAGCTAAAAAGAGGAACCCACCATTATTTCGCCTGGAATCTTCGGTGGGGTAAGCTGACAGGCCCAAGGCAGTGTTTGAATTGGGGCTGCATCGGTGCTCCCTTGCGCTGAAATCTATTATGCACTCTAATCCCTCAAACCTCCAGCCCCAACACATGTCTTTGAGTCATGAGTAGACTAGGCGCCCGTCCCAAGCCACCATTTAGACTCTCTCTCTCCGTCTCCCTCCTTCTCTCTATGGATGGAGGATTTCCACCGAGTGCCTATTCCCTGTCAGTTCAACGTATAATACCGGATCATCAGTCAGCTGTGAGACAGCCAGGAGGCTTCACTGTAAAAGGATTTAGATACTCCGAGGTGCCAGAGGAAGTGTCCCTGCAGGCTCGGTGGGAGGCAGACGGTATTGATTGGCCGACAGACCATAGCGGAGAGAGGAGATTTGCAGTGATGTCACACAGGAAGTCATGTATGTGGCGGGTCAACGGTGTCCGAGCTCCACAGTTTGAAGAAAGGAGATGGTCCACTTTAATTTCTTTGTGAATCACAGGGAGGGGAAGAAGAAATATCAGTGTACTCCAATCGAATAAACAAAGGCACAGATATACATATTTAATGGCATGCATAATTGATCGTTTTTGCTCGCAGGGAGTCCTTTGCAGTATGCGCTGAGCACTGAAGACATAAAAATAAAACATGAAGTGGGGAAGTCATTAAAGCAGTTTTTCCAGAAGTAGAGAGCAGAGTGGTACCAACTCTCACTTGAGTTGTCTGCACTCCCAGACTGCCCCAGTGTTGGCACAGGTGCCACTGGCTAATTGGTCAGTGATTAATCACATCCACTGTGAACTGCATGACCAATAAAGGGAGCCAGGGCCGCTCTGCTCAGTGTGTCTGGGTACGGTTCACTTCCCAGGGCCATTGCTGAAATGTCTCAGACTACAAAGGCATCAGGTGGAGTTTTGCTGAGACTCTGGACTCTTTGTTACTGGAAATAAATGTTGTGGCCAGAGAGGATGAGCTATGATGAAGGATTCACTTATGGCAACTCTGCAGATTCAAAAAAGGTCTAAAGTCATGTAAAAGACCTGTTGCCTGAATTTGAAATATTCACATTCAGGCAGACAAATTGGCACACATTTATGCTTCATTAAAGGTACTATGAGGAGAATCTGTTACTGGCGACATTAGGATTCTGCTACCCATGAGCACGTGCGGCAACCGTCGTAATGCTGCGTTCCAGTAACCTCGGAACTGGGAGTGACAACATCTCTGACTTATCGGCGTTCCAGTTGAAGTCGGAAAAAAACATGCCGATCTACCAGGCTATTGTTAGCTGTTGTTAGCTCGGGAGTGGCGAGGATTCACCGAGTTCCCAGTAGGAAATTCCAACTTCGGGGGACGTTCCAGTTGCAGTTTTCCTACTCTGAACTTGGAAATTCCTACTTCTGACTACAACAGGAATGCACCAAAAGACCCAAGCCAAAGCGTGTGTTTGTTGTGATGCTAATAAAGCATGCAGCTTGGACCTTCCTCAGAACTCTGCATTGCTTTACAACTTCTCTTTTCAACAACTTACAGGATGCAAAGTGACGAGGTAATGTATCTCTTTCTAGTTACGTGGCGGTAGTTTTTGATGTGTGACAACAAGCAATTTTTGTAAAACTTAGTATCGTAGTTTTGTAGCCGGCTATATATCGCTACTTATAGCACGGTGCTCTAAGATGTGTCTGAATAATATCAATTTGCTCTAGTTTTAATTGTCTTGTTCCTGAAGTTGAGTATCCAGGCCAGTCCGACCCGACCGGGAAGCTAAGGAATAGCATTTATAGATAACCTATTTTGATGCTATAAAACTGATCTTAAAGTGTGTATTTCGATCAGGCATATATCTAAAAGTGAGACTTTTTTGTAATTACTTAGAAACTCCTCAGTCTCTTTAAATGGGTACGATTCAGACGACATCTTCCGGGGTGCAAATGGAGGTCCATGTGTACGTGCCAAAACCAGCAATACCCTCAGTGCCCACTTGGGACTGGCTGCAAAACATAAATGAAACCTTAATTATCGTATGCAAGGCAAAAATGGATTTTCATAGCCTTCATGTACATCTTTATAGCCTGGCTCAAGAAATATGGCTTCAGTCTTAAAATATGACACATCAATCTACTCACATTGTGAGGGGGGTGATATTTGATATTGTCCTTATTTTCTTTAATGGGTTCAGGAAATGCAGTGATGCTATTGGTCAGACAGCCTTAAGCCTCCCCTCAACTTGGCCTTTCTTTGTGGGAGTAGATGGATCTAAAGTTTATATAACATTTTCAACATGGCATCATCCAGTAGAAGGCATCAATAGCATTCCAAAGGCTCCTATGACATGACCTTATCCAATTCTTTTACGGTGGATGGTAAGATCAACAACAAATACAAGGGACTGAGAATAAATGATAGACATAGGGCCAAACCACAGCATAATGGAGCGCACTGCCATTCCTGCCACGCGCCGCTGCTAAACTGTCAATGCTATAGCTAATGCTGCTAATGTTTGCAGTGAAGCTAATGCTTTGCCAGCATATTTACCAGGAGCAACACCTCCCATGCTCAGCATACTATCTAAGAAGCTTATGTATAAATATATGCAGTTTGAAACCATAATGTTTTGTTTCAACGCCTTCAGTAGATGCAGCATGATGGACATGGGACCTTTGCTAAGCTGACTGGAACACTGTTGATGCCACTACCCATGCTTTCTCAACTGAAAATCTCCTCACAGCCAAAGACGACACTTTAAGGTAGGTCTTAAAGCTGTCTGACCAATAGTGAGCCTGCATTTCCAAAAACAGAAACCTTAATAAATCCTTCATAACAGAAAAAATGGGTGCAACATAGAAATATTTGCACCCCTCACAGTGAGAACAAATATAATTGTGTTATATTATGTGCTATAGTTTGACTGAAAATGTTTCTTGAACCAGGCTGTAAAGAAGGATATTGAGGCCTTAGAAAAACTATTTTCTGCATACACAATTTTAAGGTGTTATGTTTCTGCCACCAGTCTCAAGGCGACACTCGGGTCACTGCTCGTTTTGGCACTTCCACAAGGGCCTCTGCTTACAACCTTGGAGGCTACCACCGGGAGCTGACAGAGTAGGAAGCACATGTTTGTTGAAACTGCATTTTGTAGCAAATTTTGAAAAAGTTATGTTTCTAACTCAACATTTTTCTTCCCTTTTTGATGTCAGACGGCTAAATGCAGGCACTATTAGATTCAACCATCAAAAGCAGTGCCACAAAATTCAACACCTCAGCAAAAAAAGATTTAAATGAAAATGTCCATTAATTTTGGATCTGCTCATTGTTGCTTTAAAATACAAGATCAAAATGGTAAAAGGCAGAACCCTGCATTGACAACTTTGTTGTGAATTCAACACTGTCACCTAAATTGAAGGTGCTATGAGGAGAATCTATTTCCGGCGACATAAAGACTCTGCTACCCATGAGCACTTGGGCGACTGTCGTAAAGACGTGACCCAAGCCAAAGCATGTAGTTGTTGTGATCCTATAATAAATGCAGCTCGGACCTTCCTCAGAACTCTGCATTGCTTTACAACTTCTTTTTTCAACAACTTACAGGATGCAAAGCGACGAGGTAGTGTATCTTTTTCTAGTTACGTAGCGGTAGTTTTTGATGTGTGACAACAAGCAGTTTTTTGAAAACTTAATATCGTAGTTTATTGGCCGGCTATTTATTGCTACTTACAGCCTGGTGCTCTAAGACGTGTCCAAATACAATAAATTTGCTCTAGATTTAATTGTCTTGTTCCCGAAGTTGAGTTTCCAGGCCAGTCCAGCCCTGTCCGACCCGACCATGAAGCTAAGGAATAGTATTTATAGATAATCTATTTTGATGCTATGAAACTCATCTTAAAGTGTGTATTTCGATCAGGCATATATCTAAAAGTGAGACTTTTTTGTAATTACTTAGAGACTCCTCATAGCATCTTAAAGCTTCATAATTTAGATAGGAGAAAACTGGATGATCTAATTTTGGCAAACCTACCTCCTTCCTAAACTTTTAAAGCAGATGGCAGACTAGGTCAAAAGGATCTGTGTCTTGCTTATTTATTCTACTACCCTTTTAGTAGTTTGGGTGCCAGGCGGCTGCAGATGGAGCTGCTGTGGTGGCTCTGCCTCTGTGGCCACTTAAAGCAAGGTGGAGGTGATTCATCAACGGGCTCTGTGGGGCCATCTGTAGAACAGACTGACAAATGTCTCCCTCCTTTGTCATAAGGACACACGTCTCACAAAGCTGGCGATTAATGCCCCTTTTACAACACATTTATTTGTCACCAAGGTATTTATCCCTGCAGTGTCTTGCACTGTATTACCATCGTTGACAAGTCCACGAGCCATTTCCTGGAGCCGTCCTCCAAGGAGGGCAGTCCATGAGGGAATGGCCAGGGTTATTCTTTCAGAATTTTGATAGGCTCTCCTTGCCTCTCTGCCTTTCCCTGGTTTTACTCAGGGGAAACATCAGAGCAGGAGATGAAACTGTTGCCCAAAGAGTTCATTCATAGTCAGGTGTTCATGCATTTAACAAAAACAGGGGAAGGGGAGAGGGAAAGAGGAAATGCGAAGTAGGTGGAGTAGGTGCAACCTGTTATTTACAGTCACTCTGCCCCACCACGTGTGCTAAAATGAAATGGTGAGTGTGTCAAATTACAAAAATAAATTTATAAAAGAAAAAGCGAATAAAAGTGGAAATACAAATACCAAAGTATATATAAAAAATAAAAATGTTGCTACATGAAGCAATATTAATCAAAAAATGAAAACAAAAGAAAAGCATAATAAAAGCTTAAATATAAAGACATAAATAAAATGATTTTAAAAGTAATTAGAAATGTGCTTAATATAAAAAAAACAACAAATAAATAATGTGGCTACATAAAGCGATATTAATCAAGAAACAAATCCAGAAAAGACAAAACCAAAACATAGGCACTGTTAGCGGTAAAAGAAATAAAGAAAGCAATTAATGCAGTGACAAAGTGGCGTTTAATGTTTGCAGTAAAATCAACAATTAAAGAGCATCGCAAAAGCAATGGCAATGTACTGATCATAACGTAAAATTGATGTGCTTTATAAAAGCACATATTTGAATTTTTCTCTATATTTGTCGTTATATTTCTGCTTTTATTAGCCTTTTCATTAATAGATTTATTTTTGGTTAATATTGCTTTCCATTGGCACATTATTTATTTATTTATTTATTGTATTTAAAATTTTAAATATCCTTTTCTTTGGTGGATTCATTTCTCATTAGTATTGCTTTATGTAGCAGCATTGCAGGTACATCTAAAAAAATCAGAATATGAAAAAGTTCAATCTTTTTCATCACTCCTTTCAGAATGTAAAACCCATATATTATATAGATTCATTACAGATAGGGTGAAACATTTCAAACATTAATTGCTTGAAATTTTGGTAATTCTGAAATGACTGATAAAAAATATTGAACTTTTTCATGATATTCAAATTTTTTGAGATGTACCTGTATTAATTTTTATTTTATATTTTTCTTTAAACATTCACTTTGGTTTTATAAACTTATTTTTGTATTTGGCCCTTTTACTACTCCTTTTCAGAGTGTAGAACAAAGTGCTGATTTTGACCTTGTGCTGATAAAGAAAAGCAAGGCAAAAGGTTCAGTGATTCAGTGTTCCACTTCCCTTGTGATCAGATTTTAGTTGGTACACATGCACCCTTGTGGTTCTGATTGCTTCATTGTCGATCTATCCATCTCCTCGCAACTGTGGTGATTGCTTCAAAGCACCATTTGGCAAATATGACAGAGACGCCATTAGACAAGGTCAGGGCCGCTGAGCATATTATCTCATTGCACGGGTGTAGCTATTTCTGCGCATCAGGCCCTGGCCCTTTCACCCACTGTAGGAAAGGTAGTTTATTCTCCAGAGGAAGCACTCCTGAGGAAAATGTGACGCCTGATCTCTGAAAAAGTACACAGACAGGGTGAATTTGTATACAGGAGAGTATTTCTTACTTGAAATTGACCCTCTGTGTAAATTTTAATCATGATAAAAAAGCCACTTGTCATATATGTGAATCCTTTAGGAGCTCATATGAAGAACATTGAGAAAATTTTAACAGACAGGACAATTCTTTCACTCTTATGAATTGACACAAACTAAGATTTCCAGGGTACTAACAACACTAAAAACCAAACTCTAGGCCTGATCTACTGAAGGTTTTGTTTTTGGGTATAAAAACATGTGCAAACTTGATAGCAAGCAAAGTTGAGGATTGCGTCTGTCAAAGGAGCAGAATATAGCACGCACGCTTCATTTAGCATGTTTGTTACATGAATATGCAGAATACATACAGATTATCAGAACACACAATATAGGGTGGTCTGACCACTCACTGTCCTGTTATTAATTGTGCACAATATCATAATTGATCATCTGCCACAAGCCCACTAATAGCATGTGCACATTTACAATGTAGTTTGCACATGTGATTTAGCGCCCTTTATATGGGATCTTAGTATATACCAAAATAACGCAGTAACTTTTTCTTACCATCCTGTTGTGTTAAAATTCTGTACACTCCCATTGTCCTAGAAGTCAAAAATTACCAAGCTATATATATATGACGTTCATGCAACTCTTGTGCTAGCCTGTGGTGGTGATTTATGTTTGCCTCCAGTTTTACTCTGCTTTGATTTAAGCTAATGCTGTAACATCACTTAAAAGGGAGTATAGTTATGTGAGCCATGTGTGCCTCAGGAGCTGATGTTATACCCACAGAACAATTGTTTTGCTATTGCATCAGGTTGATATTTAGAAATGGAATGATGGATTATAAACATGCAAAGAAAGAAATGATTAGGCTGTTCCACTTGGGCTGTATGCAGCATTTCCTCTTACTCAGTGAGGTCTGCCAGTCAATTTTATCTTTTCAGAAGCCAAAGACGAAAAAATCGTCTGTGAAGTTTTTTTAGTCTGACCTGACACCATTAAAGTCTTTATCTGAACAGGACAAAAAACTCACTGAGATTCAAAATCTTTTTCTTTTTCTAATCTTACTGGCTTTCTCAAGATACGCATCATTAGAGTTCACAAAGCTACTTACAACAACAGTCAGCCATACAAACAAATAAGATGCCTAACTCATAGAATGAATAATAAGCGGTTGTTCAATGAGTGGCATAGATGCACACAGCAATAAGGCTGCTGGTTTGATCCCTGTGTTGGTCCAGGCCCTTCTGTGTGTGCATGGATTCTCTCTGGACTGTCCTGCTCCCTCCCACAGGCTGAAAATATGCTTATCGGGTTTACGGTAACCCTAACTTGCTCTTAGGTATGAGTGTGAGCATGAATAATGTCTTTCTCCCTATGTGGACCTACAGTAGGCTGATGACCAGTCCAGGGAGTACCCTGCCTCCTGCCTAACATCAGTGCCAGTCCCCCACAACCCTGGAAGGGATAAGCAGTACAGATAACGGATGGATGGATAGATGCACAATGTTTAGAAATGTATCTGCAGCCAGATGCCTCTATCTTATCATTTAACACCCTCATTACTCCAACACAGTTTCAAAGCCAAAATGTTCTGAGCAGAGTGGAAAATATTTCTCCACCTCTATCTTAAAAAATGTTTTTATTTAATGCTTTAAAGGAAATTGATGGATTAAATTAGTCATGGTGGCTTTATAAAGTGCTTTTATAAAGCTTCAATAATGCATTTGATTAAAAAAGTGAGTCAAGTAAACTTAATTAACAACAATGACCAAGTCTTTGTTTGTCCTTCCTCTGCATGGTTCCTATGTAGAACATATTTTTGTTCTTATTTGGACTCACAGGTCAAAAAAATAAATTCTGCTTCAATATTTGTTAAAATCTTGTTCAATGTAGCTTTGCTGTTTGGAATGTGAATTTGAATTCTGATAAAAGCTTGTTTGGTCCAATTCTAGATGTTTTTTCTTTTTATTTTGTTACATATAACATCATTTTTCATGTTAACCCTCTGACACAGACAGAAACATGGTGACCAAAGGTGCAGCAATCTCAGGTCTTAATTTAATTTTTCTATAGGGAGTGCAAATTCTCACTTTTTTTCTGTACATATAACCGAAGCAGTTTTGATATCATCGCCTATTTGCCTCTGTCTGCAAAACCAACACTCCTGCGGTGTCTGTTTTGTGAAAGATGCAGAAAAAAACGGACAGAAGGAGACAGGTGTGTGTGAAGTGCACTGTATGCAACAAAGGAAATCAAACAAGAGGATGAGAAGAAACTGAAACACGGCTCCAGAGGACATTTAGCCTTTCCTCACTCTAACGCTCTCTCTTGGTGTGTATTCAGAAAAGACCTACGCACACCCCACACACAGATGAGGGTGAAAGCAGAGCTAAAATCCTTGCTTTGCAGAGGACTTGCCCTCTGGATCTGAATGTGCACACACACCCATACAGAGTCACTTGTTGGTAATGAGGGACTCAAATCAGAATCAATTATGAATGTTCCATCAGGACGCTTTGGGGCAATATCAAGGGAGCCAGGTATTAGACAGTAATGAGAAATGGAACAGAGAGAAAGTGTGGCCCTGCAGGCGCCTTGTGATGTCTCCAGGCAGCATGTGATTCAATGCTTTAAATACATTTGCATTCATTCAACTCGTGAGAAGAAGGCCATATTTTATTAAAGTAGAATGCCTTCCTTCATGTGCCTCTCACAATCATGAGGGTAGATAAAGCCTTTGATTCTTACTTAGAAGGAAACTGACTCTTTTATGACCGATATGGACTGGAATAATTGTGCCGTGTGTGTAAAGATGGGAAAAAAGAGTAATAAAGGGAGAGGGAGAGTTAGTCCTGATCCCAGCCAGTCAACTATTCCTCTGCTGGCCACGGCTTCAACCCGATGATTGATTCTTGTTTGGGGCCATGCCTATGGGCCTTATTAAATCAAAATGTAAACTCACTCTTATAACAAATTGCAGGAAAAATGCCAGTAGCCAGCTGCCCCCCTTAGGGCCGGACCTGGATTACTCTGACAAGTTAAGAACCCAATGAAGCTTTGCAGAGCTCGCTTCACCTGCTCGCATGGCTCAGATATTTCCTTTGAATCCCACGGAAGATTGAAGATTTATTCCACGCTTGCTTTCTCTTCTGGTCTGTCATCATGATGCCTCATGTTGTGTGTCCTCCACTGAAATGAGTCATCTCGTTACATTCAGATTAAAAACCAAAGAACATCATGAGAATGATTAAAAGAAGACTCAGGTAGATTGAAAATTGCAGTGATAATTTTCAAAAAAGACTAAAAAAACAATCAATAACTGAACCTCCAGAGAACAGTCTGTGCTGAAGATTTACAGACATAAAATATGATTGATAAAATAGAGCAGTATGTCAACTGCAGTCAGTGTGTATGAGTCAAGACATGCAGAGGAGAGAGAGAGTCATGCATTTCACCTCAGCTTGTTAACTTCACAGGTCCAGAAATGTACTATTTTAAGAAGATGTCCAGACTTCAACTGCACACTTGAAAGCCTGCTGGCGTTGTGAGTTATTGTGCTTTTGTAGTTTTTAATGTATTTGTAATTCTGTATTAGCTGCTGCCTTGGCCAGGTGCCTCTTGGAAAACAGATTTGTATTCTCAGCTGGGTCTCATGGTAAAATAAGAAAGGTGCAAATATTTTCAAAGTTAATTGCCAATATAGTCTACTCTAACCGTGCTTAACCGTGCTTTTTAATAGGCAGCTACTGTATATTTGCTGACCAGTAGTCTGTCATTTCTCTTTTACTTGTTTGTAATGTTAACCATGCACTTTGTTACACAGCTACTGTATATTTGCTGACCAGTAGTCTGTCATTTCTCTTTCACTTGTTTGTAATGTTAACCGTGCACTTGGTTACGCAGCTACTGTATATTTACTGACCAGCAGCAATTTGCTGTCCTTCTCCTTGATCAGGAGCACAGCTTGGTTTGATAAGTCCACCTTGTTGATCTACTTTTTGTACTAGAACTAGCTATGCACCAGTGTCTATACTGCTCATATTATCATGTATGTTTTTATGTTGTTATGTCTGAATGGGAATCCGCTGCAAACCAAATCACCCTTCAAGGGACAAATGAATAAAATGAACTATGAACTATGAACTAATATTTGGATTTTGCCTCGCCTATAAACCCCTCTGTTTCAACCCTGCTCAAAACAGGCCGTTTTGTGTGAAACTTCAAGAGCTTTGTCTGACTAGGCTGCTTCTCAAAAAATGAGAGAGAACTGACTTATTTAGTCCTCCTTTTTATAATTGTAGTCCCATCAACCTGTTGCAATCTGTTTTCAACATTGAGGAGATACTGGCAGTTGAAACGGCAAACACTGTTAACTCACAGAATAAATCTTAAACCAAGGGTCATTTTGGGCTTGAAACCAACTTTCTAAAAGAAAACGAAGACACCCTCCTCTACTTACGTAATAACTCACTTAATCAATTTATCAGTCAAAAATGCTGTTTTCCCATCTGTTGGAGGATGGGTGGTTAGGCTCTTTAACCCTTTAAGGCGCAAGACCATAGATTATAGCCAGAAAATTCTTACTTTTTGGAGCTGAAATGTTTGTTTCACTTTCTGCTAAAATCCATAAAAATCAAAACGTCCATAAAACTAAACATTTAGATTTTTCGTATCTCATTTGATACATTAGGTGTTTTTGGCAACTGATAATCCATTTGAGGACATTTTTATAATTTATCTGATTGTATTCAGATGGGGTTTTTTTGTAATTTGTTGATCATATTGAGTAGAAAGAGGTGTTATAAAAGTCTGTATCAAATTTGATACAATTGGCTTTATAGGGTTAAAATAGGAGTTGAAAAAGAAACTATGGACCAATCAACTTACTCCCTGTGATCTCCTAAACATTGAAAAGAGTGGTTTCAAAATAAGTAAACTTCTAGTAACCCACCCATACTGCACATGCAGGTTGGTTTCCACACCTACCATTCAACAGAATTGGCTTTTGACTTTTTTTTAAAGAAAAAACAAAATACTTCTGATGAGTCCAAGGTGTGTATGCACCATGATTTAAGATATAAAGAGACATTTTGGTAATACTGGCAAAACTCACCCACTTCAACTTCTCTGATCAAGCCATGAAGTTGATGATGTCTTATCTGACAGTGAGTGTGGGTCAACAGTGTCACTTACCATACTTGTGGGATTCCCACAAGGCTCTATACTAGGACCGGTTTTATTTTCTATGAACAATTAAGAAAAAGCATGAAGAAAAATTTATATGTGAATGTATGAAAATGATGCAGTCGTTTTTACACCTGCAAAAAACATTCCAGAAGCAACGGACATCCCCATGATCCAAATCAATAAGTGGCTCAGTAAATCATGTCTGTTGTTAAACACAAAGACAGCAGTATGTATGATGTTCTTGAAACATTCTCAGAGATCATACACTCAAACATCTTTCTGAAAAGGAGAGAGCTGCAGTCAAATACAAGTACCTTGGTGTTATTCTGGATTCCTCCCTAACCTTCAATAAAGCATAAAAAATTCTAAAACACAAACAGATTCAACCTGCTAAAATTTAAACACATCATCCCATCACTGATAGTTACCACAGCCAAAATGTCTCTGCATGCCATGATCTTGTCTCATATTGGTTATAATTTTGCCAGCTGGTCACTCACTGGAGCAGCTGCACTCAAACCAAATATATAATCTCATAAAAAAGGCTCTTAAAACCTCTGACAAGAAAAGTTTCTCACATCACTGTTGCAATATCAATATATATGCATTTAGCACTGTCAGTGTTCCTCTTAGTGAGTGACTCAATGGTATTTAAGTTTGAATGACTAATGTAACATTCTACCTCGTATAAGAATGGCACTTTAGCTCTAGCACCTTCATACACGCACTTTGAAAGATACTTACTGAGACTTCATGCACTTTTTGTATTTTAGATTGTATTATTGTTGTTTTATGCTTTTAGGGTAGATTTAAAACAGCCTTTATTTTTTGGTAACTGTATTTGTCATAGTCTGTGGTGCTGCTCTGTTTGTATATCTGTATCTTTGATTTTATGTTTCTCTTTTTATGTTTGGGACTACTGATGAAAATTAGTACTGTGCTCAATTTGGCATGTTTGCATTGGTATTATATGGACTCCTGAGATGTTGTACATTCATCAATTTGCACTGTCTCATCCAAACAAACGTTTACAAAGATGCACCTATTGTTAAACTACCATGAAGCTGATATCTCTGTTTGTATCCTCATGTTTCCCTGCATGTTTGCAGCTACTTGCAATAAGCTATAACGAATGGGAGCTCACAGTAATGGATACTGCCTTTGTGGTCATGATAATGAATCGTTCTCAGTCATTTTAGACTGGCTGTCTAAAACAGTTTACTTTCAGGCAAGATTTGGTATGCAAGCAGGACCTCTGAAAAAGGCAACATTGTTCAAAATGTGAGGCAAAAGGCAAGGTCAAAAACTAACAGTCAAAAAATTCAAGGCAGGGCTGCGATATGAATGCTGCAACAAGTCACGAGGAACAACGACTTGGACATGAGACAGAGAGGGGCCTGAAGTTAAATGTAAGAGGGTTAATGGGGAGTGATGAAACATGGCTGGAGAGGAGACAATCAGGAGCAGGAACAGAGACAAGTGTGATTTCAAAATAAAACAGGAAACATGAAAAATTAGGGAACAATACTGAAAAGGGTAACTTTGTGCAGACATGACCAGGGTACCATTCCCTGTTTGTGCTTTGGAAAGTGAATGTCTGATATGACATTAGGAGAAACTCCTTGATTTGCATGGTATGCTTTTATTCTGAAGTTTTTAACATTACTACAAATCAAGTTACTTAGAGGGAGATGGACATGAGAGAGAACAATTATGCACCGCTTGGTCTGAAAGTCAGTGTTACCAGTCGAAGCAGACCCCCCCTTCAGCCATGATGCAACAAATACACATCCAGTCTGTAAGCCATATGCAATTTATGCATCGGTTTATAATATTCAAGAAACATTTCTGGATGAAAAAGGTAAGTATTAAAGGTCCCATATTTTGTTCCTATTCAGCAGTTTAACATGGATCCTTGATGTCCTCATGAAACGTTAGTAACATGTGTTAGTCTAAAAAGCCTATGAATAAAGCACAGCTGCAGTCTTTCTATTCTCACGTAACCCCTCTGTTCAGAATGACTGGTTGTGATAGTGGTCACCTTCATATGCAAAGCAGCTTACCTAAAAGAACTTCTTACACTCCTGAACACATGTGAACCTTTAATCCATGCCTTGTAACAGATAACAGCAATCTAGTTCTTCACAAACATCACAGGCCAACACACAACATTCTAACCACAGTAAGATAGCCACAACCTGGCCTACCTTCCGGGCTGATTATATTCAACTAACTATTAAGCTTCTCTTCCTTAATACACAAAAACCACGGATATGCTATTTAACAGATAACAGCAATCTCGTTTCCCCCAACATCACAGGCTAACATACAACATGCTAACCTATGCCTAGTCACCGCAGTGGGACTGATTATATTCAGCCAGCTGTTTAACTTCTCTGGACCAATGTATGAATGTTCATGCATTGAAGTTTATCCTTCAGACTTTGAACTAGATACATGAATGGTGATAAACATGTTCCATTACCTCGGATTCACTTCACCCTGCTTTTAGCATTAGCTTGTAGCAATGAACAAAAATAAATACTACACAGCATTAGAATACTCACATTTCTATCATCAGGTTTGGACACAGATTGTCGGTACTGAGCCTGAAATCAGGAAAAGTCGAGTTGCAAGTCCTGTGTTGAACTGACTGAAGCTGAAGATGCAGTTGAGCGAGAAGTGACTGACACACACATACAGGTTTTAGCTGCCTGTAACGGCTCATTCCCTTCAAAAATAAAATAAAAAGATAAGTCCTTTGGATAGATAAGACAGAACTGAGATCTTACTCACAGATTCAAAAATGAAGTATTCAAAGAAAACACAGAACATAACTGAGCCTCCTCCATTATTCACAGTAGGTACAGAGGCTGCACTGCTACATTTGACACAGGGGGCTCTAATTTTGTGGCGCAGCGCAGGGGGCGCAAGCCTGGCGCACCCCGCGCAGTGTTAATTTCGTGCGGCGCACCGCCGTGCGCTGCCAATTTGATGATTTGGTAGACCGTCTGCACAGAGATGGGTGTGACGGTGCACCAGGGGGAGTTGACGGTGCACCAGGGGGAGGTGTCGGCAGATTCATGTTGGCGCAGTGACAATTTCGTGCCAAAAACAGTGCAGAAAGTGCGCTGAAAACTCGCCAACTCCAATCTGGTCTATTCTCGGCGCAAAGTGGAGCGCACCCTCCGCAGCTGTAATTTTGTGACAGGCGCACATGTGGGCACACGTCAACAAAGCCTCAGAGGCAGGTTTCCAGAGTGTCAGACACATTTTAATGCAATAAACAATCACAGCAATCACTATTTAATGTAACCGTCTGAACCAGCATTCATTTGTATCTATATTAACTGTCCCGTCACATCTGATGTCGGATTAAAGCCGTTTGTCATAATGGAAACTTAACCTGACGGCAGCTGGAAGTTTGATGCACATCTTACAAGTCAACAATAAACAGCCTTAACATCTGATACTGAGTAAATATCTGGCTTCTCTCATTTCATTAAATTCAAAGAAAAGAGGGAGAAAAAAGACAAAGAAAAAAGAGATAAAATAAATGTATGTCACTCAGGATTTACTTGTGAATTCCCATATTTCTCTGTTTTAGTCTTTATTTTTAACGTGATCTAAAAAGATGGAGTACATTATTGTAAGGAGGATGAGGCAGAGACACCGGGAGAGTATACAGTATAAAGGCTCTGCTAGTTGGCGATGACAAACCAGGAGTGCAGGTTGATCACAAGCATTATAAATGGATAAGCCAGCTGCGGTGTAACTGTCTCTTAATTTTGTACTCCTATAATGACAAAGGAACAGATTACATCTGTCCTGGGAGCTGGCCCACACAGTGATGCGCTTCGGGCCTCTGATGCGCGCCCCGATGGCCAGTCTGTTCTCCCAGCTGCTGAATGACAGCAGCTCTGACCGTCTCCAGCAGCGGGGATCATTCAGACCAATCAGCCGCAGCACATTTAAAGGCGAGGAGAGGCGCTCATTTAATTGGTGGAGAAACACTCGGCTGTGTAAAACCATGGATGTATTATAAGAACTGGATAGGGTGGCTCCGCCTTCCGCCATGTAACGGATTTGAAGCCTAAATATTCCTCGTCAGGGCGCCGCCATTGTGCAACCAGTAGAGAATTTGGGCCATAATCCGGACGCAGCTGTCGTAAACGGTCGCAACACGCCTCAGCATACGCCGTACACAATCATTGTGAAACTGCCGTAAACCGCGGTTATTTTTAAACTCTAATAACTGATGAAAAAGAAACTTTTCAGACAAAAGAGGACTTGGAGAACACGCAGCCCAATAATACTTTAATGTCACCACAGCATACGGATGGGAGAAATATTTCTACGAGGTGTATTAATTTTTTGAAGTTTCACTTCGGCCCGTCCAGATGAATGGGGGAGACGGAAATTTGACCTATACTGCAGCCAGTCACCAGGGGGAGCAGTTTTCGTGGAGGCTTCAATTTGAGCCCAGCATCACGGCGTCCATGTTTTTTACAGTCTATGTGTAAAACCCACTCAAGTCTATTCTCCTCCTACTCTGACATTTGTGCGGAGAGGCAGAGACGTGGGCGTGGACGCGCTCCTCTGCGCCTTGAGTGTGCCTCTCTTGGCACTGCAGGAAACTTGGAAAGTGCGCCGGTCACACCCTGTCCGCGCGGCAAAGGCCAGGGTGTCTTGAGTCTGTGCAGGGTACAATGAAATCTCAAGACTATCGAGACATTTTGGAGCAAAATGTGCTGCCCAGTTTCATAAAGCTTATTCTCAGCTGCAGGTCATGGGTCCTCCACCAGGATAATGAACCAAAGCACACAGCCAAAACACAAAAGAATGGCTATGAACAAAACACTGAACTATTTTTTAGTGGCCTTCTATGAGCCCTATTCAAAATCCTATTCAACATTTTTGTAAGGGGCTGAATCATGCAGTCTAGAGAAGACACCCTTCAAACCAGAGACAACTGGAGCAGCTTGCTCACAAGGAGTGGGTCAAAATAGGTTGACAGGTGCAGAAGTCTCATCGAGAGTTACAGATATTGTCTGATGCAGTGATTACCTCAAAAGGTTGTGCAACAAAATATAAAGTTACAGGTACCATCATTTTTTCTCTTGTATCCTGCTGCTACTGTAAATCTGGAATTTGCCCCTGTGGGACTTATAAAGGTATATCTTATCATATCTTATTACTTTCCAGGCCAGTTTCATTAATTTGTGCTTTAAAATCATTCTGTTGAACCACAATTCAAATGCAATGTCTGATATTTATTAGTTGATTTTCAGTGAATTATTATTCATTATTGTTTTTGTCAGTTTCAAATTATTTCAGTGACCACTGTGGGTTTTCCTTTCTTCAACGGAAAGGTGCTAGCAATTTTGTCCACATGTGTACATTTAAGAAAAGAAAAGTACAGTTTGAATGCATTTTATCACACTTTTTGTTTTCTTTAGCAGCAAATATTTAACACAATATGTCAGATGCTACATAGACATGGCACAATGAACTTGGTTTAAATATTAACTAGAGAATTTGCATTTCCATGAAGGAAATGCGTTGAAATGCTGAGCGTGACTGCTGAAACTGTGAAATGAAATTGCTAAAAGTAATGCAAAGAAAGTTGAAAATGTGACATGAATAGTTGTAAGCAGTAAATCAGGGCTGAAAATATGTGAAATGTGCAATAAAAATGTTTACAGAACATTATAGCTACTGGAGGTCAGGTGTGCAGGTCACGTGACCACACTCTAACTTCAAAGAAATGTGCAAAAGTAGATGCTGCTTCAACAGTCCCATCTCAGAAACTGTAGCAGATAGTGAAAAGTGCACGAAAAACTGTTTGCAGTTGTGAAAAAAAGCAGAAAATGACTGTTTTGTAACATGTTCCAATGTGGTGATATTTGTAGATGTACCTAATAAAGTGGCCAGTCAGTGTAATTTATGTGAAATGGGGTTGAGAGTGCAAAGAAAAGCACGAATATGCTATGACAATAAAGAATCTGTATCAGATGGAGAATAAGATAATACAGACTCTGCCTGGGTTTGAACCCCCAAGCTCTGGTTCCATGGTCCACTGTTCTGACGACTCGGCTATGGGACCAAATATGTGGAATTATCGAAAGCGTGGTATTTCTCCCAGTTGTATTGTGCGCATGTATAGTGTCATACAGCAGGCTCATAACGCTCGGTACTTCCGGGTAAACGAACGCTCGCTGTGCCAAAACCGTGGTAGATATCAGAAAAGGGATTGCACTGTGAGTATCCCAAGAACTTGCTGAAGCTATGGTTGTAATTTCACGTCTGTACTGTTGAAAATGTTGACACAGTGGCGAGTTAAAAACGGGCTTCAAAGTGAAGCACTCCGCATCCCGGAGCTGAAAAATTGCATAACCGCAGATGGAAGCTTTTGCAGCATACCGCAAAAGCTGAAGCTCACTGAGACAATTTGATATCAGATTAGACTTTGAAGCCAGTTTCACGTGTAAGAGGAGAAGATTGTCTACGTTTTGACGCATAAATCAAGTCTGTGGAGGACGGTTTGACGAAGTTATGACAAGATAATTCTGCTGAAGTTTTTGTGTGTGTGAAGGAGGGCTACGGTCTAATGAGTCACGTGACACGCTCTAAGTCCAGAGCAAACCACAAAACTCTGTGTTGCTCTAAAATTCATATTTAAAAAACTGTTGAAGCCAGCAAAAATCTGATGATATGTAAAAATAGCTGAGAAGTCAGCGCAGCTTTTAAAGCACGAATGACGTCTGTAAGTGGAAGCATACCCAATCTATGGAGCTTCAAAGTTGCTGAAGTTTTCAGCAGAGCTGCGGAAATGTCCCATTGATTTCAATGTAAAAATACATGCCGAAATTATTTTTTACTGTAAAAAGTATAGCTGTTAAACCTGTGAAAAATACAAGCCCACTTTTCCTGAACATGCTGCATATGTCAATTTTTTTCTGTGAAAATCTGTGCAAATTTGAAGCCTGTGAAAGGTGGCAAAATCTCAGGAATAAGAAGAAGAAGAAGAAGAAAAAGAACAAAATGGAGTTTAGGGAGAACAATATGTTGAAATGCTGACTCAGCATTTCAACATAATGAGACCAAATAGAACATGATGTTGAATCACACAAAGAAGATCTCGAGTGTCCCAGTGTTACTGGGAAAGTTTGCACCACTTTCTCAGGAACACTGGAACTATGAAAATAATCCTTAAACCTAACGTCTGTCTGTGACACAAGTTCAGACATTTTAGAACACCTGTTTAACACCACAGAAGGTGATCAGAAGCACTGCTTTATTTAGAAAAAAGAAAGTTTAAAAAAATGGAGATAAGAGGTTTGTGCTCGACAGAAACATCTTTTTGTCAAGCAAAAGCAACAAATTGCTTTCTGAGGCAAACTGACGTAGGATTATCCCAGCATGTTTACCTCCTTGATGCCTGACCTGATGCTCCACCAGCTGTTCATACTCAAGGATGGTAAATCCGTATAGAGAGGGAGACTCCATTCACCCGCTTTAATCCAATACCATTTCAAAATTAGACAACTGAATTGATATCAGTTAAAAAAAAAAATCATTTAAAAAAAAACATCATCATGAATCAATTTTGGTAAATTGTTTGGAAGGAATCTCATCATATTGAAAGTGTTGGTTTTATTTCTTTCAATTGTTTAGTCTAAGAAGTCACTAATAATCCAAACACGTTCTAACTGTGTAATAGAAATCTTACCTGCTACTGTATTATGCTGCTGTCCAGCTTCATTTGTTAGACTAGTGTACAATTACACAAGCAGATGCACTTGCAAATACATTCACACGCACACAGGCTGTCACCATCCCTCACTGAGCGTAGCAGGGTTCTGAAAGGGCAAGTTGGTCGGCCATCTGGCCTGCATATCAGCAGAGGTTATTGTGTCGACATCATCATTACTGAGCACATTGCTGTTTAGCAAAGGTTATCCACAATCTGGACAATAATCTGCTACAAAGGTGTCAAGTGACTGACCAGATTTTGAAAATGTTGTTGTTTGAAGTCTAAAAATTAATTCTGGTTGAATATCTATGGCTGTGTGATCTGAACCCTTAAGCCTCCTAGACCTTTGTGTGCTATTTACCTGCTTTTCATTCTTTATTTTCTAATAATTTTGACTGTGCATATTGCATGGATTTTGGCAGGATTGTGTGTTTAAGTTTGATCTTCATTTCCAGCTTAGCTCCAACAGTGAGTGTAAAACACACTTTGTGTGAACAGCTGTTAACACTTATACCGTTGCGTTGAGTATATAAAAAATGCTATTTCAAACTCATTTAAGCTAGAGTTTTGATTCCTCTTCCACTCAAGCATAATAAAGGCATTGCATTATATACCTTGGTGTCAATCTGTGTTTTTGCCGTGGAATTGGTCATTTTTACTACCTAACAAGGTGGTGCCCTTTAAACTATATGAAAATAAGTCTTTGTATTAATGAGTAATAATGCACAAAATCACTGAAACTGCTAATTCGTGACATGTTGAATCCCAGGATGTAATATAAATCAAAAACATCAACTTTGCATGTTGAAGGTAAGCCTTATTAATATTAAGTGTTCTACCAGAGTGTACCCTGCTGCATGTTAGAGCAGTGCGTGTTGTGGATCAGTTGCGGAGTGGTGTGCGTTTCTCTCCTGTTGAACAGAAGACGTGTGTACATAAGAAGGGTAAGTTGTGGCTGATTTATGTAAAAAGCAACGTTAATGCATCCTGGAGATCATTATTTTGTTTCTACGCTATATGTAAATATTCTTTTGTCACAGTTATGCCGTTGGCTAAATTGGTTGCAAATTTGTGCATCCTGGCTATGCTAGCTATGCACTCCGGATTTACAGCGCTGTTGGCATGTGCTGAAGAGATTTGTGTTCTGATTTATATTATTATTTCCTTTTGCTGATCAAGTTTGTTGATTATTGCCTATGATCATTATATTACAATATGAGTGTTAGCTTTTGTGTTGTGCGCTTTTATCATGCTTTCTGTGTGTGCTAATTTGCTAATGTACAATATATCAGCGTAAATTTATGTGGGTTAATATGATTTACAAAAGCCAGGTGTTCCGGGACAACTTCATCAACTTTTGAGGTGCTTGGAGAAAAAAAACTGAAGTAATATTTTTGATGACACTTGTGGAGGTCAAGAAGCAAAATGCATCTGAAGTTGCTTCCTGAAATACAGGCTCTAATCGTTTTTTCATTAGTATGATTTTAAGTCCTGAAACGGGTTAGACTTTTTCACATGATCACCATGGACTGAAATGATGTAAAACTAATTTTGTAAAATAAAAAAAAATAAAAACTAGAAAAGCACAGAGAGTGCAGACCTCTGCCAAGCAGCTCAGTTATTGCAGTAGATTTTCCACAACCCCTGTAAAAGATCAAATTTCAGATCACCACACACTCTGATGTCATGGCTTAGTCTCTGCTCATGTCTGTCCATGTGGAGAACTTCTCTGCATGCATTGCAAGGGAAGCTGGGAAATGTAGTGGCATTGGCTTGACAAACATTAGTAAAACTTTTGGAGTAGTTTACTTGCAAATGTCAGTTAGCAAATTAACTACATTTCCCATAATGCCATTAAGGAAGCTGAACCCTCACAGCAGCCAAGGAGATATGAATGTGATCTGTCATTACAAACTTCAAATCCAGATGAAATACAGAGAAGATAGAGCTGCATTATATATATTACCCTGTAAAATTTGAGACCAATCTATCAAGTGATGTCGGAGATATGATTTTTCAAATACAGCCCAGTTAAGTTATGGGACTTGCAGAAACTTTGGAATTTTTTGCATGCAGACAAATATGCAGATCACAAGCAAAATGTAATGGTTTCTTTCTTAGACTAAACCGCACCTCTGGTTAAATTTTCATGTAAATCCATGTAGTAGTTTTTGCATAATCTTGCAAACAGACAGTCCCTCGCCAAAACTTCACCTCCTTGGCGGAGGTAATAACAATGATCAGTACTGTTAATAGCAATTTGCTAGCACAACCCAATAAATAATTACAGTTAAAAATTGCTCCTTGGCAGCCCTATTAACTAGTAGAAAAAACATAAACTCCTATAAAATGAACAATTATCCCGAACAGACACTCCTTCCTCTTACTGAAACATATTCAATCTGGTTTGTACTAATTGCTTTACTTTCTAGTTCATCATTTCTCATATGGACGCTAACACAAACCTGGCTTAGTAAATGGGCTGCATCCAGCTAAATGATTAATGATGATTAATAAAAGAAGCTACAGTATTAGCCGTGGGGTGAAAACCCTTTTTAACACCTTTCTAATTCCATCTCTCTAACACAAGCATGCAGTAATTGTTTGGTTAGCCACTCTCACTTTGTAACTGTCAAAACAAGCCACTAACATGTTTGGAGCTAATCAGCACATTTACACGATGACAAAAAGATGTTGCTGAAGCTGTCACACACTCACAAACACACTTAGCAGCACACACAGAGGGCTATAGAGGCTGGATCCGTGTCTGTCTTCTCATCGTACCATCATCTGAAAGCTTGGGGCTTAAACAAGAAAAGGCTGATGAGAAAAAGAGACAGAGGAGGGAGGAGGAGGAGGAGGAAAAGAAGAGTGAGTGTCTTTGAGTTGTGATTGATATTCACACTCGGAGGCAGAGCTAAATATGATCCCTCATTAGGCGGCAGCCAAGGCTCTTTTCAGGTAGAGCTGTGCACTGTTGAGCTGAAGCCACTTAGCACCTGATTAAAACATGGAAACACTCCCTGTGGTGTTATAGGATCTGTGATAAAGCTACTCCCCCATAATTGCGTTAACCATGTTGAAGTGTAAAGTAAAACGTCTCAGCTATGTTGCTTAATTATTTTTATATGAACCAGTAGGGCCTCCTCTGCCAAGTACTTAATTCAGAGCTGGTTTTATTAAAGACCTCCATGAAAGATCTGGTTTTAGTTTTTCAGGGTAAAATGAAAGTTGGATTAAATGTTCAGGTTTATAAATTCTTAAACTATGACAGCCCCTAAAGCCCAAAGTCCTCACTTTAAGATTTTCACAACCTCAACAAATGTCAAGACCTCATAAGATGAAAAATTATGACATTTATACCTCATGTTCCTTTTTAAAAAAAAAAAAAACATTAGAAAACTGACTTAAAAGTTATATAATTATATCTATTTATACTTTCAGCAACATCATTTCACAACATCTACAATTTTGCTGAAGAAAATAAAATGATGTTAAATATTATCATTGTCGTTTTGGTTCTAGAAGTTGTTGTTGTGCAGAATTGAATATGTTTTTGAAAACAGCCTGGCACATATAAGTGTTTTTCTGCTCATCAGATTATGGTGCAATTCAATTTGGTTAATGCCAGCTCAAAGTATTTTTGCATGCTGCATCCCAAAAGAGGACGCTTAAAAATGTCTCATGAGATCAACATTTACTTTAATTACTTTCTTCTTCATTACTTTAAATATGTTCCCAAATAAAAGTTGTTAGCATTTAACAATGCGAACATGTATACAACTTAGATCCTGGTTTGTGTATATTAGTTCAATGATATGTCAAAATGAAAAAATCATCAAAAATATGCTCAAATTCATTTATTTTCTGAATCCGAACAGTCGTATGTACATATCTGAACAAAGCCAGGGTTGATACTGATGGACAACTGGCATAGCGATTCCAACCATAAGTGAGTGACTTTGAGGGCTCTAACTTTGTAGACCAGGCGCAGGCACCGACAGGGTGTGTTCAGCACACTTTGCAAGTTTTCTGCAAGGTGCAGAGAGGCACATCCATGCCTTTGTCCCTGCCTTCTGCGCAAGTGCCAGAGAGGGAGGAGAAAAGGCGTGAGTGGGTTTAACACAGCCCAGTGTTGCCTTCACCAATCAAATGATTGCTTCTCCTTGCCTTTACATGTGCTGCAGGTGAGGCGCAGTGACAATTTCAATCTTTCCTCTATTGACTCCAGCCTCGGCTGGCAGATACAGCCGTCCTCCTCGGTCTGAATCCCCAAACCAGGGGAGGAAGAGCTCTCTCCTTCCTTCTCCAACCAGCAGTCCAAGAGGAAGAAGAGGAGGGAGACGTATTTGGATAAAAAATATTTTTTTCAGAAATGATTTTGTGTATGTTTAATGTGGCTAAATAAATTGTGGCAAATAAAACATGTATAAACAGAAGGCATATAAGCCCATTTAAGGACAGAGCTGCGCAGGTGGTCTGTCCTCTCCTCCGTGCGCTCTGCTGCTCTTCCTCCTGATATGGCACATGCAGTTGGTGACATGTGGGCACTTGCGCTTGTCACCAAATTTCAGCTGATGAGGATGTGCTTCGCCTGCGCTGAGAATAGACCAGGTTGAAGCTGGTGAGCTTTCAGCGCACCTTCCACACAACTGTTTGGCATGAAATTGTCGCTGTGCCAACCTGAATCTGTGGGCACCTCCCCCTGGTGTGCCACCACACCCATCCCGGCACAGCCGGTCTACCCTGCACCACAGAATTAGGACCCTGACAGCAAATGGGTGTGAATGGGTAGATGTGATCTGCGGTGTAAAGCTGATTTGAGTTGTCAAAGAGACTAGAAAAGCTTAAGTGTATGTAACTTTAGAAACTGAAAGTGTTGATATAAATCACTGTAATCTTAATTTTAAGGTAAACAGGACTGATGACAATGCAATAAAAGAACATTAAGTGTAATTCAGTATTTTTTTTTTGCATTTATTCTATTACAAATTGCAGCACTTCTGTTGTGTTATATTCTCCAAATTTTGCACATTTGTTTTGTGATGAAAATCAAACGTTTCAAAACGTGTGATTAAATGTAAAAATTAAGCTGTGACAATATGGGCTTTATTGAAAGCTAAAGGTTGGTAAAAAGATTCACAGCAGCACTTTTGTGAAAACAACTTTTAACAGGTTTAAAATGTGCAAGGCAGAGTCCTGACTATTTCTTTTATTTATAGAAGACAAGTTTGTTTCTTCTTTCATTGCCAAAATACACTCAAAATAGTCAAAGATGTATGGTGCTAATTATAATTTGACGACAACACCCACACAACGGGGAGCTGGATAGTGGAACTACAGAGTGGACTCTGTGCTTCTTCCATCCACACATTTGACTTCCTGATAAGAATAGCTCAGTTTGGTTTCCAAGACCACAATTGAAGACACTTGTGTCTCTGGAAGTCAATAGCTCTTGTATACCAACTCTCGTTGTATTTTATCACTTTTGTCACACCCATTAAACAAGACTCCACAGAGAAATGAGCACTTGGACATTAAGCAGTATGATAGTAACTTGCGAAAGAATCAGTTGGATTAAAACTGATGCATTTCTTAACTTTATAGCTGAATCTGAATGTCCCGTCTGTTAAAATGGAGGGTGCAGTGATTATGAGCTATGCTGGATTGTTTCTCTGTTCATCTTGAGCCAGACCAAAGTGCCATTTCCCACACTGATGTTAGCCCCACGCAGGTCAAGATCATTGGAAACAATCTAAGTTTAGTTATTTTGGTAAAACAGTATATAAGAGGCTTCTATGTGAAACAACTTGCATACATCCTTTCCTCCCAGTTTAGGAAGTTAGATGTCTTGTGTGTTTACAGGAGCACTGTGTTCCTTATTTGTGATCCATTTACTTCAGAAGTACAAATAATAACAAGTACCACAGCAGGTCACTTCCCTACAGGCCTCACCGAGACAACACAAGTCCTTCTGGCACACAAAGTTTGTCAGACGGCATTTGGTCAACCTGACTAACACCAGCACCAGGGAAAATTGGCAATTTTTCAAATGGCTACATGTCAGCTACCATTACATCTGCAGCTGCAGGTCTATCTGTGCAGGTTGTAAAGCATTTTTATTATGTCTGTCAAGTTGTTTTTCTCCCTCAGGTTTAGACTCCATTACTGTTGTTAGCATTTACTACCCACTGAAGAAAAACTGTGATCAATTAGCCTTACCAACAAACATGCTTCACACAAACACCAAAACACATCATTGTCCACAGTTGTGTCTCTTAAATGGTTTGGCTTTACGCCTCACAGCTCTTTGCAAAAATTTCAGTCATTCATAACTACTCAATAATAAATCTCATAGTTTGGGCAGAAGATGGAACAAAACATGAATGAAAAATATAAACTCAGTTCCAGTAAAGTTGAGACGTGGTAGGAGATGCAAGTGAACAGAAAACAATGATTTTCTTTTTGTTGTTATTTTAAGTTGAATGCGTTACAAAGACATATTGGATATGTTGATGAATGTTGTAGCTTTTTTTTGAAAATATTTAGTCATTTTTAATTGATGTAGGGATGGGTGCCTTTCACATTTGAACCGATACCATACCGATGCCCAGTACCTGGGAATCGATATCGGTACTCAACGGTACCAATTTTTGGTACCATTGCGTGGGTTTATGGGGTAATAAATATTAATTTGTTTAATATTAAGATCTCAAATTTTTCAGTGTAAATTTATTTCTCAATATATACAATTTGACAAATATATATCAAAACAACATCCAACTGTTTGTATTGTAACATTGTAGTTGTTCTAAAAATTTCTTCAACATGAAAACCCAGTAACTTAAAAGAACCACAACTTAATAAATTTACTGCAGCCCTCACTTTAACTTCAGGGCAGTTTAACAATGGGTCAGACAGAGCTGTAAATAAACAAAGCATTTACATTAACGTTACAAAGTACGAGGAACCGACCTGATAATGATAACTGACGCACATTAAAATGCCAAGCTAATACCATCTTAAACAGGAGGCTTATTTACCTGGACCAGGTATTCTCCTTGTCGCATTTGCTGCCATCACCAAATGTTAAAGCCATTTCTTTTCCTGTGTTTCTGGCTGCAGACGACTAGTCGCCATTGGACACAGGCGTGCTAACAGTACCAATGAATCCTTTGTGGTCGTAGATCTGAGGCTATCAAAAATTGTGCAATCTTCAGCTTTAAGGAAAATTTTGTGCGTCACCAGGTGCTTCCTCAGATTTGAAGTATTTCCGCCACTGTATAATCTCCATCACATTTAATAAAGTGGAGCCATACTTTCGAGCAATTTCTCTCAGCCATGCTTGCTTTGTTGATTGAGCCTGCGGCTGCTGACGTCATTACACTATTGCTGTGCTGCGTTCAAGTCCGGTATGGAAATTCAACTAAACTACCCAATAGTACGCCTGCTTCTTCCACTCCCTCACAGTCACAAGGATGCGTTTAGGTACCTAAACATGGCACCGTTTGATTTTACTTGAATCGGTACTCGGTAGTACCTACAAAATTCGGTCGGTACCTCTTTAAGTACCGAATTCAGTACCCATCCCTAATTTGATGCCTACAACATGTTCCATAAAGACCAGGACAGGGCAACAAAACACTGGGAAAATTTAGGAACTCTCAGAAACATCTGTCTGGAACATTCCACAGCTGGACAGGTTCATTGAAAACAGGTGAGTGTTGTGATTGGTTATCAAGGAAACACCCCAGAAAGAATCAGCCATTCAGAGGCAAGGATCGTTTTTTGAACAACCTGGATGAGAAAAAATCCAACAGTTTGAGGACATTTCTCAATGCACAATTTTAAGTACTAGGGATTTTGACACTTGCTGTCTAAAATATCATCAAAGCATTCAAAGAAGCCAGAGAAATCCCTGCACATAAGTGGCATGGCCAGAAAGTAACATTGAATGCCCTTGACCTTTGATCCATCAGCCAGGACTTCATCCAGAAAACAGCATTATTCGGTAAAGGATATCACCATGTGGGCACATCTTGGACCATAGTCTGTTATCACAGTTTGTCACATCTAAAGTGCAAGTTGAAGCTCTACCAAGCAAAGCCAAAGCCATATGTCAACAACACCCAGAAATACCACTGGCTTCTTTAGACTTGAGCTCATCTGAGATGGACTGATGCAAAGTGGAAGAGTGTGTTGTGGTCTGAGGGGTCCACATGTCACATTGGTTTTGGAAATCATGGATGTAATTTACTACAGGCTAAAGAGGTAAAAGTTATTCATCCAGATTGATATTCAAAGTCCAAATCTAATATCTGTGTTGGTATGGGGGTGTGCTAGTGTTAGTGGCTTTAATGCCAGCTTTCTTGGAAAGGCTGCAGGCATCAAATTCCAAATGAGTGAATATTTGTAAGATCCTGGGCAAGGAAAGACACTCTTTCTTGCCAGGAAGAGGTTTAAGCATGTGCAGGAAGAGCAAGTGAGCAGGGTGGTAGGACACCAGCAGCTTGGAGTATGGAAAAGGTGAGAGAGCAGACTGCAGCGCCAGATCCCCTGGTCAATCATCATGCATGCAGACTTCCATCGCATCAATATCCAGGTGCAGACAGTCTACAAACATCCATGTGTGGAGAAGGGTGCTTGTGTTGCACAGAAAGAGGCTCCCTTGAACATCTCCTCAGAAGCTACTTAAAGGATCTTGCAGATGGTCGCTATCAGGGGTGCTTAAGGCAGTTGCTGAGAACCCAGCTTCAGTCATCAACTCCAGAAAACACCACCAGGTGTAAGACCAGCAGGCCTCCTCCACACATCTGGCCGGTCAACATTTGAAAGTACCTGGAATTCCCCCCTCGCACAGTTGATAACTATTAATTTTAAAATATATTCTTGCGATGTACAGTGACAGTGGAATTTACCCAGATAATTCTGAAATCTTGTTGATGTTGTTTTAAATGTTAGTGCAATTTGGAAAAAGTAAGAAAATATGGTATCAGTTATTAAAAGACCAATTGAGTGTGTGTTTCAGTAAATTCCTCTAACTTGTCAAATGAGGCAAAGAGACAGCAGGACAGTTTTTTTGAGACAATCTTTTTGAATGTTTGCAGTAACCTTCAACAGCATTGATATGTGGCAATCAACTTATTTACCTTCAAAGACACTTATAACATGTTTAGATAGACTTTTGTGGCTGTTAACTCTTCATGTGATTAACATTGTTGATGACTGTGATGTGTAAATTTCCTTTTGGGTCATTCTACAGAAATGTGGATTTTTGGGATGGCAAAATGTCTTCCGTTTTATTTCTTTTTTTAACATTTAAACTCAAACTAAATTGTTACATATGCCATTGACTTTATGAATACACATAAATGAAAGCTTAATGATTTTTTTTTTTTGGTACATTTATCACAAAACACCATTTAATGAAGTGAATCCACACATCTGATTGTCACTGGTGTTCCTTATTGTTACCCATAAGAAAGGTAACGCCACTGACAGTTTCACAAAAAATGCCCTTTAACAAAATGGCTGCTGCAGAGCATGACACAGCATGTTACTAATCTCGATCTATTCACTAAATTGTCTTCTAAATTGGTTTTTATTCGTTTATTTGCAATTCCCTGCCAATAAAGTTGGTTACACCAGTGACATCAACTAAAAGCTTCATATAAAATCATAAGATAAATGTTAATATTTCTTAAAACTGAAAAGGACTATGTTCTTACCAGGGTCCCTCTTCATAGATCTTCAAGAAAGAGGTCCAAAGAAGTCAAGTGATGTCATCAGAGTGATTTCTTTTTCCAAAATAAAAGACTTTTGTCACATGGTAACACCAGTGACATGACTGCAGGGGACGACTACTTTTAAATATATCTTATAATACTTATCTGGCATTTTGTTTTAAAATGTGATTTATATCATATTTGATAGTTATTTTTTATATATTTTTGTACTTTCTTTAGAAAAACATATTTTTAAACTCAAAATACAGCACTTTCCCTCCATCAATGACTGTGGGGACGAGCACTTTTGTTGTGGTTGGGGTTCTAAATAATTGATTAAATAACAAATATTACCAAGTTGATGGCTCCAAATAGTGTGATAGCTGAAATAATAAGTTTTCAGAATAAAATACTTTAAAAAATCTAACACAAACTGTTTTCTTCAGGAGTAATATATCTCATAAGGCTAGGGACAGAAAAATGCATGTTTCTGTAGAATGAGCCTTTTATAAAATGAACTGAAAGTTCTTGAAAGAACTCTTTACCTTACAGGTCCAATTTTGAGCTTCTAGGACAAAAAGATCCACTCTGGTAATATTTCCAAAAAGCTAATTGACGCTGTTCTTTTACTGAAATCATGAAAATTGGCAGAGGACACAGGGCCAATGACACTGGCAGCCACGTGTCTCCTCATTCTGCTTTTTTAAGGTCTGACAGTGGGGCTGTCAATCACTTTAATTTACCCATATTTATTAGAGCTATAAATGGAAAATCACAGCCCTTGGTCCTTGTTTTGTTTTTTATGATTGTCAGGAGGTTACGTTTTTGCTGGCAGTGCACGGTTTGTCTGTCAATGGAATAACTTAAAAAGTTGTGAATACAATCTTTCCTCTCTATTTAAGAAGTTAGGTGTATTGTGTGCTTACAGGAGCATTGTGTTCACTATTTGTGATCCATTTACTTCATAAGTATAAATTATAGCAAGCACAGCAACAGGTCACTTCACTACAGGTCATGAACAGATTGCAAAATTCTGCATAAATGGTGCCGTATCACCAGTGCCCTCAGACCATCACAAACTTATTATTAGTTATTATTTAGAGTTTTTTGTTGACTCAAAAAAACAATTTGAGTCTTGAAACAGCATTAAAACTGGTCAAAATATTTTCAAAAACATAATAGTTCCTGGTCATTTTTGTGCAGTTGGTACAAAGTTAAACACCATGGTAAGTTTTAGATTGTCCATTTTATTAAACACACAATGGGGTGCTGGTTTGGCGGAGTGGTTAGCACCCCATATACTTACTTCTGCCGGTCCAGGTTCGAATCCCGCCTGTGACCATTTTGCAGAGTGTCTTCCCCTGCTCTCTCACCCCCTTTCACAAGCCTATCCACTGTCTCTCTCCTATCAATAAAGGCACAAAATGCCCAAAAATATACATTAAAAAAAAAAAAACGCACAAAACTTTCCAGATGACACAAGCTTGAGTGTATCTTCTTGTTATTTGACTTGAATGGTCTCAAATGTGACTGTCAAAGACTTAAGCTATTACATACAGAGTGAGTATCACTGTGAAATATTTTTTGTCAAACATTAATATGCCTGTCCAAAATAACCTTTTGATGGATGCTTGTGTATTTTGTGCACTTTTGACAGATGAGAAACTGGTAACACTTTTAGAAATTTTAAATATCTGTCAATATAATTAAAATCACAAAAGTCAGTGTGACAGCCAGCCAAGTATCTCTATATTTTCAGTTTTCTTGGAGAGTCTAATTGTGTAGCTGTTTTACCTTTTACATAAATAATCAATACACTTACAGAACATATGGGACATCCCAGCCTTGAACGTCTTTAACTTTCATGGTTGTTGACTGGGGAATAATTTGCATGATGTACTTTCTGTTAAGTTGCATCAAAGTGATCAACTCCTTGAACATAGTTCTTGTATTTCGTTGCACAAAATTGTTTTTTCTTACAAAATCAACTAACAGGTCAGAGGATGAAAGCCAACAAGAAAGTAAGACATTTTCCCACATTGGCTGTTTACTGTGAGGTTCATACAGAGTGACTGTTCACAACTTTAGCTTTAATTATCTCATCACCTGAATGAATAGACCATTGCAGCCTTAAAGGAAATTTTTAAAAAAGAACATTTTGTAGAATGTTAAATATGTTGCCATTTTGTGCTCTTTGGACAAAGCAAGCAATGATAACATCCTGCTAAGGCTAATACACATTGTGGATTTTTTTCTGTATCACCAAAATTGGAATACAAAACCAAAGAGACGGGTCGCCAGATGTCTCAATAACAGCAGCTTTTAGTTGCACTTAAGCCACACTAAAGTTTCTTGGACCCCTTAAAGACTTCAGACTCACCTCAGACTCAAGGTTTGAAACTTGCCGCCAATTGTTTTTTTTTTTATGATTGACCATTAATTTCAACACTTTCGTCTCCATTCATATCTGGCCTGCAAGCAGCAGCTTCACTACAAGCAAGCATGGCACACGCAAACTCATGAAAATGAAAGAAAACGAGTAAAGGACTGCAAATGCTCTTTCAGTATGAATATATCTATCTATCTATCTATCTATATATATATATATATATATATATATATATATATATATATATATATATACACACACACACACACATATATATATATATATATATATATATATATATATATATATTATTTTAGGTCATAATTAATCTCTCCGTATTTTTAATCTCCTGACAGTACTATATATATATATATATATAGATATAGATATAGATATATAGATATAGATATAGATATAGATATAGATATAGATATAGATATAGATATATATGCATATTTTTTAAAATCAGATCCAGCCTACTTTCTTATGTGGTCCTCAAACAGACATGTTTCCCAAAGAGATCTCACTCTGAACACTCATGTTGCATTTCATCCAATTCTCCTTAATTGAAGTAAGACAGATGTCACAGATCTGCCCTGGAGGAGGCAAGATGCAGCAAGATCCAATGTAATATAAAGATAAACACTCATGGAAGAACTCTGTGTCAGCGAAGCCCTCATGTCAAAATTTCACCATTCCTGACTCCTTAACTCTTTCATGCATGGTGTCCGCTACAGTAGACAGATATTTGGAATAGATTTTATACCCTTTAGGTTGCAGTTCAATGCCCAACTACCAGGTGGTGAATTCCCAAACACCGGCCTTGAGTTTCATTAAATATTAACTTTCTTTTTTTTTCCATATTGAAATATTGCATCATAAATCAAAAACAGCCGATAAAGGGCAAATTTGGCAGTACACCTGTATTAAGATTATACTTAATCTTGTATTTTTTATTATTGTTGAAATTGACAAGTGAATAGTTTAATTAAACAGCTATAAAACACATACTTCAGACTTTTCTTTTACTTACTCCTGATAAATGTTTATCAAAGATGCTTTTGTGGATCTATATTTAGTTCCACTAAATTATTATTTATACCACTGCTGCATGGTTAGGTGGAGTGATGCATAACGCCCTCAAAATATAACACTGAAAAAATTCAACCCGATTTTTAACTTGTTTAGAAGTTAAACAGACACTCAACAAAGTATTCCTTTGCAAATTAATAATTCATGCATGAAAGGATTAAAGACTTGAGACTTGACTTGGAATTGCAACAAGTGACTTCTGCTCATCTGTCTGTTAATCACTTTAACAAAAAACATTTGTCACATGTTAATAAAAGTGATTTCATGAAATGTACATTGTTGAAAGAGCATTTGCAGTCTTTCACTCCTTTTCTTTAATTTTCATGAATTTGAAAGTACAACAATATGCATGGATTACTTTTTTGCAATTAAGCCAAAAAGTTATTGAGACAGTCTTCCAAGTATCTCTGCATGCCGTCACTATCAGGCTCAAACCTCTTATTTCCAAAACTGCTACTTTTGAGCTCTGGAGCTGTCAGTTACTTTATGGAATATCTAACAGAGCTCAAACAAAATGTCACTCCTGAAACTCTCTTTTGCAGCCTATTATTGAACTTATCAAGCATTTACATCCCTTATTCCTGACACTATTGAATATATGGGTGATAAATCCAACAACTGCTTATATGACTTATGGGTCCATTTTTCTTTCAAGGTGCTATGAGGAGAGTCTCTGTCCGGCGGCATAAAGACTGCTACCCATGAGCACGCGCGGCAACTGTCATAATGCTGCGTTCCAGTAACCTCAGAACTGGGAGTGACATCATCTCTGACTTACCAGCATTCCAGTTGAAGTTGGAAAAAAACATGCCGATCTACCAGGCTATTGTTAGCTGTTGTTAGCACGCCCTGCGTTGTTGTATGAATATTGTGATTATCACTATGGCAGCATTTTTGTAAATATAAGTCTAACAATACGATGTATACAGCTGATCTGGAGCGACACACTCCAGTCAGAAGTGCTAATAAATTGATTATTACAGGAGCTAAATAACTGTTCACGCAGGGGGCATCCATCTTCGATTATCAACTCGGGGGTGGCAAGGTTTCACCGAGTTCCCAGTTGGAAATTCCGACTTCCGGGAATGTTCCAGTTGCAGTTTCCGACTCGGAACTCGGAAATTCCGACTTCTGACTACAACTGAAACGCACCAAAAGACGTGACCCAAACTAAAGCGCGTGTTTGTTGTGATGCCAATGAATGCAGCTCAGACCTTCCTCAGAACTCTGCATTGCTTTACAACTTCTTTTTTCAACAACTAACAGGATGCAAAGCGACGAGGTAATGTATCCCTTTCTAGTTACCAATCCAGGCCAGTCCAGCCCTGTCCGACCCAACCTGACCACAAAGCTAAGGAATAGCATTTTTGATGCTATAAAGCTCATCTTAAAGTGTGTATTTCGATCAGGCATATATCTAAAAGTGAGACTTTTTTGTAATTACTTAGAAACTCCTCACAGTCCCTTTAATAACAGGATAATGTGACAGACTATAACACTATAACATTTACAGAAGCTGGGAATATTTTTGTGGTTAAAGTCTCCAAACATCCAAACAAACTTACTCTGTTAACAGCCACATTTGCCCCACTTTGGTACTTTGTCTGCTTGAGGGTAAGTAATGATCTTCTTCCTACCTATGACCTCCTACGCCCAGCTATAAACAAATGTTAGGTATGTTTGAACCTGCTGCATCCAGCTGTTTTGTACATGTGCTTGTTACAAGAGCAGTGAGCAGGAGAGTTCTTACAGAGGAGAAAAACAACCATCTCAGTCTGCTCTAGAGAGTAAACAACAACCATCTCTTGTACATTCCCTCTTGTGTCTCTGTGAAACATTGGTGCATATGTTTATTTCCATGCTTAAGTGGTTGCAACCACAATACTGTTAATTAGACAGACCCTAACACAAATCCTGACCTTGTCCGTTTGTTTTTGTTTATCTGATCACTGACCCGTTCTGTTCCGTCGTTGCTCTGAGAGGAAAATAACCACAGAATGGTGATTATATGGTTCAAACTAAACAATCTTAAACCCACAAAAACTCCAAAAGAAAGTGGAAAAATTAGATGACTGCAACTGTTGAGAAGTTTTTTATCATAAGTTCAGACAACAAACTGTTTCAACTCACACCTTTCTGCCTTGTTAACCATCAATGCAGTTTGAGGGACATCTGTTTTATTACACAGCTACTCATTAGGAATAAAGGGGTCCTCTGTGAACATGGACATTTTCTGTCAAAGTGACCACTGATTGGGTAGATAAATGCAGTATATTTCTGTAGCTGAGTTGTTGTTTGCAGGGGTATGAGGGGCCTTACAAGATCTAATTCATTCTGGCCTACACACATATATTCATCTCTCAGATACATACATTTTCTCTCTAGAACACATATTGTCCTTTTACACAAATACATTCTCCTTCAAATGCTTTTGTTCTCCTTTCACATAAATATATTTTCACTAGAGCTGTCACTTTAGTGCATTAATTAGATTAAGTAATTACACCGCAAATTAATGCGTTATAAAAATTAATCGCAAGATTAATCAAAGCACACAAACATTTTGATATTTGCCAGGTGGAGGACCCGTACATGGCAGTGGCACACCACTTCACACATGCGTCTCTAGTCAAACCAAACAAAGCCCAGGTGACAACAGGAATGGCCTACTTTAGACTTAGTCTTATTTTATTTTTGAATTTATTTATCTATAATTACTGAATTCTTCAATAATGCATCAGGCCTAATTGGTTTGCTGGATGTCCTCGACCTTTTTCTTATTTTGAATTTGATTTATGAAACACACTTAAAGTGTAATTTGAGTTGCCTGATTGAGCTTAGAATTTTCTGGACAAGTTGCCCTGACTTTAGTTTTATTCTGTCACCAATAAAAATGTGGATTTACAAATCTTCACTTCTTAGTGTATTCATTTGATTAGTCCTGCACAACAATTTTATAATATCCTAGAATTCAAATTCTTTATTTGGGTACTTCAAGCAGTTATGAGATTAAAATGTGATTAATTGGATTAATTAATTATAAATCCGGTAATTAATTAGATTAATTTTTTTAATCCTCTGACAGCACTAATTGTGACCCTTACAAATACATATATATTCTCCTTGCACACACACATTCTCCCTTCACATACATGTATTTTCCCTCTTACACACACATACATTGAACTGGTCTGAAATTGTAGACTGCCTTCTGAGCCGCTGTTTTTATTTTGAATTTTGTTCTGGCACTGCATTAACATAATACCATCTTTATACGGGCACTGCAAATTAAGTGGCAGCTAGACTGACTGGGGGTTTTGAAGTAGAGGCTGACTTGCAGTGATCTATTAGGTTTGGCATTATTAAGCTATATGACTAAAATATGTGACGTTGCTGAACTCTTGTCCTTAAGCCTGGCTCACACTACAGGATTCTCGGCCCGATTTAACCCAGATTCAGCCCTCCTGACAATGGGGGAAGAAATCTGGTCGGGGACCAAAACCAGCCTCGACGTTCGGCCAAGATTATCTTCTGGTGTGAGACAGGTAAATCCTGAATCTTAACCCCCAAGATTGTCTCACAGACCCTTCAGAGCCGCCCCAATAATTTTCCAACATGCTTGATATTTATCTGGATGATTACGCAACTGGTATTCGCTGAGGATGACAGTAGCCAATCAGAGAAAGCTGCCTACAATGACCGGAAATGACCGCAAGACAGGAGTTATCAGAGGCAAGATGGTGAGCACAAAGAGCGTACAAGTGAGATGGACAGCGGAGATGGAGGACAGTCTTATCAACCTGTGGCTCAAAAAGGACACTTAACTGGCCTTGTGAGGCTGCAGTTTAATTTTACATTATTTTTTATTGGTGTACTATGGCTCAAAAAAAAATGTACCGTGGCTCAAAAGAAGTTTTTAAAACACTGCACTTTAGGCTATACTACTAACGTAGCGCTGTGAGAAGTCAGTGTTGGTTTGAACTTCCAAGCTAACTGTTAAACATCCCAGCCATTGAACATTTTAATGGATATTAAAACTGACAGGCAACTTAAAGTAAATTTCTCAAAGGGGTGCTGGTTGCGCGGAGTGGTTAGCAACCAGGCACCCCATGTACTTGCTTCTGCCGGTCCAGGTTCGAATCCCGCCTGTGACCAGTTTGCAGAGTGTCTTCCCTCCTCTCTCACCCTCTTGCACAAGCCTATCCACTGTCTCCCTCCTATCAATAAAGGCATAAAATGCCCAAAAAATACATTTAAAAAAAATACATAAATTTCTCAACTCCAGTTCTCTTTGTAGGATGGACAATCCATGCTGTCCGCGTCTCCCCAACCACTTCTTCATCCAGATGCGTCTAGTCCTTTTTCTCTTTTTTTAAATAATGGCCACAGCCAGCAGTACCGCACCAGTCTCCATATTTTGTATCAACGTGATCCTACAACATCTGCTTGGTGATAGGATATTACGTCGCTCTGGTCCGCTAATCTTGATGAAGTCCTGTAGTGTGAGCTGGTCACGATTTTCAAATCTTGTAGTGTGTGTGTGCTTAAGATTTAAGAGAACATAATCCGTCAAGATTCTCTTTATGTGTGTGATACAACCAGATTTCAGAATCTTAAGAATTTTAAAACCCTGTATAGTGTGAGCCAGGCTTTAGTAGTGGCAAGCCTAGCTTGCATGCTGGTCCTTTCATCTGTAGTAGTTGGACTGACAACTTGCAGTTAAATTTTCAGTACGTTGTTCACACCTTTGTCTCAAATGGGAGTTCCAGTTGCTGAAGTGTGTCCGAGTCTGACATCGCAAAGACTGCCATAATCCTCCAGTTTGGCCTTGTGTAGTGTTACCTGCTTATTCTGCTGAAGCGACTTGAAAGCAGGTCTGAAAAGGTGTCTCATCTCACTTTCAACCATGCTGTGAGTAAAGTTTGGTGCAGATGTATGGAGTAGTGAGAGTGCCAAATTACAAAAATAAATCTATAAGTAGAAAAGTGCTTGATAAATAAATAAATAAATAAAGTAGCTATATAAAGTGATGTTAATCAAAAATAAGCCCTTAAAAGAAAAGGCTAATAAAAGTATAAATATAAAGACAAATAAATAAAAGTATTTAAATCACATTATAATGTCACTTTAAAAGTGAAGGAAATATGCTCAGAAAAATATGCGCAGTAGGAAGGTGGTTGTACGCAGGCGCAGAAGGAAACCTATCGAGGAAGAAGGATGGCGGCTGAAAACTTGACAGCAGAACTTTTAAGACCGGCTGAAATTACAGAACACAACAATTAAGACCGAGAATATGTATTTGGAATGATAGATGACGTAATAGAAAGTGTTGGTATTGTGTGTGTGCTGACCAACACGGACATCGACGAGCTTGTAGGAATGTCGTTGTGAGCAGGCGCAGAAGGAACCCAATCGAGGAAGAACGACAAATATGTCGGGTTATGCTTTGTTTACATTCTCAAGATTTCGCCACACGAGCTCATCGATGTCTGTGTGGGTCAAAGCACACATAGTACCAGCACTTTCCATTACGTCCTCTATCGTCCCCAAAACATATTCTCCGTCATGATTATGTTGTTCACTAACTTTGACGAGTTCTTCTGTCAAGTTTTCCGCTGCCATGTTTCTTCTCGATTGGGATTCCTCCTGTGCTTGTGACGCAACCACATTCCTACTGCGCATATTTCCTTCACTTTTAAAGTGACATTATAATGTGATTTAAATACTTTTATTTATTTGTCTTTATATTTATACTTTTATTAGCCTTTTCTTTTAAGGGCTTATTTTTTGATTAATATCACTTTATTTAGCTACTTTATTTATTTATTTATTTATTTATTTATTTATTTATTTATTTATTTATTTTTTAAGCACTTTTCTACTTTTTTTTTTGTCTTTATATTTCTACTTTTATTAGCCTTTTCTTTTATGGATTCTTATGTTATTTATTCATTTATTTATTTATTCTTTTATAGATTTATTTTTGTAATTTGGCACTCTCGCTACTCCATACAGATGAACCTGTCACCTGCCGCTCAAGCAATGGGGATAATGATATGACCATTTCTGGTAATGATAAAATATTTCTTAGTACCCCAATGACTTGCTGCAGTGTTAGAGACTCTTCTCTACCCTCCATGCTGACTATAACCTGAACATGACCGTCCCACTTGAGCTTCTCAGCCAATCACAGCGCAATGACTGATGGACTTCCTTTTCCCCTATTCTCCTTCCTTTTCCACTATACCCTCTCACATATGCATACATTCTTCTCTTCCTCTCTTTGTACATATACATAAATGCCTGTCTATTTAGGAGAGTGCTTGCATGTGAAAGGAGAATGTGTGTGTGCGTGAAAGTGAAAATATAAGTATGTGAAAGGAGAATGAATGTTTGTGCAAGAGTTAGAATGTACGTACTTAAAAGAAGCATGTACTTATGTGAAAGTGATAATAAATTTTGTGAAAGGAGGATGAATGTGTGCAAAAAGAGAATGTATGTGTGTTAAAGGACAATGTTTGTGTGCAACAGAGAAAACACATGTATGTGGTAAGCTAATATACAGTATGTGTGTGAAAGCACCAGAATGACTTAAGGTTTGTACGGCCTCTCATACAGGGGGTCAACATTTTTGTAAACATTGTTTCGGTTGATTATTTCTCCCATTAGTACCGACTGGTAATGTATTTCACATTATGAGAAAGCCAGATCAGTCCCCTTTCCAACAAGGTACAACTTGTAAGAGCTGTGCTTCAAGGAATGATCAGCACAGCTTAACACGTGATTACCACCCACAAAACATGCCAAAACCCCCTCTTCACCTCTAAGGTTTCTCAAGAATAAGGAACTGGTCTTTGGTCGTTATCTTCCAAGCATGCCCACTTCATGATCTGTCTTTAGCTTCACCAGTCTCATGGAACTTGGTCCTAAGTTTGGGAATGGTACCAGGGCTGACACCAAATATTGAGGAAGGAAATTAAATTATTCAACCTAAGTTTAGACCAAACAAAAACATCTGACATACAAATAGTAAAATGTCAGCCTGTAGATGCACAATGATTTGAAGGGGATACAAACTTACATTATAATAGGTTTGATCAATGTTGCATTAAAAAAACATCAGTATATAAGCAATGCACTTCCTCTACCCGCTTTGTGTCCTGTGTTTAGCTTTGAGCCAGGATTGTGCTCTATCTAGACAGTAAAACATACACAAATTCTAAACTGCTGCACCACAGACTTTGAGATTGCACTATTCTTACCATTAGAATGGGCCTTCAAGGATAGACTGTTTTAGTAGATGCTGACGTCTTTTTCTGAGTACTTCAAAACTCAAATTCTAATTAAGTTAGAACAATGTGTAAATCATAAATAAAACAGAAAACAAGGATCTGAGATTCAGTTTTGCCTGTGTTCAAATGATTTACTACAAAGATAAGATAACTGATATTGAAAATGACACATTTTCTTGTGTTTCAAGCATTCACTAATTTTCAATTTGATGCCTGCAAAACGCTGGGACAGGCTCACATTTAATACTGTGTTACATCAACATTCCTTAAAACAACATTCAAATTATTTGGGAACACCAATTGTTGAAACTTTGTCTGTGAATTTCTTTCACATCATTACTTGATATTGAACTTCAGTTGTTAAACAGCCTAGGTTCTCTCTCTGGTTGTTATATGTAGGCTTCATAATGCACGACACATTAATGGGAGACATGTCACTTAAACTTTTTCACCACATAGCCACACTGTTGTAACAAGGACAGAATGTGTCTTGGCATTTCTGGGGAAGACAGTCTGCAAACTGGCCACAAGCTTGGGCCGGCAGAAGTATGTATGTGGGACATGCATGGCTACTAAACACTCCGCCAACCAGCACACCCTGACAATGTTTTTTTTTTGAATAATTCCTAAGGCCACATGATATCTTTTACAGAATTGATTTTCTATGCAGTGCCATCTAAGAGAGTGAAGGTCACTTGTGCTCAAAGTTTTCTCAAGGTTTCTCTAGATCCTTTGATGATATTCTGGACTGTAGATTATATTTCTACATTTCTTGCATTTGTTTGCTGTATGAAAGTGGTGAAACTCACCCATCCTTGTGAACAACAGTGAACAATGACTGTGGGTGTTCTTTTAAACCTGTTATGACGCCTACCTGTTTCCATTTAACCTGGTCACCTGTAGACTGGTTCAAACATGTTTTTTTTTTTTTTTTTTCCTTTCCCAGTATTTTGCTCCCCCTGTCCCACTTTTATTGAAATGTGTTGCAGTTTATTGGTCGTGAAGTTTTAACATTTTGAACACTGAATATATTTTGTCTTTGTTGTGTAAATACATTTAGGTTGAAAAGGATTTTCAAATAATTGTAGTAGGGATGTAACTGTATGAAAATTTCATATCATGGTTGTTGTGACCAAAATTATCACGGTTATCATAATTATCGCGGTATTGTTGCAGTGTGCTCAAAATGTTCAAAAGGTACTTTTACACAGTCTTGAAATCATTTAACTCCTTTAATATTATAATTTTAACACTTCTTTTGTCAAAAACGGTGCCAGGAAATGTCCTATAATTTGTTTAAAAAATTTCATTAGAAATAAAAGTAAACAATTCTGGCAAGTATTTGCCATTATTATGATATAAATGCTTAAACTGTGTGTAACTACAAGAAAAGAAAAAACATATTTGTACTTTAAAGAGGTTTCTCTTCATAAACAATTGTAAATGAACATGTTCAAAGTTTTGAGATGACCAGAAATAAACTTAACCTATTTTACAAACACTCACAAATATTTTTTTGACTGCAGCATTAGTGCCCATGTTACAGCTCATTATATTAGACCATGTCCAGGCCTTTTTAGTTATCTATTTTTTGTTTTACTAACGATAGTCCCTGAAGCAGTTTGCACCCTTCATGACTCTCCCCTGGTCTCCCTTTTCCATGGCAGATTTCCTCCACATCTCCTTCTTTAATATTTTACAAATTAAGATTGATTAAATCCATAAAACACAAACTATGATGGAAAAAGATGATCTATTATGACGAAATACGGTGAATAAACAGCAAAAGAATGGCAAGAACTCACTCCAGAATTATAGATATGCTGTTATTTTCCAGGCAAAGAGCAGCATCAACATGAGTTACTGACAGTTTGGTGACCAAACACGCTACACTGGTAATTTTAATAGGACATGGTAATGATTACTGTGGGAAATTTTACCGCAGTTTATCATTTTACCGGTAACCGTTACATCCCTAAATTGTATTTTAATTGTATTTACATTTTAAAAAGCATCCCAACTTCATAAGAATTGAGGTTTACAATCGTGGCACATCTAAACTGATTCCTTTGCAGTAAGTTTTATATTTTTTTCTAATATATGTCAATCGCGTCAGAAAGGAAACATTTTTCTCCAATATGTCTTCATCCTTTAACTAGCGACCACTGCATTGTTAACAATTTGATGTAAATTTGACTTCCTGTCTTTTATTAGAAACACAAAGAAACTTGGAACACGAGGCAGATGGAAGTGGCTTATGTCTCCTTGGTAGCACACTGAGATGAAACCAGGACGACAGCCAAAAAACAAACACACTCAGACACACACACACACACACACACACACTGCAGACGCACTCCTACACATGCACACACAAACACAGTCAATATTTCACCCCTTGCATCTGCCAATTACGAGCTAGATTCGTTTGTGGAGGAAACATACACAAGTCTAAACTTAGCAGCACTCAACACACACACCCACACACACACACACACTGTGAGTCAGTAGTGCACAACACAACGGCGGAGGACCCCCCAGGTGAAATCCCAGAATATCGACTGGATGATTCAACTCTTTAGAGTCGTTAGACTTCCCTTCTCTTTTCCCGTTTCTTTTGTAAACACCCAGAGAAAAAGCTTCACTCAGATTTCCTCCCTTTTCTCTGTTGAAAATAATCCTCTCTGTGACAGCCCATATTCAGCACACTCAGATGATAGCAGTGCAGAGTCCATTGAGAAACCTCAGACCTGGATTCCCATCCAGCAAACAGCTTGAGGGTGACATGGCCTCGAGGCTTTCCTTGGCCCCTCTGACCGAAAGCCTTTTTGATTGTTGAGGGAAGTGACCACAGGCTCAGAGAAAACTCATAAGAGGGATATACCTTGTGTACCATGAGTTTTCTCTGAGGCAGGAGGCATACTACTCCCTGTTCATCCTTCTGTACACCCAGGCTGCATCATAAGTGCTGTTGCTCGTGTGCGATGTGTTGATCCTGATGTTCACTCTGGAGTGTGCCAAACTGCATGCATGAAATGACTCACTGATGTTCACTAATCCTCTGTTCATGTGGAAAAACTTAGACTGTTTAGGAGTTCACCTCCAGTTGATTTGTCTGTGTGTGAAAACAGGTAAGTAAACTTTAAAGTTCAGATATTGTAAAAAGAAAGATATCTTGTAATGATTTTATTTGGTAATTTGAACTGGATTTAGCAAAGGTGACGTTACTCTGTGTAAATAAGCCTGCTTGTTCAAAGTATTTGAAAGGAAAATAAGGAAGTTCTGTAGTTACTGATGTTAGTTTTGCTGAGGAAAAGTGAAATGAAGGATGAAGTGATTGCTTAAACAATCTATCTATCTATCTATCTATCTATCTATCTATCTATCTATCTATCTATCTATCTATCTATCTATCTATCTATCTATCTATCTATCTATCTATCCATCCATCCCTTTTGGGGTTGTGGAGGAGCTGGAGCCTATCCCAGCTGTCACTGGGCGAGAGGCAGGGTACACCCTGAATTGGTTGCCAGTTGATTGCATCTACTGAGCTGATCGCATCAACAAAACTGGGGCTTTTTGGCAAGTTACATTAGCTCTATATTCACAGATGAAAAAATGAAGAAAACAAAGAAAAGAACATTGTATCCACTGTGAAACACGGGGTAGGCTGAGTTATGTTCTGGGGCTGCTTTGCTGCATCTAGCACAGGGTGTCTTGAATCTGTGCAGGGTGCAATGAAATCTCAAGACTATCAAGACATTCTGGAGCGAAATGTGCGGCCCAGTATCAGAAAGCTTGGTCTCAGCCACAGGTCATTGGTCCTCCAACAGGATAATGAACCAAAACACACAGCTAAAAAAAACACCCAAGAAATGGTTCAGAACTAAACCTTAGACTATTCTGAAGTGGTCGTCTATGAGCCCTGATCTAAATCCTATTCAACATTTGTGGAGCTGAAACATGCAGCCTGGAGAAGACACCCTTCAATCCTGAGACAGCTGGAGCAGATTCCTCACGAGGAGTGGGCCAAAATACCTGTCGACAGGTGCAGAAAACTCATTGAGAGTTACAGAAATTGCCTGGTTGCAGTGATTGCTTCAAAAGGTTATGCAACAAAATATTAAGCTAAGGGTACCATCATTTTTGAACAGGCCAGTTTCATTTGTTGTTGTTTTTTTTTAAGATTTTGTTGAACTACAATTCAATGTCTGATTTTCATTAGCTGATTTCAGTTCCTTTTTATTTTTAATACTTTTGTCAGCAACAAGGTATTTCACTGCCCATTAATTTTTTTTTCTTTTGGTACAAATAATTTTGTCCATGTGTGTAAATTTAGTACATAGTGTCATATTCTTCTGCTCTTCTTACTACAGATAAAGCAAAGAAAACTGCATTTTGCAAGTTGTTTAAATATTCATTTCTGTATTTTCTACAGAGAAAAATAAAGCAAAGATATGTTGAAATCACTATTTTTCTCTGTAATTTCTTTGGGAACACCTAGAGAAAACCTCCGCTCCACATTTCTACATTTTTCTCTGTCTTGAAATACTCATCTCTGTGACAGTCCATATTCATCGCGCTCGGATGATAGCGCTGCCAAGTCCATTGAGAAAACCTTTGAATCTGATTCCCATCCAGCAAACAGCTTGAGGGTGACATGGCCTCGAGCCTTCCCCTCTGTCCCTCAGTCCAGGCTTCAAGAGAGCCTTTTTGATCTGCGGAGGAGAGCGACCACATGCTAAGAGAAAACTCGCGCTACACTAGGTGTATCTTCCTTTCATGCTGGACCGCAGGGAAATTTGATAAGCACTGAATTGTGAGTCTCGGTGCGACCCTGATGTGCTCAGTACCCATGTCAGACGCCTCCCTGCAACTTGTTTACTACACCCTTAAGAATGCAGTGCATTAGATGAAAAACTTTGGGCTGGAAATATGTTGTTTGAGTTGCTGTGCCCTCTCCTCTGCCTCAAAGCTGTATGTTACCTTTGTTCTTTTTTTCCCCTCCATCTGCAGTGAAACACCCGGCAGTTCAAACTTTGCTGTATTCTTGTTTATATTAGGCTCTGCAATATCATACCTCACACTGAGAATGCATTTGCAGCCAAATAATCCAATCATGTTCCATTTCTGTGGTAGGTTTTATTGTTATCTTTGCTTTCTTTGTGTACAAAACCATTTAATTTCATTTTCCCCCCTTCCACGGTTATGTCTGGCGTTATTAAAATGATTTTATGAAGCTCGGGGACACTGCTGAAACAGCTTATAAATATGGCAATGAGCTCGCTGTGATCTTAAAGTCGCACAAATAGAGGATCTGTTGAACAGAGACGTTGACACTGGTTGCTCAGTTTCAAAACGAGAAAGCCAATAATGAGCTGCAAAGAAGAAGGAGGGGTGTGAGAGGACGGAGAGGATCCAGACAAAGTGCTTTCATTAATTCCATTTGTTTCTGTAAAAAGGGTGTGAGAGTGTGACCTTTGCAGGATCCAGCCCAGCTCCATCATTTTTACTCATTATGCAAGAGCCGATGAGATCTGGGCTGACACCTGTCTCCTCAGGGGAGCGATTAAACAATAAAAAACAATAAATGAATCCTCTGAAACTTTGTAAGCCTACTATCCATGTCTTGTTAAGTGAAGAGTAAAAATAAACCACAGGATTGATAAAAAGAAAGAAAAGCTAATAAGACTTGAGATCTTTTCAAGGAGCCATAAAAGCCGCTATTAGCCTCAATAGTCGGAGCTTCAAAAAAAGAAAAAAAAAATCCTGTAGGGAGAAAAACAGATTGTACTCAGTGTTTACCTGGGCTTTTATTCTGATGTTCTAAGAATAGAGAGATGCTGCGGGAGATATTATTAAAATACGTTTTTTTTATGACTTGAGAGTTATAGGACCAATAGAATCTGGAAAATAAAAAGTATATTATGCAGAGATGGACAATAAATATGTTTTTTTGTAAACTACTAACCGGTCAACAAACACACTGACTTGACTGAGGGACTTTCTGTGTGTTCTCCCTGTGCATGCGTGGGTTCTCTGCAATCACTCCGTCTTCCACCCATAGACCATAAGTGCTCATTGATTGCTGACTCCAAGTATGAGGTATGAGTGTGAGTGTAAATGGCTGTCCATCTCTCAACGCTGCCATAAGATTGGCTGGCCACCAGTTCAGGGTGTACCTTGCCTCTTGTACAGTGTCAGCTGGGATAGGCTCCAGCCCCTAGGAATAAATAATGGAAGAATGGATCTCCGTCTCTCTCTCTCAGTCGTCCTCAGACGAGCTTCCATTGGAGTTTCCAATCCTTCCGGTTCTCCATACACCCAGCCAGCTCCGAGGAGCTTTCAGCTCCCGCATCCCTCTTCAGGACGTCCACATACGTTAGTGCGGGACGTCCTCGCGATCGATGCCCACACGTTGGTTCCCACAGGACCAGCCTGCTGGCCGGGAGCTCCCAATGTCTGTGGCAGTGGCCGGCCAGCCTCATCCTCCTAGCTGCTACCTTCTCGCTGAGCCTCATGCCCATACACACATTATACTAACACCTTTGTATCACAGACATCTGGTACCTTCATTAATTTCAGTACTTGTTAAAGTAATGAAGCAAAAGCTGCCATTCTTGCAACTTCTACACAGCAAATTGAGAAGATTGAAAATCTGGTTGCTGGCAAAAAAAAAAAAGTTAATTATTGGATGGAGTCAAGTTGTAGAAAATATATTCATATTAGTGTCAAAAATAAGGGTTAAAATGATTTTTCTGTTTAAAAAAAAAGAAAGGAACACCTGTTGAGTAATTCATCCCTCCTGTCTTCCCTTACTGGATTATTTTTTCCAGCATTTGTCACAAGCCCACATCATTCAAGTGGCAGTGAATTTTTATTAGTGCAAGCACTTTGAGTTAAATATGTTGTAGGAAAAGGGCTATATAAATACTTGACTTGACATGTGCTCTAAGAAACATGGTATGATTGTTCCAGCTGTTAAGTCCATCCATTATCTACCGTTTATCCCCTTCAGGGCTGCAGTGCCTGGAGCCTTGCCAAGCTGACATTGGGCGAGAGGCTAGGTACACCCTAAACCGCTCACCAGACAATCACAGGACCACATAGAGAGACAGACAACCATTAACACTCAGACCTAAGGGCAATTTAGTCACCAGTTAACCTAACGATCATATATGGTCAGTGGGAGGAAACCCAGGGAGAGCACACGCATGCTCGGGGAACACATGCAAAGTACACACAAAAAAGTCCCTCGCTGGGTGCTGGTTTGGCGGAGTCATTGGCAGCTATGCACGTCCCATTTATTTGCTTCTGCCAGTCCAGGTTCACGTCCAGCCTGTGACCAGTTTGTGGAGTGTCTTCCCCGACTCTTGTACCCCCTTTCACAAGCCTATCCACTGTCAATCTCCTATCAATAAAGGCTCAAAAATGCCCCCAAAATACACATGCAACACTTAGATTTTACAAAGTTTATGTATGAATTCAGTGCACTTCCATAGCAGGTGTTTACCACCTTTCCAAACAACAGAGTTTTCCATTTATGATCTGAAGAACCCATTCAGGCACAAGTAATTTCTTCTTGTCAAACTACGGTCTGTCACAGATGTGCGAAGCTCCCAAATCATGTCTAAGAAAAGTTTTCATACATTCTTTTTCAGCTTTCATGGCAAGATGCCTCTTTAAGAATATTTTTCAGCTCACCTCATTAATTCAAGCACAACAGTTAATTAGGTGATAGATTTTTATATTAGAGACTTTCAGGCTGCTGCTGCATGATGCACAAATATTCTGCTATCACTGTTGAATTTTAATCAGCTACAATGCAGCTGTTTTAAAACCACTGGAAAGCTAAAAGGCTGCATGGCATATGGCTTATGCAGTAGTTGCATCAAACCTCATGATTTTACTTCCACATACAATTTTGCACTGGGAATATAGAACAACCATGTTGCCGCTGGGATTATGCATTTCAGCAGCTTTACTTGGTGGTGGCATATAAAGTGTGCATTGAGGCAACATGTTCTCATTATGTGTAGCAATGTACTGGATTTTAATAAAAGAAACCTGAATTAGTCATTAAATAAATACAGCTCAGAAAAAAATATGTTGGTGTAAGTTAGGTAAAGACACCAACCATTAATCAAGCTTCTCTTAACTGTAAATACAGTAAAAAATATATAACTTATGAACATATTTGTCATTTTTGCATGTTATGTCAATGTATTTTAATCATTTTAAATTCATTTTCAATTTACATGGACAGAGCATATCAATCAAAACATCTGTAAAATAATTTCTGGCAAGCACAATGATTTGGAAAATAACTTAAGTACTGTATTTTTCAGATTATAAGTCACACTTTTTTCATAGTTTGGCTGGTCCTGTGACTTACAATCAAGTAATTTATCAAAATATATTAAATTTAACAAGCTTTTAAATGTTAATTCATAGTGACAGACATGAACCAAGGAGTAAACATTACCATCTACAGCTGCGAGAGGCCGCTCCAGGCTAGGCTACACATACACAAAATGTCCCCAAAAATAAATCCTATTCTGACAAACTGCAGGTGGTAAAATATGTAGCAGTAATCAAGCAGAAATAAAGTTTGGAATGAGTGAGAAACTCATGAGTGACTGACGAAAAGCAGAGGTTACTCCTACTCTAATGAAGAAAATGAGGAGAGCTAATCAGGCGCCAAAAGCAGGATGGCCAGAGCTGGAGGAACAAGTCCACAGATGGGTGCTTGAACGACTGGCTGCTGGGAGAGACTTGTTACAGGTCCATTTATGCTCAACGTTAAAGACAGATACAGATAGAGACAGAGCCGTACCACTGGAAACCATGTGAGCAGTGCTGTAACTACCCATTACGCAGCTCTGGTGAGACAAGAGGCAGTAATAATATGTTTTTGAAGAGAAACTCTGTGAATTAGTTAGAAATCCCAAACATATATGATGTTACTTCACCTGGACACCGAGACAAACAAAGAAAAAAAATAGCAGGGAGGAGACTGGAGAGCAATTAAACAATATCAGTTGGTTGGTAGGGAAGGAGATGTGGACGTCTGTGCAAGACAGGTTTTTTCGAAAATGCCAAAAAAATGTGACTTATAGTCTGGTGCGACATATATATGTTTTTTTTTCCTATTCATGACATGTTTTTTGACTGATGCGACTTAGGCTATGTTCACACTGCAGTGAAAAGTAACCTGTATCTGATTTGTTTCTGACAGTGTGAACAGCACAAGTCACATTGAATCTGACATTTTTAAATCAGATTTAGGCCACTTTCAAATGTGGTACTAAATTTGATATGTATCCAATTTGTTTTAATTGCGACCACGGTCTGAACAGCCAGGTCGCAACATCATACCACTTTCGTGGTTTGATGTCAATGCGACTTTGACATCAAACTACAGCAGCAGTTTACCTCGGTACACATTTTTTCAAAGTCACTTCTAGGACAGAATATAATCAGAGATTAATATAGACATGATTATTAAACATTGTGTGCTTTTTTTCCTAAAGTAAAGAGTTTTAGTCATTTTTCCAGCTACAAGCATGGGAGTGATGAGAAAAGTGAGAGAGCGCTGGGGCGATCGACTGGTGCCTCCATTACACACGCAATAAATGATAACTATGAATGAATCATACATTTGTATTATGATATCTGATATGATAAACGTGAGTAAATCATACATTTGTATTATGACATCTGATAAAGTTAGTTTATTAACACTGCCTACTTTTTGAATGGATTTATCAGGCTAAAATAACAGTTTACAGAGGACGCGGAGACACTGATGATCCACTGCTGTCCATCTCATCTGTGCGTATTTGCGCGCTGCTGTATATTTCTACGAGACAGCTTCAGTCAGTGAACAGTCTGCTTCTGTCTGATCTGCTCTCAGACAAACTAAGAAATATCAGAACACTGACAAAACAAAGTTTATGCCTCTTTGTTAACCTGTTCAGCACGCTATCCATAAATTGAAGAGTTTTATGCTCTTTTGCAAAGTGTCTTGAGATAATACTTGTTATGAATTGGCACTATACAAATAGAAAATTGATTGATTGATTGATTTCTATCACTGCTAAAATAAATTGATAGCGTGTGAAGTTCATCAACTTGAAAACTATAATTTTTTCCTGATAAATCCAAATAAAGATGTTGATGCATATTAATGAACCAAGTTAATCTGATACTGTATCATAACAAAAACAGTGAAAATAAAGATTATTTGTGTGTTTTGTCTCTTATTCTGTGCATAATGGGAACACTTTGGGGCTGTCCACATGAAACCAAAACTGCATGCTCCAACCCCAACAACAATATAAATAATGGTGGGATATAGCGTCACATTCATGCTACAAAAGCCACTGAGCTTGCTACTGCTTTTACAGCAAAATCCTCTTCTCCTTGACGACCACCGTGAGCAACAAGGGGACATGGGAACAGCATACAACCACTCTTGTTTTTAAGTTTACATCCCACACATCTTGTGCACATGCTCCATGTCTTCTGCTCTGGTTTAGGTGTATGTCTACACCAGTTTTACAGTGCCACTTACAGACCTGACATATGCTGTTCAACATTGTCAGAGTTTTCATGTGGGCAGACACATTTCGTGGAACAATTCCATGCTTACAGAAAACGTTTTAAAAATTATAACCGTTTTGTCTCAGTGTTGACAGAGTCTTGATCACCTCAGCAGCCTTTCTCTCTTCCTATCTGTTTAAAGGCTTTATTAATTCATGTTTTTAAAGACAAAACAACTGAAAGTCTTTTAAACAGAATCAGTACCATTTTAATCTCTTTACATTAGACTGTACTTAGTTCTGGTCAGCTGTTTAGTGACTTGGAAAACTTTGGCCTAAGCCCAAATCTTATTGCTGACACTTGCAACATATATAATTTCTAACATTCATTCCAGAAACACATTTAAAAATATATACTCTTAAACTAGGGGCAAGAGCAGTGGAAAAAGTGGAGTGCTCAATATGGTTCGCACAGTATTATTCCTTGGATCAAATGAGCATGGGTGAGGAATGCAATAGTGGTGACCTAAGAAAAAAGACCTAATCTTGTTTCCTTATAAAAATGAAGCCTTTCACTCCCTGTTAAAAGGTTCATGGTGTCAAAGTTGAAGTTTGAGGCTTTTTAACACACTTTAATTGCACCTTAAAGGGACTGTGAGGAGAATATATTAATGGCGACATTAAGACTCTGCTACCCATGAGCACGCACGGCGACTGTCGTAATGCTGCGTTCCAGGAACCTCGGAACTGGGAGTGACATCATCTCCGACTTTTGACGTTCCAGTTGAAGTCAGAAAAAAACATGCCGATCTACCAGGCTATTGTTAGCTGTTGTTAGCACGCCCTGCGTTGTTGTTCACAAATATCACATGAAGAATGTGATTATCACTATGGCAGCATTTTTGAAAATATAAGTCTAGCAATACGATGTATACAGCTGATCTAGAGCGACACACCCCAGTCAGATGTGCAAATAATTTGATAATTACAGGAGCTAAATAACTGTTCACACTGGGGGCATCCATCTTCGATTGTCAACTCGGGGGTGACGAGGTTTTACCGAGTTCCCATTAGGAGGGGGCGATCCAGCTGCAGTTTCCTACTCGGAACTTGGAAATTACTACTTCTGACTACAACTGGAATGCACCACAACACGTTACCCAAGCCAAAGCATGCGTTTGTTGTGATGCTCATAAATGCAGCTCAGACCTTCCTCAGAACTCTGCATTGCTTTACAACTTCTTTTTTCAACAACTTACAGGATGCAAAGCGACGAGGTAATGTATCTCTTTCTAGTTACATAGCGGTAGTTTTTGATGTGTGACAACAAGCAAGTTTTGAAAAACTTAGTATCATATTTTTGTTGCCGGCTATATATCGCTACTTAAGCCCGGTGCTCTAAGACGTGTCCGAATAATATAAATTTGCTCTAGTTTTAATTGTCTTGTTCCCGAAGTTGAGTATCCAGGCCAGTCCAGTCCAGCCCTGTCCTGTCCGACCCAACCAAGAAGCTAAGGAATAGCATTTATAGATAACCTATTTGGATGCTATAAAACTTATCGATAAGTGTGTATTTTGACCAGGCATATATCTAAAAGTGAGACTTTTTTGCAATTACTTAGAAACTCCTCACAGTCCCTTTAAGTCAGTTTCTAATCTCTGCCTGGCTTAAAAAAATGGCAGTGTTCTCTATGTATCAGTTGAAAGTGACATGTAGTGACAGTTCAGGATACTTAACGTTCATTTACTCACTAATGAACAAGAGCAAACTGGTTATCTCCACCTGTGAGCCATTAAAACCCTTTCTATCCTGTCAGCACACAAAACAGGACAGTACTTTTAACATTCAACCAGGAAAGTACTTTGCACATCTAGTTCAAGTAAGAGTACCCATCTGCAGGGACTGGACACCGCCATATAAACACGGCATACCGGAATGGCTGACAGATAAATTAGGCTGGTGTCCTAAGGTTAGGTTTAGGCAAGAAGCCTTGAGTTTTTAGGTTTAGGGCAAGTGTTAAGGGAGGGTCATTTCTCCCGTGACCACACTGTTCTCATTGTATTTCCCAATAAGTAAAAAAAACAAGAAGACCAACTTCAGATGTTCCCTATGCATTGCAGATATGACGGCGCCCTGTCCCTGCAATGCCTCTCAGTTCAAGAGACACCTGCACACTCTCTATCTTGCAATAAATTCATTTATTTGCAAAGCTTCAGTTTCAGACCTTCATCAGGCCTGAGACCAAAGCATTGCAAATAATATGAACCATTAATTTCTTGCTGGTTAGACAGTGTGCAGGAGTCTGCCTTCACTTTTAAACTACCAACCACCAAAACATTTTTTCTGTTCAGAAATGCAAGTGAATTGCTATTAATTTGACATCTAAATCAAGAAATAATAATGCATGGTAGTATTTTTTTCTGTTGTTAGTTTTTGTGAACAGTGAGTTGGAAAATGAATGGATAAAAAATAACTATATTTAAGCATTAAAATATCATTTTGATGAAAGAGCCTAGAAACCTGGTGTATTAATCATTGCAGAAACAATAGAAATGATTTTGTTTATTAAGACAAAAATGTTCAGTTTTTTGGCCTTAATGACAGTAGGCCTTATACATTTGTTAAGAACTCTGATTAATTACACAACATATAGTGTACGTATATAAACATAAAAACATAAAAGCACCAATACATGCTGCAAACATATCCAAATATCATTTATGTATTATATTTTAGCTTCTACAGCAAGTGTACATCAGACAATTTTACAGAAGTGGTATGATGTTGAAACTTTTATTGAAGCCTTTAGAGGCAGTGTAATTAGCACAGTTCTCCTTTTTAATAGGGGAAGTTTAGTTCCCTCCCAGAAAGGTTATGCCAATGTTCTTGCCCCTTTGTTCTGTTCTTCATGCAACCTCACCATATCAGAACAAGATTCGCCAAAAGATTAGCAGTCACTGTTACGTTCTATACTTTAACTGAAGGTTAAGTTTAAGGTCACAAGAGGGACAAATATTGTTGAAAATTCAGGTAGTTAAGGCCTATTGTTTCAGAATCACCAAACTGATTTAAATTGAACATCGTCTTCTACCCTTCTCTCTGAGCTGTTGCTCGGAATTAAAACAAAAGAGAGGCAGAGATGTTCCTACTTACAAACAGCCCTGAGGGGCTTCCACCATGTCAGGGGCAGCCAAGGCTGTGGCACCACCCACCTCTGGGCGTCTGGGCACCAGCTTGAAATACATTAACTTTCACATTAGGGCCTAATAAGAGAAAGCAGCGGCTCCTGCATCTACCAGTATCTTTCATGTGCCCAATTACTGACAGATCCCCAAAATCATATTCACCTTTAACCACCTTTAATTAGTGTTTTATCACCACTGCTTTTCCTGGATGTCTACTCCAGGCCCAATATACTCCTGTCAGCATGCTGTGAGATGACTGCATTAATCAGGGGCTGATATCCCCAAAAGATGCATACGCATTACAATCTGTCGCACACAGTGGATTCCAGGGGTTTCTGTCACTGTGGGTTACCTGCACTTGGCTTTGTCATCTTTGGAAGACGTGCACAATAGATAATATGAGGCTGAATAGAGTAAAGAAAAAGACAACAACAGTAGGGGACTAAGCACTTAATAGAGGATACTTAATGTCAATATAAGCTTTTCACTGTGGAAAAGTGGCTCTTAAAGAGGGATGGGACAAATAAAATGTCTAAACTGTTTTTCTTTTTATTCTTTTGGGGTTTGTCCCTGCTGCTGGCCTTATTACCCCTTTTAAGATCATTCAAACATCACAATGGAGTCCAAGATATACTTGCCAAAGGATTTTGCCAAAATGTATTATTAATTAGTGACAATATTAATCATATTGTTTCATATATCTCAATAATTGATTGTCATTCTGTCATTTTGGCAGACATGTTTAACAAATTGGATGTGTAATGGCTGCAGCACGTCAACACCAGTTCCTCACCCTATGATAAAATGTCAGTCTACAGAAGTTTTGCTGCTCATGCTCCTAATGAAGAGGATTATGCATGTTGTGAGGGGATGATATGCATTTTCACTAACATTTTCCATGAGTCAGGAACACAAAATAAAATTAATGGGCACAAGTCTCATACCTTAAGTCAGAGTCAAGTCTAAAATCACTTCTGGGTGCGACTGAAGTCTCAACTCAAATGCCCATCCTTGCCATGTAGTTTTAGCTTGTCATATCATACAGATGTGGATATATTAGCTAAAATAGCAAAATGTGATTCCTTTTTTAATTAAGTTTCCTGTCTCTTTGGCTTAAGCCTGTTACTCCCAATTTAATTTCTAAAATCTCAACAAAATTTTGAAACTATTAGTTCTGCTCTTGTTGTGTGCTGTGTGGCACAAAGAGATAAACAAAGCACACCACACACCAACCAGTTCACTAACCAACAACCAAGGCCTCTACTTTTACAGCCCATAATCTTGCATGATCAAATGGAACTTTGGTGTAGACAAACATGGTGGACAACATCAGAAGGAACTGAAGCTAAAAGCTGCTAATAGGTAGCTTTCGCTGACATGCCGGATGGTTGTTATTTCCATCCATTCTTTCTTTATCTGTTTGTCATATGTAATTTACAGGTCATTCTGTATAGCCAGTTTTGTTTTGCAAATCAACAAGTTGGTCCTTCATTTTAGACACCCATATAATAATATGCTTCACCTGTGCTCTTACTGCCATGGCTATGCTTGCTTTCTTCTCTAGCCAGCTTGCTCCCTGATTGGCTTTGTTCTGGTCCATATGACAAACATAGAGTTCCTGCTTAGCTGTCCTTTGTGCATACCACACACATTTAATATTTATAGTTTCACATTGGGATGACCCAGATCCTCTTTTGAGATGATAAAATGACTCTTAACAACCCTAACAGCACAGTTTAATCGAGATAATCTGTAAGACTGCCAGAAAATTGGGCCTTTGCTGACTTTAGTTGGAAGTGGGAAATCAAGCCAAAACTTGGGCCAATTATCTTGTAGTGTGTACCATGCTTAAAGGAATACTACATCCAAACAACGATTTGGCCTCATTTTCTACTCACCCTCATGCTGAACAACACTGTGAAGTAGTTTTGGAACATGGAACGACATCATTTAGCACATGTTTATAGCCTAAACAGTACTACTTGGCATTTCTATGATACACTTACGGGTGCCTACGGGAGCCGCGGCTGACCAAACAAAGGAATGCGCACTCTGCAATAACTAGGAGCGTAGAACAAGAAATCCCACATTCTGCTGTGAGCGACGGAGCCGTGGACAGACACAAGAGGGGTCAGCAGAATGTGGGATTTCTTGTGTTCTTGTTTCTTGTTCTACGCTCCTAGTTATTGCAGAGTGCGCGTTCCTTTGGTTTGGTCAGCCGCGGCTCCCGTAGGCACCCGTAAGTGTATCATAGAAATGCGAAGTAGTACTGTTTAGGCTATAAACATGTGCTAAATGATGTCGTTTCGAGTAAATGGTGGACGTTACCCGCTCAGGACACTTGGATTACAGCGCACGAACAGTATGGAGGAATATTGCCGACTTTTTGTGGACTTTTAAGGACACTGTTCGTTCGGGCTCTTATCTAAGTCATGATATCAATGTCAGTGGACAGCGAGTATACCCCCAGATCTCCGGCTGCATCCTAGATGTTCCAAAACTACTCCACAGTGTTGTTCAGCATGAGGGTGAGTAGAAAATGAGGCCAAATCGTTGTTTGGGTGTAGTGTTCCTTTAAGTTGCATGCAAATCAAGTGGTAAAAATAGTTGAATCTACTGTGCTCTACATTAGTTTGAACTCATACCCACAGACTGATAGCTATGACTGATACGTTAAGTAACATGCTCTGTTAGACTACAATACTTTCATCAGAATGGTTAATCTACCAATCTCTACTCTCAAATGCATTTTGTCAGCATTCATGGAAGTTTAGGAGAAAGTAAATTATCTCAGATTTTAGGCCTGCATGTTTTCCTTCTATCCTCAGCATTTAGACTACTTGACATTTAAAATCAAGTTAATATTTCCAAACTCCCCCTTGAATTGTCTACAGCATAACCCTGCACAGTGTGTTTATTAGTGAGGATCCTGACAGCAGATATGGATTTAAAGGGTGGGGGGGATTCGGAACATGTGATAGGTCTGACATGTTTTTAATTCCACATTAGCGCCTTCCTGCTGGAGCCAAACAGGCTCGCCATTAGACATTCATTATATTGATCGTGCAGCGAGCGTCAAGTCTCGTAGGAAAATGAGCTTTCTCTCCTTTTTGTCAGTCAGCTAATTATTGAAAACAAGATTTGCTTGTGATTAAAGGAGCGGATCGTTGTCACTCCAGACACATTGACATGCAGAAAAACACCTGAGGTTGAGCGAAGGGAGGTGGGTGGATACAGTCGGGGCAAGGTCTTTTCTCCTTAAGCCTATTAAGGAAACAGATGCCAGATTTTACAAGGTTTGCTATAACAAGATGGATTAAATAGCACCATATGTCCAGATTACTTTCTTCCTGTTTTAGGCGCTGATTTTTTGTACAAACATTTATGTGGCATAATGGCAGTGTTTGCAGTTTTAGCTCCAGCCCACTGAGAAAAAGGTTATAAGTGCTTTCTGGGCTTGTTTGAGTGTCAGAGGGATTTTAAGTAAAATCGTTGACATTTTTCAAATACTTGTTTTATTTAAAGGAACAACATAACAAACACCAGAATCCTAACAAAACTGAAAATTATCCACCAATAAATAAACCCTCCTTGCCACATTTCCTGCCATCTGTTCAAAGAGAAAAATTTGTTTTAAAACCACAAAACAAAAAAAGTGACCTTTCTCATCCTGTAAACCCATTAAATGTTAGAATATCAAGTTGAAAAAGTTAGTTTTTTTAAAGACACTGATATAAATGAGAATTTAAAAAAGTGTACTCCTGTATGGCTATTCCTGTATTGTCATTATCATATGGATGATACTGCTTATGACAAAGGCGTTTTTACACCTAAGTAACCTAAGGAGATTTGCTCTGACACAAGTGACCACTCTGTGATGGCCTGATTCATGTTAACACAGTCGATTCCAACTGCACGGAACTCACCTGAAAGAGGAGGTCTCGGCTTGTTTCCAAAGGACCCTGGAACAGTTTGTTTGTCGTGAGAACACAAATGAAACAGCAATTTTGGTTGACAAGGTAACTCATGACCATGCTGGAGTAGTTTTGTATGCAGAAGTAGTAATAAAAATGGCATTCCTCCTTTAAAGGTGTAGAGTGTGGAAGTTGGCAGCATTTCGCCAAACAGAAGCGGTGAATATAGGACATAATGGCTGCGGTCGAATAGTCACCTCCTAAGCTCTTTCCTATCTACTTTTCCTTAACCCTGATGGAAAACGTCATGAGGTTAAGGAAAGGAGAAAGGAGAATTCAGAAGGACTTAGGAAAGGAAAACTGCCGTGCAGCGAGAATCCGACTACACTTTCACTACACTACGTCATCATGTGATGGCGGACAGTACTGCTGTGTTGAAACTACAATTGTCCGATGGTGGACTACCATAGACGCATCATAGAAGTGCTCATGTATCATGACAATGTTGTTCCTTTCAGAAGACATTGAATATCATAACCTGGTAAAAAATTACATCTACATAACTGATGTTGGAAGTGATGATTTAAATAAATCTGTCTGCTCATTATCAACATGAACACCAATCAGTGCATGAAAATAAATGGAAACTGAATGAAAGAAAAGCTTAAAGTGTTAAGACCACAATCTAATGATGTACACATTATTAATATTGAACAATGTTTAAAATATAATCAACATCAAATGTCTCATATCTTGCTCTCGTCAGAGAATCAGACTACTGGAAAGTTAAGGCACGTTTTGGTAAACTTTTGAAAGGATTGAACAACAGTGGTAACTCACATGGTCTGTGTGATTTGTTTGTCATTATTCGGTTGAATTCGGAAGAAGTCGGATTACGCACTGTTTATTAAAGCTGTTGCCATGGAGAATTGTGGGACAGAATATTCTCTCCTTTTGTAAAGGATGGTCCGGTGTATCCAATGCTAAAGGAGATAATAAAGGAAGCATTGAGCCACCTTTCCTATGCATTTAAACTATTCGAACAGCTCTAATCACAAACTACTTCCGGTTCATTTCACCTCGTTAGGAACCTTCCTAAGCAAAAAGGACTATTCGACCGCAGCCAATGTGTCTATTTGTATATAAAGTCTGTCAATGTAGGTGTACAATCATCCTCATAAAATTTTGGTTTTCTTTTTATTAAGTTAGAAAAAGCTTTTTATATCTATGCACCACGGAGCTACCCTTTGTGGAGGCTGACATAATGATCCACCATGTTATCAACTAGTGGGTTTTGGGAACAAGATGAGCAAAACGTGATTTTTGAGTATGAGTCTACAAAGGTAACAAAACCTATAATGAACATCTTAACTGACCTATAATCTATCAAATTAATAGTTGCTAATCTGAATGAAAAACCCTCATCTTGTAACTGTTGTAAATGATGCCCTGTTCACAATCTTCTTTTTTGCTTAGTGATGTGATGTTTTAGAGTTGGACGGGCTCATTCCAAAATCTGAATGCTAGATGTCACTAAAGTGCCAATTTCTACACACTGCACCTTTGGGAAAAGAAGGCTTATAATAAAGTACTACTTAATAATAATGTTTTGGACCCCAAAGAGTCCTGTGCAAAGACATAATATACCATGAAATTATCAACGGGTAAACGTGACCCACCACCTCTATGTTGCAGATCATCACAGGAATCACTGAATTAAAGAAGACTTTAAAAATTAAGGATTTAGTCCGGCTCAATAAATCAGGATCATGTCTCCTTTTTATACTTTCCAGCATCATAGCAAATTTCTCTGCTGACACTTGCATGTGTTACTTTGTAATAAGTACCATGATATCTGGTGCCCCCTGTAGTTTTATGGATAGCATTAGAAGCCCCCCCTCTTAACTCACAAGGCATTTCACAAATCGATAAATATGCTCATCTGTTTAACCTTACATAAGACACTTAATCTCCACTGTTATCATTGTTCAATTGTTTTTTTGTTGAGAGCTCAGTGTGTTGGCTTTCTTCCCATAGCACACAGTGAGATGCTGGCTGTGATGTAATGACATAAGTGCCTTTTATGGGACTCAGAACGGCCCTGGCAGGACACGGCCTGAAATGGATGCTTTTCAACTTCAGTCTGAAGATGAAGCGGTCAAAGGGAAATATACTTATTTGTATATTGTTGTTTTTTTAACAGATTCAGAACAAAGTAAACGAAATAAAAGTTTGAAACCATCTTAGTTTTGTTTGCAGTAGGCAACCCTACCTCACAACACCAAACTACCCCTTTAGCACCTTTAGAACATTTTGATCTAAATATTATCTGGCTTCTAGGGTCAATGTATGAGGTGAAAAAACAATCACAGGATACAATAAGTGGAACAGTATCTGTCGGTTGACCTGCCTGTGTGCTCTTACGACTGATACTGCAGTGGTATTACACTGTCTTTACACAAGATTCCCCTCTTCTATCAGCCGGAGTTGTGTCTGATAAATCAGTAATGGAGAGATTTAATGCAAGTTCGCCCCGTGGAGCTTGTCTTCCCCTCTGACCCACTGCCATAAACTGCCTCCCGTCCCAGGAGGCAGAAAGTAATTGCTCATTTTGTAGATACAGCACCTTGTGACCAAGTCACTACTTAATTATTTACGTCTTCCTGGTGGGCTTTTGCTACGTATCGCGTGGTGATATTGAAATATGACAGAGAGGTTTACCCCCCTGGAGATGTCTTTGAAAGTGCTGGGAATTGATTGTCTATTTTTTTCTCATTTTGTAAGACAATAAGAATGGATAAAGTGTATCTGACGGGGAATGCATATTTTTGTGCTGTTGTTGTAAGGAGCGACAGGCTCTGCTGTGATGTAGTGAACGCAGAGTCTGTAGCCGTAGGTAGAGGGATGCCAGAATGCACAATGTGGAGCTGTGGGGTAATTGATCAGCATTGCTGTCTTTTCTCGGCTTCACTGCAATATTTCTGGATCAGCTTCTGTTGTATAAACTCTTGATCAACATGCTGAATCATTACATGTAATTTTCAAGCTGAGTCATAAATCACATCAGGGTGGAGAGGGAGGGTTAAGCTCTTTTTTTCTCCCTTAGCTTCTTTGTGCTACATTGTTAAAATGTGACTCCTCGCTGTCGTCATTTTTGCCTCATTGTTATTCAAGTGCGTCCTTTTGAAAAAGAAAAGGTGGAAAAACGCCGGCTGCCTATAACTCAGGCTTTTGACTTTGCCACACATAACTTCTTTGAGAGGCGGAAAGAATAGATTCTGGGTACAATAAAGTTGCAGACATCCTCTCTCGCTCCAAAAAAGAGAAAATCAATAAAACAGATAATAAATTGTGTGGGTGTGCCTTCACCTTTTTCATTTTTTCCCCCCCTCTATTCTGCTCTGGTGAGACTTTCTCGCACAGCAGCCACACACTCTCAGATGGCATTAGGGCTATGAATAATGCATTATTCATTTACATTCACCCTCATCCTACAGTATGTTAGGGGCATTAAGAGATGGTGGGCTGTACAAACACAGAAGCTGGAAATTATTGATTCCAGGAGGGCCTGTGAGGAAGAAAAGCAGTGCATCTGTTGTTTCTATCAGGGCTATTTTCTCCTTCCTGACACCGGTTCAGTCAGAGACGATTTCAAAAGTAAGCAAATGCGCGCATGCAGGCAGTTAAGGGGTGAGTTAGAGAGGACGAGAGAGAGAGGGAGATGTGTGTGAGAGAGAGTCCTCGTCGTGTTTATCAAAGTGGAGTAATCAGGTCAGTTACTCATCTCTGACGTCAGCTAATCTCACACTTGTGCATCCCCACCGCAGACGGATGACACTTTATGAGCCATCCTTCACTGGTAATATTTACCCGCGTGCATTGTTAAACGCATTATGTCATCTGATATAATATTAAATCACACAGGCTACGGCATAAACTAAGTTTGCACCCTAATGTCAGGCAGGGGTGGGAATTGGCGGGCGCCACCTGCCAAATGTGGGTGTTTTTGAGCAGTGTCAGGTGAATTTGATCAACAGTGGAATACATTTAAAAACAGGTAACAATGTTGTTTATAAAAGAAGAAATGTTGATATGATCTTTGCTTGTCCTGTCTGGGAAAATCCAAGAAGTCCTACATACTCTCTGACCACATGGCACAACCTCTTCACGACAGAGTTGGTTTCAGTGTTAACAGGACTGGAATAGACTGAACAAGTGTTACTGTAGGGATAGTTTAGGTTGTTTGATGTGGCGCCTAAAGGCCCATGGCATCAGTAAATATGATTGCCAGTAAAGCAACTGACCATCTCTCCCCCTGAGCCTGAGGGAAGATTGCCAGATATGGATGCTAGTCAGTATACAACTGTTAATGGTGCCCACAAAAGCCTCATAATTTCCCCATTTTCGTGGTAAAGCCACACAAAAAACAAAGTTGGCTCAACCAGGGACTATAGCAAATGTTTCAGAGTTTCGTTTTCTCCCATCAAAGCCAATTTGAAACTATTTAATGAAGCAAATGAGCAGCATATCCTTTCACCAACAGCATATTGAAATGTCAAGATTTCATTTTTTCGGACACAGCATAGTGGAGATATGACAACAATTTCATGTCACTGGTTTATGCCATGCCAAAACAAGTTCTTTTGGAGAACCACAAAGAAATAGGCATTGTTGAGGACTGTAAAACGGTTGGCCAAGAAACAAGTGCACCAGATGATGGGTGCCTCAAGCTGACTTCCCTTTAAACCTGGAAGATGTCCAGCAGCAGTGTTGGGGAAGTTACTTTTAAAAAGTAGTGCTCGCAAGTTACCTGTTACTTTACTTAGTAACCCTCTATGAAAAGTCAGTTGTCACGTTACTCGTTACTTTTACGTTACTGTTACATTGCTCGATCTTGGACAGAACCCCATATCTGTTCCTAAATGTGAAGGCCTACAAAAAGTTCTACTACAGAGAACATAGCAGTTATTACTTTTGTGCTCTTTATTTTACAAAATGTCACATGCCCTGTGTAATGAGAGCCTCTGCCCAGTACTTCCACATTTTGCTTCTGAAATAAGTAACCTGGTTAATTAAAGCAAGCCCAAAATAAGCAACCTCCAGCTATTTCCTTTCCTAATGTGATATACTACTTTATAAAAAGAGAAATCTACATAAAGTGTGTTAATTTTCGTCTACATTACATTTCAATATCACAGTGCCAAGCATCTATTCAAGAAAAGACCGTCGCTTATAATAAGCAGACCTAGCAACTTTGGCTCTGGAACATGCTCCATGTGTGTGAGTGTGTTTGGAGCCATGCACGATAACCACGAAACGAGGAAGTGGACAAACTGCAGACTGCAGTCCTGTTTTGCTTTATTGTTAGGAGCTGGAAGGTAATTAGGGGGATTCACACAGACAGAAGAGCCCCAAGAAGCAACATCACGTTTAGAAACAAGCCCAAAAAACCACAACCCGGGGCCTTGACTCACAAGATTTGCGGCCCTTCGAAGCTTACAATGATCAGACTTGGCATCGCTGCTCGTGTCCGTGCAAGCAGCTGAGATGGCAGCTTTGGACAGAACTGTCCGTGGGAAAAGTAACGTCCCACCGCATTAAAAAGGAACTATGTTTCGTTACCAAATTTTTAGTCGTAGCGTGTTACTTTACTTTTTACCCAAAAAAGTAGTTACGTTAACACTGTCCAGCAGTGACATCAGCTCAGTAAGAGTTAGACCTGGATACACCCATCTAGTATCTGTAGAAGTCTGGCCAGAAGTGGTTTTCATGAAAGAATTGCCGCCAAAAAGCCACAAATCCAATGATGGAGCAAAAACAAGCAACTCAGAATTTGAAACATTTGTTTCTACAAGTTAGGGGCTGCATTTTGGAGTGGAGTTTGGAATTTGATCAGGATTAATGGTCTCTACAGTGGTGAGAAATAGAAAAAGATATTTATCCATTATGCAATACATTCAAGGAGGCATCTGATCCCCTCTGAATTTATTTTTCAGCAAGATCTTAAACATACATGCCCTGGAAGTGACGATTAGGCCCTTTGCAGAGCCCTGAATTTAGCTTTATTGAATGTGTCTTGGATTATATGAAGAGACATAAGGGTTTGAGCCATCTTACATCCATATATGAGCTGTGGTTAGTTTTTCCAGGTGTTTAGGACAACTGACTTGCTGAGTTCCTTCAAAAACTAGTTTACATGGTCCATTTAATTGGAATAATCACTTAATTAGAAGGAATGCGTCATGAATGACTCTTTCTGGTTCACTCTCCCTCCTCTTCAGTATACTTGACTGCAATGTGAGCCCCTTTCTTACTTTGGAGTCAGGCTTTAAGCTTCTAATAGGTCTTCTTTTTATGTTTTAGCAATATATTTTTAAATAATCTCACTGCAGAGCTTGCCACATGCCAATCCCACTCTACAGAAAATCAACCTCAGCCTTTTAAATCAGTCTGTTTTCACATACTGTGCCTTCAACCAGAGGTGTGGACTCGAGTCATGTGACTTAGACTCGAGTCACAATTTTGATGACTTGGACTCGGCTTGACAATATCATCAAAGACTTGCTACTCGACTTGGACTTTGACATTATTGACTCGGGACTTGACTCTGACTTTAGTCTGAAGACTTGAAAATACTTGAAATTTTCAGTACGACTGTTGAATAAAATGTGCCCCCATTCAAAATATTCAACTAAGTAACTGATTTTTGTCATTTCCAGCGAGACAATATTTTTTTCCCACAGGATCTGCCCCATTGAATGCATCTATTAACATCCAATCAGGGTTTAGAAGAATAAACAAAGAGGGTGTGGTCTACACAGTTATTTCCCTGAGCGTTACACTGCAAGAGTGCAGGAACAACCTAGAGATGCGGAACCATGCTACCGAGGATAATTTCATTTGCATTCACAAACTATGATGTCAAAAACAAAAAACGAATTGCTGTTTGCAAAACCTGCAGCGTGAGAATAACAGACGGAGAGGTGACGATGTCAAACTTTGTTGGGCACCTGAAGCTGCACAAAGAAAGGTAAGTTGGTCTGGTACCTGTTGTTAGATCCTATTGGGTAACTTTAGCTTAGCATCTGTCATATGCAACAACGGTATAGCTCGTAAACTCGCCGTGGCTAAAAACTGAGACTGACGTTAGCTGAATATAACTGTAAAGTTAAGGCCCAGGGTGACCAAGTGTCCTGTTTTCCCATGACATGTCCTGTTTTCATATCCTGCCCTGACTGTCCTGGTTGTTTTTTATAAAGTGACAAAACTGTCCTGGTTTTTACTGTTTTTTAATTTGGTCAACGATGCTTTTGACTTGGAAGGACTTGAAAATTAAGCCTATGACTTCAGACTCGACTCGACTTGTCTTGCCTTTACTTGAGACTTGACTTGGACTTGGGTTTAAAGACTTGAGACTTACTTGAGACTTGCAAAACTGTGACTTTCTCCTACCTCTGCCTCCAACCATCTTTGGCGCCCCCAAGCAGCTTTGCATTGGTTCTCTGGAAATACGCGGCAAGTCCACTTTTCCCTTTCAATAGGAGACCAAAACAGGAAAACGAGCACTCTGGGTAATTTCAAAATACACCACTGTGTGGAAATACAATCAATGCAAGGAGCAAATCAGTGTCAGGCAGGTAATAAAACCTGTTGTTTACATGTTTGTTTCACAATTCCCCATGCAGCTGTAACTCTCTGGTTATCTTGTGATCTCACGTTTCAAGCTGTTCGGGGCTTCTCTCAGCTGTGCAGACCTTTTTAACACTTCCAGAGGGCAAGGACATTTTCAGTTGGAGCTAAGGTACAACGTGAATAGGACCCTCTGCATGCAGACTTTGTGGAAATTGTAGAGCGTAATAGAAGTCCTTGCTTCATGAAGATAAGTGTATGATTTATGAAAAAAACATTTATTTTTTAATGTTTTAACAGTTCCTGTTGATCATGGATCCTTAGAACTGTCCTAGCTTCACCCTCCTTTAAAGCATCCCTGATCAACACTTACATATCTGAGAGCATTCTTACATGACAGCATTCTCTTACACCTGTCCAAAGCACAGCACTGTACGTCATTCCACAATGCTGCTGGTTGAAATAAAGTAGCTGGGAAAAAGAGTCACTGTTATATTTTAGAATACACCATCCACAAGTGTGTAAAGGAGAAATTACTGTCCAGCCCTGATGTCAGAGGGGGATGAGGCCGAAAACAAAGACGAATTTACAGCTTGTGTCTGCAAATACACGCCACAGATAAGGAAACAGACTAAGCCAGATGTTGTATTCCTGGGTGTGTCTGCAGAGGCCTCTGCTCAGTTATTTCCTGGTTGCTGAGCTAAGCTGTTTGAGCAAAGCATCGTGGGAACTGTCATGTATAGTCACTCGGTCATTTTGCATGGTATGAGACAAAAAAGCCGAACAGAAGATGCCCCAAAAACTGGAAAAACTTTGCTCTGTGGGAACAAAAACCTAATGCAATACAGGCTTCATTTTCTTGCAAAATTAAGACGAAATATCTTCCCCCTCCTTTACCTTTTTTTGTGCAGTCTTGGCAGAATCTCTCTAAACTGAATTATGTAGCAATTTGCCGCGTCTTTGATGTGATAAATTTGAAGCCCTCCTGAAAAGTACACAGACTAGAGGGTCCGTGAGGAAGCGTCATTGCTGTTGTGTAGCTCCCTCTTCTGCTTCCCCCCTCCTAAAGAAAAAAAAAAACAGAAAGATGAAACCGTAGCTGTTGGGCTTTTTTTTTTTTCCCCCTTCTTGCATAAAAGTGCTTCGTTTAGAGTCCGGGGGCTTCCTGATCGGGGCCGATTATACCGCTGTGGCTACAAAAATGATGACTATTCAGGAGCCGGGAAGGATGCTGACTGGTAGTAACCTCAGGAAAAGGACGGTGAAATGAAGGCTGTGTGTGCGAGTGTGTGTGTGGTGTGTAAGTTTATACACACATTATAATGAGAGGTTAAATTAAGAACATTTATCTGGGATGTTACCTTCATGAGAAATCAAACACAAATATATATTATGCCTCCATTCATACCATTTTAATTAAAGTCTTAGACCAATAATGGATCAGAAGTCAGATGAGTTTGTTTTTCAGAAACATCTTTGAAAGTGACCCCTTTTTAGTCCCACAAAGTTTAAGCTCCTGTGACAAGGCTCCTTTCCATCTTTTGTTTAGCCCCGCCATCTCCAGAAGTGATGCTTTGTCAGCCCAACTCTCCCTGGTTACAGTTGCTAGGTTGGACAAACTCTCCTGTCATCAAGCCCCTGCCCATTGAATTCACTTGAAAATATTTCCTGTTTTGAAACATCATGGTAACCATTCCTCACATTTCACTGACTTTAATTCTTGGAAAACTTGTTCTAAGTGAAAGAATAATAGCAATGATACAGTGAGAAGAGGTTATAAAGTTAGAAGAATAATCTCTTTAAGTCATGATAATAAAGTCGAAAAGTTATGAGAATAATCTCTAAAATTATGAGAATCAAGTCAAAAAATTGAGAGAATAAAGTCATACAGTTAAGAGAATAATCTCACAAAGTTACAAGTTACAAGAATAAAGTCGAAAAGTTAGAAGAATAATCTCATAAAGTTAGGTATGAAGTCATAAAGTTACAAGAATAAAGTCCAAAAAATTACCAGAATGAAGTCATAAAGTTAAGAGAATAATTTCATAAAGTTACAAGAATAAAGTTGAAGAGTTAGAAAAATAATCTCATAAAGTTAGAAGAATAATCTTATCAAGTTAGGTATAAAGTCAAAGTTATGAGAATAAAATTAATAATCTATTTAAATTGAGTGAGAAAGCAAACTTTACGGTGAAAGGTTGTACCAGAACAGCCATCTGCCTACGCAAACAGAATGAAATGAGAGGAGAGCGTCTTCTTGATTATGATATGCTTATATATATCTAAAGTTTTGAGAAATAGCCTTCTTCTTTTTCCTTTAACTTTTTGAGTTTATTCTCATAACTTAGCGAGATTATTCTCGTAACTTTTTGAATTTATTCTTGTAAATGTAGTTTTTTTAAAACATGGCCCTAATCCCTAATAATAATAATAGGCAAGAGATAGCTGAGAGGTATTTCATGTTTTTTGACTTGTCTGACTGAACCTGTGCTAATCAGTTTGATGTTACCACTTGTTAGCTGATGTAACATTGGATCACACAACACCATAATGAGAAGTCACGCAGCATGTTGGTCTGTTTATCTGTTATTGCTATAAAGCACCACAAGACCACATATTCTGAGTATTAAATACAAATGTTTCCCCCTACCTCATGAGCAGTGGCTCAGTCAGAAAATATGTATTAGTCTTTAACAGAATTGGATACTTTGTAAACTTTGCCTAATTGATATATAAGAAGAAGACAAAATGAGGAGTACTAGGAAAACTAAAAATCCCAAAACTTTCTAAAACCAATCACAACATTACCAAACTTAAGCTATCATTGTAGCCAAAAGTGATTGTACAAAAATAGAAGAACATGTGGAATTAATTTTGATCTGTCTTACTGTTGAAATTATTAAGTCATTACTTAACAAGAACTCAGGAAGCATTAGAGTTAAATATCCTAAAGTAAAGATATCTGAATTAGACGATGTAAGACTAATTTATAACTTGTTTTATTTAAAGGTGCTATGAGACTCTGCTACCCATGAGCACGCACGGCAACTGTTGTAATGCTGCGTTCCAGGAACCTCGGAACTGGGAGTGACATCATCTCTGACTTATCAACGTTCCAGTTGAAGTCAGAAAAAAAACATGCCGATCTACCAGGCTATTGTTAGCTGTTGTTAGCACGCCCTGCATTGTTGTTCACAAATATCACATAAAGAATGTGATTATCACTATGGCAGCATTTTTGTAAATATAAGTCTAACAATACGATGTATACAGCTGATCTAGACCGACACACCCCAGTCAGAAGTGCTAATAAATTGATTATTACAGGAACTTGGAAATTCCTACTTCTGACAACAAATGGAAAGCACCAAAAGACGTGATCCAAGCCAAAGCGTGCGTTTGTTGTGATGCTAATGAATGCAGCTCGGACCTTCCTCAGAACTCTGCATTGCTTTACAACTTCTTTTTTCAACAACTTACAGGATGCAAAGCCACGAGGTAATGTATCTCTTTCTAGTTATGTAGCAGTAGTTTTTGATGTGTGACAACAAGCAATTTTTGGACAACTTAGTATCGTAGTTTTGTAGCCGGCTACATATCGCTACTTACAGCCCGGCGCTCTAAGATGTGTCCAAATAATATAAATTTGCTCTAGTTTTAATTGTCTTGCTCCCGAAGTTGAGTATCCAGGCCAATCCAGCCCTGTCCGACCCGGCCTCGAAGCTAAGGAATAGCATTTATAGATAACCTATTTTGATGCTATAAAACTCATCTTAAAGTGTGTATTTCGATCAGGCATATATCTTAAAGTGAGACTGTTTTGTAATTACTTAGAAACTCCTCACAGTCCCTTTAAGTGAATTTACAAAATTATTGACAGAGTGGCTTAAACTATGGATTCAACCCAACAGGCAAACACTGCAGATAGTTTAATAAATAAAAGGCAAAGAAAAGAAATTTACTCCCACTCAGCAGTATTTACTCAAGGTTCAGTCTATTGCAGCTGACACAGGAAGTGCACATGAGAGCATGTTTCAAGTGCGAACTGGGTGTTAGAGCTTTGTGATCAGGGATTGGTTTTAAGTTAGTTTTTGTTGATCCTGTTGTCATGAAAAAGGTACGGGAAGTTAACTAACATCTCACTTTATATTTTTATCTGTGTCTTTTACTTGTAGTTGGAAGTTGGAAAGTGGGGAAAAAAAAAGAATTCAAATAGGAAATCTCCTCTTTTGGAACAAATTATTGTTACAGTTATAATATATGTGAATATTGTCGACAAAACCAACACAATTTCACAAAACATGGGTTATATCAGGGGAATTTTTGACCCACCTTTGAAGGAGTATAGCATCAGTCACTCGACACCTAGTTTCTGGTAAAACAAAGCGGAGATGGAGGTCTTTAATTTTTTTTTCCTGTTTCATTGGGTGTAAAATAAAAGAAACATAAGGTTGTGTGGATCAATAGCTGAGCTCCATTGGTGAGTTCCTTGGTATGGGTGACACAGCTCTGCAGTTATTTGGAATTGAATTAGGGGGGCCGGGGAGGGAGGCAGAGATGATGAAGAGTATCAATCATCCTGTCTCTCGTGTGAAGTTATTTGTGGGTCGACAGAATCTGCAATAATGAAAGTTCACTTGTTCACCACTGAGGGGTTTGTGGGTTAAAAAAAGGAAAAGGATAAAAAAAAAAATTATGCTCTCCGCGATGCTGGACCTGGAACAAAGGAGGGCAAACACTCAGCTTAGGAAGCAATTTGAGTGATTTCTTTACAAGCGTTTTTCTCTCTCTCAGTGTTTGTTGTGGCGGGAGCCTCAGGGGTTTTACAGTCCAATGTTGTTCTACACAAACACGGATTGCTTTGTCCGTTCAGTTTTATCACTCACATTAACAGAATCACAGCTGCTGTTATGAGTTTTACTGCTCACCTAACTGAAGTCTGACACACCGGCTACCTTTTGTTCCAGACATGCAAATAAAAAGCACCATAACCCTTCCCTTTTCCCTCTAATACAAGCCGCCCCCCTTTTCCCTTCCTCTGGTTTTTGCATCTGAGTGATCGCCTCATTCTTCCTCGAAAGATTTGATAACATTACTGTGGAACTGCCCTCTCTGCTGTCTCAGTATTAGAGCGCCTGGTTGCGGTGGAGAATAGTTTAAGTGAGATTGATTGAACCCAGCTGGTCTGGATTCCTGCTGCGTTGGAGTCATTTATGCAGGGATTGGCTCATAACCTGTCAATCAGATGGATGGATGGACAGGATGGAGAGGCAGAGGGTGGGACTGAGGAGGTGGGAGAAGAGGGGGCTGGCACTGTCAAAGCACCCTGACTGTGTGAAAGGTGCAGGTTCCTCCTGTTTAACCCATCTGTCACTACACAGAGGTGACTACATGTGTTTCCACTTATTTAAGGAAACATCTATTTGAGGCTGATTTAAATGCTGCATTTAAGGACAATTTTACACCCATACTTGATGATGAAAAGTTTAAAAATAAAAGAGCCAAGTGTGTCATGGCACCTAAACAATCTATGACGTAAACCCAAATATGAAAAAAATGAACAGTGAAGCTTTCTTCAACTTAATCTCCCTGGCCCACTGCAGTTTTTCTACTCAACTGTTTTTATGTCACAGCCTTAATTTTATTGTTTTAATGGTAGTGTATCAATTTATATAGTTCTTTTAAGTATCCTATGTACAGCACATTGATCAACTGCTGTCTAGGTAAGGGTGCTTTATGAGTAAAATTGACCTAAAAGTGTAAAAATTAATCTATAAAAACAATATACAAACCTCAATTTCAATGAGGTCAGGTCATTTTGTAAACCATAACTAAAAACAAAGATTCTTTATACACTACAATGATTTGAAAATCCTTTTTGGCCTATATTTAAATGAATACACTGCAAAGAAAATACATTTATTGTTCGAACAGGGGAACTTTGTTGTTTGTGGATATAATCTTCTCTCATTTTGAATTTCATGCCTGTAGTAACACATTCTACAAAAGCTGGGACGGGGCAACAAAAGTCCTGTAGAGTTAAGGAATGCTCAAAAACACCTTTTTGGAACATTTCACAGGTGAACAGGTGCAAGGTCACCACTATGAACAAGCCTAAGAAAATAATTCAACAGTTTAAAAACACTTCTCAAGTTAAAATTGCAAGGATCTGAGGCCTGGACCACACGAATATGGATATATTCCTAAACTCACATTTTTCTATCCAATTGGGCCTCTCAACCACACGAACACGGCGATTTTACCCACATAAACAGAGGTTTTTTAAAACAGATAAAAAACTGAAGAAATAAAGAAATATCCGGTTCAGTGGATCCATGTAGGGGTGTTAAACGGAGCTGGTGTTGACCCGATGACATCAAGTGCCTAGCAACAAGTCATTGTAGCAACGGTTGCCAACAACAAGAACGATAGCCAACATTTACTATCTCTGTGTTCTTTGCACTTTTTGTACTCATTACAGCTCTACAAATGAATGTAATGTTGGCGTTGGTGTCTGCTGCACGCAGTTTTATTGCCATCGTCTTCCTCTGTTGACTGCTTCTTCTACCTGTTTTTGACTGTGCATGCTCATAACATTCTTCTTCTATGGTTTTCACATTGTGCTAACCTGCCACTTATCGGCCAGGCATGGCATTGCAGGCTTCAGAGGCGATTAGGGCCCGACCGATATGGATTATTTGAGGCCGATGCCGATACTGATATTTGTCAGAAAAAATACAGATTACCAATTAATTGAAAAAAAATGTATGTATGTGTGTATTTAAATATAAATATATACATATATATAGGCTATATATCTATATCTATATATCTATATATATATATATATATATATATATATATATATATATATATATATATATATATATATATATATATATATAGATAGATAGATAGATATATATATATATATATATAGATAGATAGATATATATATATATATATATATACTGTATATATGTATAATACTTTGTACTTTAGTATTTGTTCAACTTTACAGCAGAGAGGAAATTTGGAGTACAAAAAACGTGCAAAATCACCTTAAAATTCAGTCATTCTGTTCTGTGTCTTGTACTTCTTGTTGATGAAAATTAGAGGAAGATTAGGGTTAAGATAGAACAACTTTTTAAAAAGTTGTCAACAGGAACGGAACAAAAACACTTAAGGTAACATTCTTTTCATAGCCATCTTTTATTTTCCTTCTCTGCAGCTTTCAGGTACAATATAAAAGAGTGTGTTAAACTGAGGCAAATTCCTGCAAAATTAAACAAATTACTGTTTCTAAAATGTAAATAAATGGATTGTTTATGAACTATTTGTCACATATGCCTTTCAGTCCTCATTTATCAGAAGCAGGTTTTAGTTCAGGTAGAACCACTTTTTTATTGTAAACATACGGTAATGTGCTTGAGGAAATCAAAATATTTTGTGGGACACTGCACGTATTTCACAGACTTATTTAAACTGGCTGATTAAAGTCCCCAGTTACGATGAAGTCTCCCCTGGATGAGTCTGCTTATGATGACATAGGACTCCGCTAGCATTAGCCCGCTAGCTAGTTAGCTTAGCTGCCGTGTTGGGAACGAGCGGATAAAGACGGATTTCCGTCATAATCACAATAGAACAGTCCCCTGCCATCAGAAGGTCCAATTCATCAGTATTGACAACGACAGAGGTGGCGTCAGTCAGAAAACTGTTCGGCGGTGCCCGGTCTGTCTATGAGGCTGATCTGTAGCGAGGCAGAAAGCCTGGTCGTCTCTCTGTGTCCAGCAGCAATGGGACATTGTACACCGCCGAAAGTTGCTCGTCGTGTCGGACCCTTCCGGCTTAAAAGAACAACGTCGTGCGAGTGTAGGCGAGTCACTCATACACACAGCATTAGCAGAGAGCTAAGAAGAGCTGCCACCAACGCACGTCGCCATCTTTCACGTCATCATTCTGCGCAACTTGGACACCGAACAGCGTTTACTGTTTTATGAGAAATCAAGAATATACCGGCGTTACATCGGCAAAACTCTGGCTGATGTTCAGTACTTTGAGAAGACTAAAATCAGCCGATTAAATCGGCCGGCTAATGTATCGGTCGGGCCCTAGAGGCGATTGTTTTCAGTTTTGTCTCTTCGTATGGTCAAAGACTTTTCTGTGGTGTGGACAGAGAATGTTTTTTAAATGAGGACAAAGATATCCGGTCAAAAAAATATCCATATACCTGTGGTCCTGGCCTTGGGGATTTCATCATCTACATCATCTACATATCAAACAAGTCAGAGAAGGCCAAAAACCAACAATGAATGCCTGTGAACTTTGATCCCTCAAGTGGCAATGTATTAAAAATCAGCATCATTCTGTAAGAGATGTTGACACCTGTGTTCAGGAACACTCCAGATAACCATTGTCAATTGTCATTGTCAAACACAGTCTGCTGCTGCATCCACAAGTGCAAGTTTAAACTCGAGCATCCAAAGCAGAAGCCATATATCAGCAACACCCAGCGTTTCCACCAGCTCCTCTGGGCCCAGGCTCATCAAAATTGTTTTTGGAAATCATGAACATTGTTTATCTGGGCATAAGAGAGAAAAGAAAAACAGACTGTTCTCAGCACCAAATTCAAAAGGTGGAGGTGTGTTTGAGCCCATGGCATGGGTAACTTGCACATCTGTGAAGGCAATATTGATGCTAAAAAGTACATTTAGTTTTTGGAAAAAAAGTTCAGCCATCCAAGCAATGTCATTTGGTGTGTGTTTTAAAACCAGTAATAATCATGATTCATAATAGTGATCTCAATGTCTTTTATAGTAATCATGATTCTGATTTTTGCCATAATTGAGCAGCCTGAGGAGGAACCAAAGTGGTTGTAGAAGTGTAAAATGGGGTGGTGTGTTTAACACCAAGCGCCAGATAAAACCAAAAAGAGCTCATGTGAGATAAAATTGCTATAACTAATTAACTGTAAGATGATTAATAGCATGTGGAGCTTAAATTCATGTTTAAATAAAGTTCGACTGAAAGATCTTTGGCACAAACTCAGTTCATCAAGAGAGGAAAAACTGAAGCCTGGCACCCATCCCAGTGCTTCATAGACAGCAAGTGCAGCAAAAATATGAGCAGGGACCAGCATTTCATAGATTTATCCACAAATTAGAGAGGTTGATTTGTGCGGCATATATTATCCAGACGCCTGTGTAACTTCATTATACCAGAGAGGAATAACAGAAGCAGGTAACTTCCTACATGAGAGGCTCCTGTAATGACACCATGGCTCTGCTGAACAGAGAGATTAGCATACTGATAGGATGCAGCGCTAGTTTGGTGGCAAATTCTCACTAATAACTGACTTTATTTGAATATCAAGGGAATATTTGTGGGAACAGGGATTATTTGATTGTTTCCACCTTATTTTGTTTCCCACCAGTGTTTTTTTTCCTGTGAAGTGAGACATTAACATTTCTTTAGTGCTGTGGTATGGATGTGGCGCACTGGTGAATCACTTTGAATACTGATACACATGCATACTTCAAACAGCAGCAGATCTGTCTCTTCCATAAAGAAAATGGTATATCTTGCAGCTCACTCACACCTACGAATATGGGTTAAAGGATCTTTGTCTTTAAATGTTTATTTGGGTGCTACAATTATGTTTTGTCATCAGGTATGGTGGTGTTCAACCAGATTTTGTATGCTAATTTGTGCTAGCTGATCATGTCGCCCTATTGCTTTTTCTTTTTTTCTTTTTTTTTTTTTTTTACAGTGAATAACTAGAGCTGATAAATGAGGTGTCTGACTGTCCGGGCTGCAGTGTTATCTTGGCGCTGCTATGTTCAGCCCGACTGCTGCGTAGGCTGTGAAGGCAGGTGACAAGAGAAGGGTGGGAAGGAGGGAGGAAGAAGAAGAGGAAGAAGGAGAGGAAGGGGGTTATGAGGGGTGTGAGGGAGCGACAGAGTGACAGACAGAGACATACAGAGGGTGGAGAAGACAAGAAGAAGAAGAAGAAGAAAATAACAGGGGGTAGGGGTGGAAGTCTTTGGGTGTCTGGTCTGTCAGGCATGTGATGGGGCTCGTTTTTTGGGGGGGGAGGAGGGAGGATGATGTGTGTGTTTGTGCGCGATGGTGCCACGCCCCTGTCAGAGGGGAGCTCAGCTGGGTTTGAAGTTAATCATATGAACTTTGCTCCACACATAAGGTGAGGAACAGAGTGTGCTGCATAGTGATGGGTGCACAGGAAAGACACCAAAAGCTTTTCAGATAAATATACTGTAGCTTTATGAGATCATGGACTTCAATTTAGAGTTTTAGGGCCTTTTCATTTGCTGGTGCAGAACAAAACACTCATTGTTTTTTCTGTTAAGAATCATAATCATCATGTTTCATGAATAATCCCCCCAGTTGAGATTTAAACGTGACTAAGACAATCTCACATGCCTTTCAAACTGCAACCTGTACTTCTGTATTCTCTGTCCCCGCCGATATCAGTGCCCATGGACAGAAAAGATTGGGGAGGAGTGGCGACACCTGATCTGAAAACAGTAAGTGATCAAGAAGAAATGAACACGGATGCAGAGCTGTTGCACGGCGAAAGCCTCAAGTCACAAACTGTTCATTAAAATGTAAAATAAGGGCCTTGAAAATATATATCTTAATATATCTGAATATCTTACTTGTCTGCAAAAGTTTGTTTATATTAGGGATGTAACGGTTACTGGTAAAATGGTAAATCGCGGTAAAATTTCCCACGGTAATCATTACCGCGTCCTTTTAAAATTACTGAGTTACTGAGCTTGATCACCACACTGTGTCAGTAACTCACGGTGATGCTGCTCTTTGCCTCAAAAAGTCAAAACTATGTTTGTCTGCCCCCTATGAAACAGCCGTGCCTCACAAACAGAGGCGAGCATGCGCAGTTTGCATTGTTTAGTCTCTGAAAGTTTAGCAGTTGGAGCTTCAGACTCTTAACATGTTTTCCCTCTTGAAACGGCTAAAGTCTGGTTGAAGTTTGGATTTCAAAGGATGTTGGGGCAAACTGATTGACGACAGTCACCCTGTCTGAAACACGAAGCTGCGGTGAAAGACAAAAATGCGTGTGATTAAAACTGGTGTAACTCCTCGAGTAAATGAGCAGAGAGTCAGAGAGAGAAGATTCAGTGAGCCATACCTGAGTGAATTATAGGCGGTTTATCAGGATTTTCTGTGTAATGATGTATAAAGGTTGTAAATAACAGCATTATTATCAATCTGGAGTGTGTTCTTGCCCTTTCTAAACCGTTTATTCACCATATTTTTTTTATAATAGATTGTCTTTTTCCATCATAGTTTGAGTTTTATGGATTTAATCAATCGTAATGTGGAAATATTAAAGAAGGAGATGTCGAGGACATCTGCCATGGAAAGGGGAGACCAGAGGAGAGTCATGAAGGGGCTAACTGCTTCAGGGACTATTGTTCGTAAAAAAAAAAAAAGAATAAATATGTAAAAAGGCCTGGACATGGTCTAATATAACGGGCTGTAACATGGACTTTTATGCTGCAGGCAAACAAAAATGTGTATGTAAAATAGGTAAAGTTTATTTTTGGCTGTCTAAAAACTTTGAACATGTTCAATTGTTTGTTTAATTGTTTATGAAGAGAAACCTATTAAAAGTACAAATTCGCTTTTTTCTTTTCTTGTAATTACACACTGTTTCAGCATTTATTACATAATAATGACAAATAATTGCCAGAATTGTTTGCTTCTATTTCTCAAGAAAAAAGTTTAAACAAATTTACTTATAGGACATTTCCTGACACAGTTATTGACAAAAAAGACAAAAGAACTGTCAAAATTATAACATTAAAGGAGTTAAATGATTTCAAGACTGTGTTAAAGTACTTTTTGAACATTTTGAGCACACTGCAACAATACCGTGATAATAATGCTAACCATGATAATTTTGGTCACAATAACCATGATATTTTGTGGTTGATAAGAGAATGAAAAGGATACAGCTGGAATAATGTCTGCTTATACATCCTATTATATGATATATGAAATGATCACGGTGAAACTCGAGCGGACCTGACGTCACTGAGCGACGGCCAACGGTCACGGTTACCAAAATGAGGTATTTATGGATGCGCAACGCTATGTCAGTGTGCAACACGATTTTGGTAGCTGGGTCGCTTGTGGTGTGAACGCAGCATAACATCGACTTTTTTCACGCTGAAGTGGTAGTTGCAAGTAAAAAAAAAAAAAAAAACTCTAATCAAGGACAATAAGCCCTTGTCCGCTACATAAATAATTATGTAATTGCGGTGACATAGTTTTTTGTCACTGCAATGCACCGACATTGCAGTGAACTGTGGATCTCTCAGGTGAGTCATGAAGGCTTATGACATGGCTTTATTTACCAGCCTATAGATTAAAAGAAGTGGCTACTCTTTCTTTGTAAATTTGGATGAAATGACAAAGGCTAAAAGACAGAATAGGTCAATTATGAAGCAAGGGTTGAAAAAACAGTTGGTGGCCATGCAAGAAGATAGACAAAAGAATGTCATGTAAACCTCCTTAGAATTACTGTGCTGTTAAATCAGTTCTAAAATGTTGAACTTCCAAGGTTAGAGCCACATATTGTTGCTTTAACATGGTCATAATTAAAAATGAAATTCAAAATAAAATGGCCATTTGGGAAAGAACTAGATTGCATTTTTATATGACAGGGAAATTGTTTCATGCACTTGTAACCATGCATGTATGCATTTTCTAGTAGAAAATGTTTTTGAAAACTTTATTTGTTTCTTTGAGTGACATTGAACACAGTGCCCCCCAGCTGTCACATGCTGATGTGTCCTTGGGCATGCTCCAATGTCCACACTGCTTTTCAGCGGTGGGTTATTGTATACTAAGGGATGTGAATATGATTAGCTTATGCTAACATCAATAAATGAATCGAGAGTGAATGGGTGTAAATTGTGACCTCTGGTGTATAACCACACTGAGTAACATGACAACTAATGAACAAGTTCAGCTCCATTTACCAGTTATTTTTACTGATTAATTTCATGTTGAACTTGATTTTTTTAAAAGATATATCAATAAATCAATGAGGGCTAAATTGTGGTATCCTGTGTCAAAAGTAATTTTTGATAAAAGTGTAGTAAAGTGTTACTGTAGAAAAACTTTTTGGAAAATTAGCCCCAGTTCTCTCTTGGTTCGGTTGTGTTGTGATCCACACAGGCCACTCACTCTGCAAATCACTCCCAGTCACTTCAGTCAGTTGGTGTCAACAGCCTGCACCTTGATCCCTGTGGTGTGTGCCAGCAGTGCAGCTCTGCACTGGTTCACTGGAACTTTGCAGATTTTCCAGGTCATCTCAAAATACTGCAGAAATAATGTAATGATATTGATGCCAACAGTAAATCAGAAATATGACCTATTGTCTACATGTTATTCTTCCTGTTTTTCAGAAATTCAGACATACTTTTAGAAGTTGTGGTTTTCTCATGATCTTTGCAATCTTGTGTTTCAACCTTCCAGGTTTGAAGATGTTTCCTGTGGGTGACGTTACATGCCATTGCTTGAGGCAAAGCTGCAGCGGGGACATGATGCTATACAGGTGAGTTCTGGGGTACCTTTTGTGTAACAAATTTGGCCAGGATTAAGGATGGGAGTGTAAATGTCAAGTATTAAATTATCAATACCTTTAGTACTCCTTTCAGATAGTTTACTCTCTCAGAATATGGATACCGCATGATTACTTGCATACCTTTAACAGTATCCCTCTCTTTCTCTTTCCAGGGGGAATATTAAATAGAAATAAAAGAAAGAAAAAACGACTTTATGCTCTCTCCAAATGTATTTGAAAATTCACTTTTTATAAAACTGAGAAATGACTGTGTTTAGTATAAAAAGATTTACAAATCTATGAAACATAGGCTTCAATGTTTAAAGTGGTTGTTTAATTTGCATTTGTATTAATAAGATTACTGTGAGTTTGTCAAAATATCATGTCATTTAAAGGGTTAGTTGTGATTGCAAGAAGCCCATAGCATTACAGGTACATCTCAAAAAATTAAAATATCATGAAAAAGTTCAATATTTTTCATCACTCATTGCAGAATGTGAAACCCATGTATTATATAGATTCATTACAGATAGAGTGAAACATTTCAAACATTTATTGCTTGAAATTTTGGTAATTCTGAAATGAGTGATAAAAAAATATTGAACTTTTTCCTGATATTCTAATTTTTTTAGATGTACCTGTATGAGTGCCAGTAAGAAACTTGCAAGCTGGGGTGCTGGTTTGGCTGGTTTTAGTGGTCTGGGTTTTGGATCCAGCCTGTGACCGGTTTGCAGTGTGTCTTCCCCCACTCTCTCACCCCCTTTCACAAGCCTATCCACTGTCTCTCTCCTATCAATAAAGGCTCAAAAATGCCCAAAAAATACATTAAAAAAAAGAAACTTGCAAGCTTTGTAACTGGAGGCAGATATCCTGGAGCTGATGGTAGCCAGTACATTGCTGTACTTGATGCCACTGAAAGCGTTGTAATTAACCAACTTACAGGTTAAAACTATGTTTGCTAAACCTAATGTACAGTATAATGTTTTACAGAGTTTCATTTTTCCTCCACAAAACCACTGTGTTTAGAATCACTTTGTGCTGCAGTAAAGGTCTACATATCCTTCTACCTGCAGCTCCCTCATTAGATCAGGTCAGACTGCTGCAGCAGGGTCAGGTAGAGGTCACTGGAGCACAAATGATGCAAATTGCTAAATTTAGCATGTTATAAATGTGGACATCTGGACATGCTTAACACAGGAAAAGTTAAATATTAATTAATCTTACAACACTTCAGGTCGAGCCAACCTAGTTTTTCAAGTAGCTATAATCTAAGTGGGTTAATTATGATGATTATTATATATTTCTGTGGCACCAGCTATCCAACCCCAGATACAGTTTCTCCCTCCAGGGACAAGCTCACAAGTTCCTGTACTGGTAATCCTATTTACTAGCAGTCCCTCTTCAAAAAGCCTAAACTAACCATTTAATTCTTTAATGGTGGACTATGTACTTCATTTATTTTCTTTGCACTGAGACTTAAATTAAACTAATTTAAGACCAGATGGTCTTGGAGTCTGGACTACATGTTTTCTTTATGAGCTTTTGGTAAATGAAAAACATCTAATTTATATGCATTAAGTATGCATTGTAGGATAACGCAAAAGCATCAGTTTTGTATAAATTTGAACAAAACTGAAATAAAGTAGCAACAGCAGAGAGTAAAGAAGTGTGGACTTTGAAACAAAAAAACAAAAAAGCTCAATGTGATCTCCACGATTTACATTTTAACCCTGCTTTCTACTTGTTACTTTTCATTTTAGCCCTGACATCTACAAATAATCAAGGGAGTACTTTAAAAAATGCCATCTGATTCTAAAAGCCACTTGAGTGTATGAAACAATTAACAAATGTTGTATCAATAACCTCAGTTGATGCAGACAAAGACGTGTGTGTGAGATAGTGCTGAGGCTATTTCAGAGCCTGCTTACAACTTATCCGTGATGTGCTTTCTTTTTCATATTGCCACACAGAACAGCCTCCTTGAGTGTGTGCCAGATTTTGTGCCAGATACTGGAAGTGTCAATGGAGGGAGGAAAATAGAAAGAAGCAGATGAAAAGAAGTGAAGCACGAGAGAGAGGGGGGCGGGAGGGATAGATGGCTGTTGCTAGGTAATATTGGCGCACTATGAGATTAAAAAGGGGAAAAATAAGCAACATGGAATGATGCAGATAACAGAAAATAAAAAAGGGGGAGCTGAATGGTTGTGCGAAAGAAGACAGTGTGAGGATGCCATGTCTTAAAAGTCTGAAACAGCACCTCCACAAGTCAATAATCAAATACAGGTAATTGAGAGCGCTGTGGAGTAGTCAGCGCTCCTCCACAGCTTCTTTGTGTTCGAGGAGACCCACTGACCTCCTTCCTCTCTCTTGTCTCCTTTGTGTGCGAGTGTGTGTGCTCAAGTTGTGATGTGGAGTGGTTGGCAGGGCTCTGAGACACACTCTAGTGGAGAGTAAGCAGGCCGATTCAGAGGCACGGCTGACACGAGTGGAGGGGCCGATGAGTAGGGGGTTTGGGTTCGCCTGCAGATGGGCTCAGTGGGTGTGTGAGCTGAGCAGCCTGGAGCTCGTTTACAGCACTCCAAAAAGTGGAGGCTATGCTCGCTATGATATTTCAGTCCTTAGTGTATGAATGCACTTAAAGGGATAGTTCAGGGTTTTTGAAGTGGAGTTGCATGAGGTACAGGGCATTAGCTTGAAAATTGGCCACAGAGATCAGCTCAGCCTCTGTACAGATATAGTTGGCATGGGAACTGTACATTAATACCGATGATGCTACAGACTCTGATTTAAAGAATTTTTGTTCTACATGCAAAATATTTCAAACACTTTTGTTTTGTCTTTACAACATGGCACAGCTAATCTTTCCTTCCTCCTGCAGCTGTTGAGTCAAAACAAAGATTTAACCCTTGCCCTAACCCTTACCTTTTTGGCTGTAACTTAACTACGTATCAGACATTTTTTTTTTTTTTGTTGCTCAAATCTCTTAAGCAATCTTCGCCTTGATCAAAACTATTGATTATATTAAAAGTATATGGAATTGAACCCTTTAGCTGGCAATTTTGTATGCAGTGTCACTGATTTGGTGGAAAAAAAGACACAAAATGGCAGATATTTAATATAAAAACTGATCGGAGAACGGAGATTTGTCACTTCTTATCGCTCTTGGATATCTCAAAGATAGGTAAAAAATATGGCTTTGCTGCATTATTTTTTGCACAATATGGTCTTTTAGTTTCTATTCCATTTGGTCCTGGTAAAGCTGGCCACTGGCTTCAATGGCTGTAAAAAAAATAACAGATAATGTTTTTTTTTTTTTCAATTTTTTTTCTGCTCAAATCTGTTCATCAAACTCAGCCCTGATCAAAAATATTGACTGTGTAAGAAAAAAATATTGATTGAAACAGTTGAGATGCCAGTTTAGATGGAGATTCTTTACATGCTATCACACTCTTGGATATGTGAAAGATTAAACATTGGCTTTGATGTATTTTTATCCATTATCCATTTTGTGTTTTTCCACAAAAATCTGTGACACCATCTTTGGAAATGGTTTGAAGAGAATATGAAGAGATATTAGAAAAGAATCTAAAAAAAATATATAGCTAATCTGTTTTTACAGCAGCCAAAGTTAGTGGCTGTTAACTGCCAAATTAGGACCAAAGAGTAGTAAATTTGTCTACAGTGCATTTTTGAACTTCAACATTTTTTAAATCACGTTTTCAAGTTTTATGTAGTTTTAAGGTTACTCACCAAATAGAGTGAAAGTTATGTTCAAATTGGTCATATATAGTGTCCCTTTGTGGCTGCAAACACACGCATAGAGACACAAGGGTTAAGATTATCCTGCCGATAAAGCACGGTAATTTGACAAATGTGTTATTCTAGCTTAGTTTACCTCCTTAATGATTAATGCACAGTGTGTTTTCATCAGCTGAAGTTGTCATTAAAGCCATGGCCTCTGTCTTTTGAAAACAAACAGAAAATGAAAAATAATTACTGAGTAGAAAAAACTTTAGTTCAGCTCCTCTGGTTTTCCCTTCGAGTGCTGAAAACTGCAAATCTGGTCTGTATAAGCATAAATATTACTAACAGCAGGGAGGCTGTGCATAATAAATGCTGCAGACTGCAGAGGCTCATGTAAAAACTGCTGGTATCCTGTAACCCTGACACATTCCAAAGGGATTATTGGTAGTCACAATCTTATTTCATCCATTTTGATGACGGCTCATGATTTATACAACTGAATCAACAGGTATAGGGGTGTCTTCGGTCTATAAGTCTCACAGCAGTGTCATCTATTTCTCATTCAGACCAGTTGAATTTCCATCAATAGAGGTTTTTCTTATGTGTACCCCTGATCATCAAGTATTCCCTAGTGTCCGAAGTAGACAGTGGTCATATTTGCTGCAAAAGTCACTAATTTATCCAGTATGGAGTAAATGTTTCCAAATGTTAGGCCTAAAAACTCTGGCTTGTCAATGCTGCTGGCAGATGGACATGTTGACTGCGCTGTGTGGCAAAGCATTGCCAAGACCAAGTGGCTTGGAAGTTGCAGAGTAAGTCTTTGCAAATGTTTTGAGTACAGCTTGAAATTACACTGTTTTTGTAGTTTATTTTCAGCCAAAATTCTTCTAATTACTCGGTCTGTGGCACCATCTGCAGCAACGTGAAGCCCTAGCTCCTGTGCTGACTTTTCTGTACACAAAGAGCAGAACTCTCTCAGTGTCAATTGGGCCATTCAGTATATTTCACTTGTCTGGAAAAGAGCTCATAGAAAGTGTTTGAGAATGGCCAGAACCTTTGAAAGCATAGCCTGCAGGTGACTGGATGATTGCTTCATCAATCATGTTCATTAAGGGCCAATCAAACAATGTAGCAGATGGGCGCAACTGCAGCTGTGTGAAGGACAGAACATGAACCACTTCGTTAATCAAACTAAGCAAAATATTTGAGAAGTTTATACTGTAGTTATTTGTTCTTTCCTGCTTCGTCTCACTCATAGCTCCCACTTCTTCCTGCTCTAAAGGATGCTGAGGATGCGGCAGTACCACTCTGGGCTGCTCACAGCTGATGTAGACTGGAGCTTGGCCAGAAGGATGTGCCTGATTACAGACAATGAATCAGGCAGATCCATCTGCATCGCAAGGTTAGAATGTGAAGAACAGGGTTGGAGGAGAAGAGAGGGATCAGACCAGCCCATTCACTCCCCCATGCTCTCTACTGCAGTCACAGGACCTGACAGTCTATACTGCCTGCGTGGCCATAATGTCATAACTATACAATGTAGATCTACAACAATGAAGCATCATGGTAATGATGCTCCTGTCAAAAATAAGGTTGTATTTATCAAGCTTGTTTTAAGAAATACATGATGCATGATGAGCTGTGAACTTTAGTGATCAGTTACTGTTAAATAATAAGTTATGTGAAACAGGGAAAAGAGTGGTTCTGTATTGAGAATTTATATGAAGGAGTTGAAAAGCATTTAAGCAGTACAAGTTCCCTGATTACAAAATTCCGTTTTTATGGGTACTTAGCGAAATTTCAAAAATTAGATCCTTGGATGACATGATCTTGTCTGATTTTAACATTTTTTTTCCCCCACAAAGTGCATCTGGAAATGCTCCACTTGAGCACTGTCAGTGTCAGGCCATCTCTCTCTGGCTCATCTGTGGTTGTTTTAAGAGTCCTGACTTATGGCCCTTTTCCATTAGCCCCACTCTACTCTACTCGACTCTACCCGGCTCTACTCTACTCGCCTTGTGCTGCTTTTCCATTAGCCCCAGTCGCCTGCCCAACGGGGTGAGCGGCACTGCGGTGACGTTGTTTTGAGCGTGACGCAACAATCTGTGGCTTTTTGTCACAAACCGAGTAAAAAAGGAAGCAGAAGAAGGCTGCAGGTGGCAAGAAGAAATACCCCTTGAGAAGCACGGGAGAGTTTTGGAAGCTATACGACAGAAGGAAGCCAAGAACGAGAGCAATCAAGCTGCAAAGAAAAGACGTATGAGAGTAAGCTAACGGTAGCTACCACTAGCATGCTAGGTCGTCGCGCTCATGACTCATCGATGACGACATTGTCTGACCAATCAGTAGCCGGCAGTCGGTGGCGTCATCTTTCAGTATCGACTCAGCTCGCTTGGAACCAGAGCGGAGTGAGTACTAAAACTAGCTTGTTTTAGGAGGTACTGGACTAGTGGAAACACGCTGCAAATCGAGTAGGGCCGAGTAGAGTGGGGCCAAGGCGTGCCAGTGGAAAAAGGCCATTAGTGCCCCTGTGTGTGTTAGTAGCTGTTCGTGTTAAATGTGGGCTGGGAGGGTGGGGTTTTGAGTATTGTCATGTATCCCCTGACTCTTAGTACCTCCGCCAAGGAGGTTATGTTTTCGGGAGAGTTTGTCCGTCCGTGAACAAAATAACTCAAAAAGGAATGGATGGATTGAGATGAAATTTGCAGGAAATGTTCAGCATGGGAAAAGGAAAAACTGATTCAATGTTGGTGTTGATCTGGATCGACGTCTGGCCGCCATGGTGAAAAATGTGATTTTCGTGAATAACTACTGAACTAAAATAAATATCATTATGAATCCAGTTGCTAATGGTATGTTTTCATGGTCAAGCAATCTCAATATTTAGATGAAATAAAGGTAGGAGTAATATTTATGGTCAGAATGACAATATGGCTGAGGACTGTGGCGCTGGCGGGAGTCTGCGCTCTCCGAGTGCTTTCTAGTCTACTTATGTCATTGAATGTACAGCACTTTATGCTCCATTTTTTTGTGTGAAAAGTACTTTATAAGTAAAGTTTGATTGATTGACTGATCGGACTTGCATCTAAAAATGGTAGCTGTTGACAGGTTAATGCCTGCCACACAAGAAAACCATTTTATTTAAGAGTGTAAAATATAATGTTAGAAGTGCTGAGAAAGTGTGACTATATTTATTCAGTGTCAAAAGTGTCAGATACATGGCTGTCACTCTGCACATCTCTTTGTGCTGCTGCCACGGTGCAACGTATGACCCTGCAGGCAGCAATTGTCTTGTCTGTGATTTTAGCCATTTTTGAGAGGAAAATTTAAAAGTCTGCAGCAGGGTCGAGTAGCAGTTACTGGAGCACAAACTAAAAAAAAATGTAAATTTGGCTTGTTATTTTAAATATGGACGTCAGGATTCATCACCCTGCAGTGACGAAGCATTGCATTTGCAGCACCTATTTTAGGTTCAAGAAAAGTTTTAAGTCCCAGTCGTGACAGCAATGCGCCTTCAAGTTAGCAGACATGGGCTCAACATTCATTCAGCTGCACCACCAGGTAACTTATGATCTGTTCTTATCAATTTACACAACTGCTCTCCACTCTCTCATACATACAACTAGCTGCAGGTCATTGTTACCTGAGTCAAAGTTGCTCCATGTCATTTTAGTTTATTTTTGTTGTAGTTGTTTCCCATGACAAACCTACCAGAGTATGAGTGACCAGTCCCAACATACTAACTTTCTATACACTGGTGCTTTGTTGGAGAAAAGTTGAATACTTCAAAAAATGCTACTGTTTCTTATTTTTGAGGCAACAGGGTTTTTTTTTTACCTTGTTGGTTGGAACTACTGAAAACCTACCTATTAATTTTGAGGCTTCAGTGGCACTAACCCTTTATTCCCCTTTATTCTACAGACGACTCCAGGTCAAATATATCTTTTACACATTTTTTTAATCCAGCCATAGGAAAAGTGTTGGGTTTTTTGTGGTATTGTTTTCATTTTTTTGCTTAGTATTTATTTTGAAGCTACATTGGTAAATCCATCTACATTTTTTAAACAAAGAATGTAGCAGTGATGATCCAAGATATCCATTTTGAAATTGAGAGACATGGACAATTGTTTATTTAACAGTGAAATTTGCTAAAATCCCTCTTACTTTCATGGCATAAATGTCATATCAGGTGCTACCAATTGTCAATGAGAGACATGACAGTTATTTATCAGTTCAGATAAATAGGTCAGAGAAAAATGCTACTTAAAGTGGCTAAATAAAGCAAAAACATTCATATTAATAAGTGTAGATGTGCAAAGAGTCTTTCCTGCAGGTTTCTTTGCAGAGTTTAATTGTGATATTCTGATGGCCAGTGTCTGATAGAAACATTTTCAGATGTTAATAGTCTAGTTCATCATTTAGATGTGATTTGCATAGTTCTGTAAAATTAGAATTTCTTTTTTTTTTTCTGGTCATACAGCTTTAAAATTGCCATCCTGTCATTATTACAGTGTTATTACAATATTCTGATAATCATGATTGATAGTCATGATTTTCCTGAATTGATCTCTGTACCTTATTTATGCTTGAAAAGTTTAAAGTATAACATGCATTATTAAAAAAAAATAATCAATGCAATGACAAATTGAAAATGTTATGGAGCTGCAAAGGGTAATAATCAGTGAAACATGAAAACATTTTTTGAGTCAGCAAAGAAATAAGACAAATTATTTTGTTCAAAGGGGTGACAGAATCAAACAAAATGCTACCAGAAAGTTACTCACCAGAGCTTTAGTCTTGGATATTTTACTCTCTCTAACTTCTCAATAATACATGTTTGTGTACTTGCCTTTGTGACCAGGATGTTGCTGACAGTGTTTGCTTGTTTGAACTTCACACCTCTCTGCACGGTCCAATATGTCTTTAAGTTGACTGGATGTCACTGCTACAACAGCAACAATCAAGTTAGGGAAAACAAGCTGCAGTAATTATGAAAAAAGTGAATAACACTATGTTTGTTTTCAAAGTCACCTGCTGTTTTTTTATTTGAAATCAAGATGTGCATACCGTAAAATTCCAAGTAGTAGCCGAGGCGTTTATTTGCTTCAATTACTGAGCAGACCAGGCGTTTATTTGGGACCAGGCAACTATTTGGGACAGGCGTTCACTTCCTTTTGCACAAAAATTTTACTTAGCAAAAAAATAAAAATATGGTTAATATAATGAAATTATCTATTTACACTAGTATAAAATAACACCTGTACATTTTCAAGGCAAGATTACAGTACTGTTGTTACACTCTTGTCTGGTCATACTGGTCATGAACGACTGGTAGTTAAGTTAACGTCATACTTATTTTTTTTTTCACTGCACCAGAGCGATGGAGATAAGCAGCAACGTACCGCTAACTGACGTGACCGGCCTCCTGACATTAGTTAAGGGCAAAAAACAAACAGCGGCAGTGGCAACGTCTTCTTTGTTGAATTTTCAAAGCCCTACTCTGTAAGATTCAGGCTTTCTGCTCTCTAGTGCCCTCTGTGGATGTAGAGTGTAGCTGCACTGTTGTGAAACAGAGCGCCTCACACCAACATGCATTTGTTGACATACAGAGGGAGGAGAAGCGAGCCGACAGAACATCCAGAGAGACAAATAACTGTCAAGGTACAGTCTGATCATGATTCTTTTCAAGTGTCAGTTGTCAGTGGTGAGCTTAGCATTTGCATGTGTTCTGTAAACTTTGACCGTAGCTTATACGCTGCGCCGAATAAATTACACCAGGCATTTATTTGGAACGGGCGTCTATTTGTCAAAATGTTCTGCTGCACCCGGCGTTTATTTGGGACCGGGTGTTTATTTGGTATTTTACGGTACTTGTTTGTTCGTGCACATCAGTATTCATGCTTTCTTTACAGTATGTTGGCAACATCAATATGGAAAGTGGAAAATTCATTCTCTGACAAATTGAGCCTTTCTACATGCCATCCTCTACCAGGAAAAATATCCAGGTCGTATTTGCTGTAATGTAAATGACATCTGTCTGCTTCTTGTCTGTGAAGATAGAAATGAAGTGCTTGGGGCTCGCTCCAAACCTTCTCTACTCATAATAATAAGAGACAGCAAAGGTAGGCCTGGCACGACGTCTCATATCTGCAAAGAAAACTGCAAAAAGGGCTCCTTAGCTCTTCCTTGCAGCCCACTCAGAGAGATCTCCTAAGAACTTCATAAATGTTTGCACACAGATAAAGCGTGTTGCCAGTTTGCTGTCCTCTGCAGATGATCACAGCCCAGCGAGCCAAGGCCGCTTCGCCACGATCGCCACAATCAAACAGTGGCAAATGTTAAAACCAGAGGAAGAGGGAGAAGTTAATTGAAAGCCAAACACTCTACAGCCCAGTGGGAGAGCTTTTTTTTTTCCCAGAACGTGCCGAGTGCTCTGTATTTAATGGGAGGAATATCAGATCCTACAAATGACACGGCATCTCCTCCAATGGCGCTGGAGCGTCCTCCTGCAGCGTGGCGCATGGCGCTGAATGCAGGGGGAACAGCTTGGCGGGTTCCCCCAGGAACAGACCTGCCGACGATGTGCAGCTGTGCTGAGAATTGTCATTTTTAAATATTCACATATTTAATCAGCTGAAAGGGCTCTCAAAACACACACACACACACACACACACACACTCACAGACACACACGCATAGGGTAGTCAAGCACATGTGAATTATCTGCTGCAGGGTTTGCTTGCAAGACCATTTTTTTTTTATTGTTATTATGGTAAGGGGGGGCAGGGTTAGGAAGATTCAACGACACATGACTGACAAGGGTCCCTTAAAATATTATAGTAACAGTTTTTTTTTCACATCACTTTACTCACCTTTTTTATTACCATAGCTCTTTGAAATTTCTTTCCTCTTCACATTGAAAAAAATGCCAAACATTTCTTATTTTTTATTGCAAAGAAATAATATTCAGGCTTCTTTTGAGTTGAAATAGCTAGAAATAACTGGTATAACAATAGGATATTACTGTCTTTTATGCCTTTGCTGTACCAAAGTACTCCAAAATATCTGTCTTTGGTAAAAAAAAAAAAAAAAAACTCAAACTCAATATTTTTAAATAAGGAGAGTTTTCTCCATTGTTTGAAGCCTAGTTAAGTGCTTAAACATAATAACCTGGCTGTGTAGGTGGTAAGAAAACATATATTTATCTTGTTTATTTATCATTTTGATTTACAGATGTTTCAGTTGAGAAACTATACAGATTTGGTTTTGGACCTATTTGAAATCTTCCCAGGGAGCCCAAAGTTTTTGGTGTGATTATGGCTTATGACTGACTGTAAAATTTGAGATTTTGTTAATCATTACATTGCTGTTGACTTTGTTGGAAAAGGTCTTTAATTCTCTTTCTAAGCCTAACTAAAACATCCTCTGAATACTGCATTTTGTGCCCAAAAAAATTCAATTTAGTGGTTTTATTCAACGTGTTTAGGACCTATCTACAACCACCAAATGTCAGGACGATCCCTCTGCTGCTAGCTCCACCCTCAGAAACTGACTTCAATATATACATTTAAAAAAAATTCAATCAGACATCCCGGAGCTTGGTGTTAGACTCATTGGAGGGAACATGTCTTAGCATGTCCGTGCAACACAGTAAACACTGGAGCACAGTGCTGAAAGCTAAAGCTGCATCCAGTCCTTGAGAGATGCAGAGCAAAAGTTAAGGCATAATATACAAAAGCCCAAGATAACATTGGTCTATTTAATTATTATCTTAATTTTAAAGGTGCTATGAGGAGAATCTATTACCGGCAACGTAAAAGACTCTAATACCCATGAGCCCGCGCCGCGACTGTAATAATGCTGCGTTCCAGTAACCTCGGAACTGGGAGTGACATCATCTCAGAGTTATCAGCGTTCGAGTTAAAATCGGAAAAAAACATGCCGATCTACCAGGCTATTGTTAGCTGTTGTTAGCATGCCCTGCATTGTTGTTCACAAATAGCACATGAAGAATGTGATTATCACTATGGCAGCATTTTTGTAAATGTAAGTCTAACAATATTACGTATACAGCTGATCTAGAGCAACACACCCCAGTGAGAAGTGCAAATAAATTGATTATTACAGGAGCTAAATAACTGTTCACACTGGGGGCATCCATCTTCGATTGTCAACTCGGGGGATGGCGAGGTTTCACCGCGTTGCCTGGAGGAAATTCTGACTTTGAGGGACGTTCCAGTTGCAGTTTCCTACTTGGAGATCAAAATTCCTACTTCTGACTACAACTGGAACGCACCACAGACGTTTACAATCCACAGCATGCACTTGTTTTGAGGCTAATGAATACAATAAGGACCTTAATCAGAGCTCTTCATTGCTTTTCAACTTCGTTTTTTCAACAACTTACAGGATGCAAAGTGACGAGGTAATGTATCTCTTTCTAGTTACGTAGCTGTAGTTTTTGATTCGTGACAACAAGGAAATTTTGGAAAACTTAGTATCGTAGTTTTGTAGCCGGCTATTTTTCGCTACTTACAGCCCGGTGCTCTAAGCCGTGTAATATAAATAATAAAATAATATAAATTTGCTCAAGTTTTAATTGTCTTGTTCCAGAAGTTGAGTATACAGGGCAGTCCAGCCCTGTCCGACCCGAACGGAAGGCTAAGGAATAGCATTTATAGATAACATATTTTGATGATGATATAAATGATGATATGATGATATGATGATATAAAACTCATCTTAAAGTGTGTATTTTGATCAGGCATATATCTAAAAGTGAGACTTTTTTGTAATTACTTTGAAACTCCTCACAGTCTCTTTAAGGTTAAGAAGCACATTTTTGCTATCCAGTCACATTGTTTTATTTGAGACTGACAGAATTTTTTCACATTATGTCAGACTTAGGTAAAGATTAGCAGTAAAGACAATGACTTCCTGTGCATGAAGAACTCAATGGGTGCAGTTTTCATGTTTCTTTTCTGTGATTCTTACCAGATTCTTACCTCAGTCTTGTAAATGAAAGTGATTCTTCTGTTAGCTTTCCATTCAATTAAGCAATAATACCTGTTGTGTTAAAGTGATGGTGAATCTCTAGCTATCAGTAAAGCCAGTTTAATAAATTTGTGATTGTGTTCATGTGTGTTTGTTGACATATAGTGTAAAAGGGCAGTTAAGTGATCATTAATTATATATCTAAAACAAATCTGTTCATATTTCACAATTTGAATCAGCTTTATTGACATCGTAGAAAAGAGCTTTTATCCCCACAGCAATGATCCAGAAACATCCTCCAAAACTGACATATTCAGCCATGTCTCCTTTCTGATGTCAATCACAACATGTTATGCTATCAAATTAACACTAAGCCAATCATGTGACAGATTATGCTTTGTTTTGTGTTTACAATTTATTGATGCTTAAAACTAACTTGTAGGCCACACTGAGTTTGTGTGTTGTGTTGATAAAGTACCTTAGCACAACTAATACCTATATGCAGGCTTTTCTATGGGCGGTTGCCTTGATGATGGCTCATGAAGAGTAAGGGGTCAAAAACACTGAAGACGTAAACACGTAACACATTGTAAGGATGGTACTTACTGATATGATGGTAAATTTTCAAACTAACTGTTAATACAATCACAGAAAGGTAGAGCAGATTTTAGAGGGAGAGGAAGGATTTTTCTCCTTTATTTATTTATAAATCTTTATTTATCATTTTAAAGTCTCTGCATTGGCTTCCTGTATGTTTTAGAAGTGATTTTAATACTGTTTTATAACCTCCGCCAAGGAGATTATGTTTTCGGGAGAGTTTGTCTGTCTGTCTGTGAACAAAATAACTCAAAAGTAATGGAAGGATTTTTATGAAATTTTCAGGAAATGTTCAGCATGGGAAAAGAAAGAACTGATTCGATTTTGGTGTTGATCCAGCGTCTGGATCTGCCATGACGAAAAATGTGATTTTTGGGAATAACTACTGAACTAAAATAGATATCATTATGAATCCAATTGCTAATGATATGTTTTCATGGTCAAGGAATCTAAATATTTAGATGAAATAAAGGTAGGACTAATATTTATGGTGAAAATCACAATATGGGTGAGGACTGTGGCGCTGGCGGTGGTCTGCACTCTCCGAGTTCTTTTCTAGTTACCTCCGCCAAGGAGGTTGTGTTTTTGGAAGACTTTGTTTGTTCGTATTTATATGATTTGCTTTACCATATGAGCCAGTAGATCCCTCAAGTCTTTTCGTTATTACGACTTGTTTTGTTTGTTTATTTTGGGGAGGGGAAGTTGAACACATCTGTACATCAAATTATTTAAAGCAAATTTTGGGTTATTTTGGACCATTGAATATCAAGAGTCTCACATTGGTCTTTTGCTTGTGAACATAGTGTGGTTTAAGGATAAACTACCTAGAATTTTGCCCTTAAATTTCAGATTCATTGTTGATTTTGAAAAGTGAACACAATGTATGGAATATAAGTGTTGCCCTTGTTGTCAGAAAACATGGTTTATAAATGCATGGGAGATAATCAATAAACAGATCAGAGGGAATACTCTGCCAGCAGGGGGAACCAAAATGAATACACTTTATGAATTTTAGGAGTGAGCTCAGAGTATCTTCACCAGTGCCATTTGTTTTTTTCTTCAGATTGACCTAAAATAGAAACAAATACCAAAATCTCAAGGCACAAACTCCTCAAATGAGGTTAACATTTCTGGAAAATGCAGTCTGACTTAGAGAGCACATCTTGCCTTGAGCAAGACAAAATATTTACTAAAATGAAAGGTTACCAGACAGTGACAGTGTGAACTAGTAATTAACACGTAGCAGAGCTTGGTCCCTGTTTTGTAGCAGGTACTAAATGGAAGTGATTGCTCGACTCTAAGTGCAAAATTAAAATGAATTCTGTGCTACACCCAGGAGAATAAATGCGCAAGCTAACCGTGTGAAACTGCCAAATGTTTCTGGTACCACTGTGAGAATCTGAGGCAGCATCAATTAGCCGTGTGCTTGCTTTGACCTGTCACTTGGATATCTGAGTACCTTTTATCATTGTGCTCAGTGTGGAGTATGAGAGGCATCATCTTTAATCAAGTGTTGTTTTTTTTATTCTTGTCTCCTTTTTCTTCTGCTAGGGTAAAAATATGTCCCTGCACCATGCAGAGTCCCCAGACAGCCATGTTGTTTACTGCCGATTAACAAAGCGAAAGGGAAGTCAAGACTGTGACACCAGGTAACGTGAGCGAGGTGCCACAATACCTCAGCAGGAGCACAGGAAGATTTCCAAAGCAGCAAGTTGGAGAGAGAAGAGGAGCAAGGGCACAGAGGAGGAGAGCAAAACAAAGGGAAGGAAACACGGAGGAATGAGGCAGAGAAAAGAGAGTGGCATGCTTCAATCCTGCAAAATCCTCTCTTGGAAAATAAAAAAAACTTGATTGTAAAGTATGCTTCAACACTGTACAAAATTAACAGAAAAGAATGGCTACTCTAGAGACACATAACTGTATTTATGAGACACTGCTTCAAACAAACTTATTAGAGTATCAGTCGATTCACTCTGGATGCTTTGATTAGTCCACGCTGCTTTGGGTTGCTCACAATCGTTGCAAATTGGAGCTTGGCAAGATAAATCTGTCTGATTACAGACATCGAATCTGGCAGATCCAGCTGCTGTGCAATGTTATCGGAAATGTGCAATCTAAACAAACAAGTGAGGTGACAAATTGAGCTCCAACTGCAAGAGGCACAGACAGGAAATGTAAATAGACAGGTTACATTTTTCTTTGACTAAATTATCCCACTGTGGATCTACACATCTGGATTAAGGTAAAAAGGGCTTTATGTTTTTTTTACTTTCTGTATTGGCCAAGGCTTGGACTTGGCTCACAGAAAAACATAAGTAATTCTCCATTTCTTGAGATTTTTGACACAGGAGACTTGCGATTTGATAGCATGCACACCAAAAAAAAAAAAAAAAGAACAAAAAAACCCCCAAATGGCTCTTGGGTGGGAAGACACTTGGGTTATTTGGTTGTGTCACTGGAATGGATTAATCTCCGTAGTAGTTTGAGTTTCAAAACCTAATCTGTTTAAAATGTAAACTTAACTTTGCGCCATGTAAATCCCATGTGCAAAGCCATTGTCAGACCCTGTTATGGCATGTCAAACATTTGGCCTATAGGTCCCATGCTACCTTACAATAGTTTGCATAGACCCAGGAGTCCTCAGAATATATCTTTAAGATTCCTTGACATTTTTTTTAGGTGGGAGGCTGTGTAAACTCACATTTTCTAAAAGTTGAAACAGGCCATAGGGCATATTTTCCAATAAAAACATTTTAAAAGGTTGTTTTTTCTTCCATAATATTTAACACCGAAGCCCCTGAGGTTGGATTCAAAAACAAAAATTCAAAATATAAGATAATTTCATTTCTCATTTATCTTCATTCAGTACCTTCACCTGGGTCCTGTGCCTATGCAAATTCTGCTGGCAACAGTCCAATAGGCACCCATAGTGTGGAATGCTTTCATGTCAATATGGACCAAAATCTGTAAACCATCTTCCCATCGCCTCATGAAATTCTTATTAAGCTTATTAAGCTTAAGGTGGTCTAACACAGAGCAAGCAAGAGTCGGGATCAGTTATGGGAGCATGCTGGTTCAGCACTCTGCCACTTCAACCATGTCCATGTATTGTTCTGGCCTCCTGACAGCCGACTTTCACTTGGTCCATGTTCCAAATCTCCGAGCTGACTCCTCCAGGAATACATACAGTTGCCTCCATGGTCTGGTCCAATCCACCTGGTCCTGGCACCCTGTATGAGGTGAGCTGGATCAGATTCCTGTAAGTAATGGTAAATGGTAAATGGAATTGAGCTAACATAACAGTTTTCCAGTCTTTGTCTACACACACGCGCTTTACACCGCAGGTCACACTTACCCATTCACTCTCACATTCACTTACTGATGGTTCTGAGATTCTATGTTAGTATTTCCTCAGTATCTGTATCACATTCATACCCTTTCATGCCCATTTACACACCACTGACGCAGCAGTGGGAGTAACTTGGGGACACATCGCCATGGGTCGCCTGGAGCTGGGCTTGAACCTGCAACCTCCTATTCACTGACCAAGCACACTATCCAACTGCGCCACCTACGCCTCACACCAGTTCACCAGGTGCTTATTGAAGTGCAGCTGCTGCTCCCAAATCCAGTGACTGACCTTTCCCATTTCCATCCTCCTGAGCACAGCAGTATTGGACACCTGGCCCTGCAAACAATCTCCAGAAATGCCCCAAAGGGAAGTTGTCACTAAAGAGTTCAACTGAGGCCTCTGGTTCATTGTCCAGGCCTCGGAGGAGTATTGTAGGACCAGGGGGACCAGAGTACTGTGTCTCCTCCACATGCTTAGATTAGGGCCGTCACTTTATATTCGATATTCGAATAACCGATCGAATATGGGGTTAAATATCCGTAACCGAATTGTAAATAAATATTCGAACATAAAATATTGAGTGTAGCAGCACATCAGGGCGCCTGTAGCAGTGGACTGTTCCATCCAACAGAGGGCACTGTGAGCGCAGCTTGACCCTCAGGCACATCCGCTGCTCTCTTGACTTCAGTAAACAAGGAGTTTCCACTCCGAGCGGGCATTAACAGCTCCGAATCATCCGAGGAGGGCTGTGTGGGAGTAGTTTTGGTTCTACACCATAGATGGCAAACTTAAAAATCAAAGACCAGGCTGTATATTCTGTGAAATACAGTTTAGTCACCTGTCCTCCACATCAAATGCGGCCGAGTGCTGCAGCGCTTCGTCAAGAGTTTAACAGGCAGGGTCTTTACCGAAAGGGTAGATAAGATATCTTCGATTAAACCATTTGACTTAGATTTTTTGGAAAAGTGACAGCCTTAGCTTAGATACTGTGAGCACCATATTACCTTGACCAGTGAACTTCTCTGTGATGTCTGCGCTCTCAACACTCCTCACTCAGCAATAAAAGAGCCTCCATGAGGACAGGATCACAGCGTTATCAACAAAATCCAGATTGGTGATCCGGACTTCACCAAATTACACCTACCATCCAGTCCATTTGAGTACTGAAGAGCATATGAGCGAGGATTATCTATGAATAAAGATGAAGATGCAGATGGGCATGATGCAGGCATTGACAAAAAAGATCAACTTAATTTCAGCTTACTTAGTTATTGGGGGTGGGACGGGGGGAGTAAACACAATTAGGGACCATCATTATAAGTAATGCTATTGTACAATAAAGTGTAACATTTTATGAAAAAACAAAAATCATCAGACATGCCATCAGTCTGAACATACATTAAGTGATTTTATTCATCTTGAGCTGTTTTGTTACAACCAAAGCTTCATTAAAGAGAGATTTTTCAACAAATTTGGGGAAAAGCTTTCATAACATGTTATTTCTTAATATTTGCCGACCATTTAGGTGTAGCCAGGATTCTGCCATTGAAATAAACAGTACGGTTTGACCCGCCAAGTCCTTCCCTTGACCCAAAAAGCGTGTTTGACTCGATAAACATTCTGAGAGAAAGTAACAAGAAGTGACACGACAAGTCGCAGAAGCAGGATGACACATCTACCCTGCATTACTGTGGGCAACATCACTTCTACATTTTCCTAATATCCTAAAAATACTCTTTAAACAGGATGGGGAGTCTGCCAAAGGATCAAACAGGCACAAGTGGTGCACCAGCTGGTGCCGTGGAGAATACCTTGGATTTCTGCAGCTCACCGACTGACGTAGTTCTGCACAGGTCAAAGGATTAGCAGGTTTGTTAGTGACAAAGATGAGTAACAGGAAGGAAGAGGGAGGTGGAGAGAGGAGGCTTTTATTTGAGATGCTTTAAGATTTTTTCCATTGTAAATCCTCCACAGCTTTTTCAGCACACATCCCCGTAAAGCTTGAGCTTAAATATAAATTGTGAGTTGAAACAAGATGTCATGGTCCATTGTGAAAATGTCAGAGCGTGGTTTCAGGGCTAGGTTTTTGTGAGAGGGTCAGTCCTGAGTATGCACCTACATTCACTCCATGAGAACAAGAGTCGTCATGGCTCAGTAAGCTGACATGTAAAAACAGAATGACATGCAACATCATCTCTGAAATTAGTGTTATACTTCCAGTCCTAAAGAGCACAGTATTAGCATACCTCTCTCTTTTTTTTTGTTAAAAAATAAAACCACATCTCACTGGAAATCAAAGTAGCTGAAACTTCTACTGGCACAAAAAGTTGCCCTTATGGTCACATGTCCTGCAATGTGCTTTTAATGTTGTTAGAAGGACAAGAGGACATGACACATTTTGTTTAACTCTCAGTTCACTAAGAAATCACCTCTTTAAAGAGAATACCCGTAAAACGCTCCAGTTTGTACATGATCGCCCCAGACATGTTTTTGTAACTGTGCAGACATCTGAACTGAAGAAGAAGAAGAACGCTTGCCTCCACGCCTGCGCAGTACTCTCTGGAGCGCTGCCTCCGCCCTCCCCTTTCGATGAGCTCCTCATCTGTAAACTCTGGCTCGAAACTGTAAGGACACACATCATATTCAAAGTTCTCCTCCACAACATCTTGGAACATCATGGAAGAAGAAAGTCGTTGTGTAGCCGGCTGTCTTCCCCTGAAACAATGAGCCGTATTGCGCAGGCGCGGAGCAAGCGCTCTTCTCAGTTCAGAGGTCAATACAGTCACACAACATATCTGGAGCGACACAGACTGTAATGGAGGAGTAGCCCAAGCGGACCATGATGAAATATTGGTGAAACTAATGAGTTTTTGGATGATTAATGCAGTTTTAGGAGCGGCGCTGTATGCCCTATGTGCTACCATTATACAGATGTCCGCCGCTCGATTTTGGATCTTAATATCTCCTGAAGCACTGTTTGGATCAGGAAAGGCTTCTGGGTGAGTATACTGTTCTGCTTCATTCTATAAATAACGTGAAAGCTGCAGAAACTGAACTTATCCTTTAAATCTTTTCCAAGGGGCCGTTTACACAAGGCCTAAAACGCTCAAATCCGAAAAGTTTTCATTGCGTTTCAGCCCTGTTTACATGGAAACGGTACCTTGATTGCTTAAATCTGAAAACTTTTGAAACCAGGCTCCAGAGAAGAGAGTTTAAATACGCTCTCCATGCAGCTCCGTGTAAACCCATATCAGAGCGTTTCATGGTGAAATGCCTACATTGCATGCACAGTACTCTTTCACATAAAGGCTGGAACCTTTATGTGTACCAGGAACAACAACAGCTTTGTTCGTCTACCAAGTAACATGTGTGCCGCTTACGATTCTCGGTTTGTTATTCAGACAAAACTTTTCAGTCAGATTTGTTGTCCAGAAAAGAAACACCTGGGTCTTTGTACTCCCGCTCGTCCACTGTTTGTGAAAAGTTTTTCTTCTTCATACCAGTGTTGTAGCAGCGCTGCCTCTCTGCAAACCGACACTGCCATCTACTGAACCAGCGTGCATACTACAGCGGTTTCATTCGTCTCCAGCATCTCCATCTGAACGTGGATCGACTTTGAATTCGCCAAGGAAAAATCTTTGTATTTTACGTCAGAGACTGTCCGTGTAAATGTAGCCTAATAGACACCCAAGACATGATGTAAACAGTTAAAGGGACCTTTGCGACACATTTTAAAAGAACGAAATGTAAATTAACACATAAGAGCCCCAAAGCTTGATAATAGATTAAATTAGTGGTCACTACTTTGTGTTTAAGGTGTTTTTGGCACGGTTAAGATGAGGCTCTTGGATTCACAAGTCTCTATCTGATGTTCTGTCAGTTTTTATAATGGTGAATGTTTTTTATATAAACAGTTATCCCTACATAGGCCTAAAATATATGAATATAGATCCACTAGAAAAATGTATATTCCAGTACAGAAATAAGCATTATTTCTGCCTCGATGCTAATACAGTCGGCAAAATGTTATTGACATGTTGCTAGCGTATTTTGACATACGCTAGAAACAAGTCTCAACATGGTGTCTCAGGAAAAATTGTAAAATTAAAACAGGAATTTGTAAACTTAATTACAAACAGATTAAAAAAAAGTTAAAGACTATAATATGAGTTACCAAATTAAACTTTAAAACAGTGAATAAGTATATGACAAAAAAAGATATTTTGTATTCCTTTTTTAAATAACTCAATTCCGAAATGCATTAATTCAAAAATTACACAAGGAATATAATTTTAATCAGGCATTCACAAAGGCTCTTCCTCCTCTCACTTTCATTTCGATGTCCAAGCTGCTGGACCACCAGTTGTGTAGTATTTAATCTGATTAATGATTACTTTAAACTGGTGTAAAGTGGCAATTTTGCCTGAGCTTTTTTAACACTATGATTCATTACAAAAGCGGGCACTATACTTGGAAATAGCTCAAACTGTCATAAGGCAACTTTACATGAATAATAATGGGTCAGAATTGAGCTAATGATGGTGCTTTTTTTAGTATTATCAAATTTAGAAACATACAACATATTTGCCAACACAAAGTGAGTAGGATCATTGGCTAATTTCCAGACAGTGCTGATTTTTTAGATCTGTATCCAAATATCCCCTTTCCCAATCATGTTTATTGAATTAATTAGATCTAACCTCATCATGATTTAAAAAAAATTAATAAACTCCCTGCAGTGTCCTTTGCCAAGGTGATGTGTTGGACAAAGGTTTTATATAAAGGTTTTTTGTCCCCTGTCCCACAAATATTCATAAAACATTAATGATTCCTGATTTTGGACATTGTTCACCCCCTATTTCAACCAATTGGAAAAGGAAACCAAAACATTTCACTGATTTGTCTGGATATAAGTCAATCAATGACGTTGCTAAATATTTGCTATTTCAACCAATAAGAACACCACAAACACACCATGCCTGAAGCTCACTGCTGATTTGTCTGTTTGTATGTCAAACAGTCTCAGTGTGCAGATGCATTTTGGCTCACTCACTTTATCTCACTGACAGCTGCATGACATCAGGTAGAGTCGTACCTGGAAAAGGATGTCAGCATTTTTGACAGAGTTTGAGATGACGCATAGCTCCCTTCAAAAAAATCATAAAGGATTTGTCTCGTGTTGCAAACAATGCAAGAGGCATTTTTTTATCTTCCACAATGGAAATGTCAACATGCAAAACATACTTTAACTAAAAACTGAGGGAGGTATGGCTGGAAGTAACACTATTGTAATAAAGCCAACAATGTTGTCATCCACCTCTGAGTGTTCTACTGTATCTAAGTAATCCTCATGTTTTTATCTCTTGGTGATATTAGAACAATGTATGCCACTCATTTGAACAAATATAACAGGAAAAGGGCAAAACACATAACTAAAATTAAAGGAAACAACATGTCGGAATATTTGCTATCCGGCAGTGGGTTTCCGTTACCATTTATCTTGATGTTAAGAGGATCATGCAAGGGTTGCACGTGGTGCAGCAGGTAGTGCTCTTGCCTCACAGCAAAAAGGTGGCTGGTTTGATCCCCGGGTCAGGCAGGGCAGGGCATAAACTTGCAAAGATAAAACCGTAATTATACTATGATAATGTTATAGTCATATAATTCAAGAACAGTTTTGTTGACTTTAAACCAACACTATGTAGTTTTTCAAACATATTATAATCCTTCGATATTCATTGTGATGGTCCACCACTTTACAATGAGTTCAATGAAACCTCTGTCGTGATCTGGAGTGGTCTGTATCCCTTTAACTGGCGCTATGTAACTTTGAGGTGGATGATGGGAACCCTGCCACACTAAAAAACTACACGTTTGGACTGCTTTACGGCATATGTCACTTCCCCCGATTCCCGATTCGTTACAACATGGAAGTCTCGACAAAAGCCAATCGCGTAGCTGTAACCATGGCGGAGGCAACAACGTTAGGAAGAGAAAAGTTTTGTCGGAGGATACAAAACAAAGAAAGCGAGAGAAAAACAAGCTGAATGCTCGGACAAGAATAATCATCGGTTCGGCGTTCACTTGCTGCGTGAAATAAAAGACGAGGAGGGATGTCTGACTACTATCAGGTATGTTGGCCGACTAATTTATGACGAAGTTCCTCAAAAAACTTGACAGGAAAAAAGTACAGCACAACAAATCCAGAACGTACCAGTATGTAGTTTGGTTTAGACCTATTTCAAGTGTGTGATATCGCCAGTTCGTCGTTGTCTTTACTTTTATTTACTTTATCGCTTCAACAGGACGGGGGCGACTTCACAGTAATGAAACCAAGTTGAACTTAGCGATTTTTAACATCGTCATTTAACAAAAAATAAATACATTACCTCGTCGCTATCCATCCTGCAAATAGTCGCTGAAGACAGAAGAATACTTTTAGCGAAGTCCTGGCTTCTGTGATTCGCCTACAAAACAAATGCACGCGACCGGCAGATCTGTACGACAGTACTAGAGCTCATGGGTAGTTGAGTTCCCTATCCGGTCAAGCGGAGATCTTCCGTAGTGCTGCTTTAAAGATTTGGTTGTTAATATGCAGGTTTGGTGTTTCTGGGAACAATAATAAAAAAGTTTTTGTTGTATTTGAGTCTCATTCATGCGTATACATGGTAAGATTACAGTGCCCGTATATTGAGGTTTTAAAATCTGGTCTCCCTAGACTAGTATATTGAAAAATGAATCATATTTTGCTGTTCAGTGATGTAATAGCTACTGTTCTTTTCCATATCATCCCCCTTTATCAGCATTGAAATACAGTATTTCCTCACTGTAGCCCGTGTGTAATTTCACTCCATACATTTTTGCAACTTAAGATACATTTAAGGAAGGCTTTTCTCATGACTTACCATTTGTTTTCAAAACAGGGCTTTTATACTGCTGAGTGAAGACATTGGGTTTATGTACACTGTAAAAGGTTACTGTGCATTTTAACAGTATTTTACAGGCATCAGGGTGCCAGTAGTATTTTCACTCATTCATTTATTTTCTATACATCTTATCCCTTTAGGGATTGTGGGGGGGCTGTTGCCTATCCCAGCTGTCATTGGACAAGAGGCGAGGTACACCCTGAACTGGTTGCCAGTTGATTGCAGGGCCATATAGAGACAGACAAACATTCACGCTCACACTTCTACTTAAGGACAATTTAGAGGCACCAATTAACCTAATGAGCATGTTTTTGGTCTGTGGGAGGAAGCTGGAGTGCCCGGAGAGAACCCATGCATGCACGGAAAGAACATGCAAACTTCACACAGAAAGGCCCTGGCTGACCCGACCCGGGGATCGAACCAATGGCCTTCTTGCTGTGAGGCAAGTGCACTACCTGCTGTGCCACCCTAGTATTTTCATATGCAGCATTTACTGTATCATTATTCTATTTTAATTAACAACATGATTACTGTTTTAAGATAATACTCATTGCAGTTTTATTATATTATCATTAGGGCTGGGTATTAATTAAGTTCTTCAGGATCGATTCGATATCAAAAGGCATCGAATCGATTCAATTCACAATGCAATTCGATATTTATTCAGTCTGGAATATCTCAGTTAAATAATGCTGTAAAATTAAAAAGTGACCTCTTGACCTGGTGCATTAGTAAAAGTTGTTTTTACATAAAAGAATTGAACCCAAAGCAGTAACATTAATCATACATTAAAGATATACATTAAAGGTGTAGTCAGCAATGTGGGAAAAAACGAGTGGAGAGGTTGTTTATAAACAAATTTAGACCCGCCCCCCGAAAGCTGATGGATGTGCATCGTCATGGAAACGGCTGTAGAAACTGCGTAGCTGACCAACGTAGCTAAGGTAACCCTGACTTGTCAGAAAACTCGACTGCAATTATTGATAACATCACAACAACAGTACATTCTGGCAGATTAGACAATAAGATGAATGCCTGACGGCTGTTACTGTAATGTGAAGCACCACAAAGCTAATGTTGCTTACCTATCCAGCAGAAAGACGGCGACATCCGCGTCCGTTTTCAGGTCTTTCAGTTCGTGGAGTTCCCTCCACCGTCGGAAAGCAACACCAATGTTGACCTGGGTCTTCGCTCTTTCATGGTCATAGCCCTTCTTTTTTCACTTTTCACTCCTCTGAACTTTCATTTTTGGACTGTTTTTCAGCCATTGCTACTGCACCTATTGTATCTCTCTCTTACGCTAACTGCGCACGCTACGCATCCTACGACTCCCCCTCCCCCCTCTGTCGGATCTGTGCATGAGTATGATCGCCCCCTGGATGTGGGGGGGTGTACTCTGTTTTGGTAACTTGGCCCGAGCCACAGTATTCACCTGCTGAAATTCAGAGCCAAGGCTGTGTATTGAAACCAGACTTTTTTTCAACATGCTGTCAGTGGTGACATCTTGTGGATGGAGAGGAGAAATACGGAGATTTTGACAAATCGTGCATTAGATTAGAAGATAAGAAGATCGCTGACTACACCTTTAATGCATATTCTGCATATGATTTGTTTTATGTCCAACTCATCTTTTCCTTCGTGCTTGTTAAATCCGAAATACATCCAGACATCAGCTTTTAAACTTACCGTTGGTGCCCCTATAGTGCTCTTCGCTTTCGCCATGTTTGTTTGACTGCTTGCAGTAACATCTCACAAGATCTTGTTCAGTGGAAAGCAGTGCTAAACGTTGATCAGGCCAGACGAGTTGGGTTGATGCCACAGGCTGCTTCTCTGCATGTGTAAAGAAGAAAAAACCTCCCACATTAAAAGATCGATCTTTGGATTTTATGGATCAATTATGAACCATTTAAAGGGAAAATCTTTAAACCCAGCTCTAATTATCATTATTGTAATTGACTGCATAACTGTTCAACATACTTAATGTGTTTTTATTTACAGTACAATACTGTATTTAAACTACATTTTATATACTGTTAATATACTGTATTTTCATTTACATCTTTATTTCTGCATTTTTTGAAGTATTTTAATGATCATGCCAAGGATTAATTTGTGAACAAAATCACATATATAATTTTATTCAATACATAACAATTATGTAACAAATCATCCCGTCTTTTTTCTGTTAAATCATCAAAATAATTTAAAATGTACAATTTAAAAGGCAGATAATCAACCATACTGCTTCAAACAGCCTCTTGTTGTCCAGTTTGCAGTAAGTAACAGTAGATATTATATCATACTGTTGAGTTTACAAAAATAATTTACAGTGTAACAGAAAGTCACAGAAATACTTTTATCCATGCTGAGGAGAAAAAATCCAGGTCACGGCTTCATAAGGTACGCTGCGGAAAAGTCTGTCTGCCCAGAAGTATCTTAGAAACCAGGGTATTCAAAGGGGCTCTTTCACTGATGGGTCAAAGGGCTATATAGAGAGCTGGTGGAGGGTCAAGGGAAAGGACATTTGGAGCCCAAAATGTATGCTTTAAATCAGCTCTTTTTTGCAGTACATCAAACCCCCTCCCCACCCCCCAACCCCCAGAACTTCAGCCGAATGACAAAGCAAAACCAGAAATGTCCTCAGGCTTGACAACCAAGGTTCATGCTCCACTCGAGCCCGAGTGCTGCTGAAGTGTCCCTGAGCAAGACTTTGAATGGCTGCCCGCTCCGTGAGCCCTGCTGAGTCGCTGACCCTGCATTCTGCCCCGCTGTAAGTGAGAGGGAAACCAAACAGAGAAGTTCCCTATGGGAGATACAGAGGAGACCGCGGATGTTTGTAGCGCTGTCAGTTTGGCCAGTCAGGAATGAACGATGGCGGTGTGATCAATATTTTACACGCTTGCTTTCTTCTGAAGCGCGCTGGCAGAGCTCCTCGTCTCTGACTGTCGTTAAGAAACAACAAGATGTGCAGAGATGCAGCTTAAAAAAGTATGGATTTCAATGTAAGAGAATGAAACTTCTGGGGGGGGGTTGATTTCTTTGGGCTGTCCAGTTGTTATTTACTTGTTCTTTGGCTGTACAAAAACAAAAGCGGTCACTGTGGAGTGCAGAAGAGGTGCCATACATGACCAGTCAGAGTGTACATGGTGATAGTCAAGGCTTTGGGTGAGTGTCACTCGAAAAATCTCATCGTCACTGAACCCCAAGTACAGAAAAACAAACCCTCCTTTGTTTGCAGTTTGAGCTATCATGTAAGTTGTTCTTAAGTTTATTTGACTGCAGGATTACACAGCTCTATATGTGCTTCAGATTAAGTCAGATGTTGGTTTTCACACCTACAGCTTGGTTGTTTTGTTCATGTTCTGATAAAAAGATATTTCAAATTTGCATGTTTCCTTTGGATGGTTTCATGTTTACATGGAAGCATTTTGAAAAAAGTGCAAGTCCAGGCCAAGTCACACCAGCACTGTTCTGAGTTGCATAAAAGGCCACATCTGCTCTTGTGTCCTTAGGGCACAGCCAGCATTACGAGAGGGACTTCAGCAAGCTAACCATAAAATGATAATATCAGATGGTCACAATTAAACAATTACTCTTTTTATTTTCTTGCTTCATTTGAATTATTATTACCTCCACCATCAATCAATCAATCAATCTTTATTTGTATAGCGCCAATTCATAACAAGTGTTATCTCAAGACACTTTACAATAGAGCATAAAGCTCTTCATTTTATGGATACACATATATGCATAGATACATATATACATATAAAGATACACATATACATATATATACAAATATATACATCCAACACCCAACATGAATCCATAGCCAATCATGGATCCCTCCATCATGGCACCAAGGAGGTCATGTTTTCGGGAGAGTTTGCTTGTCTGTCTGTCTGTCCGTCCGTCCGTCTGTCTGTCTGTCTGTCTGTCCATCTGTGAACAAAATAACTCAAAAAGTTATGGATGGATTTTGATGAAATTTGCAGGAAATGTTCAGCATGGGAAAATGCTGATTCGATTTTGGTGTTGATCCGGATCAGCGCCTGGCCACCATGGCGAAAAATGTGATTTCTGAATAACTACTGAACTAAAATAGATATCATTATGAATCCAATTGCTAACGGTATGTTTTCATGGTCAAGGAATCTAAATATTTTAATGAAATAAAGGTAGGACTAATATTTATGGTCAAAATCACAATATGGCTGAGGACTGTGGCGCTGGCGGAGGTCTACGCTCTCCGAGTGCTTTTCTAGTTATTATTGTTACCTCCGCCAAGGAGGTTATGTATTCGGGAGAGTTTGTTCATCTGTCCGTCTGTCTGTCTGTCTGTCCGTCTGTGAACAAAATAACTCAAAAAGAAATGGATGGATTTTGATGAAATTTTCAGGAAATGTTCAGCATGGGAAAAGGAAGAACTGATTCGATTTTGGTGTTGATCCGGATCAGCGCCTGGCCACCATGGCGAAAAATGTGATTTCTGAATAACTACTGAACTAAAATAGATATCATTATGAATCCAGTTGCTAATGGTATGTTTTCACGGTCAAGGAATCTAAATATTTCGATGAAATAAGGGTAGAACTAATATTTATGGTCAAAATCACTATATGGCTAAGGACTGTGGCTGTGGCGCTACTTTTTCAGTCAAACTATTATTATCACTTTTTTCTGTGTTATTGATTCATTTAGGCTACTGTGTCATTTTCTGTATGTTGTTCTGTATGTTTCTTGTTCACTATTGTGTCACAACTTCCTTTTAATGTTTTGCCCAAAATAAAATAATAGAAAATAATATTGGTCAGACTGAAGATGAAATGTCCTCTGTAAGATTATACATTATATAGTAGTACATGTGTATGATAAGTGTAATCAAACTCAACACACAAAGAAGAGGGACTACACTCGCCAGACTTTTTTGCCCAAGGCAACACCTCAAACCAAAATCTCAAAGCAACCCTTCAATGCCTTTAACCTTACATGTCCTGTAGGGTTTTGTATAGAATTAATGGCATGCAAAATTGGTACATTTACATGAGTATATATTTCCTTTGTTTCAGATCATGTCTGCTGTTACTTCTTCTGTTACTTCGTAAATGCCTGAACAACTCTGAGTCCTTTTGCTATATTTGTGATAGTTCCTCCATTCCAAGTCAGAGGGCAAACTTCAGTGCATTTGTCAAACAAGCATATTTTGAATATTTTAAAGTAAAACTCAGTGATCAAGACAAGCCATGGGCCCCTCACAAAGTGTGCAAGCATTGTGTCGAGAGTTGTCATTTGAAAGTTGGCATTTGGTATCCCCATGGTTTGACGAGAGAAAATGATCATTTCACAGACTGTTACTTTTATTTAGTGTAAACATCAAGATTTAACAAAAAAAATAAAAGTAAAATAGAATATCTACTGTCAGCTACAAGACCCGTGCCCCATTCAGCTGAAACTCCAGTGCCATTTTTCGAACATCTACCTCCTTTAGAAGATCTGAGCGATGTTGAAGAACGCAGTGACAGCAATGATGCAAATTTCATGCAGATTTAGTTCGTAGGGGATTCGATCAGCACAAGTTGAATGATTTTGCATGTGATTTGGGCCTGTTAAGTACAGTATCTTTCAAACTTTTTAAGAAAATAAAGATCCCATAGTTCAGAAAATTGACATGATAGAGAAAAACTGAGATCAGTTTTGGATTCAGCACCCAAAAATTGGTTAAAAATAGCTGTCAGACCTAACTCAACAAAAATTGTGTTCCCCTGTGCAATCTACATGAGTGTGAGACCGAACAGAGTGAAATGAACAATAAGCACTAAAATGACCAGAGCAACTGAGAATAACGAGATTTGACCCACATCTCAACTCCAAAGTCGGCCCATGATCTGTCTGTTATCGGGGGCTTTTTTTTCTTCTCCATGGAGCTGCTGATTCATTTATCTGATCTGAAGGTGACCAAATAGGTGAGTTGTTTACTTGATTACCAAGACTAACATCCTAAATGACACTTCAAAAAACAGAAAAGTAGCAAGAGATACATCTTCTTTCTGTGTTTTTATCTCATGAGAGTTTATTGACTATAGCCTAAAATATTATCCATCTCACTGGCAGCTAAGACATCTTATTGCAGTTGAAAGGAAGGGGTGGAGGTTGATGATAGTGGATGAAAGGAGATCTAAGAACGTCGGGCCAGACAAGAGTTCAGATGGATGCTCCTCCCTCTCTGTCAGGGCTTCATAGGGGAGACGAAGCTAGGAAGAGGGGGTGAAGGAAATTAGGAATGAAAGGAAGACAGAGTTATTTTTTAAATTAAACTCAAGCTTCTTTAGCAACTCACTCTTCACTTGAATCTCTACCTCTATTTCAGTGCTATATTCACTTTATCACTGAGTTTACCAAAGCAGTCTATATGTGTCAGTGCAGCCATATTTCTTTGTAAGACAAGAGTTCCGGTACTTTGTACCTAATCATGGATCATTATTGCTGCAGTATTGTGTTCATATAAAAACCCCTCTCTTTTCTTCGTCATGAGCAGTATGTTATTTTGCTCTCCTGCTCTTGGAACGGCAGCCTCTCAGGGCTGCTCATGCACTGGTGAACACTAGTTATGTTAGCCACTTCTAGAAATAAAAGGAAGTCGGTGTAACTGCTGCAAGGTGAACAATGAACAAGCTCTTTCCTTCTTTTGAGGGAGTGTCATGCAATAGCTCTCCAAATCCATACTCATGGACTTCTTTTATGTTTTTTGAGGGCTCAATTTGAATAATAAGCTGGAAAGTGCTCTTTCATGGCTTACATTCAAAGTAGCCATTCTCCAAAGTGATAAAGGAACAAAAACTTATATGCTCAAGGTGAAACCACACTTCGTACACCTGTGCTAGGTTATCATTTTGTCCACTAATGCCTTTCATGTGAACACAATATCTCAAAATCTCTTCGAAGGAATCTGTTAAAACTTTGATCAAATGTGAACTGATCACACTGTGGAGGTCCCCCAAGCAGTCTCGGAAATATATACGCAATTAATAATAATAATATACGCAATTACTGGTGTGTCCGCTGTTAAATTAAGAGAAAAGGTTACCAAATATCCAACCAGTGCTTTCCCACTTTTTGGCACCCCTCTGTAGGGACAGCGAGCATACCAAACTGACCCTTGTGCTGTGTTCACACAAAATACAAATTGTAGTTTGATCTGCAATGACAATACTTTGAAAGTGAATGGGAAGAAGCAAACTTTGCATTATTCATCCAACAAATTCAAAACGAAATGAACTACGTGAGTTGTCAAGTGTCCTGTGCAAGTTTCACCACTTCACTTGTGTTGAAGTTGAAAATGTCCAACTCTTACGACATACTGGCCTTAAACCAACAGCCAATGAGCTTTAGGAGTGAACTGTAATGAAGATGACATCACAGACAGAGAAGAAGGTAAACCTCATAGCATATTGGCATTGGAGCTCCTCTACACAGATATTTTTGTGTTTAGAGACGGAACTACAGAAGGAGTTCAGTCTCTATGAAGACTTTCTCCCTGTCTTTGCTATTTGGCAGTGACAGACCAGGAATGCAGGTGGATCACAAACATAATAAATGGATTAGCCTGCTGCTGTGTTAAAAGTAACTGTCTCTTAATTTTGTATTCCTATTAACATCTGTCCCGGGAACTGTCCCACACAGTGACGCCTTCGTGGCCTCCAATGTGCGCCCGATGGCCCGGCTGTTCTCCCAGTTGCTGGTGACAGCTGCTCTGACCGTCTCCGTTACCAGGTCTTTCCAGCACACTGTGGCCGCAGTGGCAGGGATCAGTCAGAACAATCAGTCGCTGCGCCTCGGCCGCAGGGCATTTAGAGGTAAGGAGAGGCGTTAATTTGATTGGTGAAGACAACACTCGGCTGTGTTAAACCCACTCATGCTTTTTCTCCTCCCTCTCTGGTTCTTGTGTGGAGGGGGAGGGACGGAGGTGTGGATGCGCCGCGCCTGTGCCTGTTCTACAAAATTAGAGCCCATAATGTGCTTTTTACCAGAGAAAGAAAAGCTATACCCCACAGAAGAACTAGGAGCACCTGCTAGAGAAAGAATATATTTGGGAGATAGGAGGAGTGGACTTCGGGCCATGCCAGAAAAAGAGATTTGTAAAGTGGGGCAGGTTCAGCAACAGTGGGGCAACATAGCAAAATACAATCAAAATATTTGAATCTCTGGAATGAAAACTTAATAAGGCATGACAAGTGAATAATCCTGACAAGTTCTAAATTTTTACAGGGTTAAAAGCCCTGAGATATATGATGATGGATCATACAAAAAATAAAAACATTTTTAAATGCTTAAAAAGGTCCAAATACCAGAAAGTTATGTACAGTATACATAGTTTTATTCACTATCTATTATGTAAGTATATAAGAATTTCTTGGCTTTAACATTTCAAGCAATCCATTAAAAATATATTTGGCATCATATATCATCAATTTGCTTTACCGATGCTTGAGAAACTGGAGAGCCCTTTTTTTTTGAGTGGAACAGAGCCTGATCCAATATCAGCCTGATGTATTTTTTAATGGGATTATAAATTTCCCATGGAAAAGCAGCCCCCCACAACACACTCACTGGCTCAGGCATTTTTTCAGTTCTCAGATGATGTCAATGGTGTAACCACAGTAAACAATAGAGGGCAGCACTGGAAAGTTGAAGCCACATGAACTACTTAAGTGGTCACAAGGGTTTACACTGCAGGAACTTTCTTTAAGCAGAGCTATCAAAGATATTTTTATGGATTTTAAAGTTTAATTTCTGGAGGGATTTAAAGATTAGACACTTCAAAAATGTTCAGGGGGCAGCTGGGACCAATGTAAACTTGCTGAGAAGAGGAAAAAGGTTTGATTTTCAAATACCTACAAGTATGAAGGACTCCATCTGGACTTCTAGGAGCCTGGCCATTTTTTTGGTGTGCCTTACTTACACTATCAAAACAAAAGACGATATCTACCTCACCCAAGCTCTTCCTCTTCTCCTACTTTCACTGCCCAGCAACTGCATGCTTATCCAAGGCAGTATTTCTACAGGTATAGCATGATTTAGAAAAGCTGAACATAAACAAGCTCTTGTATGAGTCACAGGTGCAATCCCACTCAATGCAGAGATATTCCACTGGGTTAAAATCACTTAAACATGTGTGGAATATTAATCTCTCTCTGCAGGAAGGATTCAAGGCTCAGGCACCAAAATTAAGCAGCCGGTCCTCCTTTGGCTCTGTTTTGGATAGATCTCGTAAGAGATAGCTTTCAGCTCACTGATGTAGGTAGGGTTTATTTATTTATTTTCACCTCTTATTTATTTATATGTAGTTTTAAATACCACCCACGTCTGCTCCACATTCCTCTTGTCTGCTCTCTCGTTAAGATCTAGGCACTGCAGCACCGGAGCTGACAGTCTCTTTACCTTTGTGATTCAAAGATCCAAAAAAGCCTTACATGCTGCATATTTACTCTCTCCAAATGTGAGTTTACAGACATTTGAGCCCTGACAGAGGTTTTATATATAGAAAATGTGTTCATCTAAAGGTGGAAAATGGATTCTTGACTTCTGGAATAAATAAAGACATCTGCAATGTTAATTCCACAGGTTCTAACTCGGGCTGGGCAATAAAGACCATAGATCAGGGGTGGGCAGCTGCTGGTCCAGAGGCCATATGTGGACCCTGTACTCCATTGCTATGGGCCACTGGTCAATATGTATATATAAATGCATATTATACTATATCAGCAAGCAAAAATTGACCATTTTTGCTGAGGAACATTGAACCTAGTAATATTTCTTTTTGACCATTTTTAGACACGACTACCTAGTAGAGCCCTCAGGTCTTCAGGTAGTGGCCTTTTGATAGTGCCCAAAGTTGGAACCAAAACATACGGTGAAGCTTCATTTCAATACTACGGCCCTCGTCTGTGGAACAATCTACCTGAAGACCTGAGAGCAGCACCTACTGTTCTTATTTTTAAAAGCAAACTCAAGACCTACCTTTTTAATCTAGCTTTTAGCTGATTATATTTATTATTATTGTTGTTGTTGTTATTATTATAATCATTATTATTGTTATAATTTTTTAATCTTATTTATGCATTTATTCCAACCCCCTTAAAGGAATATTTCACCCAAAGAATGATATGCCTTCATTTTCTACTCACCCTCATGCTGAGCAACACTCTGGAGCACTTTTTTGATGTCTCAAATGCAGCTGGAGGTCGAGAGGACACGCAAAACTTCCATTTAATAGGGAAAATGGAGCCGAAGAAAGGTCTTGAAAAATGTACTAAATGACCTTTTTCCTTCAATTAATTAGTCGCTGCTAATCCACTTGGATTACAGCGGTGCGTCCATAATTAAGGACAATAAGGTCATTTTTGTGGACTTTTATGGACCTTTTTCTTCTGACGTCTCATTGTCCCCTGTTAGATGGAAGTTGGTCTGACGGCTTCGTAGTGAAAATCCCTCGACCTCCGCTGCATCAAAAAAGTGCTCCAGAGTGTTGCTCAGCATGAGGGTGAGTAGAAAATGAAGGCATATCATTCTTTGGGTGAAATATTCCTTTAATATATGTTATTTAATTTAGTTCAGATTTATTGTTTGGATTTTTATTATCTGTTGATTTTCTTTCCGCTTTTGTACATTTTATCTCATTTTACCATATTGCTATTTAAAATGCATTTTATTTACCCATTTATTTTTATATTTATTTATTTTAATCTTATTTCTTATCAAGATTTTATTTCATTTTATTTATTTATTATTTTTTATTGTTATTTTAGTCTTAGCTCCAGTGTTCCCTCATTTTTTAAATGAAAGATGGCGTTTCCTCAGTCCTCTTACTCTGCTTTCTGTTGGAATCTCTTCTTCATGTCTTTGTATGTGTGTGCAAGTGAGTGCGCGTGCTGTATGTGGATAGCAAGGGTGGGGGTAAGGGATGGGAGGGAGGGGAGGGTGGGTGGACTGTATTTTTCATTGTAATTAATTTTTTTTACCTTTGATTATTTTAATTTTATTTTCTTCATTTCTGTGTGAAGCACTGTGCTGCAAAATGTTGTATGAAAAGTGCTATACAAATAAAGTTTGATTGATTGATTGATTGACTAATATGATTTCACAGAGTTCTGTTGATGGCAGAAGTACCGCTGTTGTCAACAAATAATTGTCACTAACTGCACTAGCCATGCATTTTAGAGCCACTAAAGTAACATAAAGCATCACTGAACAGGAACAAAATTGTTCTTAGTCCATCAAATGAGTCTGGATGCCTTAAAAGGACCCACAAACAGAAAAATTACTATAGAATAAACAAAAATAGCCACTGCACAACTGTCAAACAGCACATGGATTGGCTATTTACAGGGAGGCTCAAAAGAGGAAAAACAACCACTTCCAACTAAGATAACTTCACAATCAGTCAGGGATTATGATCACTGCTTGTTTTGATATGAGGATACTTGTGTCAACACAGAATACACACAGCAAAAACTCCAGTAGATACTTAAGGGGTTTTAATCATAAATGGCTGAAACCTCAATGGAAACTGGAAGAGATGAGAAAATCCAAGTTACCTGTTGATGAAGGTGTTTAAATGTTGGGTCTGTGTGATCAAATTCAGTGAAATACCAGGCTGACTTGCTAAAAACACTACAGATTGTCTTGGGACCATGGGATACCAAAAAATCTGCAGTATTTGGCACTCCTCATGCAGATCCTTTGTGCTGAAATGAATATTGATACACCTATAGACCCAAATCAGCATTTTTCAAACTTGAACTACAAACCAGAAGGGCCAGATGAAGTGTAAGATGTGTTGATTGTTTTAAGTTTGCACTTTTGTTTTCAAGGTGTCTTCAAAACTTGTGGTTCTAATTGTTTTATCTTATTTTTCTTTGCTTTCTTTAACATGTTGTGGTTTTTGTGGTTGTTGATGTTGTTTTTTGGTTTTTTATTTGGGCTTTAGTGCCACCACAATCTCCCTTAAAAATGAAGCATCTGGTCCAAATCAAAAGAATCTTTAGATATAGTACATATTTTTCATAATCATACAAGCATAAACTGTTTGGATATAGGCTGTATGAAAATGCCTCACCCTGTGCCATGAGTGCAGCCTCTTTTTGTACAGCCTTAGTTCTAGAAGCTTATCTGACCTTCTCTTGGTTTAACTGTATTATAATGCAGAGTTCTGACTTTAAAATAGCAATTTTTGACTATTCAAAAACTGTCAAAGCCTTTAGAGTTTAGCAAGAAGTTAAAAGATATAATTTAGGCTCAATTTTATAAAGTATGAAAAGTATTCCTCTGCAATACCCTAAAAGCTCTCTGCTAAACCACAGTGAAAGCAATGAATAATCATGAAAGATAATCATACCTGCAAGTCAAATCTGGTACATGCAGTCCGGGTCCTTTCATTTAGAAACACAGAAATTCTGGATTATGCCCACACTCTTTTGTGTTTATAATGTAAGAAACAGACACATTGCCTTGTTGTGGCTACCTAAGATTATACAAACCTCTGTAGATCCTACACAGTCAATAAGTTTGCCATTAACATGCTGTCATCTGTGTCATAAACTTCTTAGAATCCAGAGAGAGGTAGTGATTATTAATCAGACCTGAACACGGACAATAGAGATGAAGAAGCCTGCAGTTTCAATCTCAGACATGTATGTGATATTATGTCAGTATAATCTCCTGTGTGAGAAAAACTGATGTACTCTTTTTCACTTTATTCTCCTCAAGAGAGGCGGCTTATTTTTAGAACAGAGTCAGAGCAGGATCAGTTGCTGAACAAGGACATCTATGGGTCACACAGGATAATGCAAAAATCATGGGGAGACCACATAACGCTTCAAGAAATGCAGTTGCAGCATCATAAATGAGGTGAAATTCTCGACGCCACACAACATCACATGTTCTTATAGAAAATTTCAAAAGCAGGTGAGACAAGGGTTATAAATTATGTGATTCCTTAAATCCAGAGGAGTATCAAGGGCTCCAATTCAAGAGTTCAAGGATCCAAGGAGGTTTGTAGTTACTCTGGAGGTTGAGGTTGGCAACTAGGGCCAGGAGACAATTTCTACTTGGTGCAACCTGCAACACAGTTTAATAAAAAGAATAGAATGTTATCATGAAGTATGCATCCCAAAATCTACAAGGAAAGTGTAAAAATTTTAAATTTCACTGTTACATCTTTTGTCCCTTGATAATTTTTAGGATTTTGTGGCAAAATATAAATATAAACAGCTGGAAGGTTTGTTGAATACTGTTTGCATTCATTTAAAAGAAAAAAAAAATTCAATTTCATCTTTTGTTTTTGCATAAAAACTAAAACAAATCTTTTATCAAACAGTATCAGAATAAGTTTTAAAAACGTTCTAAAGAAAGTTGCTTTCAGACTGCATTTATTTTTAGAGTGGATATATCATTGGATATATATATATATATATATATATATATATATATATATATATATATATATATATATATATATATATATATATATATATATATATATATATATATATATATATATATATATATATATATTTTAACTCTTTTCTACATCCCTGTCATATATATATATATATATATATATATATATAGATGTCATATATTTATATATATATATATATATATATATATATATATATATATATATATATATATATGAATCATGATCACATTCAAATCTTTATGACGTGTTACTACATGCATTTGGTTAAAAAATAATGATAAAATTAGATTCAAAAGATTCTTTAATAGCTGGTAAGTAATTTGTTTCTTTCAGTGGAGAGTGAAAAATTAGTTTAAAAGAGCTTGTTAGAGTCATTATCATAGTTGGACTGGATTGAAGACAAACAGTTGGGATCATAAGCTCTGATAAATAGTACACAAGAACTTGTTCTTTTCAGTTCAATACAATTTAGGAGTTTGGTGCTTTAGCAGTGACAGGAAGATATTACGGCCCTTTTGGCTGCCAATGTTGCCCTTCCCTGCTCCGGAGCATGAAGACACATGAAAGGGAAAGAAATTAGGTACCCAATAGGCCACCTGTAAGGAAGAGTGGGGCTGTGAAGTTCTTTGGGCCCCAGAGTCATGGGGTAATGATATTGTCCATCTGAGCTTTTTTATGATCTTTGCCTCCTCAGTAGGATTGTGAATACTTTTCTTTTCCAAAACAATCTGTTGGGAATCTCATAAATTCATTAAGTAATGATTCACTAAAACATAAAATGTTTGGTACCCCTAAACAGCTCGAGTTGATCAATCTAATGGTCAGGACAAGATTTACAAGTTGATTAAACTTTTTCTCTCAATTTTTAGCAATCTGGCCCAAAATCCTATTTTTAGTGCTTTGTCTTATGCTGACCTTTCACATCAAAATTGCTCATGCAATTTTAAGTCCCAGAAAAATTTCTAAAGTCAGAGTATGATCTCAAAAGTCTTTTTGGAGACATAATGCTGTTCCTAGAATAAGGCTACCTAAAGTTGTCTTGCAACTTGAGTTTTGCTTTGAAAGTGGCTTTCTCCAGTTAAGGTCTAATGACAAAATCAAACCTGTTTAAGAGCTTATATTTTTCCTTAACCTGGGTTCATGTATTTATTTTTGATGAGAGCATGTTCACATGCTCAATAAAGCTTTCTAATTTTCATATACTGAATACCCCTGATCCATCTGTATTCTATAAACTGTCTGAGATGATATCTAACAGAGCTCTTGCCCCTTTAGGTGGTCCCAGTCCACTCTGAAATGACAAGCCTGTGTGCCTGAACTGATGATGAAACAATGGCAAGATATCATATTGGAAGGTCTATTTGGGAGAGCAAGGGGAACAACACATTTCAGACGGGAACTGTTGCTGTAAAAAGGGGGAGCAGGAAAAGTCCAGATACCAATGACTTCTTGTCTTTTGAGAAGAGATTTATCAACTTGTAAAGACATATCAAACACTTTCATATAATCAGAAGTCTTCAGTCTTGTGCAAATTAATGCGTTCAATGATGTGACTGCAGTAAAACACCAATAGCATCAGACTCACAAGCACCGAACAGGAAGTTAAATGCTAGGCAACAGAAGGCAGGCTCTGTCGGACTGAGGAAAAATAAGGGAAACTGTCAGAATTAGGAGGAGGGGAAAATTCCATATCACGTTTTTTTTTTATGTCATCTTTAAACAATGATGGTGAAAAACGTAAAAATGACAAACAGAAATTTATGAAGGACCTGAATCATCGGTGAGAACGATGTCACTGGCTAGCCTAACAGATAGCCACAGGCTCACGCTAACAGTTCTCTTCAGATAAACATTGCAATGTTTTTCAACATCCACTAATATGCTTTTTCTATGTCATCTCTCTTATAGATACATACAAATGCCTTGTGTGAGGATTGACTATGCACATAATTATTGAACACTAATCTTTAGCCATATTATGCCACTAGCTTTTGAGCTAAACAGGGACCACAGCCCCATGCAGGACAGTGGTGAGATTCATGGTTTGTTAGATGGGTCATACTAAATGTGAGTTTGAAAGACTGGAACAATTTTAATTTCCATATTTTAATTTTACATGTTGTTTTGGTACAAATTATGAAACTGATTAATAGCCCCATCAGATATTAATATCTGATTGACTTATTAATCACATATGAGCATACATGAGCATAACCAGACACCAGCGAGACTTTTAAGTTTTCCATGGCTTTGGATAACTCTCTGAAATATCAAAATCTCTGAAAAACATAACGTCAAAAAAAGCTGAACTTTGTACTTGGAACAATACTTGCCTGTTTGTGGCTAGTTCTGCGTAACAGAGTCTTACAGACTGTGGCTTACTGAGGTAGAGGAGAGAACTTTCTACTTCATCTAATGTACTAAGTGGTTACATGGAGCTCATACAAACCCACTTTAAAAATACTGAGCTATCCCTTTAACACTAAAATAATAAATGTCAAACTGGCCTTTTTTTTGTCAATAAATGTATCAGGCATTGACCTTTGAATACGTATTTTCACCCTTTTTCATGAGAAATAAAAGTCATCAATTCTTGCAAGTATTTGTCATTTCATTGTAATAAATGCTTAAAACAAGAAAAATAATAAAAATGGCTTTGAATTTTCAACAGGATTCTCTTCATAAACAATTGTAAATGAACATTTAGAAATTTTCTAAGATGACCAAAAACTTTACCTTTTCAAATAAACTGAAACATTTATGTACGCCTACAGCATTATTTCCATGTTATAGCTTGATTTATTAGACTGTGTCAAGGCTTTTTCTTTTCCTGATGGAAGTCTCTGAAGCAGTTCCTGTCACACTGAAGACAGGGACCTCAACATTTTTTCCTCCAGTATCTCCAAATTTACTACTTATGGAATCCATAAAACAAACTGATAAAAAAGACAATAAATGGCAAAAAAAGATGATAAAACACCCACAAAATATGTTGGAAATGCAGCAAAACACAGAGAAAATACAGCAAAAGAAAAAAAAAACACTCCAGAATGATACAAATGCATTTGTGTTTAATATTTTACCTTATTTATACAGAAAGCTGTTAAATTACTCTCATGTTCGGCTCTCAATCCTATCACTCTGCATGCATGTCTTTTTCTGCGAACGGCAGTAGCTGAATAACACTGACAAAGTGCACAGCGCTCCCCACAGGCCAGGAGGTGAATCCATTCAGAGGATTTGCTGAATCAATATTGAATTGGGAGGGGAACAGTTGCAATGCACTGCTAAATCGATCTTTCTGCCTCACTCTTATCTGGGCATGTCTCCTTCTTTGTCTTTACTCAGGGGTTGCGCTGTTAGCATGCTACATTCAGTAGGGCTCAAAAAAAGGAGATGCTAAAACATAGAGTAAACAGGACAGGCCGTTACAAACAGCGCTGCCCCTATACGCAAAACCGCTTTCTGATGCAGCCACGATCCGCTCTGTGGACTTCAGGCTTGATATTTTCCTGTTACCCTTGTACATGTGTACATATACTTGTGACCATTTGATCTAAATGTCTCCTGAATCACTCAGTGTCTTTGGATGTACGGTCCTTTGTGTGCCGGAGCATCAACACAGATAGGTGCACATCGCAGGGACAGTGAGGGATCAACAGTCACTTTGTGTGATTTCATAATTCAGTTGGTGTCTTGATAGCTCATGTGCACTGTTTGAGTGAACACAAAGACTTAAAAAATGACGAGTCAGCCTTTTGATTAAAATAACCTGAAAATTAATGGTGAATTTATCCTGAGTATACTGCATCACTTATTCTCTATGATGTCGGAACAATCTTTGAACAATCAAGCTTCAAATACAATCTACTAGTGCAGAGGTTCTCAACCTGTGGGTGAAGGCCCAGTAGGTCTCAGAGCTGTTTTCAGTCGACGGTGCATAGGCCTAAATCAGGTAAAAATGTACACATGCTGTATGTGTGAGAATGACCAACACAACCACACTGGTTGACCATCAAAAACTCTTGGTTGAAGAATGGGATGCCATCCGACAGAAAACATGAACAGGTTGGTGACCAGCATGAGGAAGAGGGGATGCCAAACTGTTGTGGCTACATATTAATTATGTGTTAAAATGCTCAATATGTGTTTTTCCTTCTTACCCTCCCACTATTGGAGAGTGTCAGGATTTTTCCCTTTATAGTCCTAAGATAGCTCAATTGGTTTGTACCAACGCCTGACATTTATTCAGAATAAAGGTGACGAGAAGCAGCTGGATGCAATCAAATGGAGCTTTACTTGCTGGCAAGGAGTTACAACCATACAGAGTGTCAAGCAGTCTGAGAGTTGAACTGAAAACTAGTACAATGTCTTCTCCCTTTTACAACATTGTATGTGGTCACGAGGGGCTGTGTTTGGTGAGGCAGATGGCCTTGCAGGTGCAGAAAGTTCATGGGAATAAATTGAGTTTCTGGGAAGAAAGGGCAGCGAGAGGGCTAAGAGGGCTATGTACGGTCATGTAGTGTGTGTGTATGTGTGAGAATTTAGTCTCTAGCAAGGAGAGGGCAATGTAAGGTCATGTACGGGTTATGTAATGTCATGTCACTAATCATTGATATTACAGGAATTCAGGATAGTTCAAATACATAAGAAAAAACTATATACAATATATACAAGAGTCAAATTGTTCCTCACAGAGAGTGAAATCATCTATATCGCATTGTAAAGGTGACTAACAAGGCTTTCTAAAAATATATAGTAAAACATCAATTAGTAATCAGTATCATTAAAGGGGAGGAATAAATTATCAAAATAATTTTTCCAAACTTTAAAAAGGAGTTTAGATTAACTAAAAATAAGAAAGTACAACAGCAAAAAACTCTTTCTCTATATAGATATGAAATGTAAAAAAATTAATGTAATGTAAAAAAAAAAAAAAAAAGTTTAAACCAAAAAGGAGGACTTAAATTGCATGGTGTCAGAACTGCTAACAGTTGCATTTATCACTCTTAATTCTGGATACCAACTTCACACTACTTGCATGCTGATGCTGAGCTCCTGTGATGGATAATAATGCAAAAATTAGACTGTTTTATCAGTGCTTAGAATATCAGCTTGATTTTTACTTGAATTAAACTGTAATTAAAATCATTCATCTGTCTGTACCACTACCACAGCCTTGTGTAGTTGGATCTTTAGCATTATGATCAGTTAACAAGTTTAAATGTGTTTATATTTACACCATACATTTGTTAACATACCTGTCATTACACAGGCTCAGGTTGCTACTTAACCCTACATACATCGGTCAGGTCCTGCTGTCTCCTCCACTTACCTCCTCCAGGCTCGCAGCTTGTTTGATGGTTTACATCCTGTGTTATACTCCAGGAGAGAGTGAAGGAGGCAGACGTATCAAACATTAACCTTACTTAAGCTGCTGTTTTCCTCCAGGGGATTTGGAAGGATTTTAAGACTTCATATTGAATGGCACGCTTTAGTAGGAGGAGCACACAAGCACGAGCGAAAGCTACTTAGTTAAACTGACACATTTTGGTGTCTTTCATGTAGCTAAGATGCTTAAAAAGCCAAAATGGTTACAAATGTGCTTCTGCTTTGTGTCTTTCTGTTGTTGCTGTTTTTTCCTTTTGGCTCTTTTTCCCCAAAGAAAATGACATCACATACAACAAAGGACACTCCATGTCTCTTAGGGCTGTAAAGATGCAGTACTCTTTTCAGGAACACTCATCATCCTCAATCAGTGCCACGTTAGGTGGTTTCTGATTTTGATTCAAGAGACGGTTTTTGACCTTTGAGACCTTAAAGAGAAAGATGAAGTGCTTCTAAAGATAACAATAAGTGCTGAATAAAGAAGCTCCTGTTATTTGCCATTGGAATCTGTCTTTATGTGCATTTAATCAAGTTAAAGAGCAACATGAAGGATAGATGTAATCTGGGATTTAAACACATTTTTTGTCTGATGAGCTGGAAATGGTTAATGTTGAGTAATTTGCAGGTTAAATTTCTATTAACATAAATATTAAACCTTGTCTGTTCATGGGATAATTATGGGTTGAACTGATTTCTGAATGAAGATGCACAAAAACTAAGGTGGCATTTATCACTCTTTTTGTCATTGGTGCATCATTTTATGTCACTAAAGGGGATCATATTCTCCGACTCTGATTTACATGAATGTACAGCATCAGTGTTGCAGGTCTGAGCAACAATTTTACATTTTATTCATACGATTTTGATATTCTTACACTCATTTAACAGTTGTGAATGATGGGCTACCAAAATGCAGGGAGCTAAGTTACCAATTACCCAGAAAAGTGAGCTTCTCTACACAATAGCCATCCATATCCAAATCCATATCCATATCCATATAAACCAGGTTTATTATGTTCTTCTTTTAAATAATCATCACATGTATGATCAAGGGGGCGCTCATGTTGTAACAAAAAGAAACTTAAAGCCCTAAGGCATGTGTTAGAACCTGTATTTAAGCTTGATTGGCCTGAAATGTGTGTATGTATCCCAGCCTTTTTTGACTATATATGAATTATTGGTCATTAATTAAGGTTAAACCATTTGACAGCATGTAGATATGCACTGTCCATATTCTATCTTGTTTTTCCCCCCTTAGATTAATTTCTGATATTTTACAAAACAGACTTGTTTTTTGTATTTGAAGCTTTGACCCCTATCTTCTGGTCTCTTTTCAAAGTTTTCTCTCATCTTCCAGCCTATTCATTTCTATATTTCTCTTTATAAATGTTCTGGAGTATTTTCCTTGATCATATTTTCATCATTTATCTCTGTGTTAAATGCTACGTTTGTTAACCCATACATTTGTTGTGAGGAGTTCTGATGTCATGTGACAGTGTAACTTACAACTGAATCACATGACATTGCATGTAACTTGTTTATCATGTCCCGATGAAGACTCTGATGAGTCCAAATACATTGACATGACTTATCCTTGCTAAAATAAAGGATTTTTAACAACATTAAAGTGCCTTGGATCTCACAGTCTGCCTTTTTACAATTAACTTAAGTGTCACTGAAGCTGGGTGATCTTCAGACATGAGTTTTTTTAGTTGATCTTTAAGATATGCAGAGTCATAATCTCGAAAGACAAATCAAAATTTATTTTATGCACATTAGTGTAAACATAACCAAATCAAAATTTCTGCAAGCTTGCAATCAGGAAGTGTTCCCCGACTCACTCAGAGCTTTTTCTCTTCATTTGTACACTGACATTAAACAAACCACGTCTTTAGAGCACTTGGCAGTTTGTGAGATGAATAAATAAAGAGGAACACGTTCTTTTATCCCCGTGGATGAGTCTAATGACAGCTGTGGATATTTGACCGTCCTCCTCAAACAGAATTATCTCAGTTCGGCTTGTGCCCGCTCCCAGCCTTCATTACTTTTGCATGGCCCATGGCCACTTTGACTCATTAAGACTGCATTACATTATTTACAAACTGGAAAGTGTTGAAGGAGCACTGTATTACAGGACTGGGAGTCACCCATTAAAACCCCTCATTCTGAATTATGAATGACTTTGTAATATATTATGCCATGTTACATATGTGGCTGAGGTGTATTTTAAGAGACTGGCTTTGCTCTCTGGTTGCTATTTGTTTTTTGAGTGGAGAGAAAAGAGAAGGAGGACAGATTTAGGACAAGAATTCTTTGTTTGACTTGTCAGACAGTGGGCACAGAAATTATAATGGGATTGAAAGATCTCATAGAGAGTCCACATGGCCGCAGGAAGTTAAAAAGAGCAGAAATGGGCTGACAGACAGATGGACGGACTCAATAAGTGGCTGCATGGGGACAATGTCAGGAAGATTAGCTGATATAACATGAGATGAGACTGAGTGAACCCAGTGAAAATAACCTCAGACATTGTTAGAATTTAGGTAATAAATGGGTCCTCCCTTAATCCTCCTACAATGTGAAAAAGAAAGACAAGTCGATTTTGCTTGCATCATCACAGTGTCGATCAATAACCAAACATAACAGGAAATCAGCCGGTGAGGAGACACAGTGTCTATCTACAAGTTGTGAGCCCAGGCCAGCATTGCTCACAATTCCTTCAGTTTGGATCTGATTTTAAAAGACTTCCCTCCAGGCCTCACTTTCAAGCCAGCTACCCGTGTGTGCTGGTTTAGATTTACATCAATGTTAGAGAGGCAGGCTGCTCCTCTGATCTTCTCCATCAGAGGGAAGAAAACTGTGTACACTCAGGATAAACACTTGATTTTCAAGTACTGGTGCAACTAAACCACCAAAATAATTTATACATACTTTAGTTGTACATGCTCTGGCATTGACTGGCTTAGCTAATTCAACACTTGTAACTCCAAGCCATTTTAAAGCTATGTTTGGTCCACTTGATTCTATCTTTTTTCAGTCATGCATGTGAAATCCCAACTCTTTCAAGCACAATAGATTTAAAGACATGTTTTACTTCTTTAGGAAAACCTCAGCTTAGAATAGTTATTCTGCAGTGATGTGAGATTAATGTAATAAAATCAGTATGTTCACAGAAGCAAAATAAATTGAATAAGTAAATGAATGTGAAACCTCAGAATGGTAACATGGTTCTATTAGGGCTCCTAAAAACGAAGCTCATGGCTACGTAAAAAAAAAAAAAAGGGCTATATATATGCCCTGGTGTTGTCCTTGGTGCCCTTGGGAGGTCGGGTTGGTGCCCCCTTGGATCCTGGGGCTGTATCTGGATCCTGTGGCTTTGGGGGCTGTGTGGTGGGTCTCGGGTGTCCTGCTGGCTCTGGGGAAGCCCTTGGCCATGGTCTCCCTGGGTGTGGGCAGCTACTTGGGTGACCACCTCACATGCATGTGTGTACAGACACTCAAGCTCCTGTTGAGACTAACCGTAAAGAAATGATTGGTCCTGTCAGAACATGCTGAGTTGGGCACTCCTACACATCTTCTCAAGTCCTGTGATGCATGCTCCTCCATATCTTACCCCTGTGGGTCCACCCCCTTTTATCAAGACCCTACATCTCTGGTGCCCCTGGTTTCTTACAGCCTTCACTTCCTGTATGGACTTAGATCAGCACAGCACTTCGACTACTATCTTAAACTAATTACAATACCTGTTTGTCCTCCTCCCTGTTGTCTTGTCTTGTCCTGTCTGTCACTGTTTCCCCTTCTTTCACACTGTGGTGTGGCACGACCCTCCCCTTCAGCTCTCATCAGGGGTTAAATAAAGTTTGATTTGATAGAGTAGCCTACAGGGAGGGCTGATGATGGTCACTATAGCAGTGAATCATATTCACATATCTCTCACTGCTCGAAAAAATATGCATTTGTCTTTCCAACGCTGCCATCAGACACAGTGCTCAGCTGTAAAGATACTGCAGACAAGGTGAAAATATATATATATATATATATATATATATATATATATATTTCCATTTTAAATGCATTAGTATTGCCACCCAGTAGTCAGCAAAATCTTGTGTATGTACTGCATGTGTACCACAATAACATAGACACCTGCTATCCACTGCAAAGCCTCATTATAACAGTTTACTGTGAAAATCATAGCAAAAATCAAGGGGGATTTCACAGGGCATGGTTCCAGAGAAAATACTAAATGTTATAAATGCAATCAAATGGGGGGCACCAAGTATTCCATGGAGCTGGAAGCATGAATCTTGGGTGTCAATGTCATGACCTACTTTAGGGCCCTGACCCACTAGTTGAAAATTTTTGGTTAAACCAGAAATTGTAGCAGGAGATGGTTGAAGTTTAGCATCACGGCTCTAATCTGATCACTCCTTATAGATGTGTTTTCCACATTTATACATGCAGACTTTGAGGAGGTATGCAATAGCATATCAAAAAGGTTATATTATGTATTTGTCTTTTTGTTTTATGCACTCTTTAGCGTGCTTTACATGTTTCTATTGCTTGACAAAGTACTTCTGTAACCATGACATCAAAGTCTGTAGCATGAGGACACCTTATGAACAGTAGTAGCTTCCTGAAACAGCTGATTGCCACGTTCAATAGACATGCAGTAACATCTAACCACTGTTCTGCCAGTACTTAGAGCCCATTAGCTCAGGGTGGCAAGCCCAGTGCAGAGCACAGACTTTAGAAATGTGCAGAGGTGTTGAAATGGTCCAGAAAGGGAACCAGTCAAACAGTAAGAAGAGATTGAGCTGTGAAGATAGTCTAGACTCTAAGTGATTCAGACTCTAACAGAGCATTTACATTATTGATTGAGGGATATTATGTAGCAGTTATCAAATAGAATATATGAAACTGAGTTTGTCCAAAATATGTGCACTTTAGGATAAGAAATATAAAAAGAAATAGTCCAGGGACATCTGGGACCAGTGATAAAGTTGCTAAAAAGCAGTAAACTATGGGAGAGGCAGTGTCATCCCTTGAGCTGCAGCTGGCAAAACCAAAACTGCTTAACTAAAAATATCATTTTGAGTAAACATCTGAAACAACAAAAGATCTGTAAAGCACATCCTCGGTCTTTAAAGGTTTCAGTGGCATCAGAAAATTCATATAAAGGATGCCAGTTGCTAAAACAAAACATCCAGTGGGAAGCCTCAAATTAGCTGTGCTGGTCACCTGCATTTTGGCAGAAAACAAAAAGGAAGATCTCACTTAAAGGTCCTGTGAGGACTTTAAGCTGATCATCAGAACAGCTGGGAGTAATACTTTAGCCGCTTTAAGAGCTAAAAAACCTAATTTAGACCATTTGTGACAAGATTGATTATTTGTTTATAGATCATTTCTGTGCTTGTAACTGCTGCCAGAAGGTAGGTGTGAAATAAGATGATCGCCAAGTACGAGTCACAAACTCGAGTCCCCATCTCTGCCATCACCACAACTGTTTCCCCCCTGACAAATGTTTCAGGAGCCACTAGTGACTATTGGCCCTTCTACACTAGCACGCCTTGGCCCTACTGTACTTGGCCCTACTAGATTTGCAGCGTGTTTCCACTAGCCTGGTACCTCCTAAAACCAGCTAGTTTTAGTACCTACTCCGCTCTGGTTCCAAGCGAGTTGAGTTGATGCTGGAAGATGACGTCACTGACTGCCGGCTACTGATTGGTCAGATAATGTTGTCATCGATGAGTCATGAGCGCGACGACCTAGCATGCTAGCGGTAGCTACCGTTAGCTTACCCTCATACGTCTTTTCTTTGCAGCTTGATTGCCCTTGTTCTCGGCCTCATTCTGTTGTATAGCTTCCAAAACTCTCCTGTGCTTCTCAAGGGGTATTTCTTCTTGCCACCTGCAGCCTTCTTCTGCTTTCCTTTTTTACATAAAGTCACAGATTGTTGTTGACGTCACCGCAGTGCCGCCCAGCTGTTTACAGCAACACCGCACCCCGTTGGGCAGGTGACTGGGGCTAATGGAAAAGCAGCACAAGGCGAGTAGAGTGGAGCCGGGTAGAGTCGAGTGACGTTGAGTAGGGCTAATGGAAAAGGGCCATATAAGGGGTTTAGGGAGCTGAAGGACATGACACCTTTAAATAAGTCTAAGTTCACAGAGACAAACGCTCTGCCTCTTCAAAGTCAGTGTTCCTTATAAACACATATTTTTTCACTTCGTGAGGTTTAGGTCATAGCTATGCAGCTTTTACCTACATGAGTTTTCTGAGCAGTAACAGATTAGTTGAGATGCTAACAGCTTCAGTTGCAGTTTTATCAAACCACATTCCTTTATCAAAAGAAAAACAAATAACATTGCAACCTTTTCTTTAGAAAGGAAATTTTTTGGTCTACTTCGTTTTTTGTTGAGATTGTTTTACGAAATGGCTCACGTTCTGTCCTTTACTTGCAGCACCTTCTACATGATCTGATTGGCTTGTAAGGAATATAACTGACTGAACAATCATCCAATCACCTGCCTGATCTGCTTTTGTAAGATTATGCCCATTCCCAAACACTTTCTATGGGCTATTTCCCAAATGGACCATATAAATATATCAGAGTGTTCTTATCTGGTGTGTCAAGTTAGGTCTTAACCAGACCAGTTAGCAGCAATGAAACCACATAAGTTTAGGAACATCTATGCATATGTTAACAACAGCAATGTTGCACAATGTGGTATCCCACAAAGGAGAAAACAGTGCATAGTGTGATGCATTAAGCCCAAGACACTGTCTTCACAAGAATAGTCAGCTAAGGGGGATAGAAATAGGATCAATTATGCTCAGGTACCATACAAAACAAGTGTTGTCAGTGTAAAAAATGCCCCGAGTCAGTGCCAAAAACTCTATATATGCTCCTGGTTTGGCATCTTAAAAAGTATACAGTCATAGATTTAGTTCCCTCAAGTGTATATTGTCTTGAAAAATATCAGCCAGTAATGTAAAGCAGCACAATTAGCACACATCTCAGTGATTTGACTGAATGCAGCCATCCTGGAGCCGAGACTAAAGAGACAAAAATCCATGAGCCGATCTGTCACACGGACTAAAAATGATGGATACCCATTTAAATTGAGAAAATATCATATCCAGGAGGAGAAATTACAGCTCCGGCTTAATTGTCTGGCAATGTTATTATATAAAGAACGGATGGCAGCATTCGCTAAGACAATTAGGGAACCTTCCTTGCAGCTACAATGGGCTGAGGCACAATTAGGAAGCCTCAGAGCACATCACTATGCTTCCTGTGTGGCAGACAGGTGTCTTGTACCAGAGGTGTGAGATTGAGCTCACTGCACCAGAGGCTCAAAAACACCCTGAGCTTCTGTGACCAAAACATTTGTGCACCAGGAGAAACATAAAGGGGAAATATTAGCAGGATATGGCTGTAATGGACAAGGGGCCCTGCTGAGTAATGTGAATTCCGAGGTGGGGGTTTGCTGTTAATTACAATGCAACATCTTAGACGTGGAAGCACATGTGGGGCAGCGGCAGTTCAAAGAGTCTGGAGTGTGACTGCGGTTCAATCAGAGATCAAAATGAAAGAAGCTTGGCCCCTGACCAGAAGCAGATTGGAGCCAAGTATGTCATTAGTTACACATTGTTACCTTTGTTCAGGCAGCATATTTGTAATATTTCTGTTACTAATTTTGACTGTTACTCAGATGTTTTTACTCTGATGTCAAAAGTCCCCTGCAGAGGCTGTCGCAGAGGTTCTGCCATTGTGAAGCAGGGGAATCCTCTAGCATGTGTTTTCTCAGGAATTGTTGATTTAAGCTGTATGCTTTTTCAATGTTTTTTTTTCTCCAGTTTGTAATAATTTACTTATCTTGGCCAAAACGCCAGATATCTATGAGTAAATCTGGTTCTGCTTGTAAAACGACCTCTGTTGCTGATTTTGCCCAATGCTTGCTCATTGACAAGTTTGTGACCATCCTGTTTTTGCCAAGCATCCTTTATAACTAATTTGTATGATATTATCATTGTAATTTTACAGTAAATTGCCAACTAATAATAGCTATGTACTATACTATGAAGTGGAGTTTAGTTATTCACAGTAATGCTGATGAAAATCAGATTAAGTTGTGTTCTCAAAGCAACTCTGGCACATAAATACTGTGAAATTACAGTACAGTATTGTAAAGTCAGAATCTTTTCTAATATGAAATCATTTTACAGTGTCATACTGAGTCTTTACCCCTCTGTAAAACCAGACTCAAAACTCGTCTGTTCAAACTCTTCTACTCCCTCTGATCTCTTGCAGTGTCTGTTGTTTTGAATTGCTTGTTTTTATACCTGTTTTACACCTGTTTTAATGCACTTTTTTGTCATGAATGGCGCCCTTTAATAAAATTTAATTATTATTATTATTATTATTATTATTACCGTTTACTGCAATTTACAGTGACCTAGAAATACTATGACTGCAAAATTACACGTAAGTGTTCTAGAATCACAGTATTTACCGTAAAAATCCTAGAGAACTTAATGAATTCACAATGCTATGATTTTACAATACTTTCCTGTGATTTTATTTTACCAGCCACTCATTAGACCATACCACTGAATAACTGATGACAGTTCACAGACGAAAATGTTGTAGAAATGGATTGCAGATGGTACTGATATAAAGGTGTGATTGGTCATCACTTGCTAACAAATACTTGATAAAGGTATTGATTATTGTCTTTTTTTTATAGTTTTACGATTACTATATTTCCCACCATATGTGCAGTTTACTTCTAACACAACAGGTAGTTGCATACAGCCTTAGGTCTTTTGCACCCTCCAGTGGAATCTTCCACTAACACCCATTCTATAATACTCATCACACCACCAGATACAAATCGCAAGTATATCTCTGGCTTGAGTCTGGTTCAATTCAAGGTTCCTGTCTGTGATAGCTAAGTGCTTTTGGCCAAGTGCTCACCTACAAGTGGGTCATTTAATCAATATTTCTGACTAACTCCTGATTTTCAGGCTTTATCTCCACCTTGTCTTTAAGCGAGATCAAACCTAGGTTAAAGTCCATCAATGAGTCCAGTTATTGTAACTTTTTGCTTGTGAAAATGTTTGTCTTCTTTCCACAGTGTTATCTAATGTTGTTTGGTTTTACGTTACTCTCTATCCTTTCTTTTAAGGCCCCATTTACAACAAAAACGGCTGAAAATGGAGAGTGATTTTTTGCTTTTTCTTCTTCCGATTACAAGAGAAGGTGCCCGTAATGCCTGAATAAAAGTTTGTCTGTTTGTTAGCATGATTTCGCAAAAACTGCTGGATGGATTTTTCTGAATTTTTCAGGACGTGTTGGTAATGACCAAACTTAAAAATGATTTTGGTGGTGATTCAGTTAACTGCCATCAGCAAATGTTGTTTTTACTCAGTAATTATTTATCTTAAAATGACATCAACATGGTTCCAAGTGCTAGTTATGATGCTAATATATCATGGAACTATTGCCTATGGGTGTAACAGCAATATGTTAGCTACCTTTACAGAGGTTTGCACTCTCTAAGTGTTTTCTAGTTTCCAGTTTAAGTTATAACATTATTTGGTGTGTAAAATTGAAGTGGGGCTTCTTAAAAAATTGCCAAATGTATCTTTTCAGGGTTGGAAATTGAGAGTTCTTGTGGATCCTTTTTGTCCTGCTAGACCTTAGAGAGCATGTAGGGTGGGGTTCCTGTTGCGAAGGCGTGGTCCATTTTGCCTCATCGCCTGAGCCTTGGCAGATCTACAGGGGGAACTCCACTCCTCGTAAAATGACAAACCACCACCTGTTCTCATTTCATCTCTCCCCGTCCTCGCTGTGCCTCTTGGACCACCGGTGAAGGGCAGACTCCGAGGTACTCCATGAGGAATGGAGGCAAGTTTCCCATTCAAAACACTCCACATCCATTTCCTGAAAGCCGCCACCTGTTCACCCTCCCCCTCTTTTCTCACCGCCACATCCGCTCACACCTCGCTGCCTCATGAGGGATGGGCAGATTGTTGGGGGATGTCACTGTCACAGGGGGCAGAGGAGGGAAGAAGGTGGGTACTCTTTGTTACTCCATGGCCCCCGAGTTCCAGATGTCAGAGTTTTTAATGACATAATTATGACCGTCTTATGACTCCCCTTGGCCTTCGGTCTGCATATGCACACTTGCACATAAACACATTATTCCTGCATATTGTTATTCAAAGCCTGTGTGCCGGCTGCAATTAAAGGATGTCTTTCAAAAGTTTACAGGAGGCTTGGTTAGTAATTTGGTTCTCATCCTGCTGCCAAATCCTATCACATATTACAACATGATATTTCAGAGAGAATCATAAGGAAATCCTGTGCAATGTGACGCACATGACCCTTAATAAAGGAGTAATTTGCTTGACAGGTTATTAATCTCCTATCAAACTGGTTGGCTTTTTCTTTGCTGCCACCCTGGAGTTGAGGCCATCTGGATCGGCCATTTCTAGTCATTAAGCATGCTCCCTCCTCAAGATTTGTGAAGTACTTCCTCTCTGTGAAAGAGTAACTCGGGCTGGCGTCTCTGTGTTCACAGTTTGATCCACTTTGTTTGCTAAATTCTGTCTTCTCTTGGTGTGGGAGAGATGTTTTGCTTTTTGGAGGAGCACCATGATGAAAGGCATTTTGATCTGAAGGCATAAAGGCTGACAGTGTGAGACACACAAAGTGGTAGCTACCGAGAAAAAATTCAACAAATATGCACTCTACGGAGACGCAGGAGACTGTCAGGGATGATCACACTGAAATGTCACGATGAACTGTTGTTTCAGAGGGGACCTGGTAATGATGAAGGCAGTCCCTTCTCTAACCGGGCTAATTGGGGTTCAGAGGCATCTAATGCATGATAGATGGAGAAGGAGAGGGTCTCGGCGGTGCGTGCCACTGCTGGCACGACATCACAAGCATTAATAGAGCCGAACCTCTCACTCTGGGCCGAAAGACATCTGTTGCCAGCAGGTAACCTCGGCTTTGTCATTACCAGATAGACCCACCAATGTTTTCCTGGCATGACAATTTAAGGGGATATATATGTTTGCTGCCTAATTCAAGCTGTCAACATCATCCCTGTTTGGAGGTGAATAATGGGTGCACCACGCAGCGCACCAGATGGCAGGAATGGATCATCAATCTGAGACAGCAGACATGTGATGGATGGATTCTCCAGAGTAAACAGTTTCAAACTAAGAGCCACACTGGGAGGAAATTTGCTCGCAAATGAGCACTTTTGTGAGGACATTATGCTCTGAAAGGAAAGCAAACACTAGTCTTTGACTATTCATGATTTTGGCTTAAATTTTTCAACCTTCATGTTTGATTTCATGGAAATTGACTGTTGTCCTACCAAGGAAACTACTTTTAGCTGAAAATCAACAAGAACTCATTCATCAAGCAGATGTCTTTAATGTGCAAAATAACTAAAAACAGATTGTTAAGCTGTCTGGTCCAGATCACCTCTATACTCTGCACCCCCACTCTTTTTTATCATGGGGGACAACAACAACAAACATGTTGTGCTTAGCAATACATAACACAGGATCAGAAGAAGACTTTTTCTGAACACCAATGAAGAGACATTCACAAGGACTGGTGTTTAGATACTTTTTAAAAGAGTGTTTTGGTGTTAAAGGGACTGTGAGGAGAATCTGTTTCCGGTGACATAAAGACTCTGCTACCCATGAGCACGCGCGGCGACTGTCGGAATGCTGCGTTTCAGTAACCTCGGAACTGGGAGTGACATCATCTCCGACTTATCGGCGTTCCAGTTGAAGTCGGAAAAAAAACATACCGATCTACCAGGCTATTGTTAGCTGTTGTTAGCACGCCCTGTGTTGTTGTATGAAGAATGTGATTATCACTATGGTAGCATTTTTGTAAATTTAAGTCTAACAATACTATGTATACTGCTGATGTAGAGCGACACACCCCAGTCAGAAGTGCAAATAAATTGATTACTGCAGGAGCTAAATAACTGTTCACACTGGGGGCATCCATCTTCGATTGTCAACTCGGGGGTGGCGAGGTTTCACCAAGTTCCCAGTAGGAAATTCCGACTTCGGGGGACATTCCAGTTGTAGTTTCCTTCTCGGAACTCAGAAATTCCTACTTCTGATTACAACTGGAACACACCACAAGCCAAAGCATGTGTTTGTTGATGCTAATAATAGTGCAGCTCTGACCTTTCTCAGAACTCTGCACTGCTTTACAACTTCTTTTTTCAACAACTTACAGGATGCAAAGCGATGAGGTAATGTATCTCTTTCTAGTTATGTAGCGGTAGTTTTTGATGTGTGACAACAAGCAATTTTTGGAAAACTTGGAATCATAGTTTTGTAGCCGGCTATATATCGCTACTTACAGCCCAGTGCTCTAAGACGTGTCCGAATAATATAAATTTGCTTGAGTTTTAATCGTCTTGTTCCCGAAGTCGAGTATCCAGGCCAGTCCAGCCCTGTCCGACCCGACCGGAAGGCTAAGGAATAGCATTTTTAGATAACCTATTTTGATGCTATAAAACTCATCGATAAGTGCGTATTTCGATCAGGCATATCTCTAAAAGTGAGACTTTTTTGTAATTATTTAGAAACTCCTCACAGTCCCTTTAATATGGAATAAAGGTTTTACTAGGAATTTATTCTTTAATATGAGTGCAAAACACAATGGACAGCATGTATTATGACAGTGTTCGTTTTGTACTATTCATAATAAACTGAGCTCCCTGCTGCATTCAATCTTTGACTGTGTGTGGGTGGTTTGTTTGTTGTTTGTATATTATGCACACTGGAGAGCACACAGACGTTTGGGGACAAACAAAGGGCATGCCATCTCTACTGTAAAGTTCTGTATCCCATCACAAACCTTCTTTGAATTTATCAAAAAATGCTCTGATGTTCAGTTCTGAAGTGTTTGTGCCGTTCAGTGTCCTGTGTTTATGAAAGAAGCTTCATGGAGTGTTTTTTTAAGGCTGTTTCTTCTTTTGTTTGCTTCACCATTCAGAAAATGTGTGCTCCAATAGTTTGACAATAAATCACCTAATAATAGCATTGGAAGATATGCTTCTACCCCTGAAATGATGTTTTGCCCACAGCCAGTTTCAAAGGAAGAAATTGGTCAGGGTAAGTCTGCCACAGTAAGCATTAGAGCACAACACTGGAAAACTGGAGCCACAACCAACTTACAGGGGTTTGGTCAAACAGCCAATGAATATTTACACTTAAACAGCCAGTTATGAGCAGGGCTGAAACACAGGGGTTTGACAGCATGTGATAATCTAAAATCTGAGAGGATAATCAGGCAGAACATGTTGAAAATATTCTTGGGGACATCTGATATCAGTGCAAACTTCCAAAAGAGTAACCTGGATTGTCATTCAAGGTTTTTATACCTCTGTTTTTCAGCTATTTTCACAACATGTTTTCACGTTGTTAAGTAAAGTTGAAAAGTTAAAATGCCTGTAAAGTCTGATTTTGCCCTCCAGCCCTCTTCTCCAGTCACATGACTCCAAGCTCTGGTGCAGGGATGACGTATCTTTACTGGCCAACCCTGAAGTGACCATCACACTGGTTCTATCAACCAACAGTCTATAGATTTTCACCGTGTTCAGGTTACATTGCAGATAATAAACTCTATGGAGAACAGAAGTTTGTAAAAAAGACATATTTTGTTTGTTGTGGTAATCCCTGAGAAAAAACTTCCTTTTCAAGATTTCTAAAGATCACGCAAAATTGGTCAAACTGAAAACCGATTACCTAGGTATCATGGAACTACAACACGGAGGCTCGACTAATGCAACAACAGAATTTCCAATGTATAACACCAAACTGAAAGATATTATTTGATAATTTCCCATGCTCTAATAAATTGATCCAGTTAGAGATGAAGGCTCTGGCTATGGTGTATGTATTAGTACCTGTGCCATGGAAGTTGTGTTTTTGCAGGTAATTGATAGTTTGTTTGATAGTTAGTGAACTGGAGCATTCAAAAAGTTATGAATGGATTTTGATGACATTTTTTGGGAATGTGAATCATGGCATACAAAATATTTTTAAAGATTTCTCCACAGTGTGAGATAACAGTTTTCTACAGTTTTGACAATAACATTGCTTGCAATATTGGAAATGAAGTGCACGTTTGGGCTCTTGGTGCACTTCTAGTTGTTAATCAAAAAATGTCAGTATTGATTGCTTAGAGTCCCAGACATTTCTGTAGTCCTATTTAGCATTAAACTAGCAATTTTCCTTTTTGAAAATAAATAATGCTTCAAAATGCAAAAGCAGGGTAATATCAGATGCATTCTATGTTGCTAAATGAAACTTTAAACTCTTTTTACATGTGTTTATCCTGGATCTTGATCCAGGTATTTATCTGAAGGGCAACTGCTTAATCAGATATACTTTCAGCCTTGGGAAAAGATGGAGCTAAAATGCTTACATTCATGTTTTTGAACTCATCCCTGGTTCAGGGATGATGTGTTTTTGAAGGCAAATGTGGAAGTTAGCAACCTGCTCGTTCCCCCGACCTCAGACATGCCTGATTGATTTTCACTGTGGATCACTGCTGATAATAAGGTCTGTAGAGAACAAAAAATATGAAACATGTACATGTGCTGCTCTTCTAGATCATCTTATTGAATTTTATAAGCTTAAATGTAATCAGCAACATCTGCTTTAGAACTTCAACATGGTGGTTTGCTTTAGAACTTCAACATGGTGGTTTGACTTAAAGGCAGTTACAACATTTCCAGTGAATAATATCTCAGTGTGATTTCTTGTGCCCAATTTTGATGATTTTTGACTTGACAATATCATCAAAGACTTGCAACTCGACTTGAACTTTGACATCAGTGACTTGGGGACTTGACTTTGACTTAAGTCTGATGACTTGAAAATACTTGAAATTTTCAGTAAGACTGTTGAGAAAATGTGCCCCCATTCAAAGTATTGGACTAAGGCCTCATCCACATTAAGACAAAACACTGAACAGCTTCAAAAACGATCGTCATAAAGACGAAGGTGTCTCAGAAAATGTGTGCGTCCACATGAATGCCCTCGATACGCTGTAAAACACATGCCAGACCTCTAGGGGCGCTGTAACGATATGACAGAAACAAGCGGATACAGATGAAAAAACAGTGGGCATGCGCACTTGCAGCAAAAGTTGTAAAAAGAGATTGTGATCATAAAGTGGCGTAATGTGTCCTTGATGATTGTTTGTTCAACTCGGTGGTGATTGAGAAGAAGGAGATTTTGCTGCAACAGGGAGAGCAGGGTCACTAGCTTCATCAGCACATATGCTTCACGTATGCCGCCATTGTTGTTGTCGTTGGCATTTGTGGCGCATGCATGTCAAGGAAGATATGAAACTATGACGTAAGCATATCTGAAAAGTTACAGAGAGCCGGTAATCACGGAGCTGCGTATACGGCATTTCAAAATCTTTCCACTCTGGAACCTGGTTTCAAAAATGATCGTTTACAGACCCCCAAAACGCCGTCTTCGTATGGATGATACGCAGATTCGGCAAAAAACGTATGCGTTTGCCTCGGTTTGTCTTCGTGTGGATGGGGCCTAAGTGTCAGTTATTTTGTCATTTCCAGCAAGACAATATTTTCCCCACAGGATCGGCCCCATTGAATGCATCTATTAACATCCAATCAGGGTTAAGAGGAACAAACAAAGAGGGTGTGGATTACACAGTTACTTTCCTTGAGCACAAGACTGCAGGACTGCAGGAACAACCCAGAGGTATAGAACCATGCTACTAGGAATAATTTCATTTGCATTCACAAACTACGAGGTCATAAACAAAAACGAATTGTCGCGTGCAAAACCTGCAGCGTGAGAATAACAGACGGAGATGCGACAACGTGGAACTTTGTTCGGCACCTGAAGCTGCACAAAGAACGGTAAGTTCGGTAAACAGTGCTTATGACTTGCAAAGACTTGAACATTTTAAGCCTATGACTTCAGACTTGACTCGTCTTGTCTTTACTGGAGACTTGACTCGAGACTTGGGTTTAAAGGCTTGAGACATACTTAAGACTTGCAAAACAATGACTTTCTCCTACCTCTGCTCTTGGCTGTGGCAAATGTGTGTGAATTCTTGATTATTTAAAAAAAACTGCCTGGGTCTCTGTCCATTTTTGTAGTCCTTTTAAGCAGATTGTTAGCAGCTGTCCTTTTGAACATCCAACCACACTTTAAAATACCAAAACAGAAAGTATCTTAAGTAACTTTTTTTTCACAGTAAACATTAAAATCATGTTTGCATGTGCTCATCACAAAACTTTTTTCAGTTATTCAAAATGACGATTCTAAATTCCATTTAGTTTTGGGCTCCAGGACCACAAAGTGCTAAATGCTAACTCACCTCTGCGACAGAGTAAAAAGCTGGTGGGAACAAGTGATGCATTGTTTGTTCTTGATATTTTCTTTTACATTAACTATGTGTTTGCTGAAGTTGCATACAATTTTACATTTTGTTTACTGATGGCTTTACTTCAAAGACAAGCAATGCACTCTGGGTAAGAAGGCAGCATCCTGAGTATAAGAAGAGCGCAGCAAAATGTCCACAGACAAACCCAAACCTGCTGAGATGCCATCTCACTTCATGACAAGTTGCATTCTCCAAGCTAGCTGAAACTCTCCAGCTAAATTTGAAATAAAAAATGTTTGACTTGCTGAAAGTACTAATAAAAAAAGTTACAGTGAAAGGCAGAGAAGAGTCCTTTCATGATCGAGGCAACTCCCTATGACATGTGACCACCAGTGTGTGTGCCATGAATAAATCATAATGAACCCAGGCAGGGAGAGTAAACAGTTGTGTATCTTCACCTCAGATGCCTGGAGAGGCCTGTCAGACACAGCAGTTAACAAAGCCTACCTCCCTCATCATCATGCGGACCATGTTCCAGTAGATTCAAGTCCAAAACCTGACACCATTATCCCTACCCCCTACATCCTCTCCTTCCCCCTGCCAGAGCGGCGTTTCTTTCTCCAGAGTGAAGAAAAGTTAAAGAAAGAACCGTAGCACAGATAATCTTTCCCCAGAGTCTCTGCTTCACTCAGCTGTATTTAAAGATCGCCTGGATTGTCTTTGTAAATTAGGCAACCGGAGCTCTGGGATTAGCTGCCAATTTGTACTCCGCTGTGGTAAGAAACTCCTTGAGACCTCCATGATTTGATCTATTAACACAACTTCAAGCATGATCAGGCTCTTGTCGAGTGCATCGCTGGCTGTGAGCTATGGTATGACTCAGACTCTGTGAGGAGCAAATGATGGAAGCAAAGCACATTTAAGTATTTTGCACTATTTGATAAACCAAGAAGAAAATATAGGATAAATACAGAGCCCCCAAAACAAACACACACTGGGCGGGTGTGAGTCAAAGGGGTTTGATTTCCAGCTGACACAGGGATATGTCAGTCAGTCCACAGGCAAGTCCTCAGAGGGATACATGGACTTTTTCTTTGTTTTCAAGTTTTGCCTCGCTCCAGAGTCCATGACAAATAGATAGACAACATTCTTTGGAGCAGCACTAGTCCACCGCTAAAGTCATAGGTCAGGGTCTTAGAGCCTTATTTTTTTCTTAAAATTTTGGATGTATCAAAAGAACCTTTAAAGTAGAGGTATTCAAACTTTTTTAAACAGAGAAACACAAGGATAAGTGGTCCACATTGTACCCCAACTTCAGCGTGTGAAAGCTCAGGATTTTGGTTGGCCAGTTAGATTCCAAATGGCTCTGGTTGGCCCTGTTGATCAGTAGATTGGCCCTTATCGCGATAGGAAAGACCCTCCGGCAGAGCAACCTGACAGCTCATCTTTACATTCAAACAACACGAGATCAAACTAAACAAAGCTACCGAACTTTGTGCCTTTTTTGATGCTCAAAGATGGTAAAAAATATTAGCAAAACATGTTTCATAAACCTTGATAAGCAGCAGACAGTAAACGTGATTTGATGCCATTATCCATTTGTATTAACCATCAAACAAAAGCTTCATGCTACAATGTGGGCCCTGTCTGGTTTTATCTTTTGAAGTTTGCTATGACTGATTTAAAGTGGCCCAAGGGCCGCAGTTGCCACCTGACCATAGATAGGACTCCTGTGGTGTAAAGGGACATTTACCAGACTTTGCGCAGATGACTACACTGACTTAAGGATGCATAGTTCAATTTTAAGGAGTCATAAAACATAGACTAACTTCAATGAGTCACACTTTCTTGTGTATATCTCAAGAAGACTCCAAGGGCTTGGGGTGGCATGGTGGGGCAGCAGGTAGTGCACATGCCTCACAGTAAGAAGGTACCCAGTTCAATTCCAGGGTAGGACAGGGGCTTTCTGGGTGAACTTTGCATGTTCTTCCCGTGTATGCGTTGGTTTTCCCTGGGCACTCCGACTTCCTCCCACAGACCAAAAACATGCTCATTAGGTTATTTGGTGACTCTAAATTGCCTTTAGGTATGAGTGTGTGTGAGCGAGAATGGTTGTCTGTCTCTCTATGTGGCCCTGCGATTGACTGATGCCGGTTCAGGGTGTACCCCTGCCTCTCGCTCAATGACAGCTGGAATAGGCTCCAGCCCCCCCCAAAGGTCAAGGATAAGGGGCACCATAATCAGCCATGGTTTGTGATTATAATTTCTCAAAAATGTAACTATAATTTTGTTTTAGCTCTGTAAAAATGTCCACACTGTTACCAAAGTAACTGATAATATGAGGTCACAGAAAAAAGGTCAAATTATGAAGCCCCACCATCATCTTCCACAAAGTCACAGGTAGGTACCAGGTAGTAGGTCGTTTCATATCAAGCCATAGATATAAACTATTGAGTACCTCTGACCAAAGGGAGTTTTATTTTTAAAAAGATGACCGGATCCTTGCACATCCATCTGACTGCACAGACTTCACACCAAACAAACAAACAAACATGTAAAGTTAGTTAGTACTCACAGCCGATGTTGATCGGGGTATAGGTAGTTCCTCTGACATTCTCCACATAGCTGTCAAATCTTTCTCTGTCCTCTAGTTTCACCATAGAGGAAAGTTAAGCCATTTAATGTTAGTAAATTATTCTTAAAATATCTGACCCAGTATCTAAGATGTCTCTGCAATAAGACCTTATATTATGTTTTCATGCTTTTGACTGATGTTAAAAGCATGAAGTCTTATTACGAGGGCTGGTTTGACAGAAAACAATTTCAAAAATTAATGAAATCATTACATTTACACGACCTCTATTTGGCCAGGTTGTACATTATTTTTTGCATATTTTCAGGAAATAAATGTTTCTGACCAATTCAGGTGTCACCTTCAAAACAAACGGGAGGCTACCAACAGTTATACGGGTGCTAAATCCTTATACTCAGAGTTACTGTGAATACAGGTAAAATCACACAGATACTGAGTTACAGTCAATCCAGCAGGGCTCACTGACGTTTTTGAGCTGATGAGAGGGAGGCTACTTGTTTGGTTTACTGTTTTCAAGTAAAATACAGTCAGTTTAAAATACAAAACTATAAATAACTATGAATTTATTAGGCTAAATATGGGACTGTCTACTTCAGTTATTTCATGGTTCCTCACAATAATTACACACCAATAATAAATGTTGATAACTGTATGCTTGGAAGCAACTTAATTTATCTATATTCTAAAGTTCATTATATACTGCAGTTTCATTTTTGGAATGTTTTTGTTTACAAGTGGCACTGTAAGGGCCCTCACTGGCCCTAGAAGAGTTATGGCATCAGCCCGTCAACCCAAACTTTGACCTCTTTGTATTGATGTTAGTGTGATTTATTCACAAAAGACAATGCTTAAATTAGAAAATGTCTATTTGTTTCAAGCTTTTGTCATAATTTATGATTTTACAACGCCCATAGTGGCACCTCATAGGCTGCTCATGGACACCATGTTAGCTACCCTGCACTACAGGGGCTTCATCGTGGGGCTAAGGCTAATTGTGAGTCACTTTATTCTTTATTATTATTCCCTGCATTATGTTACTTCATCTATTTCTCAATTAAGATTAGCACTCAATGTAATTTTCAAAAGAAATACAAACAAAACTAAACCGCTGGGCACATGTGCAAGCCAGTGCAGACATGCTTGTCAACAAAACAAAGCTCCAATTCATTAATAAAATAGTATTAAGGAGGACGAGGATGATTTCTTCAGGTCTACTTTTGTGTGTTTATTTTGAGTATTACATAAAGTGCTCATCTTAGCCTCCTTACACTGTTTAGACTTGCTCAAGAGTTCATGATGGCTGCAGACAGAGGCAGGATAATGCTACCCATTGACACCTGTGTTTGAGCTAAGCTAATTAGCAGCGAGCGAGCCCTGTCCATCTCCTTTGCACGCACAGTCCAAAGAATGGTGTCTACCTGCTTGTCATGGACTCTGGAGTGAGGCAAGACGCAAAAACGATAAGAAAAAAAATATCAACAAATCCATTCAAAACAGGTGAACTGGTCAACCAATGAGAAAAATCCCTATTCTGCAGTGAGATCATACACCTACAATGTTAGCAACGATTCACTAATTTGGGGTAGGCCGTGGCAAAAATCGATGAGATTTAAAAATCGAGTTGGTAAGTCAAATCGATCCCTTATTCCTGAAACTCGAGTTTAACGATTATTTTGTAATTCAACCCGTCCGTTTCACATTCACATTTTGAGGCACTTCTCTCATTACTTAGTACATTTTTTTTTTCTTAAAGAGTTGAGTTTTCTATTAAGATTTTCATTTTTTTACAACAAGCCTTACCTCAGGCATTTTGTTATCTTCGTAGTTAATTCAAATAAGTCTACAAAACTATAGTGCACAGGCACTTTGTGTCAATTTCTGTTTTGGATATTTTGACCTGGAGGCACTTAAAATGTATATTTTAAGTATGAATAAACGTATATTTTGGAAATAAATTTAGTGAGTAGTTATTTCATTTGAAATGGGGCGGGGGAATTGAATCAAATCGTGAATAGAGTTTGTTTTTTTTAATCAAAGATTTTTTGGAGGGGGAAAATCGCCTCGCTCTAATTTGGGGCAAATAATGGGGGGGGGGGGGGGGGGGGGGGGTTTGATTTGACCATCCTTCAAACAAGTCTAACCATGAAAGAAGGCTTTAATGGGTAAAATCTTCACCTAACGATGAAGAAACACACAACCACACTTTTAGAATATAGTTTTTATTTATAATTTATAATTGGCAGATACAAAAAACTCTTGAACTGTATCCAAAGTGTGCAATAAAATCACTGTTGATTTTTTTTTCCAAAAGAAAAAATACAAAAAGACCATCTACTTTGGAAAGTTGACAACCAATGTAAACTGGAGTGAACCGGTAATTCTAAAGAGGGTTGTACTAATCGCTACTTATGCTCTTTTAAACGACTACGGTTGTTAACAAATCTGCTCTGCTCTCCCAAGATGATAATCAAAGTCATTACGTGTACATACATCTACATTGGTGACATTCTCTTTCCCCCATTGTTAAATACAAGAAAGGCAATCATATCCATAAGCAGCACAAATGTGTAGAACACATTAAAATGAAATCATTTCAAATGTACCAAAGATGTTCATGAGAGAAAGGGAAAACAAAGAAAAAAAGGGGGGGAGGGGGCTTTTCCAAACATAATGCTGTAAACAATCACCTTCACTCAACGAGATGCACGAAAAGAAAATGTTGGGAGCTTGTTAAGTGCTTATCAGCTGTTATAAAGTTAAAATGCTTCAGCAGTCTGAACAAGCCTCAACCTCTGGAATCAAAAATGAAGGCGATAATGCTTATTAATAAAACTAAAAATAAGTATTTAGAAACGTCACAGCAGCAACACCATATGCGGCGGGTTCCTGCGCGTCAAAATTGAATGACAAATTAAAATGGAAATAGTAGTAATAAAAGAGACTTACATTTTACTTTCACATTTCAACTGAATCACATACGCCCTAAAGTAAAATCTACATCCACATTCTTGCTATGATCCCATTCCTTGACAGCCCAAGAGCATTAGCAGAGCTTTTGATATGACGCTGGTGCCTTACCCTTTGAATCCCACAGACACGACAAACAAAAACGGTTTAATCTGAACTCTCGTCTGAACACAAAGACAAATGTGTGACTACATTTCTTCTTTAAAAACGGGCCATCTGGAGGACAACTCTGGGCAGGAGAGGATCCAAGCATGTCAAATGGAGAAAATTCAAGTGCAAAAAAAATGTGTCAATGTAGTTTTTATGATTCTCATGCTTTCTAAAACTGTTCTGCAGGCAGATAAAATGGAAACCTCAAACAAGAGTACATTCCTTTTTTTTGTACCGCCCCATTCCCCAGATGGCAAATGTCACAAAAAAACTCGAAGGATTAAAAAAAAAAATACATCTCTTGTACACAGAATGTCCAGCCAATGTTTTGTGACAGAAAATAAATCCCTCTACACAGTCAAACACACACACAACCTAGATCCTTCATTCCTATACAACTCAAAGCTTTAAATGCTAAGTCTTAAAAACATGCAACACCGTTCGAAACGTCCTATCTAATTTTTTGCTGTGCTAGGTTCATGGTAACTTCCTCAGACATTTCCCGCTAACTAAAACTAGAACTATTCGCCAACAACCTACCAAAGTTGTCCGAGGGACCAAATACTTTTTAAGGACACTGATGTCAAAAAAGAAGCTCATTCATAATGTGAAAAACACAATTCCCTGTCATTGTATCCATATAAAGCACTTGCGTAGCATTCTGTGTGCTCTTCCCTTTACTCTGGCACAAACAGCCATGTAGAGACAATCTGAGGGGTAGTGCAGCTCTGTAAGGACATAACAGAATGGTTTTATGTTTATGAATGAGTCCATACGACCCACGCGACACTGACGATGACACAGCTGGGATGGATCTTTGTCTTAAGCGGAAATCTTGGCTTCACTCCTGGATTGTGAGGAGGACTTGACCCTGGCTTTCCAAAATCCTTTTACCGAAGCTCACACCGTTTTTGAGGTTCTTTTGATCTACATTTAGCCCACTGTGGCCGTTAAGTAACTCAGATAAAGCCAAACTTGCAAACCTCAATTCCAAAAAAGCTGGGACACTGTAGAAAGAGGGGAATTTCAATTTCTTCTCGACCTATTTTTCGTCATTTTAAAGTACAAATGTCGTGATTATCTGCTTCGTTCAAAAACCAGTGCAGGCCCTCAGGGTAGTCTCTTTCAAACCAATAAGGAAAAAGCCCATTACGACAAACATTAGAAAGTAGACTTTTTTTTTCCAATTCATTGAAATGAAGTGACTTTTGTCATACCAAGTTCCAGTACTGCACATGGAGGAGATATGAAATGTATTAGTTTGTATTAAATACAAGCAAAACATTAATTTAATGACTGCAACATTTTCCAAAACCAGTTGGGACAGTGGCCAGAAAAGACTTTGAAAGCAGTAATGTGTTTTAAAAATGTATAAATTCTTTAACATAGATAGGGTGGTATAAACATCAGCAACACCCAGAAGTACTGCCGACATCTTACGACCCTTTTCCATTAGCCCGACTCTACTCGACTATACCCGGCTCTACTCTACTAGCCTTGTGCTGCTTTTCCACTAGCCCCAATCGCCTGCCCAACGGGGCGCAGTGTCGCTGTAAACAGCTGAGCAGCACTGCGGTGACGTCATTTTGAGCGTGACACAACAATCTGTGGCTTTTTGTCACAAACCGAGTAAAAAAGGAAAGCAGAAGAAGGCTGCAGGTGGCAAAAAGATATACCCCTTGAGAAGCACAGGAGAGTTTTGGATATTCTGCTATTCAACAGAACGAAGCCGTGGACGAGAGCAATCGAGCTGCAAAGAAAAGACGTATGAGGGTAAGCTAATGGTAGCTACCGCTAGCATGCTAGGTCGTCGCGCTCATGACTCATCGATGACGACATTGTCTGACCAATTAGTAGCTGGCAGTTGGTGACGTCATCTTTTACTATCAACTCAGCTCCCTTGGAACCAGAGCGGAGTAGGTACTAAAACTAGCTTGTTTTAGGAGGTACCAGGCTAGTGGAAACACGCTGCAAATCTAGTAGGGCCAAGTAGAGTAGGGCCAAGGCGTGCTTGTGGGCGGGTGTGCTAACGACATGACAAGTCCACATTTATAACAGTTTAAATAACAGTTTTTTTAAAGTAATGGCCAACACGTTTCCTTGGCTAAAGGGGAAAGGACCATCCAGGTTGTGACTAGTGGCATTAACTTGCCAGTGGGACATTGTATTACAGTGGATGGCATGGGTAACTTGCACAGCTGTAAAGACACAATTTAAAGTCCCATATTTTGACCATTGTTAATAAGTTTCCAGCCTGAAAATCCTCTAAATATTGGCTTTTGGTGTGCCTGATTGAGGCTTTAGCTTCAGCCCTGATCAAAACAGGCTGATTTTGGTGCAAATCTTCACAAGCTGTGTCTGACCACATCCCTCTTAGAAAGCTGATATTGCTTATCTTTCCAGTGATGTGCTCTAATGTTTACTGTGACTGCTAGAACAAGTACTGACATGTTACTTCAACTGAAGTCAGATGAAGGCCCAACATGAACCTGGCTCTGGGATCATTTTCCACCTTTGGGTGTGCAGATCATACGCTTATGAGTAGGTCAGGAAACAAAGAGAGAGGAGGGACTCTTCTTCGGTTTGGGGAGATTTGCAGACTAGTATTTGTCACATAAAATATTAAATCTTAAAAATGTCTTTTGTGTAACATTAAGATCTTTGATACTGAGAGGTATGTGCTGCTATGAGCAACGTACACTTTCATGCACACAACATTTTGTTAGGAACTATCGTGCCTATTTCGGTGAGAAAAGGCTAAGCTATAATCTGTATGAGTCACAAACGCATGGCTTTGCAGGTGCTAGACTGGCCTGCATGCAGTCAAAATCTACCTCCCGAGAAACTCAAGCTGCCCATCATCATCGGTAAGATATCTTACACACACTGTGTTGTTCAGAGCAAAATATGCCTCTGGTCCAAATGTTTTTGGAACATGTTGCAGATTTGAAATTCAGACTGTGCTGATAGCAAAACAATACAGTTTATCAATTTAAAAAACATAGTTGTCTTCAACTAACTTTTTTCGTGGGAATGGGTGTGGGGGGGTTCCCCTAATCTTGGACAGCGTCCTGGCTCTTTTGGATTTCAGGTTTGTGCAAACATTAAATTTCCATTGACTCCAGTCTTCTTTCCAGTAAAAGTTAATTGAAGATTTTCTTTACTTCCTAAAACTGCTAACAGTAAACGCAACTGTGCATTAAACAGCCTTTTCATCAGCCAAAATGGTTCACTCTTTAACAGTGACATCTTCTCTTATTTAGAATTACTCTACAGTGCCATTAATAGACAGTCTTAAAGCCTTTACTACATGCACATACAAGCATTACACAGAGTGACAAAGTTGTTAGGCCTGAGCTGCAGTGCAGTTTTCATAACATTCCTAATGCAGAAAGATTTTATGTTTAAAATTAACATAATGTAAGAGGTTTGTACATCAATGTGATGCTGTTTATATACAAACAGCACATTAAAATCCAGCATTACAAGTACCTTTAGGCTGGCATGTTATACAGTGGCTACATGCAGCCATACAATTGAAGGCTGTTCTATCACTGACCAACGTATTCAAATGTTTTCACAGACTGGAATATTTTGATCATCTTTTGCAACAGAATGTCATGAAAAAATAACTTGCTTGTACAGGAGTACATCCGTATGTTTAAATTGCAAAGAAATCAAGCAAAAGCCTGCCCCGGTCCAAACACTGCGGCACAAATCATTTCAGTACGTTAGCTGCTTGATGCAAAGGCAGAGAGTCAGAAACTACTTAAGGAAGAAATGATCTAATGGATGAGAAGTGAAGCCAGTCAATTAGGGAAAAACTTGACGTGAAAAACATGAGTTAACTATCATTAGTTGTCATATGATGAAGTCAAGCCTTGCTATTTGACTAATTGCATAGTATAAATTCAGGACCAAGTTCTCATTTGCAGTCTAATCATGATTACAGCGCACAATTTGACAAGTAATACCAGCAAAAGATGATCAAAACCGGTCAGTCGGCAGAAAACTCAAAACCAGATATGAAAATTTAATTACATCAATTCCTTTCCAACCTTGAAATCATCTTTGAAAATTTTCAATTTAGAGGATCAAAATTCAATTTCATTCCAAATGCAGAAAAGGATTTAGGTTTTCTTTTGGGGCCAACATAACGCTGGTTTTACTTTTGAATCTGCTCTTCTTTCAGAGCCGGATGTTTACATTTGACCAAACATCACTACGCATGTTTAAATCTGCACTTAATGTGTGCATCTAAGCTAACTTGGCTGTAAACTTCTGCTTTGATTTTGCAGAAGTTATGTTTCTGGAAGTGGAGCCTCCTGGAACCAGTGAACAAAACAAAAACCCAGAACAGTGGAATGGAGGACTGAACAGCGACAGAGTCACCAGGACACAAATCAAGAGCCCCAGAAGCTAACATCTCAAAACTGTGGTTGTCTGTAAACCTTGTTTTAAAATCTCATAACTGAACACAAAAGTGCAAATTGCTACCACTGCCTTCTCTCTGCGTCCTCAGTAGTGCTTCTCCTGCAGGTAATCTTTCATCTTGTTGGGTAAGGGCAGTTTTTGGATCAGGTCTATCCTGGTGTACTGTCGGATGACAAAGCGGCAAAGGTACTGCAGGGAGCGCACTTGCATAAACCGAGACACTGGGTTGGTTAGTCTGACAGGGTAGGTTGCAGACCCTGGTAGGCGAGACCTGGAATAGCAAAAAGCTCCATTCTCAGAGTCTTTGATAGAGTGTTCGATTAGGTCCACGATGGACGTGTGTCCCTCAACGTCGGGCTGCTCGTAGAAGCTGAAGCGTCCATTGGAGTGTTCGATGCGGGTGTGCAGGGTTTTGCTCTGGGACCTGAAACTCAGGCTGAGCAGGTACCTGTCGTCTGAGCTGTCTCTGACGAGGAATGAGCCGTCAGCCAAGTTGACGAGCTTCTCCTCGGCCTCCCAGCGAGTGATGGGGCCCCAGTACCAGCCCTGCCTCGCCAGCTTCTTCAGCTCCTCAGTCAGACTGGTGACGACCATTGGGCCGCTGCTCTGGACCGAGTCGTACACCCGGCTGACCCCTGGAGCGGAATTTGGGTCGAAGTTGAGGTGGTGTCTTACCCTCTCAGCTACCTGGCTGTCCGTGGAGCTAAACCCTGAAAAAGTCCTGGGGATATGACCGTTACTTGTCATGGGCGGCAAGAGAGGAGAGAGCGGGGGTGGAATCTCCCCCCGTGAGCTTTGGAGCATGACACCAGCTGAACCAATGAGAAGACTGTTAACTGAGGTTTCCATGAAGAGGTCTGCAGGCAGCCCACTGACCAGTTCATGCTCCTCCTGTCCCTGGTCTGTGTGGAGGGACGCATTGTCTGCTTCAGTCACCACCTCCATAGGAGAGGAGCTGTCCAGGCAGCAGGAGTGAGACCCTTCTGGATACATTCCCTCATCTAAAGGCATTGTGTACTGGATGTAGTCCTGGGGAGTCAACCCCAGCACGTCAGGCACGTCATTTTCATCTATGTTCAGATGCAGCTCACCATTCTGTGGCTGCTGGAGATTCTTTAAGGATTCTGCTTGGTCCTGAAAGAGCCCTTCCATCTGGAAATCATGAAATTCTTTCCGGACTCCATTCAAGTTAGGACTGGGGCTCGGAGAATGAACCATGGCTTTTACTTTTACCTCCATTTTGATACAGGCCTCATCAGAGTTGACTGAACGCAGAGGCCAAGGCGAGGGGCTGTAGTGGTGACTACGTAAGGATGAAGATCTAAGGGGTCTCTGGGCCTTCACCTCATTGAAGCTGATGGGCACAGATGACGATGAGAAGGTGTCGTCATCATCCACAGAGCCGATGGCCGAGGAGCTGCCTTTTACCTTCGCCTTCTGCTTGGCTGACAGCCTCCTCTTGAGGGACCCCATCAGGCCCTCGCTCTTTGAGCGCCCCTTATTCTGGCTCCCTTTGTCCTCCTCCCCGCCGAGGTCACAGCCAGACAGCTCTTTGGTGTAGCAGCCCCCAAACAGTGACTCTTCCTTGGAGAACTCTGTGGTCACCGAGGGCTGCTGGAGCATGACAAAGTCACCCTCCTCTTTGCCCTTTATGCTGAGGGACTTGCGGATGGTCTTAAGGCTTATCTTCTTCATTTTGATGGGCCCTCCAAAGTGGGGGCATGGGATGGCTCTCCTGGTATCCCGATGAAAGTACTATCCACAGTGTCCTCCCATCAGGCCACACCAAACAAGTCATGCATACAGTGGAGCCATCAAACCCTGCAGAGAGAAACCAAACAAGATTAGAGATAATCAGTTTAGTCCTGAAAATGTCACCAATGTTCTTAGAGGACGCTGATTGGGTTATTAATGTGCATATTATTGGCTGGTGCAAAATCCAAGGTAACACACAGAAAATCTGATAGAATTTAATTTGGTGAAAGAACAGCATATTCCTGCAAATTCGCCCCTTCCCCTGGAAATAAAAGGCTGAATATCTTTGTGATGAACTGACTGTGAAATGGACCTACTAAATTTATTTCATTAGGGACTTCGACTTGGAAAGAATTAAACAACAAAGCAAGTCATAGTTCCCTGAATCCTTATATTTGAGTGAATTGCCCTGATAAATGCTACTGTGTTCGCCAGACTTTGCGTGGATATAATGATATAAAGAAAGATCTGAACCAAATTGGTCAGGGATACTGCAGTATATGCATCTTTTCTAATGATGTTTACATTTCATCCTAACGAGTCAGCAGCCAGCATTAATGACAAACTTATTCATTTTTGCTCCACAACTACCAAAAAAACAATCAGCTGTAATAAAAAACATATTGATCTATTGATGATCCAGTCGTCTCTAAACTCAACCTCTGTTCCCACAGCACTGAAGAAAATCAAATGATAAAAAATTGTGCTGATATTGGGAACAATGGATGATTTACACAGTGAACTCTGCAGTTTAAAGCTGTCTTCAACTCACCCCTTAATCCTGAATGCAAACTAAAAAACAATCATTTGGTTCGATATATGCATCAAGTCCCGTTTTACATCCACGGTGAAATCTGCAGACATCAACAGATGACTGCTATTTTCCTGAGTCATGCTCTTCTGCCAGTGTTTTCCCTTAAAAGTCCTTGGATGTGTGCTTAGAGCTCTGCCCTACTGCATTATTTACTTAGTATGGAGTATGTATAAAGAGAGCTACAGTTCCTGCACCGCTCCCTCAAAACAGACATGAAAACTTCCAGCCATCTCAAAACAAGCACTTAAATTGGACTTTCTGTCATCAAAGTGAGTCGAATTGAATCATCAGGGGATGCATATGACATGAATAAGAACTACTGACTGAACATCTGGCATACACAGTTTGACAGTTAAGAACTCGGGTTGCATAGCATTATTTTTTGCAGATTTACAGTATGAACATATCCAGAAGCTTATTTTAGCTAATACCACCATTGATACAGTATCCTTTTTCCTGAGAAAGAAAATATGTCTCTCTTTTTAAAGAACTCCCTTGTCTGTTATTGACGTGAAAATCTATTTCTTTTTTTAAGCAGACATACCATAAGGCAGACAACTTGATTCCACATACATATCAGAGGGTTTAATGGGACTAAATATTTCATAATAATAATATTGCAAGAACAATTGTAATAATAATATTGACATACAACATCAAAAATCCTTGTGCGTGTTTAAGCAGCGACATCGAAGTCGGGTATTAAAGCCTTTAGTTGCAATCTACAAACTAAGTGTAATGTAGGGCTGGGTATTTCCAGCAACCCCACGATACGATACGCATCCAGATACTGAGGCCATGATACGATACGCATCCCAATACACATAAATTGTGAAAATTGACTGTGCTTTTAACAGAATTCCCAGCAACTTTTGTTTTTTATTACAAGAAGAAAAAGAACAAGGCTGAGTTTTAAATGGCTCTAAACCTTAAGAACTTTAAGTCAGGTCCCCAATGATGGTCACCCCCTTAGTTTAAATTTGGAACTGTGTTTCATGATGTAGCTTGGCTTCTACTTTGAACTGTGCCATTGTTAATATTACCAAAAGTGTATTTACAGCAACTGTCCAAACGTTGTGGCCTATCGATTCTGTAGAATCCGTATCGATACACGTATCCCCATTCTGTGCATGACGATATTTTGTCGTATCAATATTTTGAGCACAGGCCGAGTGTAATGTCAGCTCTGCAATGCACAAAGTATTGATTATTTCTTTTAAGATGTAGCTAATGCCATCACATTAGAAGGCACTGTCCTGACTTATTTGCAGGTAGATTTTCAGAGACAATATGAGTTTGAAATAAACAAATAAGCAAATAACTGGTGAAAACCAATGTAGCTGTAGTTCAGACCTAATGTCTATGTACTTAAAATGAAACATTAAGAATCAAGACACATCAGCAGGAAGCTTTTTTGGTTATGTGAATGAAGCTGAATAAAATTATTCATTAGTGCTTGGGGTGTAGGCAAATATTGATGTACAATTACTCAGGGGAAGTTTGTGGCATTCAAGGTTCAAGGTTTCATTTTCAGTACCAAAAAGTACATTTGTTTTACAGAATGGCAGGCCTGTCAACATAACAATTTTTGCTGGATGATAATTGTCCAAAAAATGATTGTCGATAAACAATACTACTATCAATATTATTTTTAAACATCATTTTTTTCATTAATGTAATTATATGTCATCATAAAGTGAGTACACCGTATCAAAAGCAATAAACTTTAATTTCTTAAGAGTATTTAACTGTAATTGGAAGGTCAAGAGCTTTTCACTAGAATAAATGTAACAAACAAAAAAAGAGAGAAAAAACAGTGAAAATGAAATGGACACTCTTTTGGGAAAAAAATGCACACAAATAAAAATCATTATACTCATCAAAAACAATCAAATATAGACCCCGTCTCTTTACAGAAAAAAAACAAAACTTCAATAAAAACACACACAACGATAAAAAAAATAAATAGGAGTTCATACAGTTCAGGAATTGTTTGTGACATGTACTTCCTCCCACTCAATCTGTACTGTCTGTCAAACGTTTGTAACATCTCCCGAAATGCTGGCCTTTCAACCGTATTGAGGGGCTGCATTTCTTTTTCAATGAAGCGAACAACACTGACTGTTAGCGTGCACCATTTAGTGCTCTGTGCTTTCATTCATATTAGTGTTTGCTTCCTTGTTACTCCTCAAGAATTTCACTTCAGCTCTGTACGCGCAAGCGGCCCTGCCTCTCCCCACAAAGATTTAATGACTGACAGGGGGGATCTCTCCACTAAATCCACTATATAATCAACACACCCCGATGTTGAGACAGTGGCACAGAGTGAACCATCTTCTCATCCAGCCTTTTTGGTAGAGAGAGGAGGAAAACGAATATGCATGCACGTGTCAATTTATCGAGGCCAGCAAACTTACCAAAGAGGTTTTTATTTATTGCGCGGTTAATTGATTTATTGATTATCATGACAGGCCTGAAGAGGGGAACTCAACAATCCCAATATAAACATCCACTTAACAGACATGTTATGACAAACAAATTCACACAATAGAAAAATAATGATATCATCTAAAATCATTATAGTAAAAAGAATAAAATCATGGAAAAGTGTTTAAACATGTCCCTGGGTCCTTCTAAAGTGCAACGTGAACCAGATCCCCTTGTAGCCCTAACATTTTGTACCCACAGCAGCATACCAATTGCTGCCGTGGATGCAAAACTACTTCTGTACTTCTTTGTCCGGTCCTTAGGGACCACAAAACGACAGCCCAATCATAGGAGCATGCTAGGGATGCGAGGAGAGAAGAGCTGGCTTTACTCTGCAGCTGTGAGGTGTAGAGGGCTGTCGTCAAGAGGTGAGGCTCCCCAATTAACCTCCCAGCCCGTTTGACTATTTTCTGCAGTGCATTTTAGTCCTGTAGTGACAAATTACCAGACCAGGACACCAGGGCAAAAGACAACACAGACTCAATAAAAGCTCGATAAAAAGGGGTCAGTATTAAAACACGCAGATAAAACAAACACTCATGTCCCTTCTTACAAACTGCTTCACAATTATTTGTTTAAAGTCCGTTTGGCATCACCGACAGTGCCGAAATATCTGTAGCTCTCCACACTTAAACAGATTGGCCCTTAATGACTGTGGGGTAATGTTTCGGAGTCTCTGTTCTAAAATCAATAATCATGTCCTTCGTTTTGGATGTGTTAGAAGGGAAGGTCGCACCAACTGCTAAAATCGTTCAAGACTGGACCATGACTGGATTCACTATTGTGGAACAAACCCACAATAACCATCTCATCTGCAAATTATAAAAAACTGCCTCTCCTGAACAGTCTTGCATGTGTTTATGCATAGGATAAAAAGTAAAGGGGACAGGACACATCCCTGAGGTGAGCCAGTAAAGGAACACAACGATTCAGATAGGGTGTCGTTAACTTTGAGTCTTTGTGTTACTTCTTTTAAAATATCTAAAATCCAACCCACAAGATTAGGGTTCATCTGAAATTGTTCAATAAGCCTTGAAGCCAAAATGTGAGGTTGGTGTTGAAAGCAGATAAAAAATCTATAAAATTCAGTCTAACGTGGGCGTTGTTCCCCTCCAGATGTTTTATTAAAAGGTTTAGCAGTGAAAATAAACCATTCCTAAACCCAATCACAACATAGAAGACTGGACGCCGAGAAATGTGCTGCCGGTCACAGCATGTGTCCAAAGGATATATTGATATCTTTCGTACAGTTTTGATATCCTGTGTCTATGTGTGTGTACATATTTATTAAATATATTACAGATACACGTCACTAGATTTTTGCCTATGTCAAAAGGCCGATTTTAGTAGACTCATTATTATTTTAAAACAAAGCAGCTGTAAGTATGCAGTCCACACCAAACTAAACCAAACTAATTGCATGAAAAACAGACATTTAAATGAGAATGAAATGAAACATTTTGGCATCTTAATGTATTTTCTGATATTTCAGCCAATATTCAGGAATATATATGGCCAAAATGTCATCTTTAAATATCAGCAGGATTTTTCATACTTGCAGACACAGATATTTAACTTTTAGATCTCTCATCTGTTATCTATATTGATATCAAACTTATAATACCCTGCAAATCAGACTGATATACAATTACACATGTGTATATACACACACTACATGTTTTGGATTTAAGTTCAGCCTTCAGTAGCTTGTTGGCAGGTAGCATGCAGACATTTGACTTCTATTCTCCTTTGCATTGTTAGAATTATTTCAGCCACTAAAAAAAGGAAAAAAAACAAGACTAGAAAAATGTAATATCACCCTCCTTACAATGTTAAGATATATATTGTGACTAGGGTTTGGAAATATACACAAATATATATATATATATATACACACACATACATATGTATAAATTATTTTTGAGAAATACTAAGATGCCAAAATCAGAAGAGTTGTTTTTTGCTTCAAAGGCCAAAACAGATGGCAAAAAAAGGCTTTTACATGATGAATCTTCTTTAAGTTTTATATGTGCTACGTAGTGCAATGTAATGCCAAGTTGTACTAATAAGCAGTAGCCTGAAAACTCAAGATGCTGTAACTTTCTACAGCAAAACAATCCCACGTTTGGCTTGAAGACACCATTTAAAGGATTTATCCGAGAAGACAAGGAGGCATGTAACGAACACCATCATTCAGTTACAAAAAAGTGATAGGAATTTTAGTCCATATTGCCCAATCCTAATAAAGACATGGCATATCATCACCCCAGTATGTATCATAACAGCAGATTCTTGATCATTCACAACCCATATTAGAACATTGCGACTATGTGTCATTCATTAGCTATATGTAGTAACAGAACTGACCCTATCTGCTGATAACTGTATTTATCTTTTTTCAGCCCCCATTGATTGGGATGCTGATAATACCACACACACCTTAGTTGAAATAATACCCGTTCTACATACTCAGGGACATGTGTCACTTAATACACCCATCCAAAACTGTATGTTCATCAAGATAGCTGCAATCTGATTACTCACCATTATGTGCAGGAAAATGGTGACTCAGTTGGATGGGTCAACTTCCACTTCCACCACCTCTCATTTGATGCTAGAATAAAAAAGCACGCTGGTTTAAAGAAGGCTGGCACTTGTTTGCACATACAAGCATTTAACTACAATACGTTATGTCCCCACGTTATCTCCTTTACACAAAAAGTGTGTATCAACAATGCCAACGTTAGCATGTCCTGACCTGGCAGGGCCTACGTACACAACAGCATGCCTTTAGCTTAGCCACGCTTCTGACGCTGGTAATTGAAACAACTGTATTTCAAGTTTGGTCCATTAATAGTTTGATTCGGATGCAAATGATATAAGACACATTTATACTCACATGAGACTTTTTTAAATATACATTTTGCAGTTCACCTCAGTAGATACTGACTTGATTCAATGCTAACAAAACAGCTAAATAACCAGGTAGTCTGATAGCATACCTACTTAAAAAGTAAATAAAAAGGCCTTCATATTTTCAACCCGCATGTTTATCAATTTGCCTCTTACCTGGTCACTCCTGCGTGTCTTACATGGAAAATTATCCCGGGGGTGTTGACACCTATCCTGTACAAAACGTTCATGGAGGGTTCGCTCCTGTCCGATTGTTGGCTAATGTTAGCTTAGCAACCGTTAGCTTACTACCTAAAGCTAGCTTTGTTAACGTTTTCTGTCGAAAACATGATCATTACCCTCCCTTTCGTCAGCTTCCGGGCCCAAACAAGAGTACAAAAGGCTATCTCGATACGGATCTGAATAACTTCTAGACAGGCAGGTTTGTTATCTCAGCTGGAATGATACAATAAGGTGACATCTTTCTGCCTCAGGTTGGCTAACACTTTGTAGCTCTCGGCCTCTTCCTTTCTTCCTTTGTTGCCTGTTGAATTGTGGGAGCAGCGAATCAGGCACAGCAGACAGGGCAAGGTTTACATCCCAGAGGCAGAGGCAGCAAAACATCAAGACATTACAGGGGGAAAATAATTCAACCACTAAATTACTGAAAGAAAATAAAGTGGCATTTTATTATTTTATTTCTGTATGTGGTCATTTCTTATTCACACTAGGGATGCTAGATAATAGATATTTCACAGCATCTAATGTAGCAAAAAAAGCAAAAATGTTTTCTATAAGTTACTTTTAATTTATAAAAGAGGACATGCAGTAATGACAAGGTAAACCACTGTGGTACATTTGTAAATATATGATATGTGATATTGTTCCGTAATATCATGAATCCCTACCCACAATTTAATAAGGATTAATTCTTTTCCCTTCGTAATTTTACAAACTTGTTTTATCTGATGAAGTTGCTCCTCCTCACTTTTCATTTCGAACAACCCAACAAAGAAAATTCCAGACCATAGAGAAATTTGGCAAATGTTTTCACCAAATTCATGAAACCATTGTGGGTCATTATATGATAAGTGTCTTTCATAACTGGGATTGATCCAAAAAAAAAAAAAAAGTGATCTACATAATGTTATATGGTGGTCCCACAATGAAAAACACAAGTAAATAAAATAAAGTTAAAATGAAAACAAATGAATTGAAAATAAGAGATGCAAGAGAACAAAAGCATAATAATGACTAGCATTAAACAAAGAAAAACAAAAAATACTTCATTTTAATTTCATTTGTAGTATTCTTAATGTGTTTTGGGTTTTGTAAACTGTTTTTGCGTTATCCCGTTTTTTAATTTCTTTGAATGTTGATGTGTTTTTTAATTTATTCTTCAAGTGTTGTTGTGTTGTCCTATCGTTGTTTTTTCCTTGTTTTATTGCGTTTTAATATATTTTTCTATGGTTGCAGTGTTTTGTTTATTGTTATGTATTCCAATTATTGGTTTTCATTGTTTTGTTTTCTTAATAGTTTTTGCATATTTGTATTTTCTGTTGACTTTCCTTATTTGTTGCAGGGTTTTCTTTTTATTTGTTGTTGTGTTTTCCTATTTTCACCAAATCTTTCCATTTGTTGTTTCTGATTTGTGGCTGTTGCTTCTTATCTGGTGTAATGTTTTCTAAACTGTCATTTTATTTTCCACTTCAGGACCATGGTACCTTGGACATGAGAATAACACTACCCTCACTTCCATCACGTGGGTCCTCAGTTACTCAGAGATAAAAAAAAAAAAGTGGCTTAGCAGAGCAGCTTGCTTTCTACTTTAGGATTGTAACAGTGATAATAATATATATTTTTTTACATTTCCAATTTTTGTCTCTCTGCTTTCTTATTGAACTCTAAGTAGTAAGTAATTGAATATGCATACATAAAAAATGAGTTCAAGTTATTATACCAAATGACAAAATAAGATTGGAAAATTGAAAAAGAATAAAAAGGATCAGATGTAATTGCAAAACTTGAAAAATTATCGACAGGACAGTTTGTGCAGATTTGCATGCTCACTTCTCTTATATTAGCAAAGACACATACCAGCTTCCCATGCCTTTTAATACCATATAGTTATGAATTATTTTACCTTGTCAAGTAAAAAGGATTTTTGTTGAATTGATGCTCTGGACAATGCTGCAGTGAACTTTTTTTCTATTCATTATTTGTACTGCATATAAGGAGTGTTTTTTCTTCTAAATGATTCAGACTAATGGAGAGTTTACTTCTTCAAAAGTCCAGTGAGGAGTTTTTGATGGTTATATCAGACTAAATTGATTTCCTTATGTGGCTAAAAAATGAATCAAACATCACCAGGGAGCAAATTGATCTAGTTTCCTTTTTGTCATTTGCTATGCCTGTTAACGTTGCTGTGGGGTTGGTGTCACAGGAAGAGGCTCTCAAATTGTATTATTGACCACTACAAGACAGCAAGCAGTGAAATATTGTTTTTAAAAGTCTTATTACATATCCTGTAAAGGACTAAATTAGCCAAGCAAAACAGGCACCTTTTAATCCAAAAGTGTTGCCGAATCAGCATGAAGCAATATTGACTGCTGCTTTAATCTAAAGTCTCTGACTAAAAGGTAACCTGAAACACCATAAGGATTGTTCTATATATCTCACTGGTCCATATGGGAAACAGCCTGGTGATTGGTTGATTATTCCGTCAATCAAATTCATACCACTTCATAAAGCAAACTTCCAACAAAACATGTTGGAAGAGGAGCAATCATATTCTTCTACGGGTTTGTGTTGTTTTATTTTCATTTAGTAAATAAATATGATCAAGATTTGATCAAAATTGCTATTAAGGCTGTTAGCATCATGCTAATCTGCAGTCATTTCCTGCTGTCTTCTCGCTCGTAGCCAACGCTTTTCCTGCACTATAGGACAGTGATTTGACAGCGCCAATTTTGTGTGCTCCCAGTAGTTGTAGATTGGAGCTTGGCAAAATGGGTAAGCCTGAATACTGACATTGAATCAGGTTTACGTAAAGGTACAGTATTATTCAAAATATTAAGCCAATGCAGGTATATTTTATACACACACACACAGACACAGACACAGATGTATATACATATATATATATATCTATATATCTATATCTATATCTATATCTATATCTATATATATATATATATATATATATATATATATATATATATATATATATATATATATATATATATATATATATATATATATATATATATATATATATAAATAAAAATATATATATATATATATATATATATATATATATATATATATATATATATCTATATATATATATATATATATATATATATATATATATATATATATATATATATATATATATATATATATATATATATATATATATATATATATATATATATATATGTACACACATTATAATATGTAGCATATTATATGCTATATAATATTTGAATTTTTAGTCAGATATTCAAATTCGAAAAAGGTTTAACCGGTACTGTTAAGTACACGATCGAAAATTCGAAAAAAATTCGATTTTTTAAAATTATATAGCACCCCTCGACAAGAAGGAAATTCAAAGTGCTTTACACAATACAGCTCAAGAAAAACATGGGAATAAACATGTAAGAATAAAACAGTTATGAAAAGAATTTATGAAATCGAATAGATAAGATGGATAAATAGATAATAGATATCTAATTTAGATAGATAGATAAAAACAAAGATGTTGGATAAAAACAAAGATTTTAAAACAAAGATAAAATAAGAAGAAACAGCATGATTGAACTAAGGCCAAAATGTAGAAGAATATATTTCAGATTAAAAGTCCAATTACAGTATTTAAAAAGCTACAGAACAGTGTCGTAATACATATATTAAAATGAGATGAGAGCTTAAGCTTTTCCCTTTGCTTTAATGCTTAAAATAAGATTACTGTCTGTATCCACACGTTTCACTAGTAATCAAAACAAAGTAAATTAATTAATTAAAGTAGTCATATTTTATAATGAAATACAGTCAGTGGCCTTTCAACAAACCCTCCAGGATCTTTTTCCTCTCCATTGCTTGCACCACATTTAAGAAAACGTGTTCACAAGTAGACAATTTGAAACTATGCCACCTAGATGATGTCCACATGGGATAAATCACCTCCCACAGATAGTAACCAGGTGTTTGCTCCCCCCACTGACTGCTTCAGTTGAAGAAACATGTTGAGGCATGTCCATATATAGCCACAGCAAACATTGGAGCACAAAGCTGAAACCACATCTACCTCCAGAACAGGGTATGGTTAGCCATAAGTCAAAAGGGTTCGCAAAACAGGCTGTTCTGAGCAGGGCTGAAACTGAGGAGTTTACAGGCATGCCAAAATCTAATATTTGAGTGGATTCTCAGGCAAGAAATGGAGTCAGCTAAAGAACCTTTAAAGTCTTTTTTGGAAAGAAAATATGGCACTGAAACTTTAGCTGTTTTTTTTCTCCCTGAATGAGTATTGATTAACGCTGCTTAAGCACTGAATAATTCTCTAAAGTGCAGCAATTAGGATTTAAGATAACGACACACATATAAGAAGACTGCAGAAATGTCATCCTCTGAGCCCTCCTGAAAAGTTACCCAGGCTTTAAGCTGTGAAGTCTCTTATTTGTATTCCAAAAACATCAAGTGAGCTCTCCAAGTATTTTCATGCACTTGATACAACAACTAAAACTCCAAAATGATACATTGTTTGCCTAATTAGTGTCAGTATTGTTTTAAAGTAAATTGTGTTTACCACTGCCAGGCTAATTTGGTTCATATAAAGAACATTACATTGTTTTTTCCACACTGTCAAGTGTATGGCAGTCCTTCGCCGACCTGCTTAGGGCAGCTGCGTGCAGACAGGCTCTATGCAAAGACTCTAATTACCCGGCCCTATTAGGGTTGATCAGGCTGCCTTAGCTTGATGTGTTGGCACAGAGGGAAGGGCTCGTGGGGGAGGGGGGTGCAGCTCTTAGATATAGCACCAAGGACGCTGGGAAGCAAGGATGCCATGTTACTCTTCAAGCTAATTTAGACCTGACAAACAAACTTTGGTCTAGTTGATATTTGCTGCCAGACAGGGAAAACAAGACTTCGGCTGCGGTCATAAAGTAGTCTGTTGTGTTATGACAGGATAAACACATTAAATAGTTACTAATAGGAGGCTGTTAAGACTGAACATTAGCAAAATCAAGCTCATACAGTTTGATATGAATGGGGATGTCTGCAAGTTGTTTCCAAAACCACAGAGAGAAACTTATAAAAAAATCCCTTTTTATAAAGCAGTGGCTCCAAAAGCATTTCATTATAAGCACAACTTACAACACGGTACACATGGAGCTGGCCAAACTGCTTACTGAGACACCTAAACATGTGGGGAGCTCCTTGTGTTTCATCTTAATTTCAAATGAATGCAGCATCAGCCATAAATTATTTGGACAATATGTCTGCACTCACATCAGTTTGGCTCCGTCCTTTGGCTCAAGTCTTTTGCTGATTGGATGTTATCAGTGTGAGGCCTCCAGTGCCACATTCTTAGGGTTGCAGTGAATGAGGAGTACAGTGCATTTGTATAAATAAGGAAAAATATATCTCCACTCCTTTTGCACCATTGCCCCTGCGTGATAGCCATTGACATCTTGTGGTGACTAGGCTCGCCAATTGCTTTAGTGTCCAGTTCTCAGTGTAACATGAATATAGTGTGTAAGTAAGAAATGTGTATTTGTTGTTCTTGATATTGAAGGTCACATTTCTAAATCCCTTTAACAAATTATGACTGATCGTAGATCCGAGCTCTGACAAACTAGCAATCTACTTCTTCCATCAATCTTATTTAACACCAATACACTGCTTTAGGTAGTGCATGTGTTGTCTAAAATGGCTCAAATACTCCTCCGGACTAAGTAAAAAGATTTATTTACCAGCAATTTCAGTGGGCAACACCAGCTGGCTTTTGAAGATAGAAATTCACATTTCTGGAACATATACATTAATGAATTTAAAACTAAAAGTACAAACTCACCACAACTTTATTAAGGGTGTCTGATTGAACTTATGTTACTATAAGAATCTCTGACAATTCGAGACAGATTTCCTTCTCCAAGACGCCTCACAAATCTAGCCTCTCTGCCAACATTTCAGACCTTTATCAAATTGCCTTTACCTGACAGGTATTCGCGTACCCCTAGGTCACTTTGCGTACCCCTGGGGGTACACGTACCCCAGTTTGGGAACCACTGGACTAGAGGAAGTTTTCAAACTCCTGTAACCTCTTTATGCCCCCTGACAGTCCCTTGTCTCCACTCTTGAAACTACTCCAACAATCTTCAAATCAGACAATGCATTCAATAAATACCAAAGAGGATTGTTGAAAGTCTTTTTGAGTCTGTGAAAAAAAGTCAGAGTTTTGAGAATGAAGTCAGAAGTTAGAAAAAATGAGTTCCCAGAACTCACAACCTCTATTTTGTTTTCAGTGTCCTCAATTTCAATCAGTTTGTCATAGTGCAAAGCCATAGATAGAAAAATATAAAGAAAAAAAAATATGATTATGCCATATCAAAGGCTGGCGACAAAGCAATGATGCTCAATGAACAGGACATTTGCAAACCTAGTCATGTCAGTCTGTACCATCTGCGAGAGGGGCGAGCCAAACCAAAATGCTCTTTTGACTTACCAATAACGGCAAAGACCGCTCAGGTTGGTCGATTCATTACTCAACCGTTGTTTTTGTCTGTCTCTATTTATAGAAGTCGCAGATGTCTATGAAGAGTTCAGTGACTGTTGTGTAAGTATATTTTTAACATTTCCTCTGATATACCTCCCCCTCACTGCTTATCCCAAGAACACAGCACAGCAGGAGGCACATTTGTCATATCAACAGAGCTATCAATCATTATCCCCCCTCTTTTACATCACAGAGCCATCTTAAAATTCAACTCAACTTCTCAAAAATGATAAGAACTAACAATAAAGATGGAAACCATGCTTGAGAAAACTTTTTCAGTGAATATTTTGTTTACAAAGTGTGTCTGTTAGCATGAAGGAGGTAGATTTTATACGTTGGTTTGGGAAAACTGTCTCATCAGTTTATATTGCCGGTGCACATCATGTACATTATGACACCGGGTTTCATTTAAATGATCAATACCTTAGATCAGCTTTTTTCTTTAAGAAAGTACCAAAAAATACATTTTCTAGATAGATAGATAGATAGATAGATAGATAGATAGATAGATAGATATATACTTTATTGATCCACCCCAGCCCTTTCCCTATTCCTGAGCCACTTAATGTTTTAAATTTTTCATCCTTCATGTGAAATATCTAAAGATAGAGCTTAATTACTGTTACCATCTGCCCAGATATAAAGTGATGACTCAGCTGTACAGAAAGAAGCTCAGTTCAAATGGCAGGCTTCTAAAAAAAAAATGGATTAATTGTTATCACTTGTCTATGTGCCCACAGTCAACACCATATAGTTCATATCATGAATTCTCAAGGTAACCTACGCTGTTTTGTTGCCATATGTGGCAGTAACTTTTAAATTAATTCATTTAATAGCTCATTTGGCCTTGTTTACTGCATGAGAGCGCACCATTGGTTTTCGTTGAAATACCCCTAAAATAGTCACATTTACCAATGCTTTCTCATGTCTTTACATGTAATCTGAACCCTTAGAAAGACTGGTCTGCTTAGCTTCTTCTTCAACAGTAATGCTGACAAAGCTGATGCCAGAGGATCGGCTCCTTGTCAGCCCATATTGTTCAGTGAGGGATGAGCAACCTTACTGAGGTAAAGCATTTCTTTGAGAAGTAACAGTAAAACCATAAATGATTTGGAGTTGTGATCTGTTACAGTTTAAGTGACTGTAAAATGTAATAATATTAGAATGGAATGTTACAAGTAGTTACTGTCCAATCAAGTGTTGGGCTGTAGCATAACTGAGCAAGACCCAAAGTGGCAGTATGCAATTTGAGCTTTACCAAAGGAATACAGCTAAATAATTCATCTATTATCAAGCCCACTAATCCCTTTTGGGGTTGCAGGGGGCCGAAGCCTATCCCAGCTAACACTGGGCGTGAGGCAGGGTACACCCTGGACTGGTCGCCAGCTGATCATAGGGCCACAGAGACAGACAAAGATTCACGTTCACACCCATACCTAGTTCTGCCAAAAAAAAAGTAAATGAATTAAAAATAGATTAGAAAAACAGTTGTATCTGAAATAACACACTGGTGTCCTACAGCATGTTGGTATGATTGGCATTATTTGACTTTACAAACATATTACAGAACAGCTACTTTAATGTTACATACTTCTTTTTTGCTCCTTGGTGAACACTGATGTGCAGATTAGGGCAGTGTAAGTAGTCGTTGCCCCATGGAGGGCATCCATTCTTAGGCAGATTGAGGACTTAATTTCATCTTTCCCCTGGTTACATGAAGGACGATTATAGCCCACCTATGTATTGAGCAATTTTAGGTTTTAGTAAGGCAACACTACAGTGCAATACACAACAGCAAGTATAAAAAAACATGATTAATCTGAAAGCACAACAATAAAATGCCAAACAGAACAAGGAGACATATAGCAATAAATCACAAAATATAACATTGAAAATAGAACAAATCATAAACATATGAAAACACCACTCGTAAAGCACAACAGCAAAAAAAGACAAACACAGAAAATGAATTTAAAAACCAAAAACATACAAGAAAGAGAAAAAAAACTAGAAACAGTTTTAAAAACTACCACAAAACTACAAAAAGGAGAACATAAATTTAGATCAGAACAAATCACAATATTGAATCAAATGGAGAGTAAACAAAAATAAACCATAAAATACAATCAGTTTTTTTAAAATCACATCAACAAATTAGGAAAACACTCGAAACAGAAAATGTAACAACATCTTAAAAGCAGTAAGAACAAACAAATACCTCCAATGAAATAGTTTTTCACAACCAAATATCAGGGACAACAAATTAAAACAAAATTCTTACGGTCACAATGACATTGACCTCGAGTGGATGTTTTAATTTGTTGTTGGTTGTCACATTATTTCTTACTCTTTTTTGTGTTTTTTGGGAAGGTGATATATCAGTTGTTGTTGTCTTTTGGTTGTTTTTTTAATGTGTCAATGTGTTTTACAATACAGGGTCACTGTAGTTCCACCCACGTTTTGCATTTTCTGGTTTTATTTGTACATTTATGTCTTTTTGCCATTTTTTATAGATATCCCAATAAGGCCAATTCAGACTCTCCACATATTCTTCTTTAACTGACAGAGACAAAAAATATGCAGTAAAGGTTTAGTTTGTGTGCTTTGTTTTGTTATTATTATTATTGTCATTTTTTGGGGAGGGGGGTTGTTTTGTTTGTTCATTTGTTTGTTTTGTTTGTTTGTTTGTTTACTTTTTTTTCAAAAGTGAATTATGAAATTTGGGGCTGGGATGCTTCGAGAGTGAATCTGGCTTTTAAGTATTTCATTTGGCATGAGTTCACTCTGAGATCAGGCTTACATTCATTAACAGCCTGAGGTGTTTTCTGGCATATGAGTAATTCAGTTTGATGTAAAATAAATGACAGACTCTGCATATGATTTACAATGCTGAAACATCCTTGGAATGCATTTGCAAACACGCAATTAAAGAAAAAAAGAGCACTATAAATACGTCTGAATCAAAGGTGCCCCTATATGTGTGAAGCCACAGAGATGTTTACTTGGGATATGAATGAAGAGGTAATTGCAGTTTTTAGGACATGAGGGAAAATTGGCAGAAATATCTAAAAATTGAAGTGTGTGAGTAAATACACCTTCCATCAAATGGACACAGATGCAGGTCTGAATGACACACACTTGTGCCTTTATTTCATGTGTTTACAGGAAAGTTTTTCTGTCTCTCTGTTGCCTCGACCTAAGGTGATCCAAGACACACAGGGGTTGTCAGACAGTGATGATGTGCTCTTCTGCTCTGTGCAGACTCAACAGTTCCCAAAAACCCTGCTCTGACCTGGGGCGATGAATTTGTTTCCACCAGGTAAAGAAGATCTCTTCAGCTGTTAGAATACGAAATCTTGTCTGCAGAACAAAATCTCAGTTTTTATATGCTGTGCTGAAGGTAAATATAGGAACTGCAATATGTGTCTATGTGTTCAATTGACTCTCAATAGCAGTTTTATCAGTATATGTCTTTTTAATGATGCACCTGCAGATGTTCAGGTTATAACAGCTAAATTAAAGGACATTTAAACGGTATGGAGTTGTGCAGCTATAACTGAGTGGTGCAGGAATGAGTTAGTGCTTCACCTATGAACAGAAAACAACTGTCTTCTTTTTGGCTGCCTTAATTCTCCCCAGTGCTTTATTTTATTTTATTTTTTCAAGAAGCACCAAGTACTCTTGCAAAGGCAGACATGCTGAACTTTGCTGTACATCCTGACCACAACTATGTCATCACTGCACAGGCTATTAACATCAAATTTAAAGTATATCTAGTAAAATAAAGAATGTACAGTATCTTTATTAAGATTGATGATCAATATAAATGAAACAATATTTTAAGGCAATAAAAATGAAAGAGCGGTGGCACAGTCTGATGGTGCACTTGGTCAGGGTTGCAGGTTTAAGACCAGTTCCGACCATCACATGTCCTTTTGTCCTTGGGCAAGACACCCCAACCCAAGTTGCTCTGACTGCTGCATGATAATGGGTATAAAAGTGTGGGAACATGTTAGTTGATACTGACTGATAAATGACAAAGAAACTGCAGCCATCAGTGAGTGAATGTGAGAGCGAATGAGTGTGAATGCATAGACGTGACCTGTGGCGTAAAGGAGCTTTGGGTAGTCAAAGACTAGAAAAGCGCTATATAAGCTCAAGTCCATTAACTAAGAATGATACCTTTATCTTTTATGTTTAACTTATTATCTATTATGCCTCAAGCTAATAAACCAGATACAAATATTTCTAAGTCACAACATTAGCGTTGTACTTTTTCCAGTGAAAAAAGCTTATTGGATTTTGGTGAGTTGCTATTGCGAAAAACAAGCCCTGTTAAAAAAAAAAAAAAAAAAATCAAAACTTGCAGGTTTTGGTTGTCAAGTTAATCATCACAAATGATACTACTCTCATAATCTTTGAATTGTAAAACATGATCACTGTAAGGATTCTTCCTGTTTTCTCAGTTGCTCCCCCTCCCTTCTTGCTCCTCTGCCAGTGGGCGTGGTTTTTCCTCCACAGCCACTCACCTGCTGAGGATCACCAAATCACCGACTCTATTTAACTTGCTCTGAGACACCTCGTGGATGGTGGATTTCCTCATCCAGAGTGGTTTGTTGGCTGTATCTTTTACCTTTAAATTTGCTACTCATTGGCTTTCAGCCCTTTTTGATCTCTTGTGTTTGCAGAGTGTTTTTTTTTTCCCTTTACGGATTTGAACATTTTTAGACTTGTAGTAGATAGCAACTTCTTTTTACCTGACAGTACATTTTCAGGGATATTGCTCCAGCAAGAGTATTATTAACCCTACACTTGCTGAGATGTTGAAATTTTAACACATCAATTAGCTGTGTCATTTTGGAGCATAATATCAGCTCAAGGTGGTCCAATAGTTAAACACTGAAAAGCACCATAAGCAGGTACAGCAATGCTAATATTTGATTTTAAACATGACATTAAAGGAGACATATCATGCTTGTTTCTCTTTTTCACTAAGCCAGACTAGGATGCCTGTAAAGCATTTCTGCCCTCAGTACAAGTCATTTAGTTCCTTCATTGCCCCACAATAGCGTTCTCAAAATCCTCATTTTAGGCCATTATGAAGTGCTTGTTGAAACGCTTGGATCTAAGGATGACCTAAAGTTATCTCGCAATGTCACAGCCCTTTGTGCTCTGATTGGTCAGTTCTATCGGGGGCTGAGCCAGCCTGTCCTTCTTCTTCTACTGTATTTTCCGGCAGGCTCAAAGCAGCGACCGCGTATTGAGTCCCCCTACAGGCCAGAGCTGGTAATGAGTGAGTGTGAGCTAGGGAGCTACAGTATATACTGCTGCTGGACGAATATGTTCCTCTGTGACGGTTTTGTGGCTAACGGACATCACAGAGGAGGAAGTGTTTTATCAGATTACTCCAATAAAAAGAAATGTACCTCGTGTCGTCACGACCATTTAAATCTCGCGGACATCTCGCAATGACCTATTTTCAGAGGCATCAAATCGCGTTCTAGGATATCAGAAAAGATACAATATCTCATTTTTTGAAAATTAAGGGGGTGTAAGGTCTTGTTTTCAGATGTATTATATTATATGTAAGTATTAAATCATACATTAACATGATATGTCTCCTTTAAAAGACTAAAAAAATGTACATACCATACAACATCTATGTGCGGAATTCAATGCACAGACTGCTAATTTCTTAATTAGGTTTGTAAAATCAATAGGTGTTAGCTCAATAATGTGGATGGGCAAGATAATGACACTATCAGTGCCTCATACTCATTCATGTGTTTCATTTGATCCCAGAGGTCATCATATCTGAGCTAAAAAAAAGATATCTCAGTGCTTTCGGAGGTTATGGTTTTTACTCAGGAGGTCAAATCTTCCTAAGGTACACTGAGTTTACCAGCTTGTTACTGAAATGTGTTTGACTGGAATACGACCAAAGCATGAGGGTTGTGGAGGCTCAGTGGATTTACATCACTACATTGTTCATACTTCTTCTTCCAATAGAAAAGGGAATTTAGAGTCTTTTCTTGAGACAGGCACGTATTTATTCCCGTAACATTGCAATAAAATGACAGATTTTTTAGTTATAATGTGTTATTTCAGTGGATCTCTCAGATACCAAGTAAAGAGCAAAGTTATATCCATTATTGCAAAATGTAATTGTAAAGTAAATATGTAAATCTAAAAATTTAATGAGTGAAGAAATATAAAAGCATATAGTGCCATATTTCTTCAACCTCCATTTAATGTCCTCTAAGAATTTAGGTGACAGCGGAAAATATAGCACGCCACCAAAATTAATTATGGGCCCTAAATCCCACCATATTTCTCAAAAGCTGTGTGATTATGTTATTATTATGTCGCATGATTTGATATGAAAGTTGTTTATTATCGCCTTGTCTGCAGATCATACCCACTTAGCACCCCAACTGTGAGATCTAGTGCAAATTGATTAACTTGCTCGTGGAATTTGACAAAAATGAATTCCTGCACTTGTGAGGCGAAGCACATCAGCTTTGATTTTTGAGTATGTCAATGTTTGAATAGATCAGTTTGGTGACAGCATAATGCGGCTGCTATCAAAACCGTGCATAACTGCTGCTGACTTCATTCTGTATCCAAGGAATGCAAAGGCCTTTCAAAGGAGGCCTTGAAGCAGGATCCGAAAAAAAGAAGGCCCTGCACTTCAACAGACAAAAATAACAGAGCAATATGTCACATCAGGTTTGCGTCTTGAGCTATTACAGAGTGCAATATGTAGGAATTTGACAGCTAATAACTGGGTATTCAGTATTTGTAATTGAGAGACAGTGACATATTGGCCCACTGCTGTTCACATTTTATTATAGTCCTGTTTACCTGCAATGAAAATTAACATGTACACCACCATCATCGGTTGGATTTCCTTAAATGATGAGACTTCATGAGGCAGCGAAATTAGCATCTTGCAGAATGATCCACAAAAAACAACTTACTGCCCAACATCAATAAAACCAAAGACGTGGTAGTTGATTTTAGGAAAAGGAGGCAAAGAGATACCACCATGCCTACATCAGTGCAGCTGAGGGGAAGAAAGTGAGCAGTTTTAAGTGTCTGGAAATCAACATAAAAGAGAACCTATCTTGGACTTCATATGTATCTGCCCCTTCTAAACAAGAGCTGAAAACCCGCCGTATTTCTTAAAGAAACTTAAGAAAAAAAAATCTGTGCCAAGTCTAGTCAGCTTGTACAAATGACTTTTACAAAGGACATCCTGACTGGAAACGTCACATCTGGAATGGGCTGTGCAAGTCCTGGGACAGGCAAAATATTATTGGTTCCCATCTACTGAGCATTGGTGATATCAGGGATGTGAGGAGCCTGTGGAGCCACAATATAATTTCAATAGTAGTAGTCGTAATTACAGTAGTGGCTTGTCCCCAACCCCTGTGAAAGATACAATTCTGGATCACCACATACTCTGATTGGACGGCCGAGTCTGCCCATGTGGAGAACTCCTCCACTGGCATTATAATGGAAGCTGGGAAATGTAAGACAGAGGCCTGAAAAAAAGTTATCAGATTTAGATTTCACATAAACTACAATTCAGGCACTAGGCTGTCTTAGAATTCTTTGCTTTTCCCATATCTCACTCTTAATCTCACAATCCTGACTTTTAAAAGGAGATAACAAAACTTTTCCAATCTCTTAATATTTTTTTCTAGTAGCTGTAGCCCAGGGATGGGAAACTCTGATTACCAAGAGGGCCACACAATTTTGTTTTTAAAGGAACATGCTTTTTCATATTGTCAGTAAAAATATGTATTATCAAACAAAAAAAAATCAAATATAAAGCTTCATAAAAGGATTAAACAAAGATTAGAATTTTGCGATTTCATGAGCATCACACATAACTAAAACTAATTTTGGCTTCTTTATGATGCAAAAAAAATGAATGAATGTTAGCCAATATGAAAGCACAAATATATAACCTTTACTATTACCTTCCAATACATTATTTTCCTCATACTCCATTCTATGTTTTAAATGCCTCATATAAGATGTTTAGAGATACAACCATAGCAAATTAGCTTATTTAGAAACTTCTAAAAAAACAAAACATGTACCTGCAATCTAGGGTAAAAAGAAATATTGCATCATCTGTCCTAATTTTTTGGATTATCAAGTACTGGTTACTCATGCTGAATCATATTTAGCAGTTGTTATGTTTCCTTCATATTTCCAGTTTGTTTGGTTTTTGGAAATGATTGGTGGGCCGCACTGAGTGAGTCAAAGGGCCGCATGTGGCCCCCGTTGGCCAGTTGCCCACCCCTGCTGTAGCCTAATCCTCTACTGCAGTGATTCCCAAACTGGGGTACGTGTACCCCCAGGGGTACGCGAGGTGACGTAGGGGGTACGCGAAAAACTGTCAGGTCCAAACAGTTGTTTCAGTAGTTCAAGTTCAAACTGGTAAATGTTTGTATTGTGAGCTTTCATAAAAGCCTGAAGTGTTGCCATAGAGGATGAGGCATCTTGGAGAAGGAAATCTGTCCTGAATTATCTAAGATTCTTAAAGTAACATACAGTAAGTTCAGTCAGACCACCTTTTTATTAAAGCTTCAAGTTCATTCATGGATATGTTCCAAAATTTATTTATTTTTTTTCAAAAGTGAAGTGGTGTTGCCCACTGACATTGCTGGTAAAAAAATCTATTTAGTGAGAAATAATTCACTTGAATAGATTTTATTTGTATGTTATGCATGTAAAATGTGGGAATAGGGGGTGTGGCAGGCTTAAATATTTCTTTTTCCGGTGCTATAAGTGCATGAAAGTTGGGGGTACATGGCTAGAGGTCAAGTGTCTGAAGGGGTACAGACTGTGAAAAGTTTGGGAACCACTGCTCTACTGCACTACTCAGTAAATTACACAAGCACAGTTAAAGAAATTCACCTTTTACAAAACCCTTTAAGTAAAGTAAAGGAGTCATGACATGCAATCTTGCTTCGGTCTGAGTCAATACACGCAAAGTACCGCGTTACAACATGAGTTATACAGTCTTGAACACTCCCACCCAGGTACGCGGTCGGAGTATTTTTTCCAGGCTTGTCCTACAACATAGTATACCTTGAACGCACCATGATCCCCACAGGAAGTGCAGTGACGTTGGCGCGGTTGTTGAAAACAGACCCGGGCAGACTGTTGGCATGACACCGACACACAGCCACACCGTGAAGTGGCAAACCTCGGTCTTTATGACGCTATTTTAAATGCATTATCCGCTCTTTACAACGGGGGCGCACTTAAATGAAGATGGAGTTATCACCTCTTATAAAGAAGATAGGTAAGCTAACTCTTAAGCTAACAAAACTTAGCACAGACGACGGTGTTGAAGTTATGACTCTTACAACGAACCATTAAACAATGTCGTAGCTGCGTGTATGTTAACGTGTACTGCAACAAACTCTTATTGCATGCGAGGGAAGGTCCCTCCTCTCGAGTCATGAAGCCTTGTTATTGATGTCAGCAGTAGCTCAATAAGTCAGTGAAACTTTCAGCTTTCATACCAAACAGTCAGCTTAAGCTTATAAACGGCTTTTGCTTAAACGGAGACTTCTTATTTATCATTGTACCTGCTTCTGCAAACTTTAGGTCACTCTTTGGTGGAGATAAGAGTCAGAGCATTGAAGAGCATCATATCCAAGCTGGACCACTCCCTCATTTCCGTCCCTGACATTGTTCAAGAAAAGATGCTGTTCGTGTATCTCCTTGAGTGGTTCAATTTTCCTGAAGTTCCGATGCAGCAGGAGGTCCTTGAACTGCTCTTCACTTTATCAAAGGTAAGTTGGTTCAGGACATGATATCGTTTCTTTACAAGTAGGGATGTACAGTAAAGGATACTTGCCAATATCCAATTTGACGATGTTTCCAAAATATTGGAAGAGATGACAAGTCTGTACATGATACTCTGTATATGGTAGTTTATGAGTGATAGACTTATAATATTACAGGATATTTCAGCACAACAGTGAACACACTCATGCGCTCCAACCAAAGGCTGTCACAAGACAGATTTGATTCTCTTATGAGCAAATGCATTCCTTTTCAAACATATTCAATCGTATGTAACTCGGGATTTTCTTAGATTGACTGCACCAGTGTATTTTTACAGTATAATAAAGCTTCTGGTAACAGCTTTAGAGCAACAGGCAACCCTGCAACGACCCCATGTGACAAACCGTGAGTTTTGTTGTGCAAATTAGTCTCTTCTGACAGGATTTTTACTGTCAAGCAATGATACATTCTCTCAATGAAAGAACACTTTGACAAGTTCTTACATAATGCTTAGTATGACTGAATTTCTTCTTAAGTGCTACTCTCTGCAATTGAACCTTAAAGCTAGGGTCGATAATTTTGGAAAACTAGCATGAATTTGAATGTAGCATCTCCTCAGGCCTCCGTATAGCCTCTCCCACCCCTCATCCAAAATGATACCCCCCCGCTCACATGCATGAGTTCCGCTGATTCACAACCAGGGCCCTATTCTACGAAGCAAATTCAGCCTAGCGAGATAGCCTTGGAGCTACCTCGCTGAACTGAGCGTGGTAGCCGGTGGTCTCGCGGTTTGACGACGCTGGTTATCAACCTCATCAGTGGATCCAGCTCTGCAATGAGCACGTGCACGCATATAAGGCGGAGCCCGCCGCATCTGACCAATCGTGAACATGGACCAGTCTGGAGCGTCAGGGCAGGCCGGAGAGTGAAGGACTGCATACTTCACACACGAGGAGCAGGAGGCGATCATGACAAAGTATGAAGAATTAAAACATGTAATAAACGTCAAAAGCAACACCGTCGCCGCTGCAAAAGCACGGAAGGAGTGCTGGCAGAAAATTGCTGACAGTCTCAATGCAGAAGTAAAGCGCGGAAAAAATCTTTGGTGCCATTATCATCCTGAAATAGCGCTGTTCAACATGCACTTTTACTGTAACATGCACCAGACATGTCTAATTCATTTCCAAGATGAATTCATTCATTTGTTCATTCCTATCGTGTTTACATTTTTTGTGTGATATGTAGGCCACATGAGTCCCACATGAATTCCTGTCACAATTTTAAGATGGGCAATAAAATATTGTCATCGAGCAGAAATGTTGGCATTGAAGATCTTGTGAGATAGCAATGAGAGTCCTCCCCCAGATTTTACTCCTGCAGAGGAGCTGGCCAAGAGAGCTCATTGGTCAGTGGGCGGGGTTTTTATAGCTTGGAGTTCTATCTGGAACCTAACCTGCCCCGGAACAGGTTAGCCGTTCAGCGTACGTTGCCATGGAGACTCGCCTCGCTAAGAAGTGAACCCGTCTCGAAGAACAGGAAACCCGGAACCTACCCTCAAAGTTACCTCTCTAGGCAGTCATCCTGCTTCATAGAACAGGCCCCAGAGGACTGATTCAACTCCAAACCGGCCCCCACTGTGTTTATGTTTTACAGTACTCCAATTCATGTCTCAGTCAGCTGTAAGAAAACACCAAAACATTATAGTAAAGTAAAAAAAAAAAACATGGAAAGTTAGTCAGTACTCACAACCCGATGTTGATCGGGGTATAGTTCCTCTGACATTCTCCACATAGCTGTCAAGTCTCCCATTTTGGCCATGAAACTACCGTATTTTACGTATTTTATCCTCTTTCCCGACGTCCTCCCGTATTGGTATTCTCCCGTAAATCTCCTTTTGTGACGATATGATAAAAAAAACATTCCTCTGCCTCTCTAAATTGAACTTTGACACTAGCCTGAATGGGGCGATAATGCTCCAAAATGATGGATGCCAACCGCTTTAAAATTGAAGAAGAAAAAGCCTGGTGAGAACTTCCACCTGCAGTAGCCTGGGTGGCAGCTATCGCGAGATTAGAGCCAACAGCAGGACAAACCAAGAAAAACAAAAGCTGTGTTTGAAATCGCTCTCTATCATGGTCTTGATAGTGAGCGATTTCTTGGAAGCCTTGGTATTTCTTTAGATCATTTACTATTTATTTCACCCAAGGCCCCATCGGTGAGCTGCATGTTCTTGCATATGAATCTTGCAGCCTTGTCCATGTTGGCCTTTTTTCTGCGCCTCTGGCTAGGGAGCCTGCTGTGGAGAACACGGCATATTAGATGATGCTTAAGTTGACTCCCAAGTAGATTTAAGGCCATTTAATTAGATCATTTAACTATTTTTCTGTTTATTTATTTATTTTTTTGCCTGACCATCTGCACACCAGAAAGACTTCCACTAACACTTGCCTACCATAAATGCATCAGCTCCACTGCAGTGTCGCATGTCAGTAAAAGCACTTTATGTCATTATTTAAATATGTATCTGCTGTTTCTTGATGCTGATATAATCCTGAAATCCAACAAATATTGTTGACATATACTTTATTGATGAGTCTTTGCAGTCTTTGCTCACCTGCTGTGGCTACCAAAAATCAAGAAATTCATTTTCATATCACTTAAAAGTGTTTGAGCATCTATTTAGGACAAACTTCTGATGAATACTGTCGGAGGAGCAGAGACAACACAAAAATTAACCAGGAGAATACTGTAAAACAGGACAACCCAACCCCCACCACTCAAGTAAAATGCATTTCTGTTGGAAAAACAAATTTATTGGCAGTAAATGTATTAAATTTATACATTAAATGTTCCGTCTGCCAACACTGATAATCAACTTTTGAATTATTCTTTATTCTGTATAGTATTGTACAGATAATAATGTCCAGTCCTTTTTAAAAGCCAATATGGTCGTGAACATTTCCAGATTTACGAATACTTCTAGGCCTGTCACCATAAAAAATTTGCTGGACCATAATTGTCCAAACAGTTATTGCAGATAAACGATATTATTGTTAATATTGTTTTAAAAAACATCATTTTTCACTAATGTAATTATAATATATGTCACAATAAAGTGAGCATAACGTATCAAAAGCAATAAACTTTACATTTCTTAAGAGTATTTAACTGTAATCGGAAGGTCAAGAGCTTTTTATTAAAATAAATTAAACAAGCAATATAATACATTTTCAGGAAATGTTCAACTTGGGAAAAGGAATAAGTGATTCAATTTTGCTGTTGATGCGGATCACCGTCTGGATCCAGGAATTGTTCAAAGGATTCTTTGTGGGAACTGTGCTGCTTGGTGGAGGTCTGCGCTCTCCGAGTGCTTTTCTAGTTTATATTTACTTAGCCAACCAATTGCCTCAGTAAGCACTGACTGTCAGGATGAAGGCTCTGCTGCACTTCCCTTTCTCCGTCGCCACTACTTTCAAACAAATATGACATATCAGCTCATTGGTGTTCATGGGCTCACACCTTGTTCATTCTGTTTAAAACCAAAACATTCCCACACTGGGGCTGTGGCAGCCGGGTTAGGAACCATAGCTTTCATGCCATCATTCATATTAATGTTTGTTTACTTGTTACTCCTCACAACGCTCACTTCAGCTCTCTGTGTTTGCACACGCGAGCGGCCCCGCCTCCCCCACAAAGATTGAATGAATGACAAATGCTCATTCCGCTATAAATCCGCTATATAACCAATGCACTCAGGTGTTGAGAAAGCTGCACCAAGTGACCCATCTTCTCATCCAGCCTGTTTGGAAACTTATTGTGGCCAGCAAAAGGACGTTTTTATTTATCATGCGGTTGATTGATTTATTGACTATCATGACAGGCCTAAATACTTCTGTTTCATAATTTTGGTCACACATGTTTTAAATTATACCATCTAACTAGGGCTGGAAAATATATTGATTAAATCAATTAATTCAAATAATTTTCTGCAGAAGATTTAAAAGTTAAAAATTGAGATTTTTTTCTTTCTCTTACTTAAACTGACATAGTTGCAAAATTTGAAAAAATAAATTGAAATTTTACAGTTTTCATGATGGTGGCACTGTCAGGTTTTTCACAAATACTTTTATAGGCTTGTATTTTTTTTTTTAATTAGAGTAAATATTGATCAGAGAAAAACATGTTTACAAGCTGTGAAAATCCCTCAGCTTTCAGTGTTTATGTAGGCAAACCTGCCTGCGTTAGAACTACATAATCAACATTTATGACACACACTTTAATTTTAAGAGGGAAATTCTGATTGATTTAGGAATATATTTTGACAACATAAAGGCAGAACTTGATTCATGTCATTTTTCCTGTCACTTTGAGTTTTTTTACTTTGAGAGGATAAAAATATAGACTAAAACCGTAAATCAAGTTTTGTGGGGAAAAATCTGATATCTTCTTTTTAAGCCATATTGCCGAACCCTACATCTGTCTTTTTTTTTCTTTATTAAGATGATAGTATTTGAACATATGAAAAACATCTTAGTGTCTGTTGTAAGGCAGGTGTGTAAAAGGGTGAACAGCCCTTCAGAAATTCTAGGGAATCACCTGTAAACAGTCCTAAGTGTACAAAAGTTTTGGTCCCAGAAATTGGGACAGTATGTTCTTACAGTTAAGGCAGTATGCATATGTTAACCCACAGTTATTTAAGATGCTTGAAACAAGTGATAATAAAATACTAAACATTTAAGTTTTTTTCTGTGTAAGCATTACCAAACAATATCAAATAATAAACACAGATCATACTACTTTTGATTTTAATGGTACTCTGTTTTTTGGGTATCACAACAAACTGACTGGCTATTTTTAAAGAGAAAATAGTTCTGTACTGACTGTCATAATGAAAGTTCAAATGCATTTTGTTTTTTCCCTTTAGGGGTTATTATTGTCAAGGATGATTGCCTCTAAAATGCCTGAGCAACATTCCTAGCTTGGATTCATATTTACTTGTAGTCATATTTCTAGCAGCCAACTTTTCCTGTAGCGCTTCACCTTTTATTTTCACAACTACTCCTTTCATCATTTTTATCATTCCAAGCACCCTACAGCAGCGCAGATGCTGAGAGACGTCGGGGCGGTAGACTTCCTCACACAACTGTCTCCTAATGTGGAACCCAGACTGCGAGCTGTCATCGATGGAACCCTGGACCAGCTGTTCCAGCTACCTGAGCTACTCCCTCGTCATACAACGGTCTACTCGCATGGACAGCATTCTGCAACTCCAACAGGTGTTGCAAGTTAAAGCCAAATAATTGTTTGTTTTGATTCTCTCCCGCAAACTACAATATGTTCCTAATATTATGCAGGAGGGAGATGGGAAATATTAGAAAACATGGCATGACCGAGCTTCCTCTGTCAGTGAGCTAATTTGACAAATATTGTGTCTTGGTTGTAGCCCCCACAGTTATTCCACCTGAGGAGCTGTTCACTAAAGCAGGCTATTTCATAAAGAACACGCCAAGCCACGCAGATGTACCCCCACAGAGGATAGCAGGTACATTTATTTGATATTTTTCTTTCATTAATAACTCAACAGGCATGCTTTATGATCCTGGGTTAAACCTATTTAACCAAACAAAGTCCTACTAGCAAGGTGGTGTTTCATTAAATCATTGTCTCATAAGCATACTGTCTGTTTGAACAACAAGTAACTTATTAAGGAGGTACTGCTGAGGAGAGTTACGGAGCTTTATATGCTGAAAGGTCATCTTTTATTCAAAAGCTTCAATGTAGTCCAGTCTTTGCTTTGTTCCTCATTTTTGATTGTCCAGTAGGTGACCCAACTCAGTTGACAGAAGTTTCTGACGTTTGTTCTGTTTAATAATCTATCAAATTACTTCTGGTTACTTTTAGGGTCCACAAAATAGATGTAGATTTATTTAAAAACCAGTACGTACATGCTTGTAAGAAGGTAAACAAAACAGAGGCTGTGTCCGAAATGGCATACTAACGTACTACATACTACATACTCATATGTATATATACTGTATACTACATACTATAAGTATGATTGGGATGCCAACCGTTGACACTGTAGTATACTACTAAGTTTCCCATAATGCATTTCAAACTTCCGACGACAAAAATCAGAAGCACACCAGGCTATCGAATATCTCTGTTGATTCGCCACATTTGAAAGTTCAGAGAGCATTTTAGGCAAGAAAGTCACCACGTAGAGGACCAAAATGTGGTCATTTGAGCCATAAAACGCACGGATACAAATTTCATTTCGACATTTCGGACATTCCGTTATGCGCGCCATGATGCTATCGAAGAAACTTCCGGTTGGCTCCAAAACAAGAGCCCATTTACAAAAGCATTAAAGAAGTAAAAGGAGATAATAAAAGATGCGTTTATTTTGAAAACGGGAAGTTTGCTTCTGGCTGAGTTTTAGCTGAATGCCGCAATGCATTATGGGGCATTTGAGTGTGACTAGTACGCCCACCTCGCATACTTAAAATTTTTTCCGATATAGTATACATCCGGGTATTTCTCGCACACTCAGTCTTTTCATACTATTTAATGTGAACGCAGTACATACTCATTTTGACGTCACACTTAGTATGAGTAGTACGTTAGTATGCCATATCGGACACAGCCAAAGCCTCTGTTTAGGAGTAGAAAAAGATAACACGATGATATTAGAAGATAATGTAACATAACGTGATAAAAACCAAGTCACGATGAGCACAGAGTTGCTGAAGAGTTTGTCTGATGACTATTGGAAGAGGCAGGCTAACAATACCCATTGACTCCCAGTGTTTGAGCTAAGCTAATTAGCGGCGGGCGAGCTTTGTCCGTCTCTTTCTTGTTACTGCACAAAGTCAAAATGATGGTGTCTATCTGCTTGTCATGGACTGGGGAATGTGGTAAGGTATGAAAAGAAAAAAAGTTAGTGTATCCCTATAAGGAACACCTGCAGGCATGTTTGTGCAGCAAATATTAGAGCACACCAGTGGGAAGCCTGAGAGGGGCACAGTCAACCAGAGCTTATGTGTAGTTACTTTGAAACTGCTTGTTCTGAGCAAGGCTCAAACAGAGGTTTGTAGACATAGATAAATCCAGTATCTAAGTGGATTTTTAGGCAAGAAACTTGAAAAATTAGTTATAGGGATGCCAGAGATTAATTTAAACTTTCTGTAAAGAAGTAAAATACCCTACCCTGGTCTTTAGTTCAGTTCTAAGAGTGGGTTAGAGCCCTTATCAATAGACCTCCAAAATTGAGTGGTTGATAATCATGTAACAACAAGCTAGCTAGCATATAGCTGTTACATCTCTAAGCAACAGTTCCAAGATAAAGTTACCATCATAATATGATTCCTGGACCCTGAAAACCCACACCAAGCACTCTGAATCACATTGGTATTATTATTTGTTAGACCATTATTGAGAAAAAACATTGTTAGCTAATGACAGTTATCTGGATCACAACAGAAATCTAATTAATTCTTAGTTGGTCTATTGCAAACAAAATCTGTCCAGTAGTTTTTGAGTAACATCTGACATCCTTGCTGACATCCCCGTTCTGTCCCTTTTTGTTTCCCAGTGCACGAGACGGTGAAATGTCTGAAGTTTTCCGTGTTTCCGTGGCTGACTTTGACAAACACAGACAGACACATACTTTCATCCAATGAGAGGTGAGAAACATGAATATTACAAATATATGCACAGATAAAAGTCCGGGTAAATGAACAGAAACTGGTTTAATCAACTTCGCAGGCATGTGCAGTGATGCTGAAGAACTAAGTCCCACTTTTATCTGCTTTGATTCGTTTGAAACAGCTCTCTCAGGAGCACCAACCCCAACTTGGTGCGGACCACATGTGAACTCCTGTGTGACGTTATTATGCAAGACTTCCCTGCTGAGATGTTCCTTCAAAGGCCCAATATTGTAAAGGTAACAGCGTGTAATGATAAATCTCTCCTGACTGAGATTCTGCTCTGAAATGAAGAAACGGGGGTGTCAGCATGCAGTTGTCCTCCATTCATGGTATGTAGTGTGGATGAGCTGTCTGTGAGCAGGGGTAACACATTTTCTTCATGCTATATTAGCTCTCAGCAGCTTTATAATGATAAAAATTGAGTTGTTTCTTCTAACCAAATATCATCTGTATGGCTCATACTTGACAGCTGGTGCTCAGCCACTTGACTCCATCGCTTCACAACATTAACCGTATTGATTTCTGTCACAGAAAGACTGTGCCATTTATCCATGTTACTCTACACAAATAACACTGATTAGAACAGTATTTTTTAAAGAATATAATGTTTGGGGCTTTAAATTATTTCACATTTTCAATAAAAGACTACCTAAGTAAAAGAATATCTCTTTTATTGTTGCGTCCCGATAAATCAGGATGTTTTTTCTCTCATGGTAATGTCAAATTCTTGCCAACACATATTCCTCTATTTACAACTACTCGTACAGAGAGAGAGGAGAGAGGCTGCGTGGGAAACAAAAAACAACAGAAGCCGGTTCACCGCTGCTGTCAGTTTTCTTTTCAAGTCTACAAAATACCTTTAATCAATTTTAAATTGAATTATTGGTCACACATTTTGAACAGGAATGAAGAATTGCAACCACTTTTTCTATCCAAATTTGAGCCAAATCACTGGGCTTCTCAGAGCGGTCAGGAATTAATCAAACATAACATTCAACCGCTAAAACTATTTTTTCTGTTCAGGAATGAAAGCAAATAACACCAATTTGACATTTAATCAAGGAAAGATAATTTGCTTTTCTGTTTTTTTCTGTTTTTTACTGAACTGTAAATTTGAAATTCATGAATAACAATATAATATTTTAGTATCAAAAATATCATTTTGGATGAAGACTGTCTACATACTGCTGCACAGAAACATAAACGGGACTTTGGTAATTACCAGTGCTGTTACTTTAGGGCAGCTGTGGCATAAACCTTACATTGGGTGATTGTACTATGAATTTTTTAAGCATTGTATGTATGTATATTTATGTACAGATACATACAAATTAGGGCTGGGCAATGTGGCCTCGAAATAAAATCCCTGATTTTTTTCCAGAACACTCGATTTATGATTTTAACCAATTTTTCCCTCCTTAAAAGAAAGAAAACTCCCAGTGACATAAAAATGAAAAAAAAAAAACAAGTTTTACCTTTATATTGTCTAAATGTTTCCCTCTGAAAGTCAAAATCTGGGTCATAGAAGCTTGATTATATAGTATAAACGTAGGCAGGTTTGTCTACATAAACACTAAAAGGCTGAAGTATTTTCACAGTATTAGCATGAAACGCTCTGATCAATATTTAATCAATATTTAAGCCGACCATCATGAAATTTACAATTGGACAAAGGCATTAAAAAAAATCTTGATTTTTAATTTTTCTCAAAATTCTGCAGAAAATAATTTGAATTAATCAATTTAATTGATTTTTGGCCCAGCTCTAATACAAATAACAGTTAATATTGATCCTGATACTCTGAATAAATATCAATGATAAGCCAAAGTAAGCATATTTTAAATAGTTTTTTGGCTGTTGTATAATGGTTCAAACTTCCTACTGTGTATGGTTTGTACTGTGTATATGCCTCTTTTATATCTTTTTAAATTGAATGAACGTTTATGAATGAATGAATGTTTATTTTGAACTTAAATGGAAAACGTACTTATGTACACAAATAGACAAATCCAACAAAATAAAATATAAAGGTAAGCACAGGCAAATAGCTATTAAAGCATTTTGTCTACTGTCATTAATCCTTGCAGAAAAATATGACAGATTCAGTTCGAAGAGGGTGTAGTAAGAAGTAACAAACTTATCTAGTCCCAGCCCTTTTTCCTTTTCAAAATGTCATACTTAAGTTTACCATGAAGGACTCCTCGGGTCATAGCTAACAGTATATTTAGCAACAAATAGCAACAAGCTCAGACAATCAATAACCAAAACAACACGTTTCAAATCAAAGACAATAGTGACACATCACTGGATACACAAAAAATACCATGACATTACTGATTTAATCTTTGTTTTTCCATTCTGTATCTGTTTAATATTTCAGCTTTATAGATGAATTTAAACCTGCCTATTGTTTTACATGATTTCAGTTCATCACTGCAGCTGTTCCATAATGCAACTCCTTTAACTGAGACACAGTCAAGTTTCATATTTGTTCTCCCTGGTTCTTTTTTGAGCATAAAATTTCCCCGAAGATGATGTTTGTCTTCTCTCAGTTAAAAAAACCTTGGATTCTTTTTGGTAGCTTATGGTTTTTTAACTTTATGCATAATTTGGCTAGTTTTGCAATCAACCAGATCCTTAAATTTTAATGTGAGTTTAAGTTCAATGAAGACTTAGTTTGTTGTTTCTCTGTATGTGGTTTTGTTTATGATTCCTATCGCTCTTTTCTGTAGGTTGAAGATTGGTTCTGTGTTTGTTTTGTACGTATTTTCCCACACCTCAACACAGTATTTCATGTATGGGAGTGTGAAAGAGTAATACAAAATGTATAATGAAGTTTTATTTAGGAAATATTGGACTTTATATAAAATTGCAACTGACTTAGATATTTTTCTTTGATGTAGTTGATGTGTGATTTCCAGCCCAGTTCCTCATCTATTATCACACCAAGAAATTTGATTTCAGAAATTTGATTTCAGACACTCTTTCAATCTCAATCTGTCATGTTGAAAATCAAAAAGCTTGTGCCACAGTCCCACATAGTGATAATGCACATGCTTTGGTATACTTCACATAATTGTATTTTTGAGATAATCATATCAGCCACTGTTAAGATGATGACCTGTCAGATTGTCCTCGATAAAACAGTTTGTTACTCTGTGTCCGTGACCATGAAGAAGGGACTGCCTGCTTCACTTGAGCAGCCACTAGATTGCTGTGAGGATCTACTCTGGTCATGATGTACCTCTTACAGTTTGGATTTCATGGTGGGATGTTTTTTCTCTTCTGTTGAAGCCTCCCTGTGATTGAGAGATTCTGTAAATTCAACTGAGTTGTTTCAAACTGCACTCTTGCTGGTTTTGTTGCTATGGAGGAATCTACCAAACGTCGTTAGAAATAAGCAGATGAAAGTGCTTTGTACTGACTCAATTTGGGATACACAGTCTGCCTGCATCAACTTCTACTTTTGCATTCACAGATACACTCCTTTCCTATAATTGTTAAAAAGTGGTCTGCACTCTGACAGATCATTTAAGCAACAAAGCACATCTGTTATTTAAGCTCGTCATTTCTTTGGCACAGACACAGAGCTGGAGGAGACATCATTTCACCCCGATGAGCCACTGTGAACATTACTATTTGTTAATAAAGTGCTGCATTATATTACATCGCTCTCTAGGCAGTATTAGCAAACTGTCACGCAGCGGTCTCATCATCAAAGAGAAATCATTATGGGGAAGTAGCTCTCTTCTTGCGCCTCTACTTGGCCCTCTGTTGAGTTAGTACAGCTATTAAGCCAAATTAAACGACTTGGATTTAGAGACATGACATCATTAGCTGTAGAGGGCAGGGAATTTGAACTTGGAACAAATTGCTGCTTCAATAATTCAATTCCACTTGCCCTTTTTATTTAGCAAACTTATTGCAACTTTTCTATCACTGTCTGGGTTTCTGTCCTGTTTAACACAGCCTTTGTTCAGTTATCCTGTTTTGTCTGCTTTTAAACAGAGCCATAAACCAATTCATTTGGCCTGTTCCAATGCTATACTAATTAGGTATTATGGCTGGATAATTGTGCGTTTAGAGAACCTTTCTTTAACCCAGTGTCAGAATAACAGCTCTACTCTGATACGTCCTTCTGTTTACAGAATCTGCTGTCCCTTCTGAGACTGGGCTCAGGTAAAGCCGAGGCGAGCTACCTCCATTTGCAGGCTGTTTCCTGCCTGCGACAGCTTTGTGTGGGGCTTAGAAGGAGGCTACGCTTTCATCAAGATCCAAGCTTTCACTCAACAAAGCAAGGTAGGGTGCTTCATTATAAAGCCTGATGCTAACGTCTTGTTACCGTTTTTCAATTGCGAACAGCAGCTGGTTTGTGGTTGTAGCATCCATTTTCATATGTGATTATTTTCTGATCTCTCAGGCACAGTTTTAGTACAGATTTTAAAACCCCCAGTGATCAGGATCTGGACTGCCCCCCCTCCCCTGGCCCATGTGAGGCCCAAAGCAGTTTCTTTTGGCCCTCTGAATCCTGGTTTACAGTATACATCTGCGTCAAAGCTGCTTGTTACCTGTGCTGTGGTGCACTGCGCTGGTCCTGAGTATTCATACCTGCACATTTGTGTGTCAGTGTCACTCGGCAATACTCCACTGAAGGCTGGCCAGCAGTGCAGTGAGTTTTCAGGTTTTCACACGTTTTCTGCTTGTTTGTGTAAAAGAAACCGTGGGGACTGAAACAGGGTGAATAATGCAGAAATAAAGTGATAAAAATAGAACAAGCTGAAGTTGACTACAAACAGTTATTGCAAAAAAAGAGAGAAGTCATCAGATGAGTTAAAAACTGTTGAATCAGTTGAAGCAGAGGACAGGGATTTTTTTAGTGCTTGTTAAGCAACAGAATGAGGCTTGAATGAGGAAACAGGCTCCTGATTCTAGGGGATGGGAATCCCCAGTGGCCCCATGATATTATATAATAGTGATTTTTGGGTCCCTGTTTGATTTGATTGTGATTCTTAATATTTTACATTTACATCCAAAATGAAAAAGATAGAATTCCGTAGCATTTAATAGGAATATTTCTCAAAAGGTTCATCATGTGGCTTCAGTTTTATTACAGGCAGGAGTAAAACTCCAATACTAATGTCTGCTGTGTCAGTGTAGTAACGTTGCAATGAATGCACATAGCTATATTGCCAAAAGTATTCACTCACCCATTCAAATAATCAGAATCTGGTGTTCCAATCACTTCCATGGCCACAGGTGTTTAAAATCAAGCACCAAGGCATGCAGACTACTTTTACAAACATTTGTTGAAGAATGGGTCGCTCTCAGGAGCTCAGTGAATTCCAGCGTGGAGCTGTGATAGAATGCCACCTGTGCAACAAATCCAGTTGTGAAATTTCCTCACTCCTAAATATTCCACAGTCAACTGTCAGCTGGATTATAAGAACATGAAAGTGTTTGAAATGACAGCAACTCAGCCATGTAAATTGATGGAGCTGGGTCAGCGGATGCTGAGGCGTATAGTGCGAAGAGGTCGCCAACTTTCTGTAGTCAATCACTACAGACCTCCAAACTTCATGTGGCCTTCAGATTAGCTCAAGAACAGTGCAGAGAGCTTCATGGAATGAGTTTCCATGGTCCAGCAGCTGCATTCAAGCCTCACATCACCAAGTGCAATGCAAAGTGCCGGGTGCAGTGGTGTAAAGCAAGCCGCCACTGGACTCTTGAGCAGTGGAGACTCCATCTCCATCTGGCAATCTGATAGACGAGTCTGGGTTTGGCGATTGCCAGAAGAACAATACTTGTCGCACTGCATTGTGCCAAAGGTAAAGTTTGGTGGAGGCGGGGATTATGGTGTGGGGGTGTTTTTCAGGAGCTGGGCTTGGCCCCTTAGTTCCAGTCAAAGGAACTCTGAATGCTTCAGCACACCAAGAAATTTTTTCAACAATTCAATGCTCCCAACTTTGTGGGAACAGTTTGGAGCTGGCCCCTTCTTCTTCCAGCATGACTGTGCACCAGTGCACAAGGCAGATCCATAAAGACATGGATGACAGAGTCTGGTGTGGATGAACTTTACTTGCCTGCACAGAGTCCTGACCTCAACCCGATTGAACACCTTTGGGATGAATTAGAGCGAAGACTGAGAGCCAGGCCTTCTCGTCCAACATCAGTGTGTGACCTCACAAATGTTCTTCTGGATGAATGGTCAAAAATTCCCATAAACACTCCTAAACCTTGTAGAGAGCCTTCCCAGAAGAGTTGAAGCTGTTATAGCTGCAAAGGGTGGACCAACGTCCTATTGAACCCTATGGATTAGGAATGGGATGTCTCTTAAGTTCACATGCGGGTCAAGGCAGGTGAGTGAATACTTTTGGCAATATAGTGTACCTGGGCTCCAACAAGCATGCAATAAAAGCCCCCATTTTCCATAACATGATAAAGCCTTGAGTCTTTCTACGTAAACTGAGTAATGGACTGTGTTGTTTCCTGAGCTCACTCAAAAATTTGGTGGCAGCTTTAACAAGCTGAGCATGTCAAGTGTTTACTGGTTTCTCAGCAGGGTTTAGCTTAGCATTAGTTTTACTGTGGGACACAGTATTTCCACCAAATTTAATTCTTGTGTCACTCCTTAAAAACCCTGTGTGTACTCTTCGTCACTTATTTCCTGTTCAAAGTCCAAAGAAAGTCCCCACAATGGATTCAAATGCCGATGGTGCATTCCCTTTGTCTCTCTCCGCTGCTGACCTCAACTGTGTTGGTTCGACAGAATCATCACATGGACCAAACGAGGAACTGGTTCTATTTCCAGAGTAGGAAAGTTCAAGTAAACGTTGGACTCAAAAATATTGATGCTTGGCAGGCTGAATTGATATAGTAATGGCATGCCAAATATCGCAATACTATGGTGTGTTTATTTTTTTTCTCCCAACCCTACATGATACATGGCAGTTACATTTTAATTGTTTGATCATTGTCTGCAGTCCTACTGAACAATATATCATTTTCACATCGCAGCTGCAGAGTGTGCAGGTGGAATAGTGGCACTGCAGGACAAGCATTGTCAGCCACGTGACTGAAAACATGTCTTTCAGATGTTTGTTGCTTTCTTAAGCCTTATTTAATCCTATTTGTAATAATCCTCATCATATTTTCCTTAAATAAATACCTAAACATAGAGACAAGGAAGCTTTTTATCCTTTTAAACAGTCTTTACTGGTGCAATCACAGGTGCTAAACAGCACAACTCCATGAGCTATCACAAGTTGAATAAACAAGAAAAGTGCACATTATCAGAGCAAAATATTTTGGCTTTGAGTAATGATATTGCAACCAGGAGTTTATACATAACGTTTATAAACAATTATGTTTCTACACTTTTCCTTTATTGTATGTATTGTTTGAGTTTATCACAGTCTCTGGAAGACGACTGGAATATACAACAGGAGAATTAGTTAGTTTTTTATTAATGAAGTATGCGATCCAGTTTAATCTGTTGTGCACAAAAGACACAATTTATTCAAAAAATTCCTTCACAAATATTTCAATACATATCACAGTGGAATATATTGTAATATTAGTTTTATTCAATATCCTTCAGCTCTACTTTCCACATTTTCTTTCTATTGCAGTACACAAATCATGCCAGATATGTTCTCAGAGACTGACAGTTGTTTGATGCCGTGCAGTGGACCAGCCAAAGGGCTCCCAGTCTGCATCATTTCACCATTTTGTCTCATTTTTGACGATGTGTAAGTCAGGCCATGCACACAGCTTTTTGCACTGGTTAAAGGGGCCATGCAGACCTCGAGTGTAGATTACAGTGTAGCATTGACGCAGACGTGTAAATCAGCATTGACACCCCCTGCCCTACATGCCCTTTATGCCCTCTCTGCCCTCCATGTTCACATGATTATTGACATTTTATGGAGCTCCAGATGGTGCGTAATAAAATGTTGTTTAACTATGGTTACACATATGCTGAGCAACTTTGTAACCTCTCATGAATAAGAGTAAAACGAATAATTATGGCACACAAACACTCAAATATAATTTCCACCCCAGGTCTGCATGTCCTATAACAAAATCTACTTTTACGTGGAGTTAGGCCTATCATGATAATAAATTTTGCTGGACAATAACTTTCCAAAAAATTATTGCTGATAAACAATATTATTGTCAATATTGTTTTGAAAAATCATTTTTTCATTGACAATGATGATGATGTAATTATGATGATAAAGTGAGTACACCGTATCAAAAGCAATAAACTTTAATTTCTTAAGAGTATTTAACTGTAATTGGAAGGCAAAGCGCTTTTTATTAAACTAAATTAAACAAACAATATAATAAATTTAACAAACAAAAAAAGCCAAAAAAATAACAAAGAAAATTAAATGCACTATCTTTTGGGAAAAATTGCATGTAAATAAAAAGGTTTGTAGCATTGTAGGCTTTTCAACCATATTGAAGGGTTGCATTTCTTTTGCAATGTAGTGAACAACACTGACTGTGAGCGTGCACTTTTGCGCTGCTTTATTTCTATTTCCATTGCCAACAAAACGCCTCAGTCAGCGCTGACTATCAGGATGAAGGCTCCACTGCTAAATCCGATGTAGAGCCAGGTGTTGAGAAAGTTGCACAGAGTGACCCATCTTCTCATCCAGCCTGTTAGGTAGAAAGGGAGGAGGAAAACAAACAAGCATGCGTGTGTCAACTTATCGAGGCTGGCAAACTTACTGAGGATGTTTTTAGTTATCATGCGATTAATTGATTTATTGATTATCATGACAGGCCTAGTGAACAAATCAATAAGCGGCTTTAAAAATGGCCATGATCTGTGAGGTTCATTACTTGGTTCGTCAACAAAAACGGCAGTATTGATAAAAGCAAAAGAAATTAACTCATAAAAGTAGATCTGCCGAAGAAATAGTAAGCACTGAGTGACACCTTTATTACTTCTAGATTAAAAAAAAAAAGATGGATGATATTTTGTACCAGCTGCATTACTGTGTTAGTCTAAAATGAATGCATGACTTTTTTGTAGTTTTGATCAGCTGCTATTTTGTCCCTTAATTCACATTGTGGTTCAGGTACTGGAGCAACTACTGCTATCTGTAAAAGTCTTCTGCTCACACTGTGGTAGTAGATAAAGATACAGCTGCACCTTAAAATCATGATTCCAGTTTAAAAACCATGTGATGACCTTGTGGACAGGTCAGAAGTAATCAGCACTTTGTGTTATCAAACATCCCCTATTTTATGTTGTATTATTTTTGTTTTCTTCTCTTTTAGTAGATTTTACTCCTGTCTGTAAGATTCTTTTTTCAATGAGTAAGCTAAAGTTTTGAATGCTGGTCCACTAGAAGTTCATTATTTTCTTTCAAAATAAAAACAAATCTTTCTGTACTGGAATTGATTTTTTTAAGTAGTGCCAAAGTTGTAAAGATGTAAAATCAAAGCAATCAAAGAAACAAATGGACAATTATTATTTAACAAAAGAAGTTGCTTAGATTAGCTGCTTAACAAAGATCCGTAACATAACCAGACACTTACCCACCAGCCTGAGTAAGCAGTGATTCCATATGTGCACCCGGTTTAAACCGATTTACATGAGCAACTCACGAAACTACCACGCTGTCAGTTAAATGCATCGAATTGTCATGAGTTAATTATACAGGATCCAGACGTGACTCTGTTCTTGTCTCTCTGTGGTTGTGCAGATCCAGTGTCCCAGAACTCGTCCTTCTCCGTCTCCCATGAGGTGCGGACCCAGCGCTCTCAGGCCTCATCTCCAGCGGCGGAGTGCTCCCCTCGGCCCTCTGTGGTGGGACGGACGGATCAGAGAGTACGGGGGGATGGACAGGATGGGGATGCAGCTTCCAACAGGTGTGCTATTATTTGAAGGTTATGAAAAACTGTGCCACATGAAATCTCAATATTTCTGGCTGAGCCTGTTAACTATTAATGATTGATGGTATCAAAAAGTACAAGAACTTTTAATTGTTTGGTCCTTTTTTAAACCAAAGGATGATTAATAATGTCTCGATTGCCTAGATACACTGGTTACACGAAATCAGGGATCAGACTAGACAGGAGCTAACATACATCCATAACATTGACAACATATGCTGTATGTGCAAATTAGACAGTTTGCGTGAGTTTGCCTGATTAACCAAATCAAATAACCCAGCATTGGCTTTGAAGGACCTCTCTTTTTAATGTTATGATAAAAAGCAGGGATCTGTATTGTTCGGCCTATACTGTTATTTTAAATACTCCTTAATTGAATAAAAGAAAGTCAGTGATAATTCCTCATATTCCAAAATATTCAAATCTTATCCTCTACTAAAGAAAACATCACTCTGAGTGATTCTTACTGTAAGCAATAATTTTCACTGAGAACAGGCCAGGCTGCTATTTTTACTGTGATCTCTTCATTTCATAATGCAGTTACCATGCAATTAACGAGGTAAGATTTAGATGAGTGCTTAATAACCTTATTGCCTTAATGTTTATCTCATTCACAGGTGTATCAATATGTATTAACTGTAATACCTCATTCAGAAAGTGGGACTCAAAAGTGGACCCACCAGAAATGATTAAATCCAAATATTTTTTTTGTTTTAATACCTGCTGCACTGACACTGCAGGTTGACAACTGCAATGAACCACCTCAGCGACAATAAACCCTCACATACGCAGCTCACCTGCTGTGGCCACAGAATACTGTCAAGTGTTAAACCACATTTTTTACATTATTTGAGCAACATTTACAGATCGATTTTGGCCACATGCACATTTTCCTCTGATATTCCCTGTCTTGTCATCACAAAACAGATCTTGACTCATATCCATAAAAGAATCTTTGGGACTCAAATAACACTCAAAGAATGTCAAAATATCCGTGTTGTGTACTTTGAAGTGCTCCGAGCTGGGTACCAATTTACAGTCTGACTTTAAAAATTGTTTTACACCGTTTTTCACTACACCCCTGCTGTGTTCCTTTATGTGTCTGCTCAGTGATTTAGTGCTGAGAAGTGAGAGGATTTACTCACTCATTTCTACTTTGGTTAAACTTCTGAGGCACAATTGTTATTATCTGAGTCTGTTTACCTTCCTTGTAAAAGAACTCCTACCTATTATCAGTTCTGTTGTCAATTTTGCTCACCAGCTCTTCCATGTACAAGAGAGTTTTTTACTCATAGAAAACGAGGCACAGTTGGATTTTTTTAAGGCTTTGATAACAGCAAAATTGTTAGTGACACCGGCAGCCCGCACTTGGAGATAAAACACAATGAAAGGCTGTGGAGGATTTTCTTCTTCTTCTTCATCTCCCTTTAAATATACATAACACCATGAGCCCTCTAGCGGCTGGTGTTAAAAAAAAAAACATCTCTGATACCCAAAGAGGGGGATCTACAGCCTTTGTGATCCATCCCTAAGCAGCTTGTACGTCACTCCGTATTTCATTTGGTCCAAGAAGTGCAGATCAGGAATTTACAGTTATCTCTTCCCCTCCGTTTCTTGTCTGTGATTCATCCAGTGGCAGCTCGCAGAGAGGTGGAGCAGCAGCCCAGGCCCCCAGGCAGACCCCCCAGTCACCTGCAGATGTGGCCCATATGGCGCTTCCTGATCTGGGTGTAGAAGATGTCCTGGAGCTGCAGTTACAGCAGCTGACTTTGGCTCAATTCACTGTAGCAACCTTGGAACATGCCATACCTCTGCTCAAGACAGGTAAGAGTTATCTGCAGAGTGTTTTTCTGTGTAGTGTCAGCATTTGGTCTTGTCTCAAATCCTCCCTCACTCTTGCCTCTTGTCCTCCTCCCCTCTTCCCTCCTTTTTCCAGACTCTTCACGCGTGTTCCACCGTGTTCTGGAGCTGCTGTGCGACGCCGTCCTCCTGCTCAGGGACGGCGTCTGCGAGCTGGTCTGGGACGAGCGCAGCCTGGTGGGGATGGAGCTGGCAAGTGGAAACACAACTCATGACAGCTTCTTATGTAGATGAATGGATACACTTCACTGAAAAAAGGAGGGGGGGGACTGGGTTGGCCACCAGACAATTTGCAACAGACACGCAGGCATACGGTGCTCGACTGTTGAGGAGAACTGTGGGCATGTGATTGATCTGAATTAATTATATAAGGTTACAAAGGCTGTGTGCTGGTGACAAAGAGCCTTTCACACCTCCTGTTTTCACCCCTGGGTTTATGCAAGCTCAGAAATGTGGAATTTATTCTGTTTATTATGTGGTAGAAAGTCCATACAAAGAATTGCATGAAACTGGCTCGTTGTTTTTTCTTGCCATGCATGTTCATTTGTTACCCCGCTGACTGGTGCGTTCCAATGCTGAGGGACTTACACACTTGTCAAGCTCGGGCCCCTTTGGCCCTCTGCTGTTTAATACATGCCCAGAGCCTCGCAGCCTGAGAACTGTTTTGTCATCTTTATGTGGAGAGTAGCTTTCGTGTGCCAGACCTCTAGGTTTTTCCTCTGGGAACGGGCCGAAGTGTTCATGCCAGCCACAGTAATGCATAGGGCATCTACTGCCCCCTGCTGGCAATCAGCGTCCATTGTCGAACTCCTCCTCCAAGAACAAAGTGTCTGAGAATAGATTGTTCCAATTTATTCACACAGAGATAGGGTGGATCTGTATCTCGTCCCAAAATAACCCTGAAATCTGATTACATTCAATTCCTAACCCCTGGAACGAACAATTTTTCTTCTGGCTCCCACCCAGTTAGCTGTGCGCTGGCGTGTGTCTATGCACATGCACGGGATGTGGGTGCATGTGCATGTGTTTCTGTGTTTGTGTGGCATATGTGCCTCTTGTCTAAATTTTCTGTGTGTGTCTGTGTGTGTTTCAGAAGCAGAAGCTGCAAGTCTGCATGGAACTACTGGGGGAAATCCTGAGCTACCATCAGAGCTCTTCTGCAGACATTCCCCACAGCTGTCAGGTTCAGCACAGAGTGGCTTACACAGGCACAGCTATATTCACCATTAAACTGTTACAGACCATTCTCCCTCCTGAAAAGGTAAGTGTGTGGCAATATGTGATAATTCTGTCATGTTTTACATCATTCTTCTACTTGAGGTTTAATTAAAATGTGTTGAACTCACACAGGCCAGTGAAAATCTCCCTGAAAACACAGCAACAGCTATTTTCCACCTATCCTTGGATACGTCATTGGGAAGCTTATTACCCAGCATGCAAGAGACAGCAGTGGCCTACTTGGAGCAAGTAAATTCTGACAGCCACGATCTCTACAGGAGAACGGCCCGTGCTGCTTTTTGGATGGAGTCCACCTGTAACTTCCTCAAGGAAGCACAAGCTGAGGTATAAGCTCCACGTCATTTAACCACAGCAAGTCAATGCAGATGGATGGGAGTTATCTTTTCAGAATGTACCACCTATTTTTTAAATAAATTCTCTATTATTAATTTGTAAAACTGTTCTACTGTTTTAAAATTGTACTTATGTTTTCTTTTAGGGAGAAAAGAACTGGTTGGAGATACTGGAACTCGCAGATCAAGCCATAAATGGCCTCCCATTTCACCAGCACCTACCCCTTGTCAAGGAATGCGTTCAGATCTGCTCCTACCTGTATGATTTTTCTACTTTTCTTTCCCAGATTACCTTATTTTTAGTGTTAAAAATTGACTGTCTTAAGCTGTACTCTCTGACCTTGATAAGCACATCAAACTAGTCTTTTTGGCATGAAGTACTCCTCTAAATTGAAACAAAATACCAAAATAATATTGTAGTTTTAATCATGATCTAAGTGTATTGTCAGTTGCATTAGAACTTTGCATCAGTTAAATTTATATCAAAATTGATCAGATGGATGATAAGAAATAAAATAGGGCCTAGTGTGGATTCTTGTGGGACTCCACTTGACGCAAAATGTTGTTTTAAAAGCTTTTCAACTAATTTATTTACTTGAATGTGGACTTGTGCTTTCTACCACTTATCAAATCTTTTAAACCACATCTATTTAGCTTTTTTGGTGGTGTTCTACGGTGTAAAGATTTTTCTGGACAATGTGAGACAATGCTTTAAAATCATAAATTACACCTGAGAAGATGTATTAAACTGTTATCAGCACGTAAAACTTTGCATTAGTGAAATTACTTCACAAGATAATTATACAAAATGAAAAACAAAAGGGGAAAAGATATGGACTCCCCACCGCCTAACAGCATCAATAGCCATCGGAAATGTACAGAAATATCCCTGATTTTAAATGCAGTTTGTTGGAGGTAATAAAACTATTGTCAACATTTCAATCATTGGCAAATTTTCACACAGGTGAAAGATTTATGTGTCAGGTAAGATGGGAGCTGGTACAGACCCTTGTGGGACACTATATACAAATTCAAAGTAAACCAGAACGTAGACAACTACCTTGACACCAGTACTTGCGTGAAAAAGAGATTTCAAAACTTTTATCTGGTTTTGAAGAAAACAAAAATGATGGTTTTCCATTTGGAGCTTCTGCTCAGCTTGGCTAAACCACATGATTTGGGTACTGTTTGCCTTTTTTTTCAGCACAGTATGAACTTTGTGCCTCTTAAAGGTAGCATGGTTGTCAAAATGTGGCTACTTCACAACAACAAAGGAGAGTATACAGCAGAATACACTGGAGCTGCCGGACTGCTTAATTGTTCCTTTTTGACACAGTAAGGGGACAGATTTTGTTCCCTATGAAGCAAAACATCATTCTAGTAAAAGTAGAAGAGAGTTTTTGGAAGCAAACCAGCATCATAGCGCTGACAACAGGAGGCGTGTCATTTCTGTCTCGGATACCTCTGTGTTGTAGTGATATTCTGCCCACATGTCGGTTAGCAGTGTCTCCACACCACAATGTGGTTTCGGCTCAGCTCGCTTGAGGTGTCACAAAAAAACTCTGCCAAGTACTTGGCACAATCCCTAATTGAAAACCAAACAACACAGTAAAGTTGAGACAAGCTGAGCTGGTAACAAATTGTGGAAAAGCCCCATGAGTTTGCAAACTCCTGTACAAAAAAAACTCATGAATCAACATAATTTTTGGTCCCAGAAAAATTCAAAAGTGCTTCACAATGTTTTTGGAGTCTAATGCATTTAAGCATTCCTGTTATGATACTTACTCTCTGTTTTTCCACCTGTGGGCAAGCTTTTAGTCATTAAGAGGGCCATATCAGTGGCATAAAGACAGGCCTCACTGTTGTTAGAGTTTTATTAGAATTGTATCAAAGAAAATCACTAACTTACAAAAATAACACTGCCTTTTTTCTCTTTCCTTTAAATGTCTTTGTCTATGAATCACCAGTTGGAAGTTTGATCAGCCCAGCCCCCTCCTCCAAACAGAGAGCCAGAAACTGCTCCTCAAGCTGCTGTCACATCCCTTACAGCCTGTCAAGACGGAAACATACCAATGCTCTTTAAACCTGGTCAAGGTCAGAACAAGCCATCTTTTGAAGACAGTCATTGTTTAAATGACACTGCAGCAAGTTCATGGCTAAAATTACTGCTGCCTAAGCCATGAAGCGGCCTGTTTGCAGGGTCACCAATTTATAAAAAATCAGCTCTTAAGACGGATTGATTGCAGTTCTTTGACTGTGTGCTATAAAAATGTCTCTTGACATTTGCAACCAGACTTCCTTTTCATTTTGTAACCTCCATCTAGAGCACAGGGCTGAATTTAAAGTGAATAGGAGCTCCTGTATGTTGAGTGCAAGTGGGAGGACAGCGATAATTTATGATGTGCTTTGGTGTGATTATATACACCTCTAGGACTGCCTTGGCATCCAGAATGTGTCACGACAGGAAGCAGGAGCCTGCGGTGGCGTGAACTTCCTGCTTCACCACAGGGTGCTCTATGAAATAAGCGCTTTTGGACTCCAGGATTCTGCAGAGAAGGTAGGCAAGTCTATATTTGTTTTCAGCTTATTTATATTAGAACTAATGAGACGTTGCTTTTCCTAAGTAAGATACTGTATGTGTCATTTCTCAAGACAATGGTTAGAAATAGATATGACTAAGGCTGGTAAAAAGGAGTTTTAACTGAATTGATTTCTGTGCATTCCCTGTGTATTTCTTGTGTGTCTGATGCCTCTAGATAGACAAAGGCTAGGATAGAGGCATTATCTTTCAATGCTGTCTAAAAGTCTTCCATAGCCACTTATAAGTGCTTAATATCTCAAGAATGCTTTGGGTGGTTTTATTCAAAATTGATGAAAATGTCAGCTCTGACAAAACAATAAACTTGCTTGATTTTGGAGGGTCAGAGTCAGTAATATGTACACATACTTGCAAAATTGTTGGTACCCTTCTGTTTTAGAAATGAAAACCCCAAATGGTCTCTGAAATGACTTGAAACTTGAGTAATAAAAGATTAAAATGTACTGAAAATGTACTAATGAAAACCAGACATTGCTTTTGAATTGTATTTCAACAGAAACATTAAAAAAAAAAAAATCATCAAACTGGCTGGACAAAAATGATGGTACCCCAAGAATAAGTGAAAAGTATTTGGACATAGAGGCATGTTAAACTAACAGCTGTGGCCTGTAATTAGTATCACAGGTATCTTCAAACTTGTAATCAGTCAGTCTGCTAATTTAAAGGGTGAAAAGTAGTCACTGTGCTGTTTGGTATTGTGGTGTGTACGACACTGAACATGGAACACAAAGCTAAGGAGAGAGTTGTCTCAGGAGATTAGAAAGAAAATTACTGACAAGCATGTTAAAGGTAAAGGCTATAAGACCATCTCCAAGCAGCTTGATGTTCCTGTGACTACAGTTGCACATATTCAGAAGTTTAAGGTCTACGGGACTGTAGCCGACCTCCCTGAATGGGACCGCCAGTGGAAAATTAATGACAAATTGAAGAGACAGATAATACGAATGGTAACCAAAGAGCCCAGAGCAACTTCCAAAGACATTATCGTTGATCTCAAAGGTCAAGGTACATCAGTATCAGATTGCACCATCTGCTGCTGTTTGAGCTAAAGTAGACTTGGGGGACATCCCTGTTGAAAGCAAATCATCAAGAAGAGAGACTGGATTTGGCCAAAATTCATATTAACAGGCCACAAAACTTCTGAGAGAATGTTCTTTGAACAGATGAGACCAATCTGGAGCTTTTTGGCAAGATACGTCAGCTCTGTGTTCACAGTCACAAAAATGAAGCATACAAAGAAAAGAACACTGTACCTACTGTGAATAGTGGAGGAGGCTCAGTTATGTTCTGGGGCTGCTTTGCTGCATCTGGCACAGGGTGTCTTGAATCTTTGTCGGGTACAATAAAATCTCAAGACTATCAAGGCATTCTGGAGTGAAATGTGCTGCCCAGTGTCAGAGAGCTTGGTGTCAGTCACCAGAAAATGACAGAAAACACAGCGAGACACCAAGAATGGCTCAGAACAAAACATTGGACTACTCTGAAGTGGCCTATTGTGAGCCTGGATCTAAGTCCTGTTGCGTATTTGTGGAAGGAGCTGAAAGATGCCATTTGGGGAAGCCACCCTTCAAACCTGAGACAGCTGGAGCAGTCTGCTCACGAGGAGTGGATCAAAATACCTGTTGACAGGTGAAGAAGTCTCATTGAGAGTTACAGAAATCGCCTGATTGCAGTGATTGCCTCAAAAGGTTGTACAACAAAATATTAAGTTAAGGGTACCATCAATTTTGATCAGGCCAGTTTCATGAGTTTTTTTTTTTAAATAATTCTGTTGAACTCCAATTCCAAAGCAATGTCCAATTCTCATTCGTTAATTGTTTTAGTAAATTTTTATTTATTCTTACTTCTGGTCAGTTCAAGTTATTTCGGGGTGACCATTGTGGATTTTTTTTGCTTTACTTTCACGATTTTAGAATAATTGAGGGATCATCTTGTAACATTTCACTCTTGCACTTTGATTAAAGGGTATTTATTTTATATATCTAGCAGGGGCATCAGTCTGCACCTCCAATACCCTGATGACGATGATGAGATATTTTATTTAGCTGCTGGCGCTGCAAAGTTGGAGAGAGGGAGAAGTCCTAATTCTGCAGACTGTTTTTGTTTGTGGAGGTGCTCTATCATGTGGAGAAACCATGATGGAAATACTGAAGTGTATATGAAACTCAAAAAGCATGATAGGACTCCTTTAAAAATTGTTAAATGCAGTATATGCTTAAACTGTCTAATCAGCAATGCCTTTGTGAGTTCAGCCCTTCTCTTATGATCCATAGGTGAATGTCGCTGCCAAGGATATTCTTCTCTTCCTGCTCAAGGGACGATTGATGATGACAGCATCAACCTGGGACAGATTCAATGAGGCACTTTACCCGGTCATACCAATTTTACAGGTAGAGTTCTCTGCACTGAATTTGTGCTGCTAGGCTCCGCAAGCAGGCGTCATGTTTGGAACTCATTACATTATATTTGTGGAGCTGAGGGAAGCTGTGTTTGTTCTCTACAGTCAAAACAACCGATCAAAAGTGCAATTTTAGCACTCTTGGACCACAAAAGACTGCATATTGAGCTGCCAGTGAGAAAAATGTAGTTATTCTTTAATTTACATATTCTGTGTTGTATTGTTTCCTTTTTTGGAGTGGGGGGGGAGAAAAGACATGCTTTTATTAATTGTTCATTTTCAGACTACAGAAAGCCTGGAAATTCTTAATGAATAAACATGAGGTTTTGACTAGGCTGTCAAGTGAGATTTAATTCAAGGAGGCCATTCAGAGATAGGCCCGCCATGTCAACAAGAGATGAAATGAAACCAGCCGTAATCAAAGCGATGCATATTTTATTTACTGTTGTGCTGCTTAGATGGAATTCCCTGTTGTTAACTCCATTGTCTGCCAAGGCGGTCTGAGGATTTTGTGTTATTCTGCCTGTGTGTGTGTGTGTGGCAGGGTTATGCTAGCACAGAGGAGTCACTGGGAAACTGCGTCCTGCTGATAAGTGACATGTCAGATGCAGCGAGGGAAAACTTTCCAAGCCCGGCCAAGCTAAAAGCAGCACTGCGCCTTCTTTTCAGCAAGCAGCCCGCGTGAGTGTCGGCTCTGAGTCTTTCTTTTGTCTGTGTTTGTCTTGAAAGTTTGGGTGTCATATCCTAGAGATATGTTTGTGTTATGTTATGCCCCATTTCTTATGTGTCTTAGCTTCTGTCAGGTTGCCCTAAATAAGATTTCAGAGCGATTCTCCTTTTGCAGAAAACCCTGGGGTCTAATATTTTGCATTACAAGCTGAAAAGTGATGGACATATTACTGCTGTCTGTAGCTGTCAGCTGATGTGCTCATCAAGTCGTCTAAATCCTCTGCGAGGTCTGTGTGGCAGCTCTTTAGTCCCAGTCTATGAATATTGATAGAGATGGAAATTAACACCAGCCACTGGCCAGGAGACAAGCCCTGGTAAATTTTGGCAATGACTAATAGATTTGTCTGCTCTGCCAGACACTTTGTGACAACCAGTCACCAGAAGGATATTGTGATTAAGTGACGTAACATAATCAGTCCTGGATGAGTGCTTTATATCTGTGATTCAGAATTAAATATTAAAATCTAAATTTGTGTGAATTATTCTTTTTGTGAACAGTGTGAGAATTGCAGCAGTGCAGCAGATCCTTCCTCACCTAACCAACCATGAGGATGCGACCACAGCCAGACCGGCCTTGAATCAACAAGTGATTTCTTCTCTTCCAAACCTGTTCTGCCTCAAACATCCTCTAGACATCAGGCTAGACACCATCGATAAGTCTATTCTTAAGGTATAAATGTTATCAAAGTACATTTCTGACATCAATCTAGTTCCAATTTTAAGTTGGATTTGAGCTTTTCCGTGATCATGATCAGATATCAGGATCCCTGTGCAGTGTGGTGTGCTGTGCAGGGTTTGTCTGCAGGTTTTGAAAGTTGTGGTAAAGATTTTATTCAATTTTCATTATTTATCTTTATTGTATGCAAATTTGTATGTGAGGTTTTTACCACATACTAGTGCTAGAAGTGCTAGATGTTATGTTTTCTTAATACATTTGATGCAGATATGCAAAATCAGAAAGTAACTATTTTAATATTCTAAATAGGGCTGAAAGATATATCATAATCGTATCTGTATCAAGATATAAACATTCAAGACATTATATCGACAAAGCAGCAATATAAACAATATAGATTTCCTCCACGCTTGCCCTGCATGTACAGCTCTGGAAGTCACAACAAATTTCATTTTTACGATTGCCCTTGAATGCATTGCTTGGTTTTCACAGAACCTGTAGTCATATCTTATCATATCGATATCGAGATATCTCGCGTGAATACCGAGATATAAAGTTTTGTCCATATCATTCAGCCCTAATTCCAAATGATTGTCACAATTAACACCTGCAGATCCTTAAGAGGTCCTGAATGATGACTTATGTTTTTTTTTTTTTAAGTCTTAAAATGTCTTTTTAAGAACCCTGAAAAATGTCTTAAAGGTTCCATGTCCAACAAAATTATTTCATTTTGCTTTTAACGTAGAAGGTGTTACGGGAGCAGAAGAACATGGCATGTTTTACTAAACTCAGTTAATGAGCCTCTTAAAAAACTGCCCCTTAGAATGCTCTGTTTGTACTTCCTGGGATTTGTTGTGTAAAAGCTGTATCACCTCCACCTACAGCATCCAGGCAGATGCCAGGACTGTTTTGAAAGTCTGTTCTACAGCCTGTTGCCCCTCCTGCCCTCCCCCATGAGACGCTGGGCCGCCAATTACGTGGATCTCTTTATCATAGCCTCTAATTTATTTATTATTTATTTAACATTTACATTTTATTTTGAAGGGAAAGCTCATATTATTGAGCATTCGATAATGTAGGCTTCCATATACCTCCAACGTAAATATGTCTGATTTAGCACAATGCTAATGGCCACCTGTAGTTCCAATATTCGTATTATTTTCTTCTACTCATGGACAGAGGCTTTGCTTTTTTGACCTACTTCTGTGGTGGTTTAATGTTTGCCAATGAGCTGTCTTTTAAACATGTTTAAAGGCTCACTCACAACTGCGAATCGGTTCTCATCTTTTACTCAAAATATTCTATGTGTTTGCAAACTTCACTAAACCACCTGGAAGTAGGAAGTGGGTTTTGGAGTAGAAGAAGATAATATGGTGATAGTAGAAGCTTACATAACATAATGCGGTAAAAAAACGGGTCACAACAAGCACACAGGACTATTTAAAGTTGTTGAAGAGTTTATCAGATGACTGCAGGCAGAGGCAGGCTAATACTTCTCATTGACTTCCAGCCATTTGAGCCATCTAAGCTAGTTAGTGGTGGTCGGCCTTTATCAGGCTGTTACTTGTTACTGCACGCAAAGTGAAAACAATAGTATCTGTCTGCTTGTTGTTGAGTGAAGAAAGACAAAAAACAAAAACGTTGGGCAATTCCTTTAAGTTTGTGCACAAGGTAAAATCATCAAGAAAGTCATTTAATTCAAGTGTTTTAGTGCTGACACATCACAAGCTCTCACAAATAAAATCAGTATTATGTACAAAAAATCTTTAATGCATTTTATTCAGATTCAGACAACTTTATATCTGAATATGTGTGATATATTGAATTAAATGTACTAAGTGTCAGGTTTTTTTGGCAATAATAATTGGAATAAATACCTTTATTTTTCATAAACAATGCTTGATCAAAATATAGAAGAACATGCTATGTCTTATCTTAAGATAAGATAAGATATACCTTTATTAGTCCCACAGGGGAAATTCCAGATTTACAGCAGCAGCAGGATACAAGAGAAACATCAGAAAGATTTACAAATGAAACTATAAGTAATTGAAATAAAATAGCAATAGCATAAATACAACTCAATGAAAATAAATGAAAGAGCATGAGCCTTTCAGCAATTTTAACAATATTTAACAATATTTTTTAACAAACCTGAATGAAAATAAATGAAATGAAAGTGATAATAAATGAAAGAGCATGGGCCTTTCAGCAATATTAACAATATTTAACAATATATAAAAAAAATCTGAATGAAAATAAATCTCATAACCATTCTTCTTTTGCAAAAAAAATAGATTAAAAAAAATAAAAGTAAAAATAACGTATCTTTTTTGTGATAGTAGTCGCATCAGTGCTCACTAAAAGTAACACCTCAAGATTATTTTAAAGCTGCCTCCCTGTTTTTGATGGCATTCAGGTGGAATCTGTGGAGAAGCTGTTTTGTATCTTGACTTCAGACACCGTCGACATCTCTTTGAAAAGATCTGCAGCAGAGCAGATTGCTGTCGTGCTTCAAGGTAAGTTTTGTATAAGCTGGTTATGGATTTTCACTGAGTTGCTCAATATTCTGAATTTATTTAGACAGAGTAAGTGAAGGCAAGTTAAACAAGACATCAACATTTATACATGAAGCAACTCAAAGTGCTCCATGCAGTTAAAACATTATCATGAAAACAATAACATATTTGAATCCAACATTTTTGGAACAAACTCATAGCTTTTACCATCTTCAAATTAATGAATGCAAAAAAATACATCGTGCTTACAACGTGAATCTCTGTTTTATCCATTATGCCTGGAAAACTCCAGCCTGCACAATAATTTCATCTTGAATGCTCTCAAGTGTTTGAAAACACAACACAACATTGGTTCAGTTGTCCTCTAAGCACTAAGTTTATCGCAGGACTTACTTTTTCACTCAAAACAACTGTAACAGCAACAAGATACCTATGTGTCGATTCTGTTCAGTAAAGACACAGTCGGATTTAAGAGATTACGGTTATTTTTATAATAAAATACTGCTCTGCTTTGTTAGTTAAAGATGTTAAACAAAATGGATCCTTTAATTCTCACATCTCTGGGCCAACTTATTCATGTCCTGGTACCAGTCTAAAATGCACTATACTTTATATTTTATTATTTTTCTTGGATCTTGTCTTGAAAAATCTATCAAATTTGTCTGTAACATGTTGTCCTTTCCAGTCAGAGTACCCATTTTACCCAGGAGCACATAATACATATGTTTATTTGATAATGGTTAAATATGGGCAATGTATTACCTCTTTGTCACTGTCCCAATGAAATATCCTTTAATTTTCTCTTTTGAATCCCCAGGTATTTACAAAGCCTGAAAAATAATGTCTCTTCAAGTTATTGCTTAAGAATCACATTTTTTTGCAGTAAAAACACCCTTCCAACAATATCTGATAAGTTAAGTTGATTAAAATCAGTTTTCATTTCAAAATGAAGTATTTAGCTAAATCACGGGCCTCAGGAACAGTTTTAAAAAGACCTAAACAGAGGTTTTCTCTGTAAATAATGTTTTAACAATCTGCCCTTGTGAGAAGTTAAATTTGCAGGGACTGCAGGATAGTTTTGTTTCTTCCCACCACCATATGTTTTACCAACTACAAAAGCAAACAGTTGATGATTATGCAAATGTTTGTTGTCAGTATATTGAATTGTTCTCCTTCTTCCCTTCAGACACAACAATGCATCCAGTGCTGAGGAGTCTTGGAATAACTGACAAAGTCCTTTCTTTCATTACCGAAAGTGTAAACGGCAACACGGTAAACAAAAACCTGTTTTGGCAAAGTGATGAATGGATGTGTACCGAGTGAACCGCCGCTGAAGCCAAATGAAACAAACCCTGTATCTCATAAATGCAGTAACATGTGCACCCAGTTTTGTACGTCTCTCCCGCTCATGCGAGTTCATGCGTTGCCGGCGGACGTGGAGGAAAAGCCACTGAGGCGTGCATGATGGAAAGATGAAGTGGCCTGGATTAATAGTGTCAGACAGGCCCTGGTCAGCAGTGATTTCTGCCTTTTAGCTATCGCAGTCTGCCGATCATTCCCAAGCCTTCAGATGCCGCTGACAGGGCTAAACGTCCAGCATCACCGACTACAGAGGTGGACGGACACACAATCAAAATGACTTTTAACAGCTAACAAGTGTGTAAACGGGCATTTCTGTGGGTTGTATTTGTCCTGAACTTCAATAGCCTGAAACTCACGCAGCCACAGAAAGAGTTCAGGTTATGTAAAGAGACACTGAAGAGGCCTTGTGCATTTGTGTGTGTAAGAAACCGAGCAGCAGGAGGAGACAGAAAGACAATATGTGTGAGTGTGCGTGTTTGTGTTTTCTCTGCAATTAGACACTGAGTGCGTATGTTGCTGTTTTCCCCAGAGCTCTGATTGCCTGCTGGAGCCTTGTGTTTGCATCCTGAGGAAGCTGGTGTATGTAGATTCGGCTCTGAGGCACAGCCTGGCACAGCGCAACCTCCTGCTCCTCACAGTGCTCAGGGGTACGTTCACAAGACGTCTCATTAAGTAACAACTATACATGCTGCGTGGTACAGCCCGGGGGCACATTCTTAAAAAAAAGGAATGACAAGTGATCCATTGATGTAGAGTTTTTCTATTGATGTCACAGTGTAATAAGTACTGTGTTAGCATGATGCAACTTGTTGCTGCAGAGCTAAAATAAATGCATGAAGCTTTATCTTCAGTAGTAAAGAATGAAAAAAATGAATGAAACTTAGTTGCCTATGGGAAACTTGTCTATTTTTTGATATAAAACAAAATCTGACAATTCATTGCTGATATGTAAGATGTAGGTCTTGCATGACTCGACCGAGGGTATGGCTGGGGGATATGAAAGATGTATATCTTGATATTTTTGGTATAGCTGGATGGGGATGTTCAGTATAGATCTTAATATATCTCATTTTCCAGATAAATCATATTTAAAAGCACAGCATAATGGAGCTTTAAGTAGGATTGTTTTGATGCAGAGACGTGCAAATGCTTGAGTAATGGGGTTGCAGCTAACCATTTTACATAGTCACCATTGCACTTTGTGACACTTGTTTAAAATTTGGAATACATTTATCATGCCCAAGCATTTTTGCAACCTGTTTTGGCATGTTCCTAATGGTGGATTCGCCGAAGGGATACTTTGGGTTTTTTGAAGGAGGGTAGCTCAAGACCTAAATATGATTACTACAGCAGCACCCGACCAGCTTTGCCCTTGAGAGGGATAGCAAGGTACTAATGGGGTATGTAGCAGTGAGTGGTGCTGCAGAAAGCCTCATAATGACCCTACTTTAGAGTTAAAACTACACAGTAACCAACATTTTCTGACTAGATGCTGCAGTAAGATTCTTTCAAATTTGGCATTTTGAGGCACTAGTCGTCTTCAGCATTTCACCACAGTTTCAGGAGCAGCGTTATAATAATAAGAATAATGATATTTATTAGGGATGTCCCGATCCGATATTGATATCGGATATCGGTCAAAAAAACAAATATCGGATTATATTGGCCTGCATCCTAAATCTCCGATATCAGCACTCCGATACAAGCAGTCCATTCTAATATATTTATTTATTATTTTATTCAGTTGTAGAATATGCTTATGTTTAAGTTCAACACAGTGGTTATTTTGCAATTGGTGAAATATGTTTTTGTTTGATTTATTGAGGTCACTTTTCAGGGTCTTCTAATATTTTTTATTCATGTTGTTTTAATTGGAGTATATTCTTATGTTTAAGGTTAAAATTTATTTAACCTATTGGTTTATAACAAATGGGTCAGTTTTTCTCACACCTACTTTTGCTGACTACTGTTCTCTGTTTGAGTGATCTCACCTGATCAAGCCTTTTCTTACAGTCCACACTACAAAATAGGTAATAAAAGTCTGTATGATTCCTGCTGATATTGTATCGGATTGATATTGGTATCGGCCAGTACTCAAGGCTGCAATATCGGTATCGTATCGGAGGTGAAATAGTTGTATCGGGACACCCCTAATATTTATTATAATGATAATAATAAAAGACTGGTGTTGGTGTTTGTCTATATTGAAATCTGGCTGCTCTAGTACCAGATACAGAGGGTTACACACAATGATGGAGGGTGTTTTATGACATGCAGTTGGTATTTACAGAGATCCAGAGGTGCAAATTAAAATGATTGGGCATGTTCCTCTAACCTCAAGTCTGATCTGAGTCTGAAGTCTTTGAGGGGCAGGTTCAAGTCAAATTTCAAAGTTACTTTGGTGTGAAACTTGAGTGCAAGTCAGGTTTGGAAGCACATGCCATGTTAGCGCTTAGCCATTCATCATTCTTGACAATTGTTTAAGGGTGCAAACCTTATGCCCAAAGGCAGGGGTGTCCAAACTGTTTCCCGGGGCCATATGTGGCTCGCTGCTTAAACAGTTGAATTAATAAAGACATTTTGCTTACAACAGCAGAGCACATTAATCATGCACATTTTCTGCCATATTTACTTGTCACAAGGTCTCATGTATGAAGCAAATTGCAGTTTTCATCATCAAGCACTAACATTCTTGCTGTTTACTCTTGTTTTGTGTCTGCCAGTGAGGATAAGCTGTCAGTTTCTCCCATTTCTGCTGCTCAGAGGGTCATTCTTGCCCTGACTAAGGCCCCATCCACACAAAGACAAACCGAGGTCTAAACGCATACATTTTTTGCCAAATCTGCGTATCATCCATACGAAGACGGTGTTTTGAGGGTCTGTAAACGATCATTTTTGAAACCAGGTTCCAGAGTGGAAAGATTTTGAAATGGCGTATATGCAGCTCCGTGATTACTGGCTCTCTGTAAGTTTTCAGATACGGTTATGTCATAGTGTCATATCTTCATTGACACGCATGCGCCACACGCGGCAACGACAATAACAATGGCGGCGTACGTGAAGCGTATGTGCTGATGAAGCTAGTGACCCTACTGTCCCTGTTGCAGCAAAATCTCCTTCTTCTCAATCACCACCGAGTTGAACAAACAATTATCAAGGACCCATGACGGCACTTTATGATCACTTTATCACAATCTCTGTTTACAACTTCTGCCGCAAGTGCACATGCCCACTGTTTTTTCATCTGTTTCCGTCATATCGTTACAGCGCCCCTAGAGGTCCGGTATGTGTTTTACAGTGTTTTGATGCGTATCGAGTGCATTCATGTAGACGCCCACATTTTCTGAGACGCCTTTGTCTTTATGACGATCGTTTTTGAAACTGTTAAGCGTTTTGTCTTCGTGTGAATGAGGCCTGAGTGTTAATCCAATGATAACACAGGGTTAGAAAGGCCCCTTGATGGGTGATAACCCACCCCTCAACCCTAATCTTAACTTAAATACAATAAAAGTGATGTGCAGCAAGTGGCTCAGTTCTTCATGTATTTCTCTTTATTCTGCCCCGATGTAAAAAAATTTGAACACCCCTGCCCGAAGGCTTCAGAGTTAAGGGACACCAACCCCTTTCAAGCTGTGTTACCAACAAGTCTCAGACTCAAGTCCTCGTCTTTGATAAGAGGGTCCTGATTAAAAACTAACCTACCTTCAAATATGCCAACACAAACACTGAATGTGGATTTTCATTCCTGGGTTTATTACTTTGAGTCTCTGCAACAAAAACACTTAAAATGTGGTCAGAACCACCTGAAGAGCTTGACTTTGCAATACTGTGATGAAGAGTTTTCATGAAGGGACCGGACGTGGATAGTGATCTGTCATAGGCACAGTAGCATATTGTAAGCAAAGCCAGTGGTGTTGTGCCAGTGTCCTTGTGCATCTTAAAATCAGTTTCAAAGGAGTCTTGAAGTGTTTGTGATATTTTTAAGTTTTTTAATGTTTTGCAGAGATAAAGTTCAGGGTGTGGTTATTATGTAAATTGTGTATGTTCTGTCTTCATTACAGCCTCCCTGATTCTGAAGGAGAACAAAGGCAGTGGAAGTGAGATCGCCGTTTTAATGAGCTTGCTGCTATTTGTTGAAATTGCTCACATTGAAACTTGGTGAGTTTATTTTCTCCTCTCTGAGAGATCTCCACGCTTCTAAAATAATTGTGCCTCTTTGATATTTTGTGCTTTCTGCTTTTGATGTCATACCAGGTCGGACAAATCCAGCACAGATGTGTCCCTCGCTCCATTTTCTCTTCCACTGTCAGTGACACGCAGGTAAACTGATCAGCACAAAGGTGAAAAATCATTTTAATGTGTCCTAGCTTCTTTGATATCTCTTAATAACTGGCTATTTCTTCCTACATTTCTATCGCTAGGTACAACCTTCCATTTCAGGCAGCAACTCATCATGCCGTCAGCCCATACTGCTGTGTCCTTCCTCCTTCCGCTGACCTGCTCTCTCTGCCACCTGCCCGCCAAGCCTTACAGGTGGCATGGAACACTGCGTGGCATTCTGGGATAGACAACCTGCTTGAGGAGCATCAGAGCGGTTTAGCAGGAGTTGAAGAGTAAGAATATTACACTGCTACACTATCAGCTAGAACCGACAGGGGGGACTCTGCAGAGGTTGAGCCCGACACCTAAAGCCTCTTTATTACGTGTTAAGTGGGAAAGTGTATCCTGAGCTTCCTTGTATTTCTGCAAAGCTGTAGTGGCTATGGGGCTTTGCATGGATCTGCTGTGCATTCACTATTTTCACGCAGCTTCTGCCATGACACAAGCCTAATTCAGGCTATGGTCATAAAGCTTAATATTTATGCCCTTGTGACATTTCAGATTCACTGTGAACATTGCGGACAAAAAATACAGATACAGCAATATATCGCAACTTTGACCACCGTTACAATATTGATATTTCAAATCTTAATATATATATATTTTTTTTTTTAATGTATTTTTTGGGCATTTTGTGCCTTTATTGATTGGAGAGTGACAGTAGATAGGCTTGTGAAAGGGGGTGAGAGAGTAGCGGAAGACACTCTGCAAACTGAGCACAGGCGGGATTTGAACCTGGACCGGCAGAAGCAAGTACAGGAGGGGCCTGATTGCTAACCACTCCACCAAACCAGCCCCTTAATATCCATTTTTTTGTAAGAATAAAAACTCATACTTTATCAGAGTTGGAAATAAAATACAACTTTTAAATATGTATGTTGAGGGCTTTTTTTCATGCTGTCTTTTCAGTTTCAGACAGTAATGAGAGAAATATGTGATTTATTTTTTTTACTCACAGTTGTGCTGTCAGAAACTCAAAGCAATTTGTTCCTCGTTTGTCCAATTACAGTTTGAGCTGCACTGCAGGTTAGGATGCTTTCCATTGTTAAAGGGAAAGAAGAAAAGAACTTGACTTGATGCACTCTGTGTTTTACATACACACTCTCTCTAGTTTTTTCTTAGCTAACTGTAGAATATCGTAATAAATTACAATATTGTGATGTTGTGGTATATAGTAATATTATCGTATTGTGACCCAAATATTGTGATACGTATCGTACCGTGAGGTTTTTGCCTATAATCACCCTTACATATGAGCATTTTCAGAGAATTATGCCAAACTTGTATTGGTACCCGTAAATTATAATTCAAATATTTATGAGCAATGACCCTGATCTTCACTTAAGGTGCATCACTGCTTTAAACTCAATGTGCCATTGTCTCCATGGGTCTTGTGTCTTTTGGAACAAAACAAAGTTTTAAACAAAATGAAATTGCCATATTGTTTCCTTTTGCAATATATATTGACATTGTTTTGATAGACATGACACATGAGAAATCAGTTTTTTATATTTATATTTATTTAAACTGATTAAATCAGCTAAAGAATAATATTACTCAATATGTACTAGACATCATCAACCACTTATAACAGTCTATTGTGGTGTTTAATGGAATTAATAGTTACTTTAAATTACATAACAGCTCTGTGCTCTTCCTGTCTATCACTCACACTCCAGTGCACACTTACAGCTATGAAATAGAAAAAAACAGAACCAGAAATAGACTTTACTGTCATTCCACATGTCATGAGTACAGGGCAACAAAACGTTCATGCCATTGTAGCAGGAAAACACTCACTGAAGATCTGCCTTGCCTAATCGAGCGTCTGCTTTGAGTGTTATATCAGTGTGTCTGTGACTGGAGCAGTGCTGTCTGCAGCCTGAGCATTCATACAGGAGACATGGAGGCCATGACTATGAAGAAGGTTGTCAACTATCTGAATATTGAAGCTGTTATCTAACTAGACATGTCAGATAGACAGTTCCACTTGAATATAGTGTATGCTACGAGTCCCTCTGGGACCAACCCATAAAAGTGTTTGGTGAGGGCAGAGCATTTAAAAACATATCTTGAGGATGATTGGACATTTGCCCCATCATTTAAACTTATGATGGAAGAACAGGTAATGTAGTCAGCGAGTGTTGCTGCATAGGGAGCAATGTACAACTCTTGCAGTCATCTGTCAGGAGAGGGATGAAAATACACGTCATTGAGAAACACTCCCTGTGTTCTTCTTTCTTGTTCATTGCTTCTGCCAAGAAGGTTCTGGTTTTACCAGCGTACGTTTGTTTGTTTATCAGTTGGCAAGATTCCACAAAACTGCTGGACATAATTTGCTGAAATTTTCAGGAGGGCTCAGTAATGGCCCAGCCTAAAAATGATTAGACTTTGGTGGTGATCCGGATAACCGGCATGTGCCATCAGTTTTGCTCAATGACTGTCTAACTAATAATGACGTCAAGATAATTCAGAGTAGGGATGGGATGAAATATCGTTTGGCAATATATCGCAATACAGTACGTGACAAAATGCATCAAGTTTTAAAACAAATGGATCGTGAAATAAAGACGTCACGTCCGGTAACAGCGCATGTGACCAGAGGTGACAACAACGAACATTAGCACCAACTACCTTGCCTCCAAAAAGCCTAATGATGGAGTCGAATGAGGTCGAAATTGAGGACGCTCCGTCTGGATACAAGTCATTTGTCTTGCAGTATTTTGGCTTTCTCATTAAAAAAGACGGCAAAAACGAGCCTATCGCTCGTTAGCATACACTCTCTCTAACCTCTCGAGGGTTAGAGAGAGTTTTATTGTTTGTGTTTGGCCTGTTAGGCCTCGTGTTTTCCTGTGTGCAACTCAAACAAAAACAAATAAGTTGTAATTACGCAGTAATATTTTTTCTTTTTTACTTTTTTGATATTGTATCGTGACGTATCGTATCGTGACCAGGGCATATCGAGGTGGAGCGTATCGTGGGTTCAAGTGTGTCGTCCCATCCCTAATTCAGAGTGCTAGGTGTGAGTTTTCAGGGTCAAAGAATCATATTGTGGTTATTAAGACTTCTTTTTCCTTTGATTTTAAGATAATTGATAAAATAAACTATGCACCAGAAAACATGCTCATCCACAAAGCATTTTTTAAATCATTCTTAAGTTTAAATGTAATCAGAGAAAAAAACAGGCTAATTTTCGCTTATAAAGGAACTACAACAAAGTAGACTGACTAATTCAGATATACCACTGATAAAAGACACTGAGACCAGAAGTGTCAATTGATGCCGATTCACATCTACATTGCAGGACTCATTTCTTCAACACTCTGTCAGTTGAGAAAAAGACACGGTGATGAAGAAACTGGTCGGAATCCTATTAAGGGAAAAAATAAGACCTGCCACACATCAATCTTTTACAATGTTCTCCTGAGTAAAGAATTAGTTTCAGAGGCTTAGCATCTTGTGTTTCATTTGTCTTCATTTACTTCTAATGTGACCTAATTCAAACAGATGAGTTTGTCTCTCATGCAGTTTTAACCAGCTTGATTACAACAAAAATGTTTAAACACAATATAGACCAATCAATCTCCTTTAAAGTGAATTTCATTCAGCTCTTAAATTGGGAGAAAGAACTTATTCAAACTGGATGCAATATGTTGAATCTATAATGTTTTGGTATAATTTGACAGTTTCTTTGAATGTGATTGTTGATTGTTTGAGGATTATGACCATCTGTATGATCTAATCATGTTTTAAAATTTCTAAAACAGGTTTAATTGAAGGTGACTCATCCATTTCTCATCTCTCAAGCTTGGTTTTCAAATGTGTTTATTAATGCAGACATCACACTATATAAAAAAGCTTGAAATTATATTTCAACTTTATTATTATTGACCTCCAACATTTGACCATGCTCTATCAAACCAAACTGCTTACTGCTCTTGTGTGGTAAAGCACTCATGTGGTGCGTGCAGCATGCATCCTCTGCTGTCAGATCGACCGTATCTTACCCGGATACAGCCGAGCTATTTTATCACTGGCCGATGGGTCTGGCTACTGTTTAGCTCTGTGATGGTAACAGTGTCTTGCTACACGTTCGCCTACAGTGGTGTTACTCAGTGGGCGCTAAACAGTACATTTTACAGCAGGAGAAATATCAGGCGCGGCGTGTCAGAGAGTGAAAAGGTTCAAATGTGTGTCTCATACGCTGAATGTGCAAGACTTGAGTGGAAACTTCAGAACAACGCGCGGTTGGCCGGAAACGGACATGCATGTCCGGTCGGGATTTCAAAATAAAGGCGTACATTGAAGATCACGATGTTAATCGATGTTCGACTTTACTTCGATGTGATTGGATCATTGCTTAACCAATTGATGTATCGATCTATATCGATGGATCATTGCATCCCTAGTATTAAAATGTGGCAATTTAAAATCTGAAGGTATGTAGCTTTTACTGCATACATAAAAAGCACTTTATCCCTTTTTGGCACAAAGCAGAGCTCACCTGAAGTAGGTGGTCTCAGCTCACTCCCAATCTGCCCTGGAGCAGTTTGTTTGCAGTGGGACAACCATCAACCCAGAAAGAGACACAAATAGGGTAACAAGTTAACTCATCATGACTGCTGTAGTAATATAAGCAGCAGCAGTTGTAATAATTACATTACAGCTAGGAGGCAACCAGGCTGGTGACAAAGTATGACTTACTTCTAATGTTTGGACCCCACAGAGTCACTTTCTGTGCACAAGCACCATGAAAAAACATCAACGGATAAATATATATCATGTCTCTACAGATCACAAGACACAGTAACATCAGTGGATGAAAAAACATGTTTAATTTCCAGAATTTAGTCCAGCTCATTCAAGCAGGAGATTCATCCTTTTTAAAGCTGCTCTCTACTTTTCTGTATTGCTGACACTTTCTCTGTGCTATGCTGTAAAGTTACCATGCTATCTGGTGTCCTCTCTGGACCACTCTAGACACCAGCGAGCATCACAAGCCCCTCTTCTTCATGACGCTGAATCAGACGGATCCAGCAGCACTGCAAGCTTAGCTGATATCAGATAGACTCTCATTGATTGTTAATGGTGACACCAGAGAACTGGCTGTGTAGGGCTTGTAGCACCCTATAATGTAATAATTTACCGATAACGTAATAACGCCTGATAGTGTCACAAAATTTGCACTCTACTCAATGAAAAATGTAATAAAACCTGATAATGCAATAATTTAACTAAAATTATTATAAAAATATCCTGACTGATATTGTATTAACATTTTAACTGCTATTGTAAAACCTGATGACATTGTTGGGAATTTATTGTTAAACTTCCTGTCAAAGACCTGACTGTCTTTTACAGGTTAATCTCATAATATACCAAAAAAAACAATAATGCCATAAGGTATTACAGTACCTGTCAGGATATTTTAGTACATTATTGGTTGAATTATTACATTAATGGTCTAATTTAGCACAATTGCCACTGCATTTGGTAATCTGATATAGGGATGGGAATTGAAAACCAATTCCAGTTGAGAATCGTTAACAGTGGCCCCTGCACCACAGTGCAGGGGCTTCGTCTCTGTGCGGGGCGGGGAAGTCCCTGGCTGCGCTCCTCGTGGGCTGGGAGCCTTCCTCAGTGTTGATGGCCCCCAAAGGTAGCTTATTCCTTACCTCAGTCCTCGGTGCTCAGCCATGTCTCTCTTTCTTCCTTCTCTTTACAGTTAGTATGAATGAGTGTGTACAGGTGTGTGTGTGTGTGTGTATATTGATGTCTGCAAGTGTGTGTCTGGATATGTCTCTGTATTTGGGGGGGGGGGGAGGTGTCTCTGTTCTTATGCTGTTTTTAGCCTCTGTGAGGCACTTTGTGTTGCTCCAAGTATGAAAAGTGCCTTATAAATAAAGTTTGGTTGATTGATTGATTGAACAGCGCCATCAAAGAATCGATATCATTAATCTTTTTGCTTATCAATTCCCTTATCAATTCCTTCCACTGACAGGGATCAGAAGCATCAGAATTGCAGCTTAATTTTTATTGCACCTACTACACAACCTTAAGTGAGTGGAAACACCAGCAACTTGCAGAAGCAGATATCTATGCTGTGGCGTGTTTGACATTGTTGACACTGAAAATCAGACCAACATTTGCCCACTCACAAAAATCTGCAGGAATCGATAAGGGAATCGTTATAGAATTGGATCGATTAGCAGGATTGTTAACAGCATCGGTATTGATAAAATCTTACCAATTCCCATCCCTAATCTGATATCACAGACATTGAAAGATACTCTGCATTACTTTCCCTTTTGTTATATATATTTTTTAATTTTTCTTCTTATGTATATATTTGTGTATATGTATATGTGTAGCATGTGTGTATATGTGTACATGTATGTATGTATATGTATATACATATATATATATATATATATATATATATATATATATATATATATATATATATATATTACTTTCACTTTATTTACACTTGTTTCTTGTAACTTAAATGTTAAAAAAGTTCAATAAAAAATATGTTCAAAAAATAACAATTATTAATACATTAATGAGTTTAATAACATTTTTGATTGAGTCAGTGCAAATTTTGTGACACTATCAGGCGTTATTACATTATCAGTAAATTATTACATGCTACAGGGCTCCATTAACCAATACAGAAGATGTTTCAAGTCAGATTTCATACATGCACACATCACTCTAGAGGTAAGGAAAAGTTGTATTTGTTCAGCCCTAAAAGACAACCCCAAATTAATCTCCCTTTGCAATTCCACGACAAGGAACTTTCTTACTTTTTCAGATGCAGAGTTTCAAAGAATCTTCAATTTATACAAAAGTCAATATGGTCTTGTATTAACCTGCTTAGAGTTTGTTTACCCTTACTGTACATCTTGATTCGTATCCTACAATGATAAATATGCTTACCTGTGTCTTACATTGGACATTTATCTCCCGTATTATCATCTTGTGGTAAGCTAAGCCTGCCTAGGCCCTTAATTACTCCCGTGTGAACATGAATTGATCTTAGGGAAATATTCAAATTAGCAGTGATTTTTCAACTGAAACGCCAAAAAAAAGCAACCAAGCTGTAGGTGTGGAAACCACCTAAAAGTGCTTGTTAGAGTACAGACGCTTTGCTACAATTTTGATAATTTTTCAAATCCTGTCAGAGATGATCAATAGCGTTTTTTTTAACTTTCTCTGTTGACTCAGTCTGTCTCTTTCCTCCCTGCAGGTTTCTCCAGGTGCGTCCTGCCTGTGTTGAGGATGAGAGGTTGCTGGTGGGCATTGTTGCATTTTTGAATGCCTACTTCAAACAGGCGCGCACTGATCCCACATCTGACCCTGAGGACAAGGACCTGTGCTGGGTACTGGAGCTGCTCCTCAACCAGGTACAAATAATTCACACTCTCTGGACAAGGAAAACCTGGGTACAATAGTCTTGTAGCCTGTTTCATTGTGCCACAGATACATGGATGCTATCCTTATCTTTATTTTTCCTCTTAATGCACATGCAAAATTCATGTTTGCTTCCATGTATGCTAGTAATCTGGTTAGGCTCTCTTCTTTCCAACACAGAGGCTTATTTACCTGTAATCAAAGCTGAAATGAATCACACGCCGTCAGACAAGCCAAACATATTTCTGTCTCACAGCATAGCTCCTTAAACCCGCGGCACAGATTAATTCCTGAGCTCTTAACGCAAACTTGGACTCATATGTTTGCCCAATAACTGCACTGTTTTAGCAGGGAGAGCTACTTTTAGGATTTAATCAGTCTCACCTTGGCTTTCTCATTAATGTGTGTGTAAACAATAAGCCCTCCCCTGGCAGCCGAAGCAGACTTAGATTGAATGCCTAGTAGGGGTGAACAGCTCTGCTCCGCTCTGACTTTTCTGTAATTACTGAGCTGTTTCAGGAACATCTGTCGTTCTCTTCCCTCCCATCAACTATCTTTGTCTTTGTGTGCACTGCTCAAAGGAAATTCTGCATGTTTGGCACTCCTAAATCTGAGTTTCACTTGGAAATATAGCTTGTGTTAAAAGGGTGGTCCTTGTAGAAACTTTGCTGGCATCCCTTTATGCTTCAATGGGTCAACTTCTTTTAATTTCAAAGAAATAGCTGATAGATTGTATTTATAGTAACACTTCCGAATCCACAAATCTACTCAAGGTCTACTGCTTAAGTAAATATGGCTGCCACTAATGCGCCTGTCTAGCTTTGACCCTGAGGGGAGATAGCTGGGTATTAACACTTGGCAATATTTAGCAGTCAAAGGTATCGCTGAAAGCATCATAATTAACACACTTCTTGATCAGAACTACACATGAGTATGCACTGGCTCAAGGTACATCCTTGAAAAAGCCCCAGTGCTTAGAACTTTTGAACGTTTCAATGTGTGGGTTACTTATCCTTTAGCTGCTCAGGTAGTCAGTAGAAACAACAAACAATTATTTCCCAAAAACATCTCTCAAAAGGACAGATTTTGTCTGGAGTGATGATGAAGTGCTCTTATTCATGGGCCCAAAAGGATAACTGCAGGAACTGGGGTACATGGGTAGAAGGAGGGATGGGAGAAACTTGTGGAAACTGAGGAGCAGGATAGATCACCAGTTACTTGGTGGATGCATGAATTGTGAGCTTATGTCCACTCCCAGAGACCCATTGCTGTCACGAGTGGGACCTAGTTATCAACTGGACCTTTCAGCATAGTTCATTAATGTTGGTGAGCCTGTAAAATTGCTGTTGTCTTGTAGCCTTGATCAGTAGAACAGGCCCTGCAAACATGATATTCTATTGTTGCAAAGGGGTTGGCTATGTCATGCGAAGGAATGCAGTAAAATCAATATTTTGGCCATTTCCTTTGGCTATTTTTACTTAAATACGGGGGTGAACCATCTTTGATATATCCAGGGAGTAAGCTTTATATCAGTTTGTGCTCCAGTGACGGCTACCTGACCAAAACATCTATGAGAGGAGTTGCCGGTGGAAAGATGCATAGCCCCTATGTTACATCACAAATAGTTTCAAACACAGGGACTTTGTTAAAAAAAATAGTGAAAAATATTACAGTCGCATCCTGTTGAGCCAACACATTGTTTTTGTGTAATTTTGACCAGGAAGTGTGGCGATCACCAGATGCTGCAGACTCTGTTGTCTTGCATAAAACACACTAAAGGGCATCTAAAGATCAATTAAGCATAGAAGGACCTCTTTAGATTTGAAAAATAGAGATTATGCAGATTAATGCATCTTAATTACTGATAATTCATGAATTTAGAAATTACAGAGGCACACTTACGCTTGCACTAAGGCCACCAGTGGGCCGCGCTACACTGTTTTAGATCCATTGTTCTAGTGTACAACCTACAAGGATCAGGAGGGATTCAAAGGTTTGATTGCCGGTTAAACCATCAGACTGTACAACACTGCAGGGAAGGAGGAGTAACAGGAAGACAGAGGATGGGAAGGAGCAGTAGCCGGCCTGTCACAGTATATTTTAATATTAATTTTTATTGTTATTACTTCTGCCAATGAGGTTATGTTATTGCCGGAGTCTGTTTGTTTGTTTTTTTTGTTTGTTTGTTTGCTTCTCTTTTAGCAACATAATTCAAAAAGTTATGGACAGATTTCGATGAAATTTTTTGGAAATGTCCGAATTGGGACAAGGAACAGATGATTAGATTTTAGAAGTGATCTGGATCACCATCTGGAGCCAGCATGACCAAAAATGAGATTTTTGTGAATTACTACTGAACTAAAATAGATATCATTATGAATCCAATTGGTAATGGTATGTTTTCATGGTCAAGGAATCTAAATATTTAGATGAAATAAAGGTAGGACTAATATTTATGGTGAAAATCACAATATGGGTGAAGACTGTGGCCCTGGCTAAGGTCTGTGCTCGCTGAGTGCTTTTCTAGTTTATATGTATTTTTTATTTTATTTGTACATATATTTTGAAGGTTTTTTTTAATCTATTGTTTTAATCAGTAATAATTAACGACTACTGATTCTTAATTTCACTGAGGGAGATTTTTCCCAAAGGGATTTATACCTTTTTAAGTACCATCTATTCTAATCTAATCTAATCTAACATAATTTCTAAATGTTTTATTTAGGATACGGCCTCCCTGCTTGATTTGCTGCTTGGTGTGGAGACCCAGAGCCCTGCTCAAGACTCTGGAGAAGTGGAGGAGCTGAAGAACCACGTAAGCCAGAGACTTCAGAGAGGACTGACCAGCTTCTTTGACATCATACTGCAGCGACTGACACACACCACCGACAGGTAATAATTAAAGACATTACTCCTGTCTACATGTCTTTATCAAATATAAAGTCTATTTTGTAAAAAAAAAAATCATTATTAATCCCAAATGAAGATGCCTGTAAGCTCTGTGCTGGGAAGGGGAATTTTTAGTTTTTCTGCTTTTCACAGAGGTGAATAAATAAAACTCTAAATGCTGCTCTGACTAAAACTGTAGTTCATTGACACAGGGGTATCATTATTTAGTTAGCAATTTGCCACCCAAATTTTTACATGTTTAATGAATTCTTAATTAAAAAACTGAAAGAAAAGTTATTTTTACCCTCCAAATGCTCTGGAGAGGTTTCTGAACTCTCTTTAAATGCTGCTCAGCTTTTCTGTGGGGTTAGAAAATTGATTAACATCGACAGGGAAAAAAAAGATGCTTAAGTGTTTTCCCACTGTGGGGAATGTTTTTCATTTAATTTGTGCCATGAATGCTTCTAGCTCAGCTATTTAGACATGAAATTAAGAGCAGGCACACAGAATTTGCTTTCCCATTTTGTAGCATTCATCCGTCTCTTTTCCTTCATTTTGTCCACCCTCTTGTCCGCCTGCTTTGCTTCTTTTCTCCCTCCTCTCTACCCCTCTGTCCTTTTCTTTTGGTCCAGGCTCTGTCTGGCACTAGCAGGCCCCTTCAGGAGCCAGCTGGCAGTCCGTTTGCTTCAGAGCCTGAGGGTGTCCGACGCCCCGCGCTTCTACGGCCTTCCCAGCCTGGAGAGGACACTGCAGGGCATGGTCAGTCTCACCGCCCACCCTGGCTGGAGCTCCCACTGCCCCGACTTGGAGCCTGCGTCCCTCTGCTCCAAGTATCTCAGCGGTCTCCTGGAGGTGGGTGTGAGCCATGTTCTGTGTTAGCATGCGTGCATATGTTCCTGTGTTGCACTCATCCTACCTTCATCATCATCATATCCAAGCCTGCCAACACAAATGAGTAAAAGGCAAAGCAGAGTACTTTCTGAGGAATTAATTAAAATGAAGCAGAGTATGGTTACGGGACATGAATTGCAAAAGGTAAAAACTCTCATTGATTAGACATGCCACACTGAGAAGATGCTGATGAGATTAATCAACCTTGCCTATTCCATCTGTTCGCTTGCTCAACAGTCCGTAAAACAATAGCCTGACACAGTGTAGAGCAGCTTGCACAGCAGTCTCCACCGCAGAGGTGTCCAAAGTTTTATTTCTGATTGGGAATGAAGACCCCTGTGGAATAAACTCCTCTGATTACACACAAAACGCATTCTCATTTGTTTGCTTAGTCTTAACTGGCAGCTTTCATGCTTGTGTATTGAACCACGAGAAGGTTAAGGATTAGTTTCCCTTTCAGTCATGAATCTCCAGTGGCTACTTAAGTCTTACAGTCAGACACCAAACCTTCTCCCTGTTCTCTGACCCACCTCCCAGAACTGTAGGGCCCTAAAGCTTTGCTGGCCTTGGACTCCTCTCTCTCTGTTTTTATCCGCGCTTCAGAGCAGTCCCACATCCTGATGGCAAATGAAAGCAAAATAATTAGTCTCAGTTGCATTTAGACTTTTTCAAATGCACTAAGTTTATCACATGCACACATAAATAGCTCTAACCACAGACAAGTGCGATCTTTCCAGTTGTGGTTGTTGAATTTACAATTAGACAATAATCCGGGACCAAACTTCAAATCTGGAATCATGTCTTAATAAAACTAAGACTTACAATATACATCCACATATATTTTCTCTGTAAATATATAACATAAAACAGTGTCAGATCTAATTGAGAATGCAGCAGTTCTCTCAATAAAATATTGAACCAGTGGGTTCACTGTTTAGTATGCACATTTTAATTTCAGATTAGATTTATGTCATTGTTTTGTTTATCTCTCTGTATTCATGCTACATTTAAACCCATGAGTCAGAGCACAAGGGCAAGTAAACTCCTCCTAGGCAATCTGCATTTGGGTCAAGAAACCACACCAATGCTGGAGAGGCAGCAATATGCATCCACACTTAAGATATAAGGGACCCCGCATTCCTCTTACCTGTGAGCAGGGGCGGAGAGACAGTTGTGTGTTTATCAACCTGAAATCAGTAACGATTTAGCTTAGCAATACCGCCTCATGGGCCCTGTTATGTGCGCCCTTTTTAAACCACTGACACAGATATTGCAGGAGAAACATAAACTCCAAGCACATCAGCACAGTACATTTAATCAGGCAGAACATGTCTTACCTCTTCTCCTAGTAACTCTACAACAGACTCACAACATTGGCTGATGTAGCTTAACATTTTTTTGGTAAAAGTTCCCATTAAAGGCAAGTTCAGACTTTGTTTAGAGTCCCGTTTGTCAACAAAATGTAATGTAATGTTTTTGAATACCCTCTCAAATCAGCAGGATGCCTGGCAGAAAAAAACTTTCAATCCTTAGTTGACCTTTATGAGCATATGCTGATGATTAAATTATGTGTTCAATGACAACTCAGAAAATTACAATAATAAAAAAAAAAAGGCATCATCATGTGTTAAAATACAACTTTGAGGAAAGAAACTTCAGTATTTGCCTGAAAAGGTTAATAATTAAAGTTATTTTCAAGTCATGCTAGTTTAAACAGTTTTTTAATATAGATATAACATTTGTTACCAAGGGATAAAAAGCACTTGAAAGATTTTGATTTTTACATGTTCCTTAAAACTGTTACGACTTAAAGTGCAACAAGGATGTTTCTAGTAATATCTTTTTTTGCCTAAAGTAAAATAAAGAAATTGTTTAGGAAGGTGTGTTTTCTGGGGGAAAAAATCCTGAAACACCCTAGAATGTTGTTGTTGTTTTCATATTCAGCCTGGTTTAGAATTAGTGTTGAAAATCTACTGTCAAAGTCAAAGCAACTGAAACATTTTTGTACAAGAGAGACACATTCTTTGTTTTAATGTGTTTTTGGGCATTTTGGGCCTTTATTGATAGGTGAGAGACAGTGGATAGTGTTGTGAAAGGGGATGAGAGAGTAGGGGAAGACACTCTACAAACTGGCCACACACTGGATTTGAACCCAGGCGGGCAGAATTATGTACATGGTATGTTCCTGGTTGCTAACCACTCCACCAAACCCATAGAGACACATTCTTGACAAAATAAATGAGTTTATTAATGAGTAATGTCAAAAATGAGTTTGAAATCCAGTAAAGTGCATCTGCATGAGAGTTTAAAATTGATTTGGTCAAAACTAAATCAATAATTAGGGCGGTGTGCGAAAAGCAACCAAGAAAACAATTAACAGTCTTAAAGTGAATCTCAATTGCACCCATTAACCCGTGTCTTACCCCTTACCCCTTGGTTTTGTTCGTTCATGTCAAGAGAAGAGGTGTCCCAATACTCCATAGGGCTAAAGGGAAGGGCTAGGACCAAGGGCTACACAGCCTTTGAAACGAAGACAGACCGGAACCTCACTTGAAATGAAGTGGTGTGAAAATTTCCCATAAAACACTGCGCCCACTAACACAAAGACAGAAGCGCTTAATTATAAGTAATAATTAAATCATCAAGTAAATATTAATCAAGTTTTGAATTGTTGGTCGTGTTTTACAAGTTCTCGTTATAACAAGCTAACTTCTGCAGCTGAAGCTCCAACTAATGTTGCACCTGCCCACGTCACAGCCAGCGAGCGACTCTGGGTGATGACGTAGCGGCAATCAAGTGCTGTCACGTTTCTTAGCTGTGTGTTTTCACCTCTTCCCCTTGGCCCTCAAAACAGAGGGCTAAGAGGAAGGGGTAGGGGAAGGGCTAAGAGGTCTAACTGGGATTCACCCTTAATCAGTGTCCGAGTGTGGCTCGGTCATTTATCTAAATGCAGACAAGAGTTGAGTAACACGACTGCCAGCAGTCATCGCAATAGTTAACAAGAGTACTTTGTCTCCTTTTCTGCAGGTAATCTCCTCATTTTATGTCGAGTGGGGAGGCAACTCTCTCTCTTTCATGGGGAAAGGTGTGACAAAGAGCGCTATCATCTGCCTCCTTCACTTGTCCCATGAGATGTTGGCAGAGAACAAAGACAAGGCAAGTGTCATCAACATACTTTATGAAGAGGTGTTCATAGAAAAATGACTTCTGTTGTGAAAGTTTGCAGCTGAACTCCATACAACACAGCTTTAAAAAATCTCAGATTGTCGTTAGGAATATATTTTTATTTATATTTTGTCTCTTTCAGGACTTAATATCTCAGTGGTCTTTGGGCAATGAGGGGGCAACAGAGGACACTGGCACCTCTCAGCTTGGTTTGGCCTGGCTCGTCCCGTTATGGGTGGACAGAGATCAGGAGGTACAGAGAGTCTGCACTGTCTTTTCTGTTTATTAAAGCTGACAAAGTTATAAAAATGGATCAATCAATTAGTGAATTTGAAACAGTCTATCTGCTGTGTCAGGTTAGGCTTCCTGCCGAGGAAAAACAATACAACTTAATCTTATTGACAAGGTGTTTGTGATTAAACCATAAAAGAACAATCAGTGGTAGAGTACAATATAAGTGTGAAAGTTTAACAACAATCATAGTAAAACATTCTTACATTCCAAAACTCCACTTCAAATGGTTTAGAGCACACATGCTAATAGTTAAAGATTTTGAATGCTCCCACCTCCCCATGCTGCAACACAGACACGCAGCATTTCCAGTAGAAAACTTTGCTATTAACCTCTCCTAAGGCCACATTGATGTCACATGTCCATTCATTTAAACATTACAGTCTTGGCCCTTTTTTGCACCTCTTTGGGAGGCCTGCCATGGAGAACATGGTTGCTCGGGGCTAAACACTCATCTGCTGCTGCAGTTGCATGGAGGGCCAACAAATGGGCCTGCAGAAGTTGTCCAGCTACTTTGAACATAATTGAAACACAGACTGGTCTTTTGTTATCATTATTATTATTATTGTTATTATTATTATTGACTACTGTACTTTCTGGAATATAACAAGCCCTTATTATAACGTTCACCCCATTTTCATGTTTTTTTCCAGGAAAAATGCTGTATTCAAGTATCACACACACCTACATATTGCCCTGGGCTTACTGTCTCGTACAACTCAAAAATGACCTTTGTTCAAAGTTTTAATCATTGAAATTTCAGTAATTTCACAACAAATACCATACACGATTTTCTCTCTCAACCAGATGCGAAAACACATTTTGCCTCACACATGCGCAGTTACACAATTTCTGCCCGAGCATGCTCAGTAGTAGTGTACCGACCAATGAGAAAGCAGCTATCAACATGCCAATGCCCTCGACCAATCACAGCGCAGCTAACCTGGTCCCCTTCTCACAAGATGGCTGCGCTGTGATTGCATGTGAGTGGTACTGTAACAGAATTACTCAATCATTGCACAAAGGTATACTAATAAAGACACAAAACATATGATTAGAACAATTTAACAGTCTGTTTAATAAGAATTATGCAAGTTTGGGGGAATGTTTTGCAGTTTCGCTTGTTAAAACAACATCTGAGACACTCCAGTCTTCAGTATTTAGCTTCTCACTTGTCATTCTTCAGCTTTACTTCATATACTCTCTGTATCACAAAAGTAGAGTTTCAAGATGCTGGGCTTGTGGGACTAAAAGAAACCCTTAAAGAACTGCACAGGAACTTGCAGAGAAAAAGAAGCACATGACAGCAAGTCGTATGAAATTCTCTGTCTGTCTCCAAAAATAAGTTCCAACACAAGTCACTCTGAAGAGGCTCCCTTGACAAGGTAGACTGCCATTATCATTATTTGAGTGCTTTTCAAATAAATAAGCCGCACTTCAAAGTGTACTTTTTCAATTTTTTTCAAAGGCGTCCCAACACATTAGAAGCACCCAAGTCTTTAAAATGATCATTTTTTAAATTTGGATTTACCTCATTTTACATTTATCTCTTTTATTTTCTTTCTTCAGAACACCCTCATGAACGTTTGTCTCCCCTGTCATGTTAGGTGAGGTGTGCCAGTTTGGGTTTGGGTGCTGCTTTGTCCTCATTGCCCAGCGGGTGCCAGGCTCTATGCACCAGTTGTCAGAACATCAGTGGAGGTCTGTGGGGCACGCTGCTCAACATTCTTCTGGATCAGCAGGAGAGCAGCATGGTCCGCAGGGAGGTACGATGTTAGAACAGCGACTTTGTTTTCTGAACAATCCAAAACATTTTAGTGAAACTCCAGTAAAACTTAACTTCCTCTGTGGCATTCTGAACTAAAATATTGAGAGTCAGACAGTTCTTTTTCAGTATAAATAGTCATGGCTGACAATATGTGACCCAGTAATCGAATAAGACAGATGATGGTCAGTTTAGCTGGACTTCTGTGTACTTCCAGTCAAATGCAGGCAGATGGCAGTGTTGCTGATGCAGTTCAACTTGACCTAGTGTGTGCTCAACTCCTCTCTTTTCTCTGCTTGTGTGTTCAGGCTGCATTTATCCTGCAGAATTTGCTGGTGATGCCCATGCCTGCCAACGCAGAGGAGGCCAAGGACTCCCACTGGCAGGTCAGCAGCTCTGCCAGCCAGTTTAAAGCTTTTATAGACCATGAACTGTTTTTTTTAATCTCTCCTTCTTTTTCACTTTCTCTTTAGTTCTCTCCTTTTTCTATTCCTCACAAAACCAAGCCTTTACTCAAACCCAGCAGGTTTAAGACTTAGAGGGTTGCTAGTTTGAAGATGTATTGGGATTTAGTCCTTGAGAAAAATTAATGAAGTTAAATCTTTGTGTTAACCGTCATCATCTTTATTTACTAGATCCACAAGATAACTGCAGGCAAGGAATTTATGGAGGAATTTGGTTGTCTTTTACAATTTTGGTGTAGTTCCTACTGACATCCACGGAAGGTACAAGTGCAAATGAAATGTCAACAAACACACATGGGTTTTTATGCCTCCCCTTCATAGACATCATGCATTTTTTGACCAATCAAAAGGTGTCAGAACCAAGAGAGATATTGCTAGAAGTCAAAGAATTATGTTAAATTTAAAAGAAAAGTGATGTTGGAGTTTTTTTGTATAAACATATCTCTACTGTTTGCACGTAAAGTATGTGTATTCAACTCTTGTCTACAAGTCAGTGGCTAAATGGCAACATGGGGGAGTTTCTATCCTTATGACATGCTAGTTGAGACAGACAGACACACTTTTTCGAGCACCCTGCGGGGATGAAGTAATGCTTCCCTTTGCTGTGTGTTATAGAGAATTTGGCCAAATTGGTCGCCATCTATGTATTTAAACTGGTTATATTTTTTCTAATGAAAGAGTTGTTTGTCGACTACATGGAGTAACAAATTAGGTGACCAGAAACACTTCCACTTAACCCATTTTTTTTAAAGAAAACCGAATATTGAGCAAAAAGCACATCAGTGCTGTCAGAAACTCCACTGTCTCTGTACTTAACTAGAGACAGTTGCATCAGACAAACTTCATATCCTACCATGATATATTGTAACTTCGGCAAAATATTATTTAAATCAAATTCATCTCCTTCAAAATAACACGGTTACAGCTGACAGATCCTGATACCCATGATCTAAACTGAACTGCTAAAAAAATCTCTGTTTAAGCCTGGTGAAATGTTGAAGCCTATTTTTACTGGTCAACAAAATTAAAAGTTTTTGTGTCTTGTAGAGAACCTTCGTTTTAGGGAATTCAATTGAGTTGATTTTGTATTTTGTTCCACAGATTTTCTGATTTTGTAAGATCCAGAAATAAAATAATGGTTAAAAATTGCTGAGCTTGTAATAATGTATTACTGTTAAGATACAGACATCAAACTGTCATATAACACACAGCTCACTCAACCTTACCCACCAAAGGGATTAATTACCCACTTTTGGTATTTAGTTGTTCATTTCAGACCTTATGATACCATTGTTAAAGCTGCTATAATCTATTAGGACTCACCTTTGCTTTAAAAATGGAAAAAATCCTCGTCCTCGTTCCCAAATAGCTGCATTATTGACCCAGACATGTCCAAAATGCTTAAAGATGTCCATACTTTTGTAGATTTTCAGGTGGTGGTGTACACGGAAGGCATTTCTGCTTTACCTAAGTGAAGTTCTGGTTAAGACTTTGCTGCTTTTAGGGCTTCAAATAGGGGCTCATAATGATGCAAGAAGTTTCTAGAGCCTGAAACTTATCATTTATATTGTACTCCATGTTTTGCTGCAGTTGTCACAGGATGTTAACACGTGTCAATTGAAGAAATGAAAAATTAAAAAGCAAGTGCTGCAGTTCTGCTGGGCAAAAAAAAATCCCTCCAACCCTCTGTGTCAGTCACGAGACCAAAAGCTTTGAAAAGTTTACTTGGGTTTGATGACTCTTTGCATCTAATATACTGAAACAAACAGTAATGTACAATTGGGATTTTTGCCTTTATTTGAGAAGAAAGGGTGGTGAATAATCTTCAGTGTGGAAAGAGAGTGATATTATTTAGGCCTTTGCTCAAAACATATTGATACGGCAAAATATTGTCATGCACTCCTTGGGGATACGTATATCAATATGGATTCTTCAGAATCGATACAGCCTCAGTGTTTTGTCAGCTTTTGTTAGTACACTTGAGGTAACGTTAACAGTCGCACAGTTCAAAGTAGAGCCAAGCTGCATAATGAAGCACATGTTACAAATTTGAACTTACGTCTATGATCTTTGGGGTCCTGAATTTAAGTTTCTTAAGTTGTGGAATCATTTTAAAACTTGTCCTTGTTCCTTTTCTTCTTGTAATAAAACAAAAATGGTCAGGAATTCTGTTTAAATCCTAGTCAGTGTTCTCAATTTACGTGTATCGTGAAACATATCGTATCATGACCTCGGTGTCGGGATATCTTGAAGTTGCTGAACATAAGCCCTCATATCATGCAGAATGCTCTGGAAAGAGTATAAAAGCCAGGGTCAAACTTAGAAAAAATAGCATCTATAACTCGGAGGGAACAGTCGTTAATGATGGGCACCCACAAAAATAAATGTAATCCAGGGTTCCCACACGTCCTGGAAAACCTGGAAAATGACTGCCCAATTTTCCAGTCATGGAAAACATATGGAAAATGAGGAAAAAAGTGAAATGTCCTGGAAAAGCTTAAATTGTCCTGGAAAATTATTTGTCTTCCTTCTAGCTTAAAACATAGTAAATGAAGTAAAAATGTACTTGGTACCTAATGTACACGTAGACAGAAAATGTGAGTCGGCAAATAATGCAAGTTAAGGCATAAAATATCAAAACTCGAAACAATGGGAACAAAAAATAATAATAAAAAAAGTAAACAAAATAAAATTTAGGCTAAATTAACAAAATCTATTCATAAAAAAGCAGAGTAAATACAGATTAAGAAATACGTATAACCACACATTTATAACGGTAAGACACATAAAAGCCAGACTAAACAGAAAGCTAACAGACAATGTTCGTGCTGGAGAGTTTGAAACAAAGAAATTCTAAGATCAATATGATCAGTAGCTAGAGATTGTTCATCAATCTCTAATCTTGTCTTTTAGAAGGCTAACTAGAATCCAAAACTGCCCACAGCAACTTCAGTTGGTTATGTGACGCTGGAAAAAGTTCTGGAAAATGTCCTGGAAAAGTCCTGGAAAGTCCTGGAAAATGATTTCTTGAAAAGAGTGGGAACCCTGGTAATCTGAATGTTTGGGTAAATAAGTGAATTGTGCTAACTTGATCTTTATATTTGATGTTGACCTCAACAGCATTAGGGTTCAGTTGAAGGTAAAACAAGCTCATTTCTCTTCCAATATCTCTGTATTTTCCTTTCTCATTTTTGCTTTTTTTCTTGCTGTATGACCAAACAAACATTATTTACTTCATTTGCATTTATCTCGTTGCATCCTTCTCATATGAACTTGTATGTCTCCCAGCACCCCTGTGTGCATGATGAGGTGTCAGGCGTGTCTTTGGTGGGTCTCCCGGCACTTCAGGCTCTGCTCTACCACTGTCAGTACTTCCAACATGTGGCTTTGTGTGCCTCCATCTGTTACCGAGGCCGGCGCACCTATGACCCGGCCACCAGAGGAGCAAGTCCACAGGGCAGAAAATCCCCGGGTAGGTTTTGTGTTGATGCCATCGTGTGGCTTTCAGAACATTACTTTATAGACGATGTCCCTGATTTTGGTATAACTATGCCTGTTTAGACTCTGAAGATTCTCTGTTGTTCTGGAGATCTGACCCACCATCAGCACCAACTGCCAACTCCAGCAGACCCTCCAGCTCCCTCTCCACTTCTAGCACTGTGGTCAGTAATGCCATGTACTTTAAGAAACATTCCTACATATTTAGCTTTTGCAGTTGTGTCTGCATTCAGATCCTCATGTTTTCCTTTTGTTTACAGGTAAGAGATTCACCACACACCCCTAAGAGTCCCTCCCCGTTAAGCATCCCAGAAGAAGCACCTGCCAGCAGACTGACAGCTCAAGGTATTCCACAGGGTGACACAGAGCTTAACAGCCCCTAACCATCATTCATCCAAACACTTCATCTTTACCAATTTCATGTCATGATTAGTTAACTGCAGTTAATTTTTGTTTTTACTGAACTTACTGCATTAAGTGCAGGTCATGGTTATTATGAAAGATTGAAGGTCTTGATTGACAGCAACAATTCTCTGTCTCCTGTGGATTAGCTGAGCTGCAAGGTACCAGCATGACCATCAAATGAGTGTCCAGTGTCTGTTGTCAGGCGTTTGTATTTTCAAAAGTAAGAATAAGTAGAAAAACAACAACATGCTTCTTGTGAATGAACTTGGATTTGATGCACTTAAAAACACAATAACAACATCCCAGAGTGATGTAACGTCAATGTTTTTCATGATTTTGAAACAACATTTTATATAATTTAAGATTGTCTTTAATACTGAAATTTGGTCAAGTGGTTTTTAAGTCTATCGCACAATAAACCAAAAATGTATATTGCAGTTCCTTTACAAATACTTAAAGTAGTGTGCTCCTAAAGTCGTCAGTTTACTTATGTTTCTATAATTGCCTTCTTAAATAGCTGCCTGTTGTAAATTTTGTTTTTTATGGCACAAATGTTTTCTGCTCTTTTAAATGTTTTAGTACTTTTTGTTTGAATATTCTTTGTCACTGCTTTTGAAGCAGCAACAATAAAAGAAAGCAGTTGTTGAAGCATTCTTTCAACCTGGAATAAATTATTGCAAGATGACAACGGCTGAGCCTTGTGGCTTAGTTTGATGTTATAGAAACTTGGCTGTGATAAGAATATGTTGTTTTGTATTAATGTAGATTGATCTAAAATTAAAAAATAAACTGACCATAAAACCATACTAACATGTTTTGATTCAAGAGTATGTAGTCTCTACTCAACTAAAATTGACCTGTTCCTCTCCTTGTGAAAATTTATTTATGTAAGAAATAGAAACAAGAACAACAATATTTTATCCAATGGCACAATTTTTAAGCTTATATATTCTGTGATAAAATGATAAAGTTTTATGATACATGTTTACATTTTCCTGATATTGAATATGTTGGGGAATATGTTGCTGATATTTTAGGCAGTATCTCGCCATAAATATACGCAGAAATGTTTATATTTGCTTTTTGTGGAATGAACGTACCACACCCATTTCTCTGTTGTCATCATTTTGTTTTGTGTGTTTCCCATAGTTGTTTGGTGGTTGTATTCTTTTTTATTTCCACTTTCAAGTTCTCAAACCCATTTTTTTCATGTCTGCCAAATATGATAATCACCTTTTTCAGTGCTGTACATCACTAACATTCCTTTTTTTAAGATGAGGTGATGAACTGATCTATTACAAATGGGAAACTAGCTTTTTTATCCTATAAAAAATGAGGCCAATAAAATCACAACCTTGATTAACTTGTCATTGGGAAAGTGTATATATTAATATTTATGCTTGTGCACCCACTCAGGGTTATCATACAGAAATGTTCACTTTTTTCCAATCATACATACAGCGTGATGCTCAGTTCTGTAAGATGAATTAGTCTTTAGATGATTTATCTTCTTGAACAGTAAACCTCACTCTTATTGTTTGCAAACATAACTAGACCATCCCCAAGAAAAACAAAAAAACTGTCTCAAACAGCAGACCACCTAGGATGTCTCTATTAACTCTCCATCGATGTGTCCCGCAGGTCAGAGTGACACAGACACCAGCGATTCGGTCACCTCCCAAGACTCCCGACATGGCGAGCCCTCTGCCGCTGATCCCGTTGTCATAGTAACTCCTGAACTCATGGTGGCCCACTGTGGCTTGCTGGCTAACCTGCTGGCCATCCTGCCAGATTTCACACTCACTGCTGTGCGACACAACCAGCTCCTCCTGGCGCTGGGCAGGTGAGAGACAGCAAACACGCTGACACCTATGATGTGGTAATTTGTGGTTGAGGTATTCAAGCTCTGATGACTTTCAGAATGTCCACAGTGTAAATTAAAGTCATATAAATGCAACTTGAGCTCAGTTTTTTATCTTAACTGAAGATATTTGAATAAAGTCAAGGTAAATGTTTTAAAATTATGTAGTTACCATGCAAATATCATATAAAAACAATGCAGTCCTGCATGTGTGCTACCATAAAGAATTAATACTAATTCTAGCAGTAATCCTGTCCAGATACTTTCTATAAGCACTTTCTCTCTTCTGTGTTGTCTCTCTCAGTCTTTTTGATATTGGGACAATGGAGATATGTTTGAACAAGCTAAAGATGCCCAACATTCTACCAGGAGAGCGAGAAGACATCAAAATCCAGGTGAGAATTAATGTGGTAGGTAGTTCTGAAGAGCTTTTTTAACTTTCATTTTGTTTTGTTTTTTGTAAGTGCGATGTACCACAAAAGCGTGGGTTGTTACAGTGCAGTGCCTGCCTCAGTGCAGTAAGAGGTTGTCTGAGGGCACCTCCTTTTCAGTGTGGGTGGAATACTCAACGAGCTTAACTCCAAGTATTGTTTTGTAAGCTTTGAATATTAGCTGTTTTAACTTTTCCTCCTCATGCATCTGTTTTCACCTTTTCTCTAACCTCAGCTATTCTTTAAGTCTGTGCAACGTGTTTGTTTGTGCACGTGCGGTTAATCTTTGGAAATCTTCTCTGTGCATGTTTTTAGTTTGTCACATCACTTCAGTTCCTGTCCAGCTTCTCCAAGCTGATGCAGACATGTGTCCAGACGAGCCAGGACCTGATTGGACAGATGGACAACCTGAAACAACTGCTGACTACACTCGTGGCGGTGCTCATTCTGGATACCAAAGAATTAGGTTTGAAACTTACCTTGCGTTTAAATAGAAGCACTTGGTTTGGAATTTAAAATGGCATGAAAGTAAAGTGTATGAAGTCCTAATTACTACACCATCTCAAGCCACAATATTAACACCAAGGTGGACCCCCCCCCCCCCTTGTATATGTCTTGCAATCTCTCCCATGACAGCCTGTGTCTACGGGGCTGAGCACGCCTCCAATAGTGCAGCTGATTGGATAACCAACTAATGAACCCCGAGATTTGGATGAGGAGTAAGCCAGCTGCTTGTCAAATTATCAACACACAGCCCAGTCTTGTTTTGTATTATACCATTGGTGGTGTGGGGCCCAGAGTGCTGCCATTAAGTGGTTTTGCATGTCCTCCATTTTCTCAAGATGTATGTCCTGAGATCAAGAAAGCAATGGATGGTCTGATTGCGCTGGGCCCACTGTTGGACTTTGCGGTTATCTACTCCCGGTGCTCTAATGTGCTGCCACACAGTATATTTCAATTTTACAATATTTTTAGTTTGAGAACAGATTTTTACTCCCATGTATCGTGTCTGTTTTTTTTGTTTTTTGTTGTTTTTTTAAAGACAACCTGTTTGTATAGCCATTCTGTGGTCACTTAGTCTGTACCACACCAGGGAATTTCTCAATGAAGGATCTTTTACAGAGTTCAGGTTATCTGCCAATTCCTTTGCACGTCCGTGGTGGTTTGTGCATGCGCCCTGCAGTTTAGTTTCATGTATATTTATTTGGAAAATTACAGAAAGTGATAATCTTAGTCTAAAAATAGAGAACTTGACATAATATGGTAAAAAAGAGTCACAACAAGCACACAGGACTGTTCAGAGTTGCTGAAGAGTTTAACTGATGACTGCAGGCAGAGGCAGGCTAACACTACCCATTGACTCCCAGTGTTTCAGCTAAACTAATTAGCAGTGGGCGAGCTTTGCCCTTCTTTTTTGTTAATGCATGCGCAGTTGAAAGAATGTCTATCTGCTTGTCGTGGACTCGGCAGCGAGGCAAGACAAGAAAACAAAAAAAAGTTGCCGTATCCCTCTAAAGCAGCGGTTCCCAAATTATAGTTATCTAAAATTTTCAGCAAAGATTACAGAGCTGCAGCTTGAAATGTTTCAACAACTAAGCGACACTTCAGCATGAAGCTTCAAAGTTTTAAATAACAGCCATTGTGACCATTGCACTAGCTAAACTCTAAAGGTTTTACATATATCAGGTTATATCAAAAGTAAAATTCCTAGCCTTTAAAGCTGTGGTCTACAATTTGAAACCTAAAGCTTTAAGATGTACAGCTTCCAAATTAATACATGGTTAGCTTTTAATACTAAATATATGTGACAAAGCTGACTTAATGTGCTGATTACAAGCACAACAAATAACTGTGAGTCCTAAGGGAAGTTTGTAGTTTAGCAGTCTTGTGCATAATTTGCAGCTGAGCCTGCACAGACTTCAGGATTTGACAGTCTTTCACTAATTAATCACTGAGTTTACAGACTTCAGTTTACACTCCTGAATGAACAGGAGTCACTGAACAGGCACTTAACCAGTTATCCAACATACTGGTATCTTCAAGGAGCCTGTATCAACATAACGGCCGATGCCTGTGCCCGACTTGAACCAAGGAGCAGAGTGCCCACTTGAACATCTCGTTAACACTCATAGAGCGCGGAAATCGACGCCATTTTTAATTTGAATATCATGTTTTACAAAACAATCCTGCTACATCAATACAGAAAACGAAAGCATGCAGTTTAGGCCACATTTTAAATTTTAAAAACATCTATTTTCTATTAAGACTTGACTTGCAGGGGTCAAAGCGGTATACATTTTTAAATTTATGTTATGAAGTAGATAAATGATAAAGATTAAATGATCTATGTAAAATGTTCTCATATCACCTATTATTAATCAATTAGGTGAATTATTGAGAAAAAATCACAAAAGTAAAAGGTAAACATACAGCTCTATACTGTAGCCTAAACATAGCTCATGTAGCCTTGTGCATAATTTGCAGCTGAGCCTGCACAGACTTCAGGATTTGACACTAGAATGATGCTAATCACTCGAGCACTTACAGGTTACACTCTTGAAATCTGTGGGTCTTGAACAGGAGTATCCAACAGGGTGCCTGCAAATACCTGGTGTCCCGCGGGGAGCCTTTGAGGTGCCCACTTGAACATCTCGTTAACACCATAGAGCGTGAAATCGATCGCCATTTTTAATTTGAATATCATGTTTTACAAAACAATCCTGCTTACATCAATACAGAAAACGACAAGTGCAGTTTGTGTCACATTTTAAAAACATCTATTTTCTATTAAGACTTGACTTGCAGGGGGTCAAAGTTTACATTTTTTAAGTTATGTTTAGCAGATAAATGATTAAAGAATGATCTATGTAAAATGTTCTCATATCACCTATTAATCAATTAGAATTATTGAGAAAAATCATTAAAAGTAAAAGGTAAACATACAGCTCATATGTAGCCTTTGTGTGCGTAGGTGCATGGTCGTTGAGTGTAACTGCACTGTCGTATACCAACATTTATTGACATACACAGGGAGGAGAAACAAGCTGATAGGACGCCCAAATAGACAAATAAACCATGTTTGACTAATAAGCACAGTTTGATCATGTTTCTTTTTGAATAAACCATCATGTGCTTACAAGGCCAACAATAACAGGGTTAAATCGGCATCGGTCGGACATCCCTCCTCATCTTTCAGCTCACATAAGCAAGTGAACCCTGGGCCAATGTTTATCATTATCTGAGCATTTAGCTTTTTTATCTCCCACTTTCTCTTTTTGTCTCCTCCAAAAAACTTTCCTTTCTACCAGTTTTTCGCTGCTTCCGCCATAACTACTCTACATTTAGCTGTCTTCTTCTTCTTCTTGTTTAACGCCGGGTGGCATCCAGCGTCAGAGGAGCACTGCGCCCTACTTTGTAGGAGTATGATCCAAAGGTCCCTATTTCCATTAGGAAAATAAGTGATTATTTATTTAAACTTAATTCTGTTCTTTAAATCTGTTTTAAATTTTCAAAAAACGTATTTATGTTCTCCTTTTCCCAACATTTAGCATTCATCTCGAGGGGGAAGTGGCCAATGCCGTAATGCAGTCAAAGCAGTATAAATGTGTAGTTTCTAGTGTGGAAGTGTTCCTTCCATCCACACGGAGGTTACACTGTGCCATTGAAGACATTACAGACCCCCTCAGACCATGACAGAGGTGTCATTCAACCTGTTGTTAAAGTGATGTACCATCACATTGACTCTAGAAATATTATATTAGGGTGGAAAAAACTACAGTGTTGATTCAAGAGAAGTTATTATGTGTTCTCTATTCAGAAACATTAAATCAAATAATAGCCCCCCATAATAATCCTCGCCTTTCTGGTAGCTCTCTGGTTTAGAAAGGTTGATGACCCTTGGTCTAGAGTGTAGTGTCTGAGCCAGCATGCTATTGATCTTTTTATATTGTTTCTGTTGAGAGCCCCCTAGTGGCAGAATTTGAACACTGCATGTTTAATGGATGAACATTTCTTCCACTATGTGGTGTCAACAGAGGTAGTTTTGACAGAAAGACCAAAATCAATTCTGTGACCTCTGCCCCACTTTTGTACCTCATATAGAGACATCAGTGCTAATTCCAGTCTGGTCCATCCTTACCAGAGAAAACTCCTCACAGGAGCTTTAAAGAGGCTTCAGAAGTCCTCCTCTGACATTTAGCCGACCCTCCCTGCAGTGTGTTCTGCAGTGTGGCTTTGTGGCCGCCTCGTGTCATAAAATTAGTGACTCACTCTCTCCCTCTTCAGATGCAGGTACGCGGGACGCGGTGTGTGTGTGCTGGGCAGACGTGTTTATGCTCCTGGCTACTCTGGTGAGGAGGGACAGCTCAGCGTCGTACCCATCTGTCTCTGCTGCGCTGGGGAGATGCTGGCGGACATTTGCAGGTACTCAGCTACCCCGCACTGTCTGTCTCTGCGTGTGTTAAAGTGATTAAATTAATTATTGTGATGTAGGCTGAAAAATACGGTTGAAAAACATCAATTATAGATCATTTCCCACAATTCATTATTGTAGTTTATTCCTTATAAGTTCTTCATTTAATTTAAACACTCCCCCTAAGGCTCAAGAGTCAAGATAGATGATGAAATCAGGCTGTAAAGTCATTTTTCCCCCATCATTAGGGCTGATAATCATGATAAAGATAATTATACTGATGGCACTAAATAATCAGGATTAGCATTTTAAGTATAATCGTGCATTAATTCTGCTCCAAAAAAGAAATAGTCTGAAATTAGCACAGATCATTACATCATTATTGTGCATTAAGTTCCCTGAACAGATGTGAGGATTGGATAATTGCTTCCTGTCCTTAACCTACCTCTTCTCTACTCCTCCTCCTCTGTGATTAATGGAGCCGCAGGGGAATGTGATGAGTCCAGTGAAAGATGAATGCCGAGCCTTTGTGTACATGTTGATGATATCTGGGTGTCTGCATACACATTCAAATGATTAGTGTTCTCCCTGCTGGTGCGTGGACAAATATCGCTGCTGTCAAGGGATTTAAACCACGAATTCGCCATTTTGTCAGGCTGTGATTCAGTGCATTGTTTTGCCATTCATTAAAAAGAAAAGTAGTCTCACAAACTTCTTTTTTATTGTCCTGTGTGTGTGTGTGTGTGTGTGTTTCTGCAGGAACATTATCTACGTGTGTGAACGAGAAGCTTCCAGATCCTCTCCTGCACACGGTGGCTTTGCAGTTTATTTGCACGATCTTTACCGAAGAGTCAAAGAATCAGATTGCGAAGGTCACAACCCCAAACTTTAAACCTGCTTCAGCTTTATCTGACATTCTGAACGGCCCCTCAGCCAGCCAGCTGTGTGAGCTGTTACTGCAGGTAGGTGGAGGCGGTGGAGACTTGGCGTAGTCCGTCTAGACTTCAGTGTGCAGTGGGACTTCAATCTGACTAAACTTTGATTGCTTTTTTATATGTCACAGTGTGTGTGTGCTCGAGGCAATCCAAATCCAAAACTTTGATACTAACTTTTCAAGAGTGTGTGGTTATGTGGACTGATCACTGAACACTGTGTTCCTCCTTGATTGCTGATGTCAGAGTTTTGAGAAGAGGACCCTTCAGGATCCTTTAAAGAAGCTGACAGCCAGAACCCTGATGACACTATTAGCCTGCAGCCCCACAGCTCAAAACCATGCTGCCAAAGGTAAACCCCAAACCTCAGGCTACAGACAGCCTGTCACCTGGTACACTCACAGTCTGGGTCTTAAGTGGGTCACCAGCTTGTCTCATGTTTACCTTTAAGACATGTTGTAGATTCCTCACTCTAATTCTATATCTTATAGGAACATATTGTTAAACACTTTTTTAAAATGGGATAATTCTTAATGTCTGGCAACAGTATGGAGCTTTACCAGCATTTCAGGGTATTTTTTTAGTGCAGAGAAATTTTCACTACAACTTAAGCCCATTCTATGCTTGACACATATGCAGGGTCACAAGTGTCCATGCAGCCAGCTGATTTACCCCTTCATAGAGGCTCTGTGAGGCAGATTTTAGCCTGGCCACACATATCCCAAATAGTTTAACAAATCGCAGACAAACAGTAACAAGATGCTTTAAGGATCTACTGCGATCATTGGTTTAAAAACAGGCTACAGACCTGACATGTTTTTAAATACATTCTCCAATCATATCCAATCATGCCTCCCCTCGCCTTGTGGTTTCCTGATGAATCAACCATATGGGCCGTCACTTCTCCCCTTTTTTGTCTCAATAACACAAGGAAACAACTCCACTCCTTCACGTTTCTCCAAGTTGACAACATGCATTCTTTTTCACTAACTTCAGTTGAACAGTGAAATAATAGAAACTCTTTCAAAAACCTCGCCCTGTGACGTTAGGGAGAACATGGGTCTGCGGTTAGGAGAAAACCACGTGGAGCATAAATACTCTGAGCATTTCTGTGGCATTTTTTATCTGCACATTCACCCGTGCAGAAAGGGAAACCAAGCATACAAGCTCTCAATTATTTTGAAAAATATGCCAGTTTTCTTGTAGCTTTGAGATTTATACTCGGCATGTGGCCGGCTGCCAGGGGCTTTGTAGCAGGGCAGGCTATTTGGTGACAGTTGTCACTCCTTTAGTAACCTTGCAGTGTAGATGAATCAGCCTGATTCCATGCTGTGATCAGGCAGATCCATCTTGCCAAGCTCCAGTCTAAAACGATTGTGAGTGGCCCAAAGTGACATGCCAGTCAGTGTTTTTTTTAAATCAGGTGGGAGCTATAAGCAGGTCGACAGCAGGAAACTCTTCAGAGTGTGTCCTCAGTGTGGAGGTTTCTATGATTTCATGAAGGATCTCTGTTTCTGCCAATAATTATTCTGAATTTTGCCACATGGCTAACCTTGTTAGCTTCTGCCGCAGGCCTTATTTGAGAGGATGTCTATGAAATTGTAATGACCACAGGGAAAAAAAGCTTTAATTTACATATGAAAAAAATGCAGACCTCAGATATCACAAAATGCTCCTAGGTTTCCAATAAAGAAAAAGTATACATTGCCTTTATTAAATGTGGCGCACTGCTGTTTCATGCATATGCACACATTAATTTCTTTTACATACCTTTATGTAATGACTTTTTGCATTTCTGGTTCGAAAGCACTTAGGCAAGGTGGCGAATGCCACTAGAAGTGTCGCGCCACTGAAAGAATGGCTTCTGCTGCCATGAACATCTCAGCTGCCTGCTGCATGTTGTTTGGAATGTTACTGTTACTGGTTTACAACATAAATCAGATATTTGAAAGTCAGTTTGAAAAGGTTTGCCTCATTTTCCTTTCTAAGATCATCAGGAGGGAAAGCGGGAATAAAAAACTGCAGTTACTTGTTTTGTTTGTACAAGAAAGATAATGAAAATGAGTAAATAAATAATAAAATGAATGAAATTTAAAGTTAATAATTTAATAAAATATATTTTTTTAAATTCCTTCTCTGTTCAACCAAATATGCATAGCTGTGCAAATAATCCAGATATTACCAGAGTAAATACAAATCAAACAAACAATCAAAATAACATTTCTGTTGTCTAAGTCATGTGGTCCTGTGGCAAACAGCTTGTATTCGGACAGGCACTTTTTAACGCCCAGTCTTATGTGTAATGTCCTGTAAAGCTGTGTCACACCAAAAGCGACTTCAGCGTCCTTGGCGATCACTCTCCATGCAAAGTCAACTTAAAGCCGTGATGGGGTGGGGTTAACCCTCCCGCGATGTGGTGTCCAAGGTGAGCACTTCCCTGTCGCGCGATGTCAGAGTAAAAAAAACAGTTGGTCTTTTCAGGTGATGGGAAACAGGTGGGAAACATGAGTCAGTGAGGACATTAGTTCCACCTCGACAGACTGCAGAAGACACACAGATGGTGCTGCTGCAGGGCATCAGCTGCAGTGTTTTGTGTTTGATAAGTGAGTGAAAAGAATACAGTTTGAATAATGTCAGCTTATGCAGCCTATTGTATGATATATGATATGATGGCGGTAAAACTCGAGCAGGCATGACATCACCAAGCCACGGCGACGGGCGTCGGTGACCAAAATGAGGTATTTATGGGCATGTGATGCGACTTCAGCGGGCAATGCAATTTTGATTGCAAAGTCCCATTTGGTGTGAACACAGCTTTACACTCACATCCAGCTCACAGGTCCCACTAGACTACATGTCTGTTGTCAGTGCGAAGTAAGTGACTTTATGTAGTTGGGTCACGAGCTTTCTCTGACTTTGGTATAGATTTTTGGTAGCTTCTCTTGCAAAACATGTCAGACTTGACAGCTAGTAACTTGGCTCAATAGATTTAAGCAGCTGAATAAATCTGTTGTGTTCGACAATTATGTCAGGGGTCTTTTCTGGCAATACGACAAGCTTTTGCCTTGGTGATATTTATTTTATATTTTCTTTGGCTCAGTGTGGGATAATGAAGCTTGCGTTGTGTATTGTTTTGATGCGTAAGGTGGCAAAGGCTTAACACTTCGAGTCACAACATGAAGTTTCACACACTTCTCATGCATCACTCAGTGCACTCTGCGCTGCTGTGAATGATGAAGGGAACTGGAAATTGGTCTTGTTTTAGTCAATCTGTCAGTTGTTTTATTTCACCTAAATAAAAACAAAACATAACTAATTTAGTTGCCCTTATTATTGGATACCTGTAACATTGCTCCTTGAGATCTTATTGTACTGCTTTTTCAGACAAACATTTAACAAGTTGTAGATAATATTAAGCTGTAAAAAAAAGCCCGATTGAGGCGTCCCTTAAAGAAATGCAGCCCAAAGTGCTTTACAGAGGAAAGATGGACAAAAAATAAAAATTAAACTGGACTAAAACAAGCAGGAAGAATCCAGTAATAAAATGATTGATAAAAAATAAAACTCCTAGTCTCTGTCAGTTAAAGGTTTAGTCAGCGATGTGGGAGAAAACGAGTGGAGAAGTTGTTGATAAACAAATTTAGACCCGCCTCTCCCTTCATACCTCACCCCTGGCTCCACCCCCGAAAGCTGATGGACATGCATCGTCATGGAAACGGCAGTAGAAACTGCGTAGCTGACTAACGTAGCTAAGGTAACCCTGACTCGTCAGACAATAGTAGCCACAACTCGACTGTCATTATTGATAACATCACAACAACAGTACATTTTGGCAGATTAAACAATAAGGTGAATGCCTGACGGCTGTTACTGTTATGTGAAGCACCACAAAGCTAATGTTGCTTACCTATCCAGCACGAACACGGCGACACCCGCGTCCGTTTTCAGGTATTTCGAAAAGCAGAGTCCCCTCCACCATCGGAAAGCAACACCAATGTTGACCCGGGTCTTCACTCTTTCATGGTCATAGCCCTTTTTTTTCACTTTCTGCTCCTCTGACCTTTTTCTTTTTGGGCTGTTTTTCAGCCATTGCTACTGCACCTATTGTAACTCTCTCTTACGCTAACTGCCCACGCTACGCAACCTACTACTCCCCCTCCCCCCTCTGTCTGATCCGCGCATGAGTATGATCGCCTCCTGGATGTGGGGGGGTGTACCCTGTTTTGGTGACTCGGCCCGAGCCACAGTATTTACCTGCTGAAATTCAGAACCAAGGCTGTGTATTGAAACCGGACTTTTTTTTCAACATGCTGTCAGTGGTGACATCTTGTGGATGGAGAGGAGAAATACGGTCATTTTGACAAATTGTGCATTAGATTAGAAGATTAGAAGATCGCTGACTACACCTTTAAAGCAATAAAACTATGACATAACTTGTTGACAGTTCCAAAGGCTACAGTTTGAAATCTAAAACTCTCTGTCTTTGTTTCCAGCCGGCCTTATTGACAGCTGTGTGGAGCAGATGAGGCAAACTCACTCTCAGCTCCACCTGGAGTCGATCAGACCCGGCAAACCATCCCATCGCAAAAAGGTGAGCTGAGGCTGTGAGGAGATTTCCAGTCTAAGCAGTGAGTGTTTTGGTTCCCTTAAACCATGGGGGATTTCAGGATACATTTTATGAACGGTAGCTCTCAGCAGTACATCCCCTTCTAAAAGTGTGTTTTCATCTCGAACATGTGAACATACTGCTGTTATTTTGCCTTTCTGTTTGATCAGGAGGAAGGCCATTTCAAGGAAATAAGGCTGACTGTGGAGATCCTGCGGAGCACTCTTTATCTCAACGATGAATGCAAAGTGAGCTTCTGCGTCTTGCCTTTTTTAATTCCCCGCTGCTAATTGTTTTTTAATGGAACCTCAGAGTAGCAGTGCTGAGCCTGTAAATGAGATTCAGCTAAATGTGCTCAGTCCTGCTAACATGTCAGCAAGTTTAGCTGCTTAAACCCTGTAATGACATTAATTATGGAGCATATTAGCCGCTTTTCATTTTCTAAGTGGACTCTTAGTCACTGGTGGTTACCTTAGACTAAGTAGCCAGGGAGAGTGAACTGCTGTGTTTACCCTGTTATTTTCTTCTGCGTGTCTGTGTGATATCCCTACACACTCAGGAAAACACTCCAGCAATTTATGCTGATTACTGCCATCTGTGTTTGCATTGTTGGACACATCAGGCTGTCTCTAATGTGTTTTACCTCTGTTTAAGTGTGCGACTTTAAAGGTTGAGGCACCAGAAAACATTTTTATGATACATCAGTTTTATTTCTGAATGATATATCGGTTGTTTTAAGCTCAGTTCAGACCAAAGATTTGCAGCACAAGACAGTTTCAGAATGTTGCAGAGGATAGTTGCAACTGTGTGAATTGAGCCACTCCAGCTCAAATAAGCCACCTGACGATGGCTGAGCTATATTGTGGCACTTTTGTGTAAATGCATTTTTGCGCAGTTTCTGAATGAAGTGTATAAAGCAGTAGTGAATTATACTGACAAAATAAGAGATTCTGAATACTGAATATGATACTGAATATTAATGAATATTAATGTTTTAGATCACATTTATGTTGCATTCAAGCACAAGTTTGTATTAGAAAAACAACTAAAAGTAAACAATATAAAATACATTTCTTTGCACTCATCTGATTTATGTATAAATATACTGGTAAGAATTGCTATACTTGGTCAATATGCACTCTACCTAAAAATATACCTTAAGTAATTAATATAATTCTAAATGTGTGATTAAATGCTATTCACTTGCACTAACTGGCAAAAGTTTGAGATTAAACTCATACAGTCTTTAAACTGTTAGATCCGCTGTATCTGCTACAAGTCTGGAGCTTGCACATTTTACATATAGAGCATGAATCCATCCCCACCACATTTGTCTCCATTGCGTTTACCATTCAGACCCTGCTTGTACAGTGGTCTGTTTTCTGAGCGAGCCTTCTGGTTTTGGTTTCCATGAAGAACATTTGACATTAAACATCCTGCTATGTGACTCAAACTGCCCATGTATACATGAGTTGACACGCACACACACACACACATATATAGGCAGCTAAAATTTAAAGCCAGCTCTAAAATTGACTCTTTATTTTTTTTAAATAGTAATTTAAAAGTTCATGAATAATTGTGATATTTACCAGGTCTGCTTATTGTAAGCAATTAAGGCCACCAGCTGTATGCTGGTGCGGTCGCTGCAGTTCATGCATGATGTGGCTAGTCGACTAATCGCAGAAATAGTCGTTGACTCGTCGACTATCAAAATAGTCATTTGTGGCAGCCCTAGTATAAGGCACCAGCTCAAGTATAGGTTGGTCTTTCTCATGCTGAAAATCTACATTAACTCTTAAGGTAATGAATAATGGATCGGATTAATAATGGCATTGGTATAAAAGAATCTTATCAGTTCTTGTCCCTGTTAATGGCTGTTTAGGACCATGTTTATATTGCCACAAATTTAGGCTTCATTGATTATTTTAGGTCTTATAAAAGATTATAATTATTGTACTGTGTCAGCCGCTTATTATTTCCCACAGAAAAATAGTACAACATGTTTTGGATTGAAATATTTAGATGTGATTTTTGATCAATTTCTTCCAGCCCTATCACTTCACATGTATGCACATGTTAAGCACATGTATGTTTATCTAGTTCTCTATATGTGTGTGTAGACGGTGGCCACAGATGCTCGCCTGACACTGGCACTTCTCTCCCTCTGGCCTTGGTTCCTATTGGACGACCCCACCATGGAGGCGGTGCTGGAGCTCCTGTGCGTCTACACGGCCGACTGCCCCACAGGTCTGTTGGTGAATGTGTGTGTCTGTCTGTGTGTCTTATGTGTTTGCGCAGGCACTGTGCCTGGCCCGTGCTTGCCCATCGCCTCTTTCTGAGTCACACACACTTCGCACTAAGAGCTCCATTGTCCTCACCAAACAACCGCCGAACAACATTGTGTGTGGCTGTACGATCAGCGCCTGCTCGCCTGCCAGCCACAATGGGCACAGTGTCATGAACCGGGGGGTCAGGCTGCATGAAGGTCTCACTGTATGTATGGCACCCGGTGTTAGACCAGTTGGAGATGATGTGAGGGAGCACAGAGCATCTCTGTGCTGCTGAGATATTGGTACTCCTTCATGCAAATGCTGGGGCTGTGTACGTTGAATTTAGAGCAGCAGAAAAGAGAGAAAGGTGGGAGTCACAGGGAGGAAACAGTTGGGAAATTTGACTTAGATAAACTGCTCATGGTGCCTTTTATGTGTCTGGTGTCGTCGTGCAAGTGAAATCAGTTTCATCAGTGGAAGAAAGAAGAGGAAGTTTTATGTGTCTGTGTCTCTCTGCTCGTTTGATTGGCACCGGATCCTCAGTGGGTGTGTGTGCTCTGATCTAAACTCACTCGCTTTAGACCCCTCATATGCTCAAGCTGTGAGGTAGCACGAATCAGTGAAGTCAGGCACAGTATTTCCCCAAAGGTTAACCGAACAGCAGGTTGTGTTCGGGGCCGCATGCAGCCAGGCTCAGCATTACACCATCCACCCTCAGGCTATCAGTGAGTCTCCGGAGACGGCTGCATTTCCTCTGAATGTTTCATCTCCAGTCTACCTCCTTCATCCCAGGCTTTGTTTGTACTGAAAGTTCAAGTTGTTTTTGTCTGTGCCACACATATTTTTGCTGATATTTTTGAAGCAGCTCCAAAACTTGCTCCAGAAGACAGGCAAACATGTTTTTTGACGCTCTCTAATGAAATAATCAGTCCACCATGTCTGTAGAATGAATTGATGTGGCTTGTGGTAGCAGTGGGAATGCCTTTAGCTCATCAGAGGATCCATTATACAGCAGAGCCCTCCTGTCAATTCTGAGATAGACCAGCCGTCTTGACAGGTATTGAGATCACCTCAGGCTACCATCAGCATATGCCCGTTGCTGTATGTTACCATTACTGGATTAGCATAACCTACAAGCTGCCATGTTCCCTAATAAGCAGCATCAATCAGTGTCAGGCTATCTTGTCAAGTTCAAATTCATAGTGTATGTAATCTACAGCTGTAGCAATTAGCCATGTCAGTTACACTGATGAGAAGGGGGTGCCAAAAAGAGATTCTTATTTGCCTCTCGTATTCCTGTGATATAAATTCGTGTTTACATTCCTGAATGGTGGTGTAGTAGAACAAATTGCAGCTATCGCCTCAGGCTGAATACTTTCCCTCCCTCCCGGAGTCAAGAGACGGTGGTTTTCATCATCAGTCAGAGCTTTCAAAGTGAATTATGATTAAACAACCCTCAACTAAATCCATATGAATGTAAGTGTACACCATTCCAAAACACATCTTGATTTAGCGTTGTGAGGACAGGTTAAGCAGCTTTATCTTTATTGTGCACCTTCTGCTGTCTTTGTGCAAGATGTGGAGCCTTCTCTGTCATATTTGTCATTTTGGCTAGACAGCTTGTTCAGCAAAACAAGCCGTGCATGCAGCCGTGCAGAGAAGTTTGGGTGTTGTGAGCAGACAGCCGTGCAGCTCAGGCAGGTCAGTCTTTGTTTTTGTGGCCAGTGGCGCTGCTGGCTGGACAGCAAGTTAGCTGTAAGATAAACAGAAGCTCCTACAGCAGGAGGAGAGGCGCTTTGTGCAGAGTGTAACACTCTAATTACAGTGGACTTCTCTGTACGACAAACCCTGCTTGACAGTGCACAGACAGTACAAACTAAGGCTGGGTTATATAAGACAAACAATTCAAGTTTTATCACCCAGTAGCAAAATATAAACGATATAGACATTTTTCTCTTTTAAGAAATAATAAATTGTTGTTCCAATGTCAGATGTATATATTTTGATATGATTTTAGTGAAATAAGTACAGGAGCAGCAAACATGGCTCTGGAAAAAAATATTATAGCGTGTCTGCCTGCCGTACATGGTGCAATTATTATGGCCAATTTTCCATCTTTTGTTTTTATGTACAACTATTTAAATTGAACCTGTAACACTTCTTATTCACTGCAAACTGTAGCTTTTGCAACTGCATCACTTGTACCACTTCCTACAACATTTAAGAACCTTTACTTTGCCTGAACTTGGTTGTATAATTCAGTTTCCTCCAAAAAAAATTTTGAATACTTAGTTTTATATATATATATGTTATGTTGTCATTCTGATTTAAAAAGAGTAAACTTATCTTTTTTTCAATAAATGTCTTCACCCAACCACTAACCATGAGTGACAGAAAGGTTTTTGTGTTACCATTCATATTTTCTGAGAAAAGGCCAAAAAATCAGAAATTCTGCTGGGGGGTGTAAACTTTTGGGCACAACTGTATGCCTGATCGAAATACGCACTGATTGATGAGTTTTATAGCATCAAAATGGGTTATCTATAAATACTATTCCTTAGCCTTCCAGTCGGGTCGGACAGGGCTGGACTGGCCTGGATACTCAACTTCGGGAACAAGAAAATTAAAACTAGAGCAAATTTATATTAATCTGACACGTCTTAGAGCACCAGGCTGTAAGTAGTGATATATAGCCAGCTACAAAACTACGATACTAAGTTTTCCAAAAATTGCTTGTTGTCACACATCAAAAACTACCGCTACATAACTAGAAAGAGATACATTACCTCGTCGCTTTGCATCCTGTAAGTTGTTGAAAAAAGAAGTTGTAAAGCAATGTAGAGGTCCGAGTTTCATTCATTTAGCACCACAACAAACACAAGCTTTGGCTTGTGGTGCGTTCAAGTTTTGGTCGGAAGTTGGAATTTCTGAGTTCCGAGTAGGAGACTACAACTGAAATGTTCCCCGAAGTCTGAATTTCCTACTGGGAACTCGGTGAAACCTCGCCACCCCGAGGTGTCAATCGAAGATGGATGCCCCCAGTGTGAACAGTTATTTAGCTCCTGTAATAATCAATTTATTTGCACTTCTGACTGGGGTGTGTCGCTCTAGATCAGCTGTATACATCGTATTGTTAGACTTATAAAAATGCTGCCATAGTGATAATCACATTCTTCATACAACAACACAGGGTGTGCTAACAACAGCTAACAATAGCCTGGTAGATCGGCATGTTTTTTTCCGACTTCAACTGGAACGCCGATAATTCGGAGATGAAGTCACTCCCAGTTCCGAGGTTACTGGAACGCAGCATTACGACAGTCGCCTCGCGTGCTTATGGGTAGCAGAGTCTTTATGTCACCGGAAACAGATTCTCCTCACAGTCCCTTTAATGAAGAGATACTACATTCTGATGCATCAGCCATCACAACCACAAACGTTCCCTTTTTTTTTTTTTTTTGGAAAAGGGAAAGTAAGTTAACCGTTTAGGAAAGCTGATTTATCAATTCTTATATACTTTTGTCAATGTGTTCTTGCTAATTCCAGTCAATAAGGATTTTATCTTGACTTTTAATTCAGCATAAACTACAATGATATGTATGAAAAGCCAAAGATTTGAATTGATTCCTCAGTCCTTGTACAATCATACCAATAATCTCACAGATTATTGGGGAATATTTTGTCGAGTTTGTAAACCATTATCACAGTTCGTATTTGTGTATGTGTTTTTTATTTTACAGCTTGTAGTTCACTCTGTGGCGGTGGTCCTGGTGCTGCACCCGGATCTAAAGGCACCCTGAGTAACTCTTTGATGCAAGCTGTCATGAAGCTGGCCCTCGGGGTTGCCCCAGATAACAGCCCAGTCCAGAAGCTCGCCTTCTCTCTGTTGGCCAACCTTGCGATGTCCAGAGACTGCAGAGGCATCCTGCAGAAGGTAAAGTCTGGTACACAGTACAATCTGATTTTATTGTCTAGCAATATGACTTTTTGCAAGAAACACCTTTAGAGTTCTTCCCAAAGTGCCCCCTTGTGGGCGATATTAGTACTGCAGGTAGGCTGAGAAGAGGTTTGACAATGAATAATGAAACAGTTACATTATCTGTAGAACTAAACCCTTTGAAGCCCGAAAACACAAATTATAGCCAGAAAATCCTTTTTTTGCGCAAATGTTTGTTTCATTTTCTAATGAAATCCAAAAAAATCTTAATTTGTATAAAATTTAACATATATTTTTTTTTGTATCTCATTAGGTTTTTTGGAAAGTGATAATCCAGTTGAGGACGTTATTATCATTAATCTCAGTAGTTTGTTGGTCATGTTGATTAGAGAGAGGTATCATAAAGTGTGCATCAAATATACAACAGTCTTTAAGTGGTTAAATCACATTTTTAGCGTTTATAAATTACTTGCAATTTCTTTTTAAGTCCAGTGTATCAACATAGACATGCATCACACTGTCAGAATAGGGCCCACATTTAAATTTGGCTACTATTCAGTTATAAAGAATTATGTTTAATAAATGTTTCAGGGCAAAAACGGTAAATGACATAAGCTTCTCTTATGTGGAAAGGAAATCTCACTCTCACTCTTGAACTGTTCTGTCTCGTTTTTTGTTACACTTTCTAAACTTCACTTAATCTCTACAAGCTCTATTATTAACTCTGTGTTCTGTTTAATTCACAGAATAACTTCCTCCAAGCCTTCCTCTCAGCTCCGATCCCTAAGGCAACTGGTCCAAAGACCACATCTGGTAGTAGTGGTGGTGGGAGCCTGCTGAGCCTGTGGTTGAGGCTACTGCTCAGTCTCTCGCTGGCAGAGGACGGACAGCAGAGTATCCTTAGGGTGATCGGAGCTCTGGAGCTGCTGGCAGACTTGGCACCACAGAGACGCCACGCTCTACTCACACTTCACAACCTCTGCTTCTGCCCAGCCAACAAGCCCCATTTACTTGCCAATGGTACGTTTGGGATGCAGCTTCAAAACCTAATTTAGTCTAAAGGTGTGGAAACAGCAAACAAGGGAAACAATGATGTGTTTCCTTAAATAGTAACCATTAACAATCTGGATCTACTTTTACAGTTTCTTTTATCTGACAGAACTAATAATCTCTGTTTCAAGTAGTTCTCACCACTGCTTACTGTTGATGCACAATACGTGTGTTGGTATAGTTGCCACTGTGACTGGCTTATTTCCTGCTTTCACACTGAATTATATGAAAATGTGACGAGATAAGATCCTCATTTGGAGGTAGTAAGTCCGTCATCGATGATAGCAGCTCATAAAATTAAGAAAATGAGGCAGGAATATTCTGGGCTTGTATTTGCACTTAGTGAAAATGCTGCTGCCTGTGAGCTACAATCAAAAAGCGTTTGTCCAGTTGTTTCTATAAAACCCTTACTGTATGACCTTATTGCAAATTTCCTTAAAAGATGTTGTGATTTGATTTTGGGTCATAACGTGAATCGCAGTTGGAAAGACATTTCAATCACTAACTTATGGCCCTTTTCCACTAGCACTCCTTGGCTCTACTCTACTCAGCCCTACTCAATTTGCAACGTGTTTCCACTAGCCTGGTACTTCCAAAAACAAGCTAGTTTTAGTACCTACTCCGCTCTGGTTCCAAGCGAGCTGAGTCGATACTGAAAGATGACGTCACTAACTGTATTTTGTATCATTGTACACCTCTTGTTTCCAGTAAGAGACAGCAGGCCAGTCTAGTACCCACACTCTTTTGCTCCAAGGCCACACTGCTGTAACACAGAATGCGGATTGGCATTGTCTTGCTGAAATAAGTACGGACATGCAGGAGACGTCACTTGTGGCCCTTTTCCACTAGCACGCCTTGGCCCTACTCGATTTACAGCGTGTTTTTAGCCTGGTACCTCCTAAAACAAGCTAGTTTTAGTACCTGCTCCGCTCTGGTCCCAAGCGAGCTGAGCCGATACTGAAAGATGACATCACAGACTGCCAGCTACTGATTGGTCAGACAATGTCATCATCAATGAGTCATGAGCGCGATGACCTAGCATGCTAGCGGTAGCTACCGTTAGCTGACCCTCATACATCTTTTCTCTGCAGCTCGATTGCTCTCGTCTTCGGCTTCATTCTGTTGTATAGCTTCCAAAACTCTCCTGTGCTTCTCAAGGGGTATTTCTTCTTACCACCTGCAGCCTTCTTCTGCTTTCCTTTTTTACTTTTTACTAATCATCCTGGATTTAAAAGATCCCCCTCAGGTTTCATCCCAACTTTAAGAACCTGATACTAAAGTCCAAACAAATATTGCAGAGCAAACAAGACCATGAGGGGCTGAGGATTGTCTTATCACTGAAGCTTTTTTTTTCTTTCAGGTTAAGAATTTATTCTGAACTTTTTCTGCTTCTTTTGGCATTTGTTAAATGTGAAACTTCTTTTTTAGGACTTAAAATCTTAATTCTGGACTAAAATCGTTTATTAAAGTCTTAAAAAATATATATTTTAGCTGCCAAATTATTTTTTATATTTTTTCAGGTAGCATTATATCATTTATACTTTCTTAGTGGAAAACATAAAAAAACTGTAAATAAATACATTTATTTATTTATTTACACACTTATCATGAATCTGTATTTACATGCTCGGATTTTGCACCTTGCCACTAAAGTGGCTGTGTGGATGAAGGGGTTATGAAAAAGTCATAGAGTGAAAGGGTGGGCGTGACAGAAAGCTATTGCAACACTGGTGTGGGCTCAGCCTGATAACTTCAGAACGGCTCCATTCGTAAACGAGTGATGTTTTCTTTTCTGATGCACAATCTCAGACAAACAGATTGTGCACGGTCTGCAGAGCTTCAGACAGCAGACTTACATAACAAGTAGTGTAAGCAAGTGGCTTGTAAAGATGCTGAGCATCCTGCAGACTAAAAAATGTAGTGCTTTTAGGATGCTCTGAGAGCAAAATACATTCTGAGTGGTGGACTAAAATTAGCCATATTAATGTTTTTGAAATAACTTTTTTCCAAGCTGAGATGTGAGAATGCAGCAGGTGTTTGTTGGTCGATGACTCATAGACACACAGATCAGGAGCGGAGAGGAAGTGGCTGATTGTGTCCCCTCGCAGTTTCAACAGGTGGGAGATGTGAGGCCAGGTGGGTGTTCATGCGACCTCACATTTGGTTTCCTGTCTAGAAATGATATTTCCTGTGTGTGTTGCAAACACAATGTGATAGTTGTACGGTGTAGATGATGTTTTTATCAAAGTATTATTTTGACATAGCCTGGATAACAAGAATGTTTTTTTCAGCTTCTGTTCATTGCGTTTGACTTCTACAGAGCAAATATCCTCTATTTATCCACATATCCACATGTTGCTTTTGTGCACTTTTGTCCTTTGTTTTGATTTTCCGTAGATTTTTTCCTGCTCATACTTTTCATTTTGTGATTGATATAACAGCTGGTTTAGAGTTTTGTCAGCCAGCTTGGCTGTAAGTGCAATGGGACTTCTAACAGGTGGCAGCATAATCCAAATAAATGACCTCCAAATCCAAATACTTTTTTTTAACTCAACACAATACTTTCTCTTACTTAAACGAACTGAAAGATTGTCGAAAACTTGTTGTTTTATACCTTGAGCCAGGATCAGAAATACATTGAGGAAAGTTTGTTGAATAACATTCTGGTCCAGAATGCAATGCTGTGTGTCCCATAGTGAGAAAAAAGGGGATTTACAAATTCCAAGTATTCTATGATGAAATGCATTGATTTAAGTGATTAAGGGCAGCAACCATGAACAGACAGAAAATAAATCCATTAGGCTCGTGGAACTGGCTCTAATGAGTCCTGTTTGACCTTATTTCAGGTTAATTTGTTGGCTCTCAGTGACTGCTAGATAATGTTCACAATCACTGTTTACAACAGCCTTTAGCCTTCACAGTGAGTAACACTGATCCACCTCTGCTTTCACTTCGTCTTACACGCTCTGTTAGAGCTCCTTTAACTTTAAGCCCCCATTTTCTCGTGTGGCCCCTGTCTGCTCTGATGCATTATCATATCTACACTGTGGAAACTGATCACTTCATCTCTGTTGCGCACCATGTTTTCAGCAGCTTTGCATCCTTTCTGTGGTCCATGATCTGTACTGTGCTTGCAGTCTAGAGCCTATGGCCTAGGGGTGGGCCTTTTTTTAGGGGGGTGGGGGAGGATCAGACATTTCAAGCAGCTACTGTCTCTGTTTACAAGAGGAGGGGGAGAAGTCCTGATGATGTGGACTTCAAATCTAGTTCATAGAAATACTCTGTCGTGCAGAGGAAGCATGTAAAACACATTAAAGAGAGTAAAACTTGTGAAAATCTAATATGACTTTATATTTTGATAGATAAAAAGACTCAGGGCATGAAATTACAGTAGTAAGGATTTGCCAAAACTCAATTTACCTTTCTTAAATTAACATTTTAACACACATGGTGGCACTTTATTAACCTTCACCTAATGCTCCTTTGACTGACTGGACCTCAGACACATCATGGTGCAACACTGCCTTGTTTAGTTCACCAACCAGTCCCAGTTTTTTCAATTTAAAGACTGATTTCAGCTCTGCATTTTTGAGATTATACCAAGGATGCTTTAAGATGACAAATGAGCAGCAGCAGAAAATTTGTCAAAGTTGTTTTCAAGCTGACAGTCAAATGTGAAGCACCGTGGTTTGTTTTAATGCTGATGGACTTAATATTTATTGGCTACTGGTTTAGTTGTATAATTACATTACATACAATTATTTAACTACACTACACTCACAGTGCTTCTCTCATTTGTGGACACGAGGGATCAAAATGATGACAAAAAATATATATTTTTCTTCTACCAGTAACATACTTAAAATGATGTGGAGGAGGATAAGTTCCACTGTAGAAGAATAATAATAATGTGGAGGCTGAATTTGTATGTCTTTAAAAAATATGTAAAATTGTGTGATTAAAGTCAGAATCCAGACTTGTTTCCCAGTTAAAAACTCCTCTTTTACATAATTTTTCCAACTTTCTCCTAACTTTTTTTTTTCTTAGGACCAGGACTTTTTTCTCTTTATTTATTTATTTATTTAATAGTCAGATTATCATTATCTTCCTTTTGATGTTTTCCTTTCCTGCAGACAAGGCCATGAAGGTATTCCTCAGCTGTTTGGACAGTAAAGACACTGAAACTCGTTGTTTAGGAGCGTCTTCACTTTGGGCTTTGCTCCACAATAATCAAAGGGTGAACACACACACACACACACACACACACACACCCACACACCCTCATACCCTCATCTCTATCCTATCTCATTGCTAACTCGTCAATTTAGATTCTCATGTAGTTCACCATGAAGTAGATATATTTTAAGCGTCCTCACACTGTCCTTCTTAACACATCTCTGTTAAAGCTTTGATGTCCTCTTAATAACGATTGCTGTTCTTATCCTGTGACTTTAAACTGAAAGAAATGCACCCTCTTCGGACGATCTCCCTAATCTGTCTTAATCTCCCCTCAAAGGCCAAGACAACTTTGAAGTGTCCCTCTGTTCGGCTGAAAATTGAGGAGGCACGTAGCATCTTAAAGAAAGGTTTGCATTTGTTTACTCGGTTACAGCCACATCCTTACCTGTCCCATCTTGATATAAGGTTTGTGATGTCCTGTTTGTAACGGTGCCCTTTTCCCTCCTTTTAAACAGATGAAGAGAACAATCAGGAGCCGATGAGAGCCTACCTGTTGAAGTGCCTTGAAAACCTTTCTCAGCTGCTTTTTAAGTGATTGTTTATTTATTGTATGCTTCAAATCATGTTTTATACTTGACCTGGACAAACTCATTTTGATAATAAAGTGCTCTGCGGCAGAATCTAGCTTCTGTCTACTATGATCTGTTTAATTTCAGCAGGTTGAATCAGCGGTAAACTTCACATGATTTGTTTGAGCAAGTGCCCCAGTTGTGGTTTTAAACGGGTTCGTTGTGGCTGTGTGGGTCTTAAAGTCATATTTCACTGGAAACCACTTTGGGTAAGTTGGTACTAACCAATGTGGAGCACAGACGATGAGAACATCATGTCTACTTTCAAGTAACAGTGGAGTAAGAGTCATTATAGTTTGATAGTAAATAAAGATGTCCGTGCCGCCTTGGGCAAAAGCTTCATGCAATAGCCTTTTAAAGGATGCACTGAATCTCCTGCACTGTCTAAACAAAACATATTTGTTAGCAAAGTTTCAGTGCCACAAAGTTGCTTTCATATTTGTGCTACTTAGACGGTTTGCTCTCTCAATTACTAGCAACAGTTTTTAATTGAAGTACAAATAAAGATCTGTTCTTTAAGCTTTTGTTTTTTTAAACTACCAGTCCTTAAAACAGCAAATAATATCATTTTTAAGTCCTGATGTAAAAAGACTGAAAGCTTACACCTAGAGCTGGGTAATTAATCAAAAAATAATCAAAATTGACATGTAGACCCTTTAATCGCAGTAAACTTATGATGATTATTTTGATTATTTTCCCTGTATAAGTCACATGACAGCGCCCCCTCCATGTAGTCATTGTTCACTTTCACCAAGAGTGAAGGACGTGCCACCAACATGGAGGAGAAAAGCGCCAATCTATCAGACGACCTAGTAGCCAAGAAAAATACTGTCTCTATTGTTTGGGCACATTTTGGATTCTGTGCAGAGGACATCAAGCAGAAAGAAGTTAAGTATAAATACTGCAGGAAGACCGTGTTGATGACCATCGGTATCATCACTAATTTGTTCCAGCGTAGCATAAAATAATCGTTCATTAACCGTACCGAGGTAGGACCTTCAATTAATTGTGATATTGAGACCAGGTAATATCGCCCAGCCCTACTTACACCTGAACACGTTAAACCTTTATCACGGCTGTAATGAAATTGTGCAAGTTGACACGACAAACACATTATGACTGATAAATTCTTATTCTAATTCTAGCCCAATAATGGTGTTTCATTTAGCTCAGAACTTTGATCAAAAATGGGAATTACCCTTATCGAGTAGAAATTCTAGGCAGATGGGACATTCTCTTTTTCATTTCTAAGTTGCAAGTCGCACATTCAGACCAGATGGAATGCACCATTAGAAAAGAAGCTGGCTGGCGATTGGCTGGTACTTGCCAGGCATATGACTGGAAGGGGAACAATATGTCAAGGTTTGAAATTAACCTCTACACCAGTAGTAACAATGTTTTTGAACTGAGTCTTCTATGATGCTTATCATAGAGGGAGCTACATCTATTAGCTGAAATTCCCAGAGAAACCTTCACTAGCAGTCAAGTTTCCATGATCACTTTTTCACTTTATCCAAATCTAAACCAGTGGATACAATCCTGACCCCATCAACGTGAGAAAGGGAAAAAATCAGAGTCATTGGCTTTGTAGTTACAGCTGCTTTTTACAACATACTGCAAAACAAAACTCAGGGCTCTAGCAGTTGGAATAATGTACACAAGACTGGAATAATGTAGGCATTAAACTCAAACATTTTCACCCATTATCAATAAAACATTTCTTTGAATCATAACTTAGCAGTTTTAATGAACTTGCAGGAACAAAATTACAAACCCAAAACCATTGAAGTTGGCACGTTGTGTAAATCTTAAATAAAAACAGAATACAATGGTTTGCAAATCCTTTTCAACTTATATTCAATTGAATACACTGCAAAGACAAGATATTTAATGTTCAAACTCAGAAACTTTATTTTCTTTTGCAAATAATCATCAACTTAGAATTTAATGGCAGCAACACATTGTAAGAAAGTTGGCACAGGGTCATTTTTACCACTGTGTTACATCGTCTTTCCTTTTAACAACACTCAGTAAACGTCTGGGAACTGAGGAGACCAATTTTTGAAGCTTTTCAGGTGGAATTCTTTCCCATTCTTGCTTGATGTGCAGCTTAAGTTGTTCAACAGTCCGGGGTCTCCGTTATTGTATTTTACGCTTCATAATGCACCACACATTTTCAATGGGGGACAGATCTGGACTACAGGCAGGTCAGTCTAGTACCCGCACTCTTTTACTACGAAGCCACGCTGTTGTAACACGTGCAGAATGTGGCTTGGCATTGTCTTGCTGAAATAAGCAGGGGCGTCCATGAAAAAGACGTTGCTTGGATGGCAACATTTGTTGCCCCAAAACCTGTATGTACCTTTCAGCATTAATGGTGCCTTCACAGATGTGTAAGTTACCCATGCTTTGGGTACTAATACACCCCCATACCATCACAGATGCTGGCTTTTGAACTTTGCGCCTATAACAGTCCGGCTGGTTCTTTTCCTCTTTGGTCCGGAGGACACGACGACCACAGTTTCCAAAAACAATTTGAAATGTGGACTGGTCAGACCACAGAACACTTTTCCACTTTGCATCAGTCCATCTTAGATGAGCTCGGCCCAGTGAAGTCGGCGGTGTTTCTGGGTGTTGTTGATAAATGGCTTTGGCTTTGCATAGTAGAGTTTTAACTTGCACTTACAGATGTAGTGACGAACTGTAGTTACTGACAGTGGTTTTCTGAAGTGTTCCTGAGCCCATGTGGTAATATCCTTTACACAGTGATGCCAGTTTTTGATGCAGTACCGCCTGAGGGATCGAAGGTCACCGGCAGTCAGTGCTGGTTTTCAGCCTTGCTGCTTACGTGCGGTAATTTCTCCAGATTCTCTGAACCTTTTGATGATATTACGGACCGTAGATGATGAAATCCCTAAATTCCTTGCAATAGCTCGTTGGGAAATGTTTTTCTTAAACTGTTGGACAATTTGCTCACGCATTTGTTCACAAAGTGGTGACCCTGGCCCCATCCTTGTTTGTGAATGACTGAGCATTTCAGGGAAGCTGCTTTTATACCCAATCATGGCACCCACCTGTTCCCAATTATCCTGTTCGCCTGTGGGATGTTCCAAATAAGTGTTTGATGAGCATTCCTCAACTTTCTCAGTCTTTTTTGCCACTTGTGCCAGCTTTTTTGAAACACGTTGCAGGCATCAAATTCCAAATGAGCTAATATTTGCAAAAAATAACAAAGTTTACCAGTTTGAACGTTAAGTATCTTGTCTTTGCTGTGTATTCAATTGAATATAGGTTGAAAGGGATTTGCAAATCATTGTATTCTGTTTTTATTTACAATTTACACAACGTGCCAACTTCACCGGTTTTGAGTTTGTTAAAAAGAAGTTATGTACTGATCACACAAAAACATGCTCGTAAAGACACCGCCTCACCAAAAGACCCTTCAGGGGAAAAGATAATGCCTGGCGCCCATCTCGAGAAGATCTTTGTCCACACAGGCAAATAATACGAGGAGCAGATGGGTTTGAAAGTGCTCTCAACTTTGCCTACACAGACACACACAGTGCTTGAAATGGGTTGTTACTCAGACACTGTGTATTCTCACAGCTTTATAACTTCTTCAGCAATTTGAGAAACAGTCACTTGTTTGCTGGATCGGACCTCATGGGCCAGTCGTCATTCTCCTTCCTTCTTCTGCATCAGTGCCCAAGACCCAGTCGCCGGTTCACCACTGTTCTTCCATAGACAACTTTTGATGGAAACTGACCACTGCAGACTGGAACACCCCATGAGAGCTGCAGTTTTTCAGATGCTCTGACTCAGTTGTCTAACAGTCACACTTTGGCCCCTGTCAAACTCGCTCAAATCCTTACGCTTTACCATTTTCATGCTTCTATTATCAACATGAGGACTAAATGTTACCCAGCATATCCCACCTACTTATGTGCCATGATGAAGATATATCAGTGTTACTCGTCTGTGGTCATGATGTGCATGATTGGTGTCACACGAGGACTCATTTCTGCATCTTCTTTCCATTTCCCATCAGAACAGTTCATTACGCCACCAAAAAACGAAACTTAGCTCACCAAGGGCATTAATGATCACCTACACTCGTCTCTGTGCTTGTTTTCATCATTATTTCGGGTTGCTTTGGTCAAAAGTGACAAAGATGAAACTCAGCATCTTGAGTGGAAATTTTGAAACTGTTCAACTTCCATGCATGCTCAGAAAACAGTGGAAAACCACACTGAGCAGCAGCAGAAATAATAGCCTGGCAGGCACGCTGTTACGAAATCAACAGTTTCACTTTAGGACATGTTCAGCAACAGGTCTCGGTGTTATCTCCCCCTTTAGGTTTTCTTTGTTCTTTATTCTTCTTATTTTAATAACCAAAATGGTTTTCCGCATGGATTTATGCTAGAACCTTTATATATTTTTTTTCTAATTAGGCCCAACTGTTATCATACAAAAGTTTATTTTACAAACTCCCTGTTTTAGCGAGGTTGGACAGTGTGCAAAACAAAATCTGAATTCAAATGATATGCAAATACAATTTGACCTTTATCTAGTGAATACATTATAAAGAAAACATTTTATGTTGAAACGGATAAACCTTGTGTTTTGTTTTTTTGTAAATATTCAATCTGAATGCTCTGAAAAAGCTGAGACAGGGGCACGTTTAGCATTGCGTTCAATCACCTTTCCATTAAATAGGGCACACCAATTGTTGAAGCTTTGTAGGTGAAAGCCTTTCCCATTCTTGCTTGACGTACAACCAGATGCTCAACAGTCTGGGGTCCCTGTTGTGACTTTTTTTTGTTCATTGTACACCTCTTGTTTCCAGTAAGAGACAGCAGGCCAGTCTAGTACCCACACTCTTTTGCTCCAAGGCCACACTGCTGTAACACAGAATGGGGCTTGGCATTGTCTTGCTGAAATAAGTATGGACATGCAGGAGACGTCACTTGTGGCCCTTTTCCACTAGCACGCCTTGGCCCTACTCGATTTGCAGCGTGTTTCCACTAGCCTGGTACCTCCTAAAACAAGCTAGTTTTAGTACCTACTCCGCTCTGGTCCCAAGCGAGCTGAGCCGATACTGAAAGATGACGTCACCGACTGCCGGCTACTTATTGGTCAGACAATGTCGTCATCGATGAGTCATGAGCGCGACGACCTAGCATGCTAGTGGTAGCTACCGTTAGCTGACTCTCATACATCTTTTCTTTGCAGCTCGATTGCTCTCGTCCTCGGCTTCATTCTGTTGTGTAGCTTCCAAAACTCGCCCGTGCTTCTCAAGGGGTATTTCTTCTGGCCAGCTGCAGCCTTCTTCTGCTTTCCTTTTTTACTCGGTTTGTGACAAACAGTCACAGATTGTTGTGTTACGCTCAAAATGATGTCACCGCAGTGCCGCTCATCCCGTTGGGCAGGCGACTAGGGCTAATGGAAAAGCAGCACAAGGTGAGTAGAGTAGAACCGGGTGGAGACAAGTAGAGTAGAGTAGGGCTAATGGAAAAGGCTGTTGGATGGCAGCAAATCGTGCTCAAAACCTATATGTACTTTTCAGCAGTAATGGTGCTATTTCAGATGTGTAATTTACCCATGCCATGGGCACCAACGCACTCCTATACCATTACAGGTGCTGGATTTTTAATTTTGTGCTGAGAACAATCTGGATGGTCCATTTCCTATTTTGTGCTGAGGACACAACGATCTCCATAAACAGTCTGAAGTGTGGACCCGTCAGACCACATCACACTTTTTCACATTGCATCAGTCCATCTCAGATGAGCTTGGGCCCAGAGAATTCAGTAACATGTTGCTGATGAATGGCTTTTGCTTTCATATTAACTTGCACTTGCAGATACAGCAACAAATCATTAACTGACAATGGTTTTCCAAAGTTAAACCTACAAAATGATGTGGGTTTTTATTGCAGTGCTGCCTGAGGGGTCAGAGGTCACAGGCATTAAATGTTGGTTTTCAGCCTTGTTGCTTACGTGCAGATTCTCTAAGCCTTTTAGTTTACATAGAATATAGGATGCTTTCCTCAGCTGTTTCACTATTCACTCACACAGTTCACAAAGTGCTATATCTCGCCCCATCTTGTAAATGACTTCCTTTTTCTCAGGACGCTCCTTTAATATGGAATCATGACACTCATTTGTTTCCAATTCACCTGTCCACCTGTGGAATGTTCCAAACAGAGTTTTTTTCACTTTCCTCAACTTTCTCAGGGTGAAAATGGAGTGACTTTGTTGCATTTTCCTTTACACAAGAGCTCAGAGTGCCTGAATCTGGAAACTTTTGAAACCAGGGTCCAGAGTGAAAAGTTTTTCTTCACCGTGTCAACAGGCTTCTCTGATGTCAGGGAAAACTGTGACGTGCGGCTCACTACTCTGTTAGACTGACATTGGGAATGCACCTATGGACAGCAACAAGTATTGCCAACTAACGAGCAACAAGCATGCTGCTAACTGTGCTCTGTTATCGCTAATCCAACAAAATGTAGATTTGCTGCATCAAGACTCTATGGAGCCCCTAAGCTGCCACGGAGAGAAAAAAAAAAGTAAATTGTGCGTACAAGATACTTAAACGTGCGCATGATATATTAAAACGTGCGCATGTTTAAGATAGAACGTGCGCTTGATTTAATTATACAGGCAAGTGGCAACAGGTCAGCTGCAAGAGCAGCTAAAATGTCATATATGACATTCACTTCTCCCCATTGTGTGTGTTTGTAAACATCTGACATCACTACAGGAAGCCGTTGTGGACAAGGACAAGTCAAAACATGGTAAATAACTTTATTTCGACCGCATGTTTTAGCTAAAATGTGCGCATGAATAAGTATTTTGTGAGCACGTTTTTGTATCTGGTGCGCACGATTTATATGTTTTTTTTTTTCTACGTGGCACCTTCAGGGCTTCATAAGACTGACCAGTGGAGAGGCATTTTTTAAATTTGCCAAGTACGCAACAAACTTACATACTACTGGTCTAGCATGTACGCTATCACATTTTCAGTGGTTCTTGCATTTCCATGGGAATATGCATTATCATAGAGTCTCCGTGTGAAGGCAGAGCGCTTTTGAAAACGCAAAAGTAAAACCTTTCTGTTTCAAGGTTGTCATTTAAACAAGCCCTGAGTCTTTTGTGCCTGTTGCGTTTTTAGAACATGTTACAGGCATCAATTCAAAATGAGTGAATATTTGCAAAAAAGAAATGTGTCATCTTTGTTTTGTATTCAGTTGAATACATATCAAAACTAGAAAAGCACTCGGAGAGCGCAGACCTCCGCCAGCACCACAGTCCTCACCCATATTGTGATTTTGACCATAAATATTAGTCATACCTTTATTTCATTGAAATATTTAGATTCCTTGACCATGAAAACATACCATTAGCAGTTGGATTCATAATGATATCTATTTTAGTTCAGTAGTTATTCACAAAAATCACATTTTTCGCCATGGCGGCCAGACGCTGATCCGGATCAACACCAAAATCGAATCACTTCTTCCTTTTCCCTTGCTGAACATTCCCTTAAAAATTTCCTCAAAATCCATCCATTACTTTTTTTGAGTACTTTTAAGTTTGAACAAACGTATCAAAATCATATTTTAGATCTTTAAAGTGGTAGATAGACAAACCAACATGACAAAGCTTACTCATATTGAATTATATTGAAAGTTAATGCTAACATTTATCCAAAAATGTCATTTTATGCTAACAGTTATTCAAACATATTATGTTAGGGCAGATCAGTTCAAACATGTTTGTTCAACAGGTCAAATGTGTCATAAATCGTAATGGTGCATTCTCTGTTAGGCAGGACTGTGGTATCAGTTGGAAAGGGCTGGGGGGCCAGTTTCCCAATTTTACATCCTGTAGTTGGTCCTGTGGAATTGCGGAACTGCGAGAACTTTTGTTGAACTCTTGGTGGAACTTCTGCCTTAAGTCTGACCTTTATCTAGCCATTATGTTTATCTTTCTTGACAGACATAGCTTATGAAACCAGACATGATCTTCACACCTGATAAGTTGGTAATTCCCAAATCTTGATGTGTATGAGATCTTGTGTATGCTTGCGTTCAATGCTCTTTGTCTCCCTGGTGAGGTGCAGAACTGAGCCCTCAGCAGCTGAGTATTTTTATTATTTTTGTATTGTCTCACATTTTGTCAATAAATGGTTGGCTAACCGTCTAATCTGGACTTGTGCCTTCTTCCAAACTAAACATGAACTTTCAGCAACTTGGTGACCCTGACGTAATTTGGCCGAAAGGCCTTTCCAGATTGAGGACAACGGTCGGTGGACTCGGAGGAATTCTACACAGACGATTAAGAAAGTGGCCACTGAGGGTATAAAACCTCTTGATATACAGTATCAGAATTTCTGCAATTGACAATTCTAAATTCAAAATTGTCTGTGCTTCAATGTCCTATGAGTGAGTCAAATAATTTTGACCAAATTTTTTCTTTTCTATCTTTCTTTCTCAAAAATGTATATTTTAATGAACTAAGTAAAATATGTGAGGCAATACGGACAGGATCCATTCATACAAGACGGGAATAGCCGGGTAGTTGTATGTGAAATGAGTGTAACTGAGTGATGAGAGAATCGGGCCCGAGGTTACACGGCTCTGTCCTGAAAAGCGTCCTAGTTAAGGTTAAATAATTTGACACCAGTATCCCTTATTCAATTGACACGTTTTAGGAGTCAGGGTTCTTTTTTTGCAGGGATATCTGGGGGTCGGTTGTAATCTGGGTGTGGTACCCAGTCCTCACATGAAGGTGACGACCTTCGAGGTTGCCTAGTCTATAGTGTAAGACTTAATAAGAACACGGTATTCGTCCTCCAATAAGTAAAAGGTGTGGTACCTTGAGGTTGTCATATTGGTGCAAATGTGTGGGTGGCTTTTCAATCAGTTTTGATACATTGAGGTCATTTGTGGAGAGCGTACTGGAGATTATAGATCCAGGAATTCCTCAAAGCAAACTGACTATCGACTGATTGCTCTGTGGGGTCTGGGGTGGGCATAGCCTAGAGGGTCATTGTGTTAGGTTAGGGTGTGTGGTCTGAACTGAGAATAAAGATAAATTCCGGAGGGCCATAGGTAGGGATGTATACTGTGGACCGGTACTTTCATGTACCGGTCCACAATTGGGTCAGTACCCGAAGACCGTTAAGAATTTGGAAAAACTGTACCGTTATCGGTACTTAAACGTCTCTTCAACTGTCACCTAGTTATGACACTACCGCCGTCCGGCTAAAGCATGTCGGTCAGGGCTAAGCACTCGAAGGTTTGGGCTCACTTAAGCAAAGTTAACTCAGAGCGCGCGCATCGTATAAAGCTAAAGGAGTGCGGGCTGTTTGATTGCTATAGAGTTAGCAGCCCGGCTTACACTGAGGACTGCAGCACCGACAGAGACAGAGACAGAGACTCTATTATCCTCCCCTTCAGTAAAGACCCTGCCGAAAACAACACAGTCACACAGGGTTAAACTCTTGACGAAGCGCCGCTGCACTCGGCCATAGAACTTGGATGAAAAGCCGAGGGCACAGCTCTCTTCAGATGAATCAGAGCTATTAATGCCCGCTCGGAGCGGAAACTCTTTGTTTACTGAGGTCAAGAGCGCACCGGATGTGACTGACGGTCAAGCTGTGCTCACAGCGCCCTCTGTTGGATGAAACGGTCCACTGCTCCAGGCGCCCTGATGTGCTGCTACACTCAATATTTTACATTTGAATATTTATTTACTATTCGGTTACGGATATTTATCCCCATATTCGAACAGTTATACGACTATCTAATATAAAGTGAGAGCCCTAGTAGTCATCATTACAGCATCAGTTTTAGCACCAAAAGATATATGGGTCTGTCAGTACATGCACTCAGTTGGGTGGCATGCAGGGGTTTTCCCATCGCCTCAGCTTTCTTTTTGCTTCTGAGAAGCATTTGTAATACGTTACTTCTATTCTGTTGAAGCTTTATTACCACCTTGTGGTAATAGAAAAAGGCTGGATCTCATAATATCCTGTAAAGTCTTTATTTTCTACACAAAATTACGAGTTGTAGTATCGATAAGAGTATCGATAAGTATCAATACCAATAAGGAGTATCGGTATCTGTATTGGTATCGCTAAAATCATAACGATATACATCCCTAGCCATAGGTGAGACGCCTGGCTCCAGGAGCTTGGTAGAAGCTTGCTCACGCCTCCTGAAGGATCTGGTATTGCACCATTCAAGGGACAGGCCACTCATGTGTATAATATATTTTGTGTGAACATCAATGGCGAATTACAGAGAAGCAACTAAGAGAATGGGGACGGGGTCCTCATAACAGTGTTCAAGTAAATGTTCATAAATTATGGGTGGACATAAAAGATGAACATGAACCAAAAAATCGAAAGGACGAAGGATGGAAATTAGTGCACTAGATGACAGAATTGATGGTGAGAGGTAGTCTGTTAAAAAGGAGACAACACTATAAAAAGAAAAGAAAAGCTGTAAAAATATAATAAAAGATCTGGCAGCAAAAATGTTAACGGTCAAAAAGGACAGTTAAACAGTTAAAAAAAGGAACATTACTACTGATAAATGTCCAGTATACAGTTTAAAAAAACAACAACAACAGTAGAATCAGATTGTTTTCAGGTTAATCCCTGCAATACCAGGGAATAAATTATTAATTTAGGAAAAGCCAGCTAAGTATGTCTAGAAATATTTATATACAGTAACTTGATGTTCCAAAAAAAAAAAAAAGAATACTTTTTCCATGTACAATAACAAAGTTAAAACATATAAACAAATTAGGCTCATGAAACTTAGTTATTTTTCTTTTATTTATCATTTTAGAGAATGAGTATGAAACAACAACAATGACATAATGTATAGATAAAATGTACTTGGAAGTACTACAAATTGGCTTAAAGACAGGCGAAGACATGAAATAAAAATACATGATCAGGTGATTTGACACATCTGTGATGTGACAGAGCCGTACAGGAAGGAAAACGCACGAAAACAAATAAAGGCAGGCTAATTAAAAAATAAAAAATAAAACGAGAAACACAAGACAAATATGAAACACAAAAACATAAAAGGCAGCTTGACTAAATCAGGATCATGACAAAAGACAACCAGTAATATTTGGATTAAGGTCAAAGTCATTGAACTTTAAAACTATTTCTTGCTAATAAAGCAAATGTTAAAAATAATTTTGGAATACATTCAATCTGGGCAAAACATACAGTGTTTCTTTAATGTAGAAGTAAAATATAGGAAGAAGTCTGATTTATTCATTACAATAAGGAAATTACATCTGATTATATAAAACATGTTAAGTTGCCATTAAACATAATAATGCAATCTTATTTTGGCTAATATTTTGTGATTTTAAGATATGTTTAAAATTTTGCTAGTATCTGTTAAAGTTATTGGACTGTCCCACGGAAAATTGGTGATGAAGCCCATAGAAAATTGTATGTCAAATTACACTTTAAGATGTAAAAGTACAATAAATTGTCATTAAAATCAGAATAAAGATATAATCTTGATTTTTTTTTTGTTGACTGTAATTTTAAACATTGAAAACCTTAATCTATTAAGAAAGTAAAATCATAAAAACTACTAGAATATCATTTTTTTATTTGAAAACAGGAAACATTTGTATAATATATTATTGAGCAAATGCAGAAATTTTAGATTAGGTCTTCAAAGAAGAGCATCTATTAAGGTAATTGTGAAATTATTTTCAAATTCGAGCCTTTTAAAATTTAACTCAACCATGGGGACAAAAAAAATTGCATCACGTCACTGACCCAGTTAAAAATAAATAAATAAATAAATGTTCGAGGGAGTTATTAAACACCTGGCTGAATTCCAGAATCGTGAAATGATGCAGCCAGTACAATTAAAAATTCAAAATAATAATACATTTTATTTAAAAGTGTTTTTCTGAGCACTAAAGTTATTTAAAGATTTGTTAAAAAAATCTTCTACTCCTGCAGCTTTAAAACTTAAGCTTGCCACCCTGCCCCGGCCCCTGTGCCAAAGTGCCCCTCTGTGTGGGATGAGCTAACAGTGGGCTCACCATGGAGTGTGCCCCCCAGTAGCTCAAGTGTTTCTCTGTAGACTGAGAGCTAGCAGGAAGTACAGCTCGGGTGCCTCTCTCCTCGTCTCATCAATGCTGCTTTCATTCTCTGTCTGTGGGGCAAGATGGAAGCTGTACAAAGGGACCACTGGTACTTCATGGTACTCCTCTTTCTTCCTTTTCTTAAAGGTAAGGATTGGATTTACTTATCTCTCATTAAATTTAAAATTATGTGTAGCTTTGAACCATTTTACAAGAACAATTAGTGTCTTGGTTTGAAAAGAAATGTGATGTCAGTTGATCATTTATGTTCTTTTTTATGGTCAAAATCAACTTCTGCAATTTCTCTTTAGTCGAACTGATTTAGAAGTTTGGCGGGATGCTTGTTTTTCTCATTTTTCTCACAACATTATTGTTTTAAACCTTTCAGAGCTCTCCCATGGGCATCAGTGGACTTGAAATCAGTTGTCATTCAGCTCAGATAAAAAGGCTCTGAAAACTTGGAAGCTTGATCACTGGCTATTGTCTGTGGTGTTTCTGTGTACTGGCTCAAATTAGCCTAATTAGCATTACCCGAGGGACAGCCTCAGAAGTGAATGGCTATGCTAATCCTCCGCGAGAAGAGACATTGGAGGGGGAAAAAAAAATTCTGTTTGCCACATAACAACAATTCACATGAGTAAAGGTTTATGTTTGAGGAGTTACATGAAATCAGTCAAACCTTACTGTAAAAACAGAACTAGGATTTGTAGACATTTTTAAGACAGTTATATCAAATCCATGAAAATACTGCACCCTACAGCATCAGTTATAACAGAATCTGGTGTTTAATTTTAAAGCTGTACAGTAGATATTATAATATAGCACAAACTGCGATGCACATATTCATACCCTACTATCCATGACTGAAGTACCCCACTGAATCGTACCATACCATTACGTTGTATTTTATGTTAGCATATCACACGGTATTATACTGTGTCATATGCAAGATCTTTACAGTACTTCTTGTCACTGCTGCTGCTTTGTCTCTGACATATGGGAAACAGCCTCGAGTGCTTTTTAGAGAATCAGCGTCACAAGTAGCCTTATGTTTAGTGTTCTAGTTGTATGTAAAATATTATTATCACATAAAGCTGTAGATTTTTACCACCACCAAGGAGGTTGTGTTTTTACTTGTACATGTTTGTTTGCTGGCAAGATTACAGAAGAACTACAGGATGGATTTATGTTAACATTTTAGCAGAGGTGTGGTTTGGTCCAAGGTAGACACCACTACATTTTGGTGGTGATATGGATATTTGTCTGGATGGGAAGATTTCCGACATTTCAAAAAATCCCATTGGCTAGCATTGGGTAGAATTTTAAAAATATATATCGCTGCCATTTGTAATTGATTCCCTACCAATTTGACAGGATAATAGGGGGTCTATGTTTCTGTCATCCGCTCTGATCCAGATTGACGTCACAAAAAACGTTGAACTTTATAATGGGAAATCCCATTGAGGACATCAATAATTCATTAGTATCCAAATATTCAGTGAGGTTCCCTAAACTTGTGTTCATACAGGATAACAACCTCCATGTATGTGCTGAGTTTGATCTGGCACTTGTCTGGATCTGGTAATCCAGAATTGTATCTTTAACAGGGGTTGTGGAAAGCCACTGCTGGAACTGAGCGGCTTGGCGTAGGTCTGCGCTGTCTGAGTGCTTTTGTAGTTTTATTTCCATCACTCATGTTTTTGTGTCATATAGAAATGAGTGTGGGATGTGTTTTGAGTGTACTTGCACAAAACAATCTCAAATATAACACACAGTGATCATCTTCTTTTCTGCTGTCAAAAACAATTTTGAACTAGAAAAGCACTCGGAGAGTGCAGACCTCCACCAGCCCCACAGTCCTCAGCCATTTTGTGATTTTGACCATAAATATTAGTCCTACCTTTATTTAATTGAAATATTTAGATTCCTTAAACATGACAACATACCATTAGCAATTGGATTCCATAATGATTCCATTCATAAGGATATCTATTTTAGTTCAGTAGTTATTCACAGAAATCACATTTTTCGCCATGGCGGCCAGACGCTGATCCTTATCAACACCAAAATCGAATCAGTTCTTCCTTTTCCCGTGCTGAACATCGAAAATTTCATCAAAATCCATCCATTACTTTTTGAGTTATTTTGTTCACAGACAGACAGACAGACAAACAAACTCTCCCGAAAACATAACCTCCTTGGCGGAGGTAACGAGTCTTTGCACAGAGGAAAGCACTGATGCTGAGGTTTGTCTAATTTGTGCATTTCATCACTGAGCTCCTCTCCACATGAAGCAGACTTGGGCCTCTCCAACAGAAACAGTCCAGAAAGCTTTGTTTAGGCCAATCTTCATGGACTCCTTTTTATATTTTTGCCATGACTTTATAAGTACGGCAATCAAGTCCCACTTAAAGTTGTACCACCCTCTGTCTTTTGCACCATCAAGCCAGAGGGTACGAGCTGGTGTCCTGTCCAGGGTTAGATGAAGGGAGCGGAAGAAACCTCAAAAAACTTTATTACAGACTAAAGATCCAGTTAAAAAGATACTGACACAGCACAAAACACAGAAACCATGCAAGTGCAAAATAAGGGTATACAATGTAACATCTCTATGGTCAGTCATGATCAGTGTAATGTGGTTACTAGATTGGGCCTGGGAAGTACTTTCAGTCTTTGTGGCAGCTCAAAGTGCTTTCCAGCGAATCCTTCTGAGTTCTGGGTTTGGATGTCCCCCCAGTTGGGCGAACCCAGAAAATAGGGATGGGAATTGATAAGATTTTATCAATACCAATGCTGTTAACGATCCTGCTAATCGATCCAATTCTTTAACAATTCCCTTATCGATTCCAGCAAATTTTGCATGTGGGCAAATGGTCTCATTTTCAGTGGCAACAATGCCAAACATACAACACAGCATAGATAACTGCTTCTGCAAGTTACTGGTGTTTCCACTCACTTAAGGTTGTGCAGTAGGTGTAATTAAAATTAAGCCACAATTCTGACGCTTCTGAACCCTGTTAATTGAATGGAATTGATAAGGGAACTGATAAGCAAAAAGATTAATGATATCGATTCTTTGATGGAGCTGTTAATGATTCTCAACTGGAATTGGTTTTCGATTCCCTACCCTACCAGAAAACCTCCACAGGGAGGCACCGGTCCACCTCATTTGACTCCTCTCAATGTCTCTAGTGGCTCTACTCTCAGTTCCCTCAGAGTCTGAGTTCCTCACCCTATATCTAAGGCTGAGCCCAGCCACCCTCCTGAGGGAATCTCAACTGCTGTGTCCACCGACTCATTCCTTTGGCCATTACCCAAAGCTCATGGTCATAGGTCAGGGTTGGAACACAGAAGACAATACAATGATAGCAGAAGATAACATAACTTAACCAAGTAGTGTTTGCTCTATACTCGTTACTTCTGAAAAAAGTAACTTGTTATTACTTTACTTAGTTACCCTCTATGAAAAGTAACTTTTCAAGTTACTCGTTACTTTTCCGTTACTTTTACATTCTACATTCTACAAAAATTTCTACTACAGAGAACATAACAGTTTTTTGTGCTCTTTATTTTACAAAATGTCACATACCCTGTGGAATGAGAGCTCCTGCCCAGTGTTTCCACATTTTGCTTCTGAAATAAGCAACCTGGTCAATAAAAACAAGCCCAAAATAAGCAACCTCCAGCTATATCCTTTACTAATGTGATATACTACTTTTTGAAAAGCGAAATCTACATAAAGTGTGTTAATTTTCGTCTACATTACATTTCAATATCACAGCACTAAGTATCTATTCAAGAAAAGACTGTTGCGTATAATAAGCAGACCTGGCAACTTTGGCTCTGGAGCATGCGCAATGTGCGTGACTGTGTTTGGGGGCGTGCATATAACCAGGAAACGAGGAAGTGGACAAACTGCCTACAGCAGTCGTGTTTTCCTTTATGTTAGGAGCTGGAAAGTAATCAAGGGGATACAAACAGACAGAAGAGCCCCAAGAAACAACTTCACATCTAGAAACAAGCCCAAAAAACCACAACCCACAACCACAACCGTGACTCACGAGATTTTCGGCCCTTAGACGCTTATTACGAATGGACTTGGCAACACTGCTCGTGTCTGTGTGAGCAGCTGAGAAGGCAGCTTCAGTGTCAGAGCTGTCTGTGGGAAAACGTCATGTGCATTAAAAAGGAACTACGTTTCGTCACCAAATTTTCAATTGTAGCGCGTTACTTTACTTTTTACCCGAAAATGTAGTTTCGTTACTGTAACACAACACTGAACATAACATAGTAATAAAACAGGTCATAACAAGCACGGAGGACAGTTTAGAGTTGCTTCAGAGTTGAATGATGACTTGTAGGCAGAGGCAGGCTAATAATACCCACCAATTCCCAGTGATTCAGCTAAGCTTATTAGCGGCGGGTGAGTTTTGCCCTCTCTTTCTTGCTACTGCATGCAAAGTGGAAAGAATAGCGTCTATCTTCTTGTCATGGACTCGGGAGTAGGGCAAGAAACGAAAAGAAAAAACAAAGTTGGCATATCCCGTTAACTGTCTTAACTGCAACAATTCAATGCAGAGTCCGCAGATAGTGCCCAGATCTGCTTGTCCATTTTACCCTCACTCATAATCAAGATTCCAAGATACTTGAAGTCCCTCAACTAGGGCAAGGACTAATGGTTCTTGCCCCAAGTGAGGAGGGCAAAGGGAGTGAGGAGTGAGACCCCTTTACTTCCTTCATTTTGTTTTAGCGTTCACTTGTGCAATAACTTCTTAATTTTCTTGTCTTCTGAGTCATGGTTGCTTTTTTTAACCAAAACTCCCCTCTTTACAGTTACTGTCCAGCAGAAAGACGTCATCACAGTCGGCCTGGAGGAAGGCATGATCCTGAACTGTTTGTGCCCCTGGAACGGGAACCTCAGCATGGTGTCCTGGACTAAACATCCAGGCAAGGATCCCATAGCAGTTTTTCATCCAGAATATGGGATTGCTTTTTCTCACCATTATCGTGAGAGGATTGAGTTCTTAAGGACCACGCCAATGGATGGAAGTATATCCATGAGGAATGTCACCCACCAGGACATTGGACTCTATCACTGCTCTGTTCAGACTTTCCCCCAAGGCCCCTGGACAAGGAACGTTCAGGTGGAAGATCTAGGTAAAAAGTCATGATGGGTGTACTGAAACGGAAATGGTTCAGCCTCTCTGTTCTTTTATGAGCTGTCTGCTCTGTATTTTACTTTCTTGTGTTTCACAGATACGCCTCCAGACGATGGCGACAGCCCTGAACCGCCCACCCTTGCAGAGATACCGACGGATATAGATCTGGTAGCACAACAGAATGACAACCTGACTATCCACTGTAATCACATACACAATGGCACCATCTACCAGGTCATTCTGGAGAAGATGTCGCATAATCAGCCTTGGAGCATCATTGGGGTGTGCAAAAAGGTGGAGGGGGGCCTGGTGGGTGAAGACTACAGCGACAGAGGCAGGGTGAGCTGTAAGGACAGCCTGCACATCAGTCTGCACCTGACTGGTGTGGTGCCAGAAGACGGTGGTCTCTACAAATGCACTTTTAGCACAGACTCAGGAGAGCAGACCACCACTGTGCTGCTCACTGTGCCCCCTCCAGGTACAAAACACTGACCTTCAATACATGTGTTGTCATGGGGAAGAAATATTTGAATTGTTTTTCATAAATGTCCATGGCTTAGCAGTCATCGTGCAATATAATGAACAGACATAACTTATAAAAACTAATAGGAAAATTCGTCATTGGAACATAAAGCCCAACAAATGAAGAAGAAAGACAGCAGCATGAAGAGCCCTCTTTTCACAATCATCCATCTCCATGAATCTTTTACTGAATACTGAGCAGCCATCTTAACCACCAGCCAAGCTCTGTATAGTTGTCAAGTCAGAGCAGTTTGCTCTTGATCAGAATTCGGATGTGGAAATTAGCCATTAGCATCTCCTCTCGGCCGCTTAGTGGGTCATTCTCATCTCTACGAGGAGCCCATCCAGTGCTGTCCTGGGCAAACGAGGGCTTCCTGAAATCTGATTGGCCACACTGAACTCTAACAAGAAATGGTTGCCCGGTCCAACATTAAATGGAAAGTTATGACGTGGGCCATTTTTCTTCAATCATTTTCACCAATTAATGATAATTTAAACTGCGCTGGATCAGTTTTACTTCCCTCAATAGTCTAAGGTAGATTTGTCAGTGTGGCCCCGTCATACTCACGTGTTTGTGGGTCTTGGACCCCTGCTGCAGATATTTCCACAGCACATCAGCAAAAACCACATCCTGTATCATGTCTCACACGGTGTTCCTTGTAGCTGTGTTTTCAAATTGCAGCAGTGATATATTTTTGAGTCATAAGCAATGATTGAGCCTAATATTTCCAATGCCAGATCCAAAGCCCTGTCTCCTAAATCAATACATTTTCATAATTTAGCCCTAATTCCACCGATCTGAACCTGCACAGGATTGCCATCAGGCCAAAACTCATTTTTTTAATGAATTTGTTCTTTTTTCTTTTTGATAAAAGAGTTCTATTGGTGACCTTCCACGTTGGTGAGTGGGTTTAATAAACTATAAACAGAATGAGAGTACAAAAAAATAATTTGTAGCCTAATTAGGATAATACAGCATTTGTCCATTCAGTCTTTTTTGTATATACTTCCTGAAAAGATGTTATTTTGGAGAAAGGAGGTGTTGCCTGACAGCAGTGATATATTACAGCTGCGACACACAATTTAACACAATGGCCACACAGCTGCCCATTATAATAAAGGCAATATTGCACATTCAGTAGCTTTGCTGTACGCACACGGAGAGAAAAGGTCACAAATACCACAACACACAGACTCTCACTAACATTCAGTTGGTTCAGTTTCAGGAGCTTAACTGTAATGGAAAAACATGACCTTACATTGCCAAAGCAATGGTGTAGATAAAATGCAATACTAATGTTTATTATATATATATATATATATATATATATATATATATATATATATATATATATATATATATATATATATATATATATATATATATATATATATATATATATATATATATATATATATATATATATATATATATATATATATATATATATATATATATATATATATATATATATATATATATATATATATATATATATATATATATATATATATATATATATATATGTGTATATGTGTGTATATATATATATGTGTGTATATATATATATGTATATATATGTGCATATATATATGTGTGTATATATATGTGTGTGTGTGTGTGTATATATATATATATGTGTGTGTATATATATATATATATATGTATATATGTATATAATCAAAATTATTTGCAAGTCATTGCATTCTTTTATTTATGTTTTACATAACATTCCAACTTAAGTGGAATTGAGGTTTGTAATGTACTGTGATTAGGGGTGTAACGGTCCACAAAAATGATGGTTCAGTACGTACCTCAGTTTTGGGGTCCCGATTCAATACATTTTCAGTACAGTATGGATACAACGCAAAGCCATTTGCTTGTTTAGAACCATTAAACCAAAAATTTGTAATTATACAAACTGAAAACCAAAATCTTTTCAATGTTCTGCTTGGTAATACTAATAAGTTAAATAAAATAAATAAATAACAAATGTATGAAATTAAAAATAATAACTTTCTTTTTAAATCCCTGGCTTAAATGTGGACTACTGGGTACTTTATAACGGGGCTCAATCACCTTTAGCATGTGTTTAAAACCAGCATTTTCCACAGCTGAGTATGGTCTTAGATCCTATGCTATAAAAACGCTGATGGATGCTGTTACTGCTTTGGCCCGATCTGAACTGCCTGGGAGATGCTGCTTGAATGCAGACAGCAGTTGAATTTGCACTACAGTGTTTTTTTCCTTTACCGTGGAAATCTTTACACTTGAGTGGTGCTGTTTCAGGTGAGCTGGCATGTTTGACGTGCTGTTGGAAAAACAGTATCGGCACACCGCAGTCATTTTACCCACCTGTCTTTCTCCACTGCAATTTGTCACCAGGAAGCCAAAGTGTTCCCAAACAGGAGATTTCAGTGACAGGGGAGGGTCTCCAAGCTCCGGTTGGTGGCTAGCAGTAGCCATGATGCACAATTCAGACACAAGTTTTGGCGGTCACAGAAGCTCTTTGATATTCGTCTTCTTATTGGCTCATCACGTCCACATGATATGTACATTATCGCAAGAGCACGAATCACAGACCACTTTCCTCATGAATGTTAAAAAGCCTTCCCTAACCACGCCAATCAAAGACAAGTATCCCTGTGAATATTAAAGAGCCATGAGCAGCGGCTAACGTAAACTTACTGTACTCGTTCGAATACAGCACTGTGCCGAATCAAACGTCTGTTTCGAGCGGTTCGGCATGGATACATGTACCGTTACACCCCTAACTGTGATGCTTTAAATCCCACCATGTCTACATTTAAAAACCAATCCAGTAACATTTGTCAAATGACCAAACATTATCTGTCCAGTACTACATTTGCTTGTGACACAGACTCCAACAAGGAGAGAGTCAACTCTGATACAGAATATACACAGTGTATTTTACAAAACAGTGTTTACATGTAGTTTTTGTACGCTGGCAACAACAACAAAAAAGTCCAATAATGCACTGCCCTTAATGGAAATGAAAAATCAAGCTAAACAGTTTACAAATTAGAAAGCTGTTTGCAGAATTTGAAGAAATTGATTAGTTTTGATAAAACTTTATTGATCCCTTGGGTAGACTCCCTTGGGAAGCACACAGATATCAGAAAAGTTAAAAAACAAACAGTTTTCGATATAAATATTGTAAAAAATTTAAATATGGTAACTGGCTACTGCTCCTTCCCGTCCACAGTCTTCCTGTTACTCCTTCCCTCCCCAAGTGAGGAGCTGTACAGTCTGATGGCCTGAGGGACACAAGAGGTCTTAGGTTGAAGTGCCTCCTCTGACTGCTAATGATGACATGTGCAGAGGGATATACTGCAGAACATAAAAGATATAGATTTACCTCATATACTATCTGCAAGCAGAAGGTAATTCATCTTTTTCTAAAGAAAAAAAAACTTAAAATGAGACAAAAGAAACAGAGAAAACATGTAAACCTATCTCCCTCTCACAGGCTGTGTAACCAGCTTCTAATACATTTGAGAGTTTGAGTATCTCAGGTTGTGGCAGGCAGAAAGTTACTTTTGCTGCTAGAGGAACTTAAATAATAGTTCCAACAATAATTAGAAGAATACGAATAATTGTACAGCCTTAATAGAAACTTTTGATTTATGTCTGATTTGGTCTTGTTCTTGTTACTGTCTTTTATTTTAGAACCAGGTGGATTCAGCCTATCAACGTACATGATGTATATTTACATCGGTGCTGGAGCTGCTGGTCTTTTTCTGATCATAATCATTCTCATAGTTGCACTGAGGCACAGGTAAGACCCTGCGTTGTAATTTGGTTCACTTTGTGGAGACAGAGTCCAAATACTGATCAGTCTCTTGACACATATGTGTGGCTCCCTGCAGTTTGGAACAGAGTCAGTTCTTTGTTGTCAAAGGGTACATCTGAGTTAGACCCTGTAGGTCAACAACACTAAAGCTACTGTTAGATACTTTGTGTTTTTGTTGATCTTGCATGTACTGTGGACAAAGAGGTTCCTCTAGACTCTATGCCGATCATGTCATATTTGTAAGTATGTGCTGCAACACAAAAGAAGCTTCCTGCTGCTTTCACCATTAAAACCTGCAGCTCATTTTGATTCTTTGGTCCAGAAAATGTTCAAGACGGCTCACAACCTATTTGCTGTACATCGCTTTGTTGACACCTGCGCCATGGCAGCTATAGCCTATAACACAAAATACCATTATGTGAAAAGTTTCATCGATTCTTCTTTTGTTTTTCGGAGAAGTGCTGTCATCAGAATTAATTTCAGTGTTTCATAAGACCCCTCACCAGAGCTTCAGAAACCACGGACAAACCCACAGCTTTGCTACAAGCTATGTGCTAACAACAGAAAGCTAGCGTGCATTGCTAGTGTGGTAAATTTAACAGTTGAGAACTTTCATAGTTCAAATACAGTGTATTGTTGTTGGCTAACCTATACTGTGTACATGGACACTGCATTGATATATATATATATATATATACATATATGTATATACATATATACATATCAATGTTTTTTTTTCAGTTCAATTTCAGACTTACATCATTGTTTTGTCTCAGTCAGCCTGTTGACATGCACACTAATTACCACATCATAAAATTGTCACTTTCTGAAGTAGCCATCTTTGTGCCATAGTACAATAGCCATTATCAGATAAAGTGATCTGAAAAGGTGAAGCTGAGCTAGCACTTGTACCTTTTTTGCCCACTAAATGCTAAATGCTTTATTTTAGCAGTGGGAAGAGGCATATGTGGAGTAAATCTGAGATAAATAACATGCTTCATTAAATGAAGGATTGAATATCGCTCATTGGCAATAGATGGGGAAATATAAAGACAGTGTTCATGAATATGGCTGAGGCTGGATTGGAAAGATATGTAGAACCGATTTAGCACTGCTAGAAACCATTCAAAATATCTAACCTTAAAGCAGAGAGACAAAGTTAGTAAAACAGGAAGTAAAAAGAAGCTCTATTTTTGCTTTTTTTAATGTCATTTAATGTTAAAATGATTATCAACAGAACATCAGATATCAGATTTAGACCATGGCCTGATTATTCCTAGTAATCTGATTGTGTACATGTAAACAGTAAATAAAAGACGTTGTTGATACTGACTTGAATATTAATCACTTTGTACAAGAAATTTTGGTGCTTTGTTTCCTGTTTCCTGTCTACATGTACTGGCTCACAATATGAACAGGCCACAACCAACACATGGGAAACTTTGGATGCAGCAAATCAATGCACTGTCTATTATAAATACTTCTGTTGGCTGACAACTTAAGCCTGTGAGGTTTTTAGCTTACTCAAGTGTTTTGTCATAAAATGTGAAATGAAATGAATTCAAATTGAATGTTAAAGACAAGGTAAGGAAATCAATGATGATGCTTGGAGATCATCTTGAAATGAGGTTCAATATCTTCAACAGCACATCAGATTGATTCTTGGACACTTTAAGTGAAAATGAGTCTTGTGACTATGCAGCTGTTCGGTTTAAAGAATGGAACAGCTTGAGACCAGTAGAAGAAATGTTTGTTTGGATCAATTGAAACATCAGGTTTAAGACAAATGCTCCAGATTAAAGGCAACAGGTTCATTAAAACTTCTGTATTCTTCAACTGGAGACAGTTTTTTTGACAAACTGGGCTCTGATGGACAGGAGGTAGCCACAGCCATCAGATCAAAAAGTTCTGAGTGTGGTTCAGATGTGACTCTATTCTTAAACTCTATACATTTTAAATACAAAGAAACTCTGGAGGTTGCTTACTTTTTTTTCTCTAAATCTTGCTTTTGTGCCCCCAATAACCACAGGAAGAGGAACAGGAGAGAGGAGTATAAAGTGAAACTGCACCCATCTCAGAGTCAGGTGAGCCTCAATTTAGCCATCATTGCTACTCTTGTGTTCACACTCGACACTTTTACGGCTCTTCCTTACCTTCTCTTCAGACATGCACTTGATTATAAAACTGTTCCTCTTCATTAATCTGTTTCCCCAACTAATCTTTTTTTCACATTCCTGATCTTCCAATAGGAACTTTAATACATTTTATCCATTCTAATTTAATTCTGCTTTCCATGGCTGACAATGAAATGAGTTCAAATTATTTCTAATAGCAGATTTTTAGCATTAAAGGAATAATTTGGACCCACGCCCTTTCCCTATCATTGACAAAGTGAGACAAGCTCAAAAACACCTTTTTTGTGTCTCTGCATCCAGTGGCTGGCTCCCAGCTGTTAGCTTCGTAGGTAGCTTAGCTCAATGGCTGGAGGTCAATAGGAGTCAGAGCCGAACTGACGAAAATGGACAAAGTACTCCTTACAGTGGTCCAGGGGATGGCATATTAGTACGTGAAGTAAATCCGAATGGTTATAAAATATTTTAAAAGGCATGTTTTCTTTTCAACTCGTTAAAATAAGATTTTGATACACACAGACCTGTGCATGCGCAGTGCTCCGCGGAAGGATATACCGGCGCACAGTTTACAAAGCCCGGTGAGTTTTGTAAACCAGTGACTTTTTTGGTGAAAGGAAAAACATCATGCCCGTGTCAGTAAACTCTCATTCAACTTCCTCATCCGTCGTGGCTCTTGCAGCTGTTGCGAGGCTACATAAACATGGTTACGTCGAGGGTCGCCTTCTTCCGGCTGCTACTGCTGTTCCGCGGAGCACTGCGCATGCGCAGGTCTGTGTGTATCAAAACGTTATTTTAACAGATTGAAAGGAAAACACGTCTTTTAAAATGTTTTATAAACATTCGGATTTACTTCACGTGCTGGACCACTGCTATAAAGTAATTTATGGACCAATGAGAGATTTCATCATGATTTTGTGACAGCAGTTGGGCATGCACAGTGGTGGCAGAAAGATTATATAATCATGTAGAGAAAATTAATTTATGCAGGATGTCAGAGTAAGAATGTGGAAAGCATTGTTTTTAATGACCACCTTTAAGCTAAAGATGGTTGTATGAATAGCAGCAGAATCAGGGCTTACTGTGATTTTGCATTGTCATAGCATACATCAAACAACCGATGAAGTAGCAAACAAAGAGTTAACTCTAACTCAGCTGTTAAAATCAGGTATTTATCAGTGTGAAGTTGTTTGACATCATTATGCTATCTCTTCACTCGTTGGCTGTGATTCCTCAGTGCTGTCGAGATGATGTGGTTTGAAGTGTGATTGTCTTGACTGGTGACCCTCAACCAAATGTGTCAGTGGTTATTAAACTGAGGATAGATGTTGAAGACCTCATTTCACACCAATCTTTCAAGTCTTTGGTTTGTGTATTTATCAAAGACAGCCTGTTTATGATATTCATATCTTACCTTTCTGTAGGAGGGGTGCCTAACATTTTCAAAGTCCATTGTGATGATGATAACAACAGATGTACATAAATCCAATTCACAGATCCTTTATGCCAAAGTGCAGCAGCAAGGCTCTATTACTCTTACACCTTGAGACATTCATAGTAATTTAAAGATGCTATGAGGAGTTTCTAAGTAATTACAAAAAAGTCTCACTTTTAGATATATACCTGATCGAAATACACACTTTAAGATGAGTTTTATAGCATCAAAATAGGCTATCTATAAATGCTATTCCTTAGCTTCCCGGTTGCATCAGACAGGGCTGGACTGGCCTGGATACTCAAATTCAGGAACAAGACAATTAAAACTAGAGCAAACACAAGCCTATCCACTTAGACTCTCTCGGCTATCAATAAAGGCTACAAAATGCCCCAAAATATTATTAAGTTTTCCAAAAAATGGTTGTTGTCACACATCAAAAACTACCGCTACGTAACTAGAAAGAGATACATTACCTCGTCGCTTTGCATCCTGTAAGTTGTTGAAAAAAGAAGTTGTAAAGCAATGCAGAGTTCTGAGGAAGGTCCGAGCTGTATTCATTAGCATCACAACAAATGCACGCTTTGACTTGGGTCACGTCTTTGAGACAGTCGCCGCACGAGCTCATGAGTCTTTATGTCACCAGAAATAGATTCTCCTCATAGCACCTTTAATGAAATCATAGCATATGTGCCCATTCTTCCTGCAATATGTTTTGGATGCGTTTGACATGGGACATATACACACAAAGGCAGAGGGGCTCAAGCACACTGCTCCTGTCTCTCGCTGAGTCCTCAGCTGTAACATCGCTGTACAAACCTGCATTGGCAACTACATGCCTGGCATGCACACTTTTGCATTTTCAGTTGGGTGTTTGACCCACTCAGCAAACAGTTAGTGTGGCTTAAGCCCTCTCCCGGACTTATTAGGGTTAGCTAACAACCCTTAGAAAACTCATCTTCTGTTGACAAAGCATTGAAATCAGAACACGTTCAGATGGTCCAGAACTGTGTGGAGAACTGACCTTCAGTTTCACAACTTTCTCCCACCAGTGGAGCCCCGCCCGCTAAATACATCACCACTATGCCCTAACACAAATGTGGAAACCAACTTAAGGAGCATTTTGCTCCTTTTAGCTGTCTACTGCATTGTTAGTTGGGATGGGAATGGAAAACCAATTCCAGTTAAGAATCGATAACTGCTCCCTCAAGGAATTAATACCATTAGTGTTTCTGCTTATCAATTCCCTTATCGAGTCCTTCAGCTTTGTTCTGCATGATTTGCAAATCAAAGGATGTTTATGCTTTCATAGGGGCATAAATGATAAAAAAGAAGTCAAAAACCATGGCAGAAGGGATCAAAATTGTGTCTAATTTTGCAAAAAAAAAATGATGCTCACTAAACAGCTTTCATTGAGTGAAAACACCAGCAACCTGGAGAAGCTTGTATCCATGCAGCATGGCATAGAGTAGCAGGAGTGACATGTGTTTGACATTGTTGCTAGTAACCTATAAAGTCTAACTTTTTTGCACGCAGAAAATCAGCAGCAATCAAAATCAGATTGGGTAAAGAATTTAATTGATAAGCAGAATTCTTAATGGCAATGATTTAAAAGTAATAATTTCAATTATCTTCTTTAATTGTCAGCCATTTCTATGCCACAAGCCATTTACCCTAGTCTAACACCTCATGTACTAACACAATCTCCCATGAATCCACAGCACAACGTCTATGAGAACGTCTTAGCGTATCCCAAGAGGGGAAAGAAGCACAGAGAGATCAAACCCTGCCCGGTGTACGTCAACCTGCAAACTGTGCAAAAACAGAAAAATAAACGTAAGCTCTGAGAGAAATCACTCACGCATGGAGAGAGAGCTGCCCCTCAGAGCTGACTGAGTGTTTGATGACGCTGATTTAAATTCTTACTGAGGTCAGAGACAAGTTAGCATGACGGGGCTTGTGTAGGTGTCATGTAGCTGCCAGTATTATTTAAGACACACTCCCTCAATTAGATGTAGCATGTATGTGTTATTACAGACGAGTAAATATTTGTTTAGGGCAGAACAATAGCTGACAGTTAATGTCATGAAAAACGCAGACAAAGACCTGGATAATCACTCTTTTCACTCCCTCCACCCCTGAGTAAAACCACTGACAAAACTGTGTGTAATTGCTCTCCTTTAACTCTCATCCCTCCTGGTTCTCCATTCAAAGCCTGACAAAGGTGTCTAATCATCTAACAGGAGAGAATAGCAGTCACTCAGCATCAGACTGTCGCTCCCCCTCCTCTGAGGGCTCTCTGTCTAGAATGGCTCGTTCTAGTAACAGCAGGCTCCTAATATGAAAGCCAGATTAATTAACTAATCCTGTGCTGAAGTCAAAATGGATCCTTATTAGGGCTGGACAATAAATTTAGCAAGTAGATGTGTTTGTATATTTTTGAAATGAGATGCAGGGTAAGACATTAATGTTAATAAACAGGGGTGCATCCAGGTGGATGGTGAAATCTGATTGACGAATCAAGGAACCACCCCAAAATCCAAATTCTTGATTGGCTATTTGCCTTATGAGAGATGGAACAACAGTCAAAATCAACTATTCTGGCTATTTCTGATTTGTCTCAAAGTGGTCTTTTTATTGTAAAGTGGATACATAAACTTTTTTATTTTTACTGTTCATGTCTTGCCTCAGTTCCGAGTCCATGACAAGTAGATGGACACCATTCTTTTATCTGTGGTACAGTAACAAGAGCTCACCCACTTCTAGATTAGCTGAAAGACTGGAATCAATGGGTATTGTTAGCCTGGCTCAGCCAATATTCATTAGATAAACTCTTTAGCAACTCCAAACGGTCCGATGTGCTAGTTGTGATTTGTTTGTTTTTTTTATCTAAACTAATTGCAATCCAAAAATTCTGACAAATTACTTTTTTTAAAGCCAGCTAAATATTTTGTCATTTATACACTGACATCTGAATTTTTACAATCCTAATCTAGCCAGATCTAATTAGCTGAATTTATGGTAACACTGGAGTTTTTTCTCGTAATTTCAGCTGTAATTTCTTTGTAATTACATCTTTTTTAACAGTGTTATTACTAGGGATGTATACCGTGGACCGGTACTTTCATGTACCGGTCCCTAATTGGGTCGGTACCCGAACACCATTAAGAATCTGGAAAAACTGTACCGTTATCGGTACTTGAACGTCTCTTTGGCTGTCATGTAATTATGACACTACCGCCGTTCTGCTCAAGCATGTCGGTGAGGGATAAGCCCTCGAAGGTTTGAGCTCACTTTAGCAAAGTTAACGAAAACTTGGCCCAATGCAATCTTTGTCAGAGAGAAATTGCATCCAAGGGGGCGAAATACTAGCAACATCACCAAACACTTGGAGCGTGTGAATAGTATAAAGCTAAAGGAGTGCGGGCTGTTTGATTGCTATTGCAACATGAGTAGAGTTAGCAGCCCAGCTAACACTAAAGACTGCAGCACCGACAGAGACTCTATTATCCTCCCCTTCGGTAAAAACCCTGCCGAAAACAACACAGTCACACGGGGTTAAACTCTTGATGAAGCGCCGCTGCACTTGGCCATATAACTCGGATGAAAAGCCGACGCCACAGCTCTCTTCAGATGAATCAGAGCTATTAATGCCCGCTCGGAGCAGAAACTCTTTGTTTACTGAGGTCAAGAGAGCACCAGATGTGACTGACGGTCAAGCTGCGCTCACAGCGCCCTCTGTTGGATGAAACAGTCCACTGCTCCAGGCGCCCTGATGTGCTGCTACACTCAATATTTTACATTTGAATATTTATTTACTATTTGGTTACGGATATTTATCCCCATATTCGAACGGTTATTCGAATATCCAATAGAAAGTGAGAACCCTAGTAGTCATCATTACAGCATCGATTTTAGCACCACAAGATATATGGGTCTGTCTGTACATGCAGTCTGTTGGGTGGCATGAAGGGGTTTTGCCATCTCCTTAGCTTTCTTTTTGCCTCTGAGAAGCATTTGTAATGCATTACTTCTATCGTGTTGAAGCTTTACTATTACCTTATGGTAATAGAAATAGGTTGAATCTTTTAATATCTTGTAAAGTCTTTGTTTTTTACACAAATTTACATGTTGTAGTATCGATAATAGTATCGATAAGAGTATCGATAAGTTTTGATACCAATAAGAAGTATCGGTATCGATAAAATCATTACGATATACATCCCTAGTTATTACCCAATATTTCCCCACAATTAAAGTCTTATTTCCAGGTAAATAGATGCTGATTAGTGGACTGTTAGCAAAAGGCCAACCAAAAAAAGAAACAAAATAGACATTCTTGACAAACAAAGGTAGGAACCTCACATTGTTTAACAACAACTTAGTGGCCCTGTAGCATGATTAAAACAGTATCTGACATCATTGTCATATTTTTTTCTGTCACCATCATCTTAAGTCATTGTATTTGTATAGACAGGCTAACTAGCCTCTTTTTTTACTGAGCTAGCGTGTGCATTTGTGGTATAAAGCTCTACATACTCCTCAAATATGCTATAGACTGCAGCCCACTACAGCAGCTAGTGCTGAAAGCCATTATCAATGCATTTTGTTGGAATAGCATGGCCACCCAGGTAGAAAAATTACATATTGTTGTTTAACCTTTAAGAAATCCCTTTGCTTTTTTATGTGATTTATTTTCATACCATTATTAATGGTAATACATGTATGTACAAAAAACATTTTATGGATGCAATGGGCTGAGACTGACAGTTTTTTTTTTCTATTGCTGTTGTTCTGGTACCATATCTTATTTTATTTAAAGAATATTTTAAGCTTTAATATTTGGTTCATATTGCCCAGCCCTAATCCTTCTTCTATTGTGTTTATAAATGAGTATTTCTTCTTTGTTGTTCCACAAAATCTGTGTTTTTTTAATGCTTGTAAATATTTTCTGAGCCCACTTTATTGAAAATCAATATTTAGCGTTGATGTCGAACCTCGACACTGTGTGTTGTTTATGTGTAATCTGATTCATTTATCTCCATAGAAATGGAGGCAGTGGCTGAGGCAGTAAAGGATATGCAGGCTATCCTGCTAGGAAACAAGACAAATGTGGACAAGTTAGAAAATGTGGGACACAAAAGGACAATATAGTTTGGAAGTACACCTTTTTATTTCCACTTTTATTCTCTCCTCTTGATGTTCCTGTTCCTTTGACTGTGAAACCTGTGATCATGTGTGGTTACCAGCAAAACTATAACTGATGTGTGACTGTAAATGACTTCATGTGGAACAAATAAACAGTGTTATAACCATGAGCGTGTGAGTCTCCTTTAAGGTGGGAGTGTGACAAAAGGAAACAAAACTGAAAAAAATATCTCAAAACTACAGAGGTACGAAGCAGACATGCATTTAGACACCTGCTCACACACTTTTTCTCTGACAACGACTCAATTTCCGCTCTTTTCTGAGGGACAACTTATAATTCTTGTCTTTGAAAAACCTCTTAGGTCTTCACAGTAACAGATTATTGCCTGGCATTTCAGGACACAAAACATGGTTTGGGTACTCCGGTCATGTGTAGATTCAAAAAATTGTCAAATAATTGTGTTGGTCCTACTGGAACTGGACTTTTAGAATGAACAAAAACACATGTTTGCTCTGTTTTATGTTCATTTGTAACAACACGTATTACATTTTTGGTCATAAGTCACTCATCTGTTGCCTAAGATCTTACTAGTTCAAGAGACACAAAACCAATGTATGTCAAAATTACAAGATCCAATTATCTTATTTAATTCATAGGCATTCTGTTAGACATGGTGTACATATTTTATTAATTCCGAAAAACAGAGCAATCTTACAAAGGTTAATGAGTTCCAAAAACTGAGCTAGCCAGTGAGTTAGCATTTAGCAATGCCTGTTGCTTAATATCGAAAGTAAAACTGATTTTACAAAAGTCTTTGTTGGCGTACATAATATATTATCTCTTCACAGCTCTATCAGGAGTGTACACTGGAAAAAATCCGCTGATACAAGAAGTATCATATAGCGATACATATACTGTTAAATTGAGTGATAGCCTACATCCCTTTACTTTCACTAAAAAGCCTATTTTGAACATTCTTTGCAGTACTAAATCCACCTTATATCAGATACATAAAAACAGTTGCTTATCATTGTTATGGTGTCATAAGTAACACTGCAGCATGGATAAACTTTGTTGTCTGTCCTGGAGACAACATTAGCAGTTAACGTAATGGAATGAACTACATTATGAAACAAATGCCCTAAATGTCTTAAAACTATAAAGTAAACTTTTTTTTTCAGTATTTATCAATACAGTATCTAACTGCATTATATTGTGACTAATTGGTGTATCAGTAGTTTCTTACACCCCTACTTGTAATATTATCATTTGTTGTCATTACTGTTTTTATTTTTACAAACATGATACTTTAAAGGAATGATAAGGTTGTGAAGTGTGGACTCTTCAGACTTTGGAATAAATCTGATTAGCTCTCAAATGTTCCATTACATCATGTTGTGCTATAGCTGAAATAACTGTTTGCTAGCTTGGTTCTTTTTCCGTTTGATCTGACGATATGACACTGTTTCTATCTATAGTTACTTGCTTGTGCCACAAAACGTAAATAAATTAAAAAGTAGCTAGCTTATCTTGATATTTCCTTCTCTATACAAGCCTTTCACTGACTAAAGCTACATTTATTTTATCTTGGCAAAAGTTTTGTCATCAAAAAGTTGCAATGAAGATCATGATTGACAGTGCATGTCCAAAAAATAGTCTCATAAGGCCTTACCCATGAAACCGCTAATATATATTTTTTTTAATTACTTACATGGTTTTACATTGCTAATTGGTAATGTTGGGTTTCAGCTATTACTGATAACTGGAGTACATGCAAGCTTCAGGAAGATCGTCTCAGTAGATCACTTCCTGAAGCTTGCATGTACAGAGCCTGGGTCTGTTGAACATGACTATACTATTTACCATGTGGGGGGGGTTGTTCAGATACAGAAGGAATATGTGGGTGACTATGTTATGGTGGGTGGTAAGAGTTAGCACAAAGGGATGGCAGACTTCACTGGTTGTGGGGGCTAACTGGACAAAACACAAATGATGGAAGGTCACCACCTGATGAACCCAGTGATTTTCTGGTGTTTGCTGCTCATCAGTCTATGGAGTGGGGTCGGAGTGCCAGTTAGAAGCCTTGCTGTAGAATTGATAGCATTAGCATTGTCACTACCCAAAGCTTGGGTCATTATGAACAGACCTTGTGTTTCTTTTAAAAAAGAAATGCTTTATGTTGAACTTTTGTTATTTTGGAATAGACCAGGTAAACTGTTTAAATCGTGCTACAGGATGTTGAATTAAGCTAGGCTAACCTTAGTTTTAGTTATAGTTTTTCGCCTAAAGCGACTTTACGTTTCAGTCATGATTTTGTCATCTAAAAATTTTTTGTCCAGTTATAGTTGACAAAAATTTAACATTTTAGTAGACAAAATGTTCTGTAAATTTAGCTGACTAAACCGTGACGTATAGGCTAAATAGTAAGGCATTATTAATGTTTCCTTCAATTTCCGAGGTTGTGTTTTACACTTGGATAAATTTATTTACAACACTCATCAACATCAACCCATTTCATGAAATGTGAGATTATTTTTTCATTCATTAGCATTGCTTTGGTATCGAAGCTGAGTAAAACCGCACCAATAGGCTATTTAGTAGCATTAGCATCGGTCATCTCACCGTTGCTTTGTTATATTTGCGTCTTTTTTTTTTGTTCACAAATCGCAGTTCATTTTGTTTTAGTATTTGTCCATGCACATTTGTTTTTATTAGTTACTGTCTCGTATTAGCCAGAGGAAAAAAAATATTGTTGAAGAAAACTATCACAAAAATAACTTGTCAACAAAATTAACACTGCTGTGTCCTAGCTTCTTTTGCTAATCAATAATAGTGAAGGTATTATTCAAACTGGCTTAAAAATGCTGACACACTTTAGCACACATTCATTTTTATTACCCCTTTATCATCAAAAACATTACATATGTACATTAGTGAAAACTGTAGTCCTACACTCAAAGTATTCAAAGTGCTAAAAACATAGAACTTGACATTAACAGAACACAAACATGATGAACACAGTTACAATCATGTAGCAACAGATATGTCTTACCCACGAACAAAAGAATGGCAACAATCAACAACAGAAACAGCTAATGATAAACACAGTTATCTAGAACGTTCCTCCAGTCTTCCCAGTGTACACTGGCTCTCATGGTCCAGATGTAATGAAACTATTGTGCATACATTTATTCATTATACTTGAGCTAAGACTTGAGGCGGCGAATGAGCCAGTAATGTCAATAACTGTCTTTCTATGTAGTTTTGTGAAACAGACATTCATAGTTCTGCACTTTCTTTGAGGCTTAAACTGATACGAAGTTGAGCTTTCAAATACAACACAAAAATAAAGTGACTTTAAAACTTAACATCAACAAAAATAAGTGCTCATACCTGTTATTTTTTCAGTTCAACTATTTCTTAACATGTACAACAAAACACTCAAAGTAATATATTATAAACTAAATCACATTAAAGGAATAATTTGCTGACTCAAACTGATTGTCACTGAGATCCTTCTTGATTTCTGCTGGGGTTTCTGATGTCTTCCTTTAACCTTACAAAACAAACATTTAAACACAGTTAATAAAAGACATGACTAAATGCTGACAGCCACCAACAGGCAACACGTGGTTTTATCCCTACAGAAGCTCCAGGAAGGTTAAAGGTATTGCAGGAGTGACATGGCATTTCAAAGCCGGATCAATAGGTACTTGGGACTTTTAAAGGTCATGAAGGTTTAGCGTTGAACTCGGCTCTACAAGGGCAAACTCAAAACCCAAAGATGGCGATGCCTTGGGAAGGTCTCACACTCTGCGGTCTTTGTTGGAAGGCACTTCTTACTGAACAACTCAGAGAACATTATCATCACAGCGACCATGTACTTCAATATCACTCATGCTACAAAAAGGATTCACTGAAATATGTGGAAAGCTATTATGGTTTATTTCTGGTTTGTATTGCTGCTAAAGGCCCATTCACACACTAACGTGCATTAGCTGACCAATGCTAAGTAGGCTAATCATCAATATTTGGGTGAAATTATCTTCAGTTTTGCTGCCTTCAAAGCAAATCACAGTCCAAAGCGGAGAGAAATGTTGTGCTAGTTGAGTATGACATTTCCTGATGGCCTCTGACTAATTGTAGATGGATTTTTAGGATTCCCCAGTGTAGATAGTGCACATTGACAGCATGTTCGACTTAAAGGAACTTTGGCCAAACATAGCCTGATGCTGCTGAACATTGCACAGATGTAGTATGAGTCCAATCAGAAAACACCATTTAAAGCAGATGTATACGCCATTTCATCATGCACAGCTGTAGCTGGTCTCAGTATTCCAACACTCTAACTCAAAGGCAAAAGGACACCTCATGTCATATAGCAGAAGTCCATTTCTGAGGGGGAAGCATCTGGAGCTGTAACTGAGAGTAGCAAAGGTAAGCAGAGGTCAACTCTGGCTTGTGTTTCCCAGTGTGTTATATCAAACTTCTGAAATTTTTAAGTATGTGTACAATTATTTGACATACCCAACAAACATCAAACATGAGGTTTGCTTGGTTTTGTGGGTCCTGAATTAACATTATGTGACTCAATGTTTCCCTATGTTTCTACAAATGTTGGACAAAACGTGTGTGTGATGCATAACTAAATGGGTCAGCACACTGTTGGCAACTTTGAAAGTAAGAGGGGTTGGTATGGAGGGGTGTGGATTTTCTTGTCATTCTTAGAGAAAGTATTACCTACATGTAAAAAAGTATCATGTTGTAGTATTTTTTTTAGTTACAGTGGGATATTTGCAGTTGATGCCATATCACTGACAGACCGAGGGAACTTCTGCATAAATCTAAATGCCTGTCTTGTGCTATTTGTTAGCTGTCCGTACCAACTGATCAAGGTAAGTACGGCCCTTTTTTCATAAAAACAGTAAGGAAATGAGGGTAAAAATAACATTATTTGATATCAGGACATTACAATATGTATCCATTCAGAAGTGTTTCTTCCATTTCTGGAAAAGTAAACATTTTGAAGATAGGAGGTTTGTGCCAAAAAGTGACAATACAGATTTATAGAGTTTGGCAAAAATGTTGAAAGCTTATGGAGAAATGTGGCATAAAGAAAATAAACTAAATCTTATGTCTGATTGGGCACAGTCCGACAATGCCTGTGTGAAGCGTAGTGAAATGTGAGGCTACAATCATGAAGCTACTCGATTTAAAGGCGTATCTGCATCAAATCTTTAGAAATATTGATCAGAGTACTTCCGGAAACCAGGATAATTATCCAGTGGAGTACTACAGTCTATGCTGCAGCTAGTAAACTGTATGCCAGTGTCTTGACTTTTTTCATTTCTATCTGCTCGAGCCTGCTGTCACTTGCATTTCTTTTTCTGTGTTGCCACAATGACTTTTGTACACTGTCTTTTGACCAGTCATGTAGATGGTCTGTAAGTCCAATGTGATACGCAAGCCAGGCAAAGTCAATAATGAATTTGCTGACCTACCAATCACATGGCCCCTTTTTATAGCAACCTTTGCCCGGCTAAAACAACCTTTCCTCAGGAGAGCATTTGCAGTGTGTTAATGTAAAAATCTGACCATTTCTTGTTCGCGTAGTTCAAAAGTGAATCTGGGCTGTCTGAATTATCAGTGTCTGGATGTGTATTGTTTTTAAATAGTTTCCTAAAGTAAATGTTGTAGTAAAAATGTTTTACTCTACAGATGGACACAATGGTACATAAAGCTATTTACAGACAATACATGCATTAGCTCAACAAACTGTATGTCTGAAAACAAACCCAAATATGCAACATGTTTCCTGATTTTGTTTGCAAAGACATGTCTTATTTCACTTATTAAATAAGGCCATTATTTATTTCTGCCTTGCTTAACTCTCCAAATCAGCTCACCACCACCTTTGCTGCTATCTTGCTAATGAACTGGTTATAAATACTGTACATGAGACTGAGGATTGAGCCATTAAACCCAAATTGCTCTGCTCGTGTGCTGTTGGCAATAAAAAGTAGGTATGAGATAGTTGCTTTCCCTCATTTTATGATTCAACAGCCTGTCCTTACATCCTCAAAGCGTATTTCTGAATGACTTTCTCCCTTTGCCGGTTCTTATCTATGAGGGGCTTTAGCTGATTCATCACAGCTCTAAACCTGGGGGGATTTTTTGTAATGCATTGATCAAATTCACACGCTTAGAGAGACGGAAGAAGTTAGGGGGAACTGTGTGTCAAAATGAGGTGAAATGTCTCTGGTAATGGTTTGCTGAGGCAGCAGAAATGAGCCTGATGAAAAAGACTTTTTGACTATTTTTACAGCGGAACTTTGCGAGTTTGTGCCTTTAACTTTTTGAAAAGTATAGTGCAGGAATTTCAAGAACGAGGTCAGGCTTCAACAGCAAAATGACAAGAAAAAGACACACTTACAGCATTTTTGGTGCAATTTCTGACGCTACTTCTGCCACCACACAACATAAACATCTCAAGATCCTCTTTAAAGAAACCAGTGGCTCTACAGTCGACACCAGGAAATGATATATTACATACACATGTCACTATACATATTTCTACATCCTTTCTACAGTGGTGAGGAGAGAGTCCAGTTCATCAGGAGAGGCAACTCTCTGTCATTGAACAGGTCTCAGGCTGCAACTGCTTTCACAGCCACTAGAGGGCGACGGTGCTTCTTCCTGGTTCTGGCTCTCCTCCTGCTCGGGCTCATCAGACAGAAAGCTGGGGAACGTCTGTGCTCGGGGGATGAAAGTCATCGACAGGCCACTTCCTGCGGAGAAAAAAGTGGGGATCAATTTAATCGAGCTTCTCTTGATAACATGATGGTACTGACTTCTTTTAATTCATCACCATCTTCAGTAAAAGTAAATAAAACCTGTTTTCTAGAACAACTTATTCAACTGTTGCTAAGCTACTGTTCACACTGATGCCTTAACATGATGGCAAAAATAATCCCAGTGTTTCTTATTAGAGGAAACAATCTTTGAAGCATGTTTATGTGGGTGGTTCTTACATAATAAAACAAATATGAAGCCAAATTTGCTCAAAAGTAACAAACAGGATGGACCTTTCACCCCAAGTAAACACCTCTACTTTATACCGATCCTCCTGCTCCTGCTCCATCTTCATTTAAATTAATTGGACCTATTTGTTCTGCAGTTCATATTGGTTAATGGCGCCAAGAGTGGAGTAATGGATACTTTGTGGGAGGAGGAGTGTGTGTGTGTGTGTGTGCAACTCTGTGAGGCCATTAATAATATATTAGGATGGTGTTTGGAGATGTGCTCAGCAAGGTGGGTTGAGGATAAAGTGGCTGGCAGGATGCTGATCATGCACCCAACAAGGAAGAAGTGGTCACCGATAAATTTTTCAGTGGGCGGGTGCAAAAACCTGAAAAAAAAACCAATACTGAACCAAGTACAACGTAAGTACAGACTATCAGGCTAATGTATGTCCATAAAGGTGTTTACATTTTGAAAACCTTTAATAAACATGCTAAAAAATGGTCCAAAAATGTCCAATTAGATTTACTGACCAGATTTCCTGATGGCCAGGTCAAATTTTGGGATCGAAGGTCAAGGTCATGATTCTGATTAATTATCTTTTGCGAGAGAAAGAAATACTTCAAGACAGCTTTTAGCCATTTATGTCAAACTTTGAAGAGATGATCACACTAACTTATGGATTAATTATATTTTGAAGGTTATCAAGCAAAGTTCAAGATAAATAAGTCTCATACCTTATAATGAAGGGTTGCTGGATCAATTCCATGGTCAGTTTTGGGTGTTTCCCAAAGGCCAAGAAAATGTGTGTTGGGGTAAGTGGGGTACAAACTACATAAACTACTAATCAGCAGAGGTTCGGCTCAGATCCTCATTTTCTATTAAAGTCAGCAAAGCCTGATTTTCTATTGGCTCTTATAGATTACCTTTCTTGTCTTTCTTGTGGTGTGTTAAGAGTCATTTTATCCTCTAGGAAAAGGATTTGGGTAGCCTGACATGCCAGAAGGACAGTTTCATATTGGAAATATTTCACTAATCCATCTGGGGAGGAGCCCTGTGAAAATGTTTTCAGGGGCATAACCTTCAAAAACAACAGCAGCTTGTGATTGGACGATCGTTTGGCTCATCACACTCATCACAGACCAATCCATATCAAGTTGCTACGGCTAACGGCCACTAACTGTTGTTTGCCCTTCTTAGCCGTTAGCCGTAGCGGCTAGCGGCTGTTAACCAATAGCTTAACTACCTTATAACTGTCGTTTCACATTAAATTAAATCACATAGATGTGTTATTTAACACTTATGACATGAACCTTGTCAAAGACAATCCCTATGAAGCAAACTTATGAGGAGAGCATATTTCGCCAGGTATAACTGAGTAACCATGGTGACCACAGGCTAACCGACATTAGCCTCCATTACTTGTACAACAGGAAGTTACTTCACTTCCTGTCAAGTCACTTCCTCTTGTCGTCACGCCCGCAGCTCCCTGTGCTCCGGCCTCTCTTTCCTGATTGGGCCGTTAAGCATTTAGCCTAGTGAAACCGTTGGACAATGGAGGCTAGCAAGACGTAGATGCATGATTTCAGAATCAGGCAGGTCCATCAGCTCTGCAAGGCTAGGATTTAAGATGCCCAGATTTAAAATCGTATACGTTCAACAAGTTCAAAATTTACCATCTGAAATGATGATGTGTGTGCAGTGTACCATGGCAACATGAGAAAAGGCAAATTATTAAACCAGACGAACGCTAGTAATTGTGCACCAACTTAATTGATTGGTTGCAATAAACTGCCATCTACACAGCTAACTTGTAAATTACATACAACAGCCTGATAGGAGAGGTGCTGGATGTCAACCATGACCCCAAAGGATGTCATGGAAAACTGCCCATTAGCTGCATACAGCTTAGCAATCCCCCTGACTTTGTCTGCCATGTTTGTTTACAACAAAGTTGCGTTTTGTCATAGTTAATTATAAGCTGTGAGTAGAGGCCCTGGTTGTTGGTGAATAAGTTAGTTTGCACATGGTTTGCATGTTTCTTTCCTTGTGGGAGACCAGACACTACATGAACAAAACCCGTAAATCTGTCATTATTTGTCCTTCCAGTGGACTCTTGGTAAAGAATGTAAAAAATCTAAGCTGTGTACCAGGCTTTAGCTGGTTACACTAAATTGAACTTTGGTGTGAGTAAGGGAGGTAGTGGATGTCTATCCCTTTATGATAGCCCTGTGATTTACTGACAGCTTGTCCCAGGCTGTGTGCCCTGTTTTCACCCAATGATAGCTGGGACATACTCCAACCCCCTGCAACCCCTGGGGGTTGGAGTCTGTGGAACTGCAGTAGTCCTCTGAGCAACTCAATACCCATCAGCTGATTCTGGAGACCCCCGGGCTTGCCAAGCCTGAGATGCCTCTTTCTCCAGCCTGACAGTGGTGTCCACCAGCAGGTCCCCCTGCAGCTATCAGCAGCCACTTCCACAACTGAGCTCCTGAGCATGGACCACTCAGACTCCTTGTCTCCATGAGGGGTGCTGGGCATACTCAGCTGACTCCAAAGGAGCTAAAAAATGCTGCAATCTGTTCATTGGTCTCCTCACTTGCTGCTGTCACTACATGTGACAGGAGCTAAAATGAAAACAACTTGCTACGCCATATTTAAATCACCTGCTGGTCTCAGAAAGTGACTTGTTTACTGTTTCTTGTAAATAATGTTTGTATAAAGAAATCTTTTGTGCATTGGAGTACTGGAAATCCTGTTATCGCTCTTTGCTTACAATGTTGCACTTTATTTCAGACTGCATCCTACTATGTGACTCTGTGGAGACACTGTGTGGACTCTATGCCATACTGCTGTGATGCCGCGCAGCAGTGCAACCTCCACTTTCTGGCTTACATTCCCACCCCACAATATAGCTACGATACAGCTGGTAGTGAAAATGCAAAAAAAGATTAGAGCTTATCACTCCAAACTTTGTCACCACAGCATTTGTTAGCCTGCTGAGGAGCCAAATTAGTCTGGGGCCCCAAAAAGTTGCTCATCTAGCCTTTTGGTAAGCTTTACTTCTGCCAAAGCTTGACTGAATTCTTTTTTAATTTCTATAGTTTGGCTTAATTTTCTTCAAGCATCCGTCTCTAAAAATACAAGGACTGCTTGTTTTCTCTACCGCCAGAGTCACTCCTAAAATAGTATTTTAAATGCTGAAAACCATTCATGCCAAGGAAACAAACACACACACACACACATCTTTTTCTGTGTGTTCCAGTCACGCTGCTTCCAAAGGGAGTCGTGGGCTCAGACCGAGTGAGACGCACTGCCAACCCTCTCCATGCATCTGAATATAAAACATGACCCCGTCAGCCTGGCAATCAATGTCTAGTGGCTGCGTGAATGGGTGTCACAGAGAGTCACGGAGGGGAAGAGGTCTTGTTAAAAACAGAAGTAGTGATGCAGAAGTAAAAGAAAGACAGGGTGAGGAGTGAAACAGAGAAAAAAACACTTTCCTGTGTGAGGTGAGGGAACAGCTTGCAGGTGGAAGACACAGAGGGGCTGGTGTGGGTGTGAGGATGAGACCAAAACAGAGGCAGACTTACAGGTGAGTCATACCTTACACACACACACACACACACACACACACACACACGACACACACCTCTGTCCACAAGTCTTTCCCTTCCACCCCTCACTGGAATAAAGAAAAATGAGATAAGGCTTCAGCTTAAGGTTTTAAATGAAGCTTAGTCCATGTACTGCAGGTAAAAAAGTGAGACACTCTCTCCCCCGCTCCATGTTGTCCTTAATAGATTGCTGGAACGACTGATGTGCAACCAGGCATATCCTTCTCACATCTTTGCCAAGACAATCCTTCCTCGAGCAAGGCCCATCCAGACTGACAAAGTAAGAGGCAGAATGCCCAGAGCAGACATCTCCTCCTTCATAAACAGCAATGTTGGTCCATAAACTGCATCACTTATGAGAGCAGCCTCGGTGATATCCTCCATTGGTGTATCAGCTGCCATTTGAACATTTAAGTTTGGCATTTGGCCATCACCATGTTGATTCATGTTTCCAGAATGACATTTAAAAAGAGGGTGCCTTCACGAGAAGAGCCATGTTATCACGATTGAATATTGTACTCCTGTGGTGATTGGTAACTTGCCAATCTTAGAATCCACTGGCCAACACAGGCCGTTTAAAAGCTTCCGAGGGAAATATCATTACCCAACTTGAAAGAGCTCCAACAGTGATTGATAAAAGACTGACAGCCATGACATTCTCATCAGTGCCTTGTTGGGTGGGAATCACCAGTGGCCCCACAGTGAGATATAACATGAGTTTTATATTTCTTCTATTTCTTTCTTAACATGTGGTGATATGCCAAGGGGCTTTGGTTGTGCAGTCTGATCGTGCATTCTGTCAGTAATCAGAAGGTTGCAAGTTTGAGCTCAGCTCTGGCTGTCACATAGCGGTGTATCCTTGGGCAAGACACTTAACCCCAAGTTACTCCCACTGCTGCGACAGTGGAAGGTAAATGGGTATAAGAGGACATGAATTTGTTAGCAAATACTGGTGTACAACTTATAAAGAAAATCTAAACCATCAGTGAGCCAATGGGAAGATGATATGTATGTGAATGGGTTGATGTGACTTGTGATGTAAAGCTGCTAAAGCCGCTTTGAGAAATCAAAGAGACGAGAAAAGTGCTATTTAAGCTAGAGTCCATTTACAAAGTATTGTGATACCAAACATCTTGACATACTGCACATTTTTAACTTTTTATTGCCTGCATTTACTTTTTTCAAAAGGAAAAAAAAGAAACATAACTTTGTACAAATATTATGCTACTTTAGTTTTATTCCAACAGAAGCAAATTTCACAGACTGATGCCCAAGTGCAGCCAGTTAATCTAGCCTGCTCTGCTGTTCTCAGCCTCTTTTCAACTCCTAGCTCTGCTCTGTAGACTTTTACTCCTGCTGTGTCTGTAAAATAATGCAGATAGAGGCACGAACCTGGGCTCGCACTGGTCTGTAATAAAAGCTCATGTTTCTCACAACATGGTGAGGCTTTATATCTTTGTCAATAAACTTAGTGGTCTATTGACTTATTTTCAAAGACTTTTTTTTCAAGCTAAGCATGTCAGCTATTTGCTGGTTTATCAGCAGGGTTAACTAAGCATGACCTTAGCATTAGCTTTGCTGTCATCAGCTTTCGCTGCCCCTGGGTGGTGCCATGGGGGTGAGCCCTATTTCCACATACTTCTTTTTCTCAGGCATCACTCCTCTCAAATCCTATGTGACATGTCCATTCGTATTACCCCCGAGTGTCCACGCAATTGATTTAAATACCAAGGATGCATTTCTATGTCTCTCTCCTATGGTGCTGTGTTGGTTTGCTAACTCTACATAATAACGTCACCCCTGCTTACCTCACCTGCACTGGCTCAAAAGCACTGTTGAGTGGACTTAAAAGATTATTGATTTAATATCTCTGGAAGCCAAAACTTTGTTAAAAGTAGGAATTTAATAAATCTAACAAATCTTTCATTGGAGTCCATGTATCACCACCACCACCACCACCTCTGGTGTCTTGCCTTCGTTGATTATCCCATGGCATGCTTTGGAGCAAGAGTAGATGCGAGGGTAGGTGTGGCCCAAATGGTGGCCCAGCTAGGAGAGGGATTTGATCATTACCTGATAGACCAGGGATTTAAGCTAAGCTCAAGAGGTCCTGAATTGTGTCCATTTCACATGCGATACAGCTTTTATAACACATATGTGCTTGCAACATTTTGGCTGCATCTTCCTGCTGCTATGACTCCAAAAATGTTAGTGATTTGATTAATCGATTAACAGACTCAGGAAAACTTCAGAATCAAGCATTCAGTCCAAACAGGGTGATTTTTCATGGAGGTGAGAGGCACAAACCTGAATTTTATCGAACCATTTATACCTTTTTTTGTGACATATTTTTCCACTGTGGTCATCCACTACATACCCTTCGTAAAAAGCTAGCCCTTTACTTTTTCTTGCTGTCTGCTTATTCTGCATTATTTACTGGCAAATGCACAAATTCCCACTCACTGCAGTTGTCATTGTTTTAGAAAAAAAGAATCCAAGAGAGCTTGTTGGTTTTAGGGTATTAGCAACATAGCTGTCCCAGAAGTGGAACACATTTTGAAGAACCAGTTCCATCTTTGACAGTCTGTAGTCTCTTTCAGAAAAGCTGATAACCATAACTGTTTTGAGATTGGTATGATTTGAGAAATTAGCAACATTCTTAGCAACTCTGATTGAATGTTGCACATTTTAATACAGCTGAATTTGGAGACAGCCTAAATCAGACACTCAAGGTACTTCAGCTTTGTGCTCTTCAGTGCTGGCTTCATTTCTGAGTCAAGAAGGTTGATTGTTGTGTAAGGCTAGACCCCTGTCAAGGATCTCACAGTTTGTGACGAGATAAATATAAACACACTTTCAGAGAAAAAAGAATGGTCACAGAGAAAGAAGAGGATGTCAGCATCCCTCCTCCTCCTCTCCCATCCCTATGAGAAGTAGACAGTGATTTGTCAATGCCTTTTCATTACCAGAGAAGGTCATGTCATCCTATCTGGCCCGGGGTGGCAGCTGCTGGGCCTGAGCAGACAGGATGGACAGGGAAGGCTCTCACATACACACTAACACACACGCTATCAGACACAATGGCTTCCCCAGATACAGAGGCAGCTTTTCATGCATGCACACAGACACCTGTCTGCACCTTCTCCTACATGGTGCCATGACCCAGCTGGTGTTGTAGTAACAGCTGTAACCAGAGAATGAAGGGCAACGTGGATTATGCAAGGCTGCTGACATGAGAGTTTGTTGGTTTTTTCTTGCAGTCAAACAGCCACAAAAGTGATAACCTGGGCCAGAGCCTCATTACATACCTCAATGAGGTGTGCATTTGCTTGACTGTCAAGGTATGGTTAAAGAGGAGGGGATGGCGGCTTTTAGTGGTATAGGAAAATCGTATTTGTTAATAGTGTAGCTGCATGTATTGATTGTAAGATTGATTGATTGTTAAAAAAATAAGGACACAGTATCCTTGACCATGTAGCTCCAAATTACATTGTCAACCACATTCTAATCTTCCTTGCGCACAGTTTAACCAAATCAATCCAAAGGTTTTTTGAATATCACATTTAAAAGCAATGGATCAACAAAAGGCCTAGATACCTTTACATGTTAGCACACACCAAATATATATTCAGTTAATCCTTAAACGTCAGTGAAAATTTGTGAAAAGCTGGCAAAATCTTTAATCTGACACACCAGATGGACTTTTAACTTCATGTCATGAGTTCATCTAGGAAAGAGTCTATGGAAAGTGTTTGGGGAGAGCAGAACCTTTCAAAAGCATATCTGGCAGCCAGTATTGTGAGTAATGCATTACAAAAGTAATGTGATTACTGTAATGCATTTCTTTTTACTGTAACGTAGTAATGTAAGATAAACAGTAATATTTTACTCAGTACAAATGTCAGTAATACAGGTTACAATGCACTTTTAATTTAACCCAAAATGAAGAGGTGTTTATTTTTGTTTGTTTCAATACAAATTTGTCAAATACTCCGTGAGATCAGCGGAGAAGAAAAAACCTCTGCTAGGCCTAAAGCTACAGTATCACTGCCACAATTTACTGGTTTTTTTACCTTTTGTCTGTTTTTGCTGTGATCATTTCTTGTATTGTGCCACGAGCCATCAATGTGACTATTATATTCCAATGTTTTTAGCCTCAACCTGAACTCAGATAGCTTATCACATCACCTTCCCCTGGATTTGTAATGAGCTTTTTGAGCAAATGAGTTACATTTAGAATGTCAAATCCATATTTCCTGTTATATTGACAAGAGTAACTTAAAAGCAATACAATAAGAGTATATTGCCTTACATTTCAAATACAGTAATATTATAATGTAAGTAATTACTTTGGAATGACAGTAACAAGTAATAAATAATGCATTACATTTTTGAAGTAACTTGCCCAACACTGCTGGCAGCTGATTGGACGATCGTTCTGCCAATCACATTCTTTACAGGCCAATCAAATAATGTAGTAGGCGGGGGCTACTTCTGCAGAGTAAAGGACAGAACATGAGCTTTTCAAATAAACCCTCATCAAAACAGGTGAAGCAAAAATATCCTTTCTATAAAGAAGTTTAACAGTGATAGTTGTTTTTATTTGACAACAAATGCGGGGAATATCCGACAAAACAGCCACTGAAGCTATTAGCATCTATGCCAATGTCTGTAGGAGAAGTAATTTCCTGCAGTCATCTTGTCCGTAGCTTCCACCTCTTCCTGCTCTGAAGGACTCTGATTTGGCCTTTCCACTCTGAGCCGCTCACTATCATTGTATTTTGGAGCTTGATAAGATGGATCTATCTGATTATAGACAATGAATCTGGCAGGTCCAACTGCTGCGCAATGTTACAAAATCTGCTAAGCGCTCTAAAAACATGAAATCAACAACCAAAGAAATTAACATGATTCCAACCGACCTTGATCCATGACATCAAAAATCTTGTAAATTTACCCACAAGTGGAAAAGCAAATGTCTGCAAAGTTTAAGGAGATTCTACAGTAGTAAAGTGTTCTTGAGGTACTGGTTTAACAGACGAGGAGTAAACATGAGATATAATCACCTTGACTTTTGACCTCAAAATTTAATCAGTTCATCTCCGGATCAAAGTGGACATGTGTGCAACAGTAGCTTATTTATTCTGTTCAAAATCAAGAAATGACCATCTTTTTTAATGTCTTAATTAGAGGTGTGGAAAAATATTGCTATTGCAATATATCGCGATAATTTGACTCCCAATATAATATCGATATTTCAAATCTTAGTATCGATATTTTTGTAAAAATAAAAACTCATATTTTATCAGAGTTGGAAATAAAATACAACTTATAAATATGTATGCACAGTTTTCTTTTTCATGCACTGTTCAGTTCAGACAGTGACAAGAGAAATATGTGACTTTTTTAACTTACTGTTGTGCTATCAGTAACTCAAAGCACTTTGTTCATCATGTGTTTAATTACAGTTTGAGCTGCACTACAGGTTAGGATGATTTCAATACTTTGCTAAAGGGAAAACAAGAATAATTTCTATGCAACATTAGTTTAATTGACTTGATGCACTCTGTGTTTAGTGTATGTAGTCTAGTTTACTGTAGAATATCGCAATATATCACAATATTGTGATATCGTGATATATTGTGATATTATTGTATCGTGACCAAAGTATCGGGATATGTATCGAATTGCGAGGCTCTTGCCAATACACACCCCTAGTCTTAATCCTGTGTCTGAGTTGAGTTGTGTAGGTTTAAAGCAATCCTGGTCAGTGCTTTTGAGATATTATGTTGACAAGCAGAGTGCGAATATGGGACATGACAACTTTGACCTCCAAAGCTGACTTTGTCTACCCCCTCAATGTTTACATTCAAGCCAGACTTGAAAAAAAAAAATCAGAAATCACATTCAAAAGCAAAGGATGAAAATTTGAGGTACCCAGTGATCTTAATAATCGAGATTATGCTTAAAATATAACCAATTCTCAACTTTAAAACAGTGTGAAAATGCTGCAAAAATGTTGATGAATTATTCCTTAAAAAGGTTTCTGAGATGCCACACCCACAACCATGTGATGGACATGAGGTCCAATGACTTTGGCTATAGGACCTCATAAATCTGCAGTACACCTCTGAGAGACAATTAACACTTGTGCAAAGTTTGAAGAAATTCTTCGAAAATATTTTTGTAATAAATCTTTGGAAAGAAACGTATGGAGATCTGGCACAGTGACTTTTCATTTGTTTTTTGGTAACTGAATACTTGACAAGAGCTCATATTTATGGAGATTTCTTTAAAGCCCTTCAAGGGTTCTCGAGATATCCCTTTCAGAAGTAAGTGATGAGTTTTTGGCCAGATAGAACCCTCCTGAAAAAAAGATGTAGCATCTCAAGAGGCTAACCTCTAATAAATCAGACGACAGGTCTATGGTTCATGGATCTGTCACTAACTTTAGTTCTCATTTTAGTCCACTTGTCTCCTCTTACCTCCCTTCCTTCGCCCTCACACCCAACACAGCCTCGTGTGGATTTGCTGTTTAGAAGGTTTTTTTCTTGTCACCATGATGGGGGATTCATGATTGGCTATATTGATTCATATTGGGTGTTGGGTGTATAAATTTGTATATACATATATATATAGATATATATATATATATATATATACATATATATATATATATATTTATATATATCTATATATATATATATATATATATATATATATATATGTGTATATATATATATACATATATATACACACATACATATATATATAAATATACACACACATATATATATATTGTATACATATGTATGTATATATATACATATATGTATCTATCTATCTATCTATCTATCTATCTATCTATCTATCTATCTATCTATCTATCTATCTATCTATCTATCTATCTATACATATGTATATATATGTGTGTGTGTGTGTGTGTATCTTAATATGTATATATGTATCCATGCATATATGTGTATCCATAAAATGAAGAGCTTTATGCTCTATTGTAAAGTGTCTTGAGATAACACTTGTTATGAATTGGCGCAAAGATTGATTGATTGAATTACTGTTTTTATGTACTCTCGACGCCGTTGGAAATGAGAGCACACTGTCAATGGAACTTTGAGATGAAATAAAGAAATGAATGAATAATGAATAAGCAAGATACAAGTTAATTTTGTTCATTCTGGAGTCACAGTTTGCATTTATGATATAACACTTAAAGCAAGGGATGAACACAGGGTCCAATGATCCTCACCCTTAAAATGTCAGCAATTTAACCTTGAATTAGAAACTTTGAAAAAAAGAAAAGAAAAGAAAAGCCCTTAAAGGGTTGTTAAGATATCACAGTTTGCCAATTAACAAAGGATGAATATAAAGCCCATTAACCTTCACATTTAACCTCATAAATGGAAGCAATCTCTCTGAATGTTTTGTGATATTCATTTTAAAAATCAAGAAATGAACATTAGACACTATGACCAACCTGTAAACTCCAAAATATAATCTGATCATTCTTGAGTCTGAGTTGATATTCATGCAAAGTTTTAAAAACTCTACAAAAATTCTTGAGATCTTTCATTTAAAAGTAAGCGGTGAGTATTAGGCTCGATGGACTTTACATATTACCTTTAACTTCCAAAATCTAATCATTTTAATTCAAATTCAGAGAGAAAATTTAAGCAAATCCCTGGAAGGCAGCATGGGCCCAGATGGACTAACAGCCAGCCCAAATTTATAATGCCTGCAGCCTTTCCATCTCCGGCACGGAGGCATAAAAATGGTCTAACACTGCCTAAAGGATTCATAAAGCTTCAGCTGGCGACTAAGAGCATCCCAAGAATCCACCAGAGAGAAGCCAAAAGCAGCTGAACACAATTTTACCTGTGATGAATTTTTCATGGCATTCACATTTTTTTGCATTCAAATCTTCAATGTTCCTTGTCGCCTGTTGCAGATAAGATGCTGTTATCTTCCTGTTTTGCTATCATCTTGTCCCTGTGCCTCTGATACTTGCTCCCTCTCAGTAAAGTCCCCTCATATCGCACCGATCAAACTAAAAACAGCACTCTCTTCTATTAGAATTGCTAATGCTGCTGCACTAAACTGTGAAATACAAAAAAGATATTCTGTGGAAAAGAAGAGACTGTGTTTGTGTGCAAAATAGCCAAAAAAAAAATTACAGAAAAATGGGTTTCAAGTAAAGAATACAAGCATTCTTGTTCCTTTTCCATTCCACTATTAGAGCCGGTAATTGAACCATTTCTGACAGGCAAGGCGCCTTTGCTTTTTACACTCCCAAACTTTAAAGTGCACTTATTTGTATGCATCAGGAAGCTCAGAGAAACACGGCAGTTTCAGTGAAATGCAAAAGAGTGAATAGCATTGAGAGTGGAGAGGGGAAAATACTACACAGAAGAAATGTAGCTTCATCGTATAGTTTCTGGAGATCAAAACATTAATGAAAGCTTTAAGAGAGGTTATTTGAAGGCTGAGTTTAGTTTCATACAGATAAAAAGATGATAAAACGGGCGTGTTTTTATCTTTTACCACCTCTAACTTCCCGTATTTCTTTAAACAAAACACATTTGAAAATTATAATTTCCAATTATAGCAAACAAGCCTTTTGGGGGATGTACTTTTGAAACATTTCAGGCTACATAATAAAAGACATGCTCTGTGAAAGAGAGTGTTCTCCTCTCAAACAGGCAAAGATGTAAACGAATAGGTGAATAAACCTCAATGGGAAAGGAAACTGTGTTCCTTAATTATTCCCCCGGACCCACAGGGTATTTGAAAGCAAGCCGAGCATGACTCAGCAAATTGACTGTGCTGATTGGATATTCATCATGCACGCAGGGACCCAGCCGAGGAGCTGAGCAGCCAGCCGTCATGGTCTGAAATCCTGAGTTCTTACCTCTATTTGCTACTTAATCTGTTTTGGCTAATATAATCATTATTAAAGGAAAATAAAGTGAAGTTTATGTTTCTAAGGTTCAGCTTAAGAAAACATTATTTTCTACCAGTGAGTTCTTCTTACTGTTCCTGGAAGGAGATTTTCTGGAGTTGTGAGACATTTATTGCATTTTAAAGCTTTTGTGAGGAACTTGTTTTGGGTTGATTTAGCTACATCTTATAGGCAAAGAGGTGCCTCTAATCCGGTTGCCAATTTGTTTTTACATGCTTATGTAGTTAAAAAATATCTTCTTCCTTCTACAATATATCGGCAGTTTCAAACTGGATATATTTTCGTTGCATGAATGTGCTGACAATTTTAATTTTGTTAAGAAAGTCAAAACATTGACACTGCTAGCATAAGTCATATGTTTCACACGCCAAAATAACCTTAGCATTGCAGATGGATCTGCCTGATTCATTGTCTGTAATCAAACATATCCATCTTGCCAAGCTCCAGTCTCCAACAACTGTGAGCAGCACCAAAGCGGCACTGCCCAATCAGCATCCTTTAGTGCAGTACATGATCGAGATGACAGCAGGACATGACTGCTAGTATAGAGATTAGCAAAGATGTTAACAGCTTCAGTAACAGTTTTATCACAGCTTGACCACATTTCTTTATCAGCTGAAAAACAAATAACAAAAGTGAAAATATTTCTAAATAGAAAGGATACTTTTTCACTTGACTTCTAACATGTTCTGGCAGCAGTTTGTTCTATGAAGTGGCTTCTGTGTTTTCCTCTGCAGAAGCAGCACTCACTTAAATGAATAAAAACAATCAAAAACGGGATGACTGTGGAGTGACTGACGCCATTATCTGATATATAAAGGATGTAATTGAATATCTGTGTTCAAGGTTTTTGAATCTGCACAGGTACAGATAAACAATGGATCAGTTCTGAAAGAAAGTGATCGAGCTTTAAAGCAAAAAATATGACCTCATGCATGTTAATTTATTGCAATAACTATCATTATTGTAATAATGAACAGTGTTATTGTGCATTGTATCTTTTTCTCATATTGTGCAGGCCCACATTGCAACAATCAAAAAATGTGAGGCTTGCCCTTTTTTATTACTGAAAGCTGTACATGTAACTTGTACAAAAAAGACTGGAAAATTAAAAAGGAATATTTAACCTGTTTGAGCAAATATGTACGTCCAAATAACTGAGGTAAGTTACAGGCGAGACAGGCACATATCATTTGCACTTTCCTTTTATTTCTGTGGAGGAACACCACTTATTGTAGAAACTTTTATCCTGAGGTTTTATCGGGTCAGTTATCGCAGGAATGAAGTCACTTGAGAAAAGATTTACTGTGGTTTTCTGTAAACTTTTATTTTTTTTAGTCTTTATTGAGATTAAATCTAAAAAGGGAGATAGGTTTGTGGCAGCAGGGAGACAGCCATGATGTGCACATCAGCCACATGCATCCAGTGTGTTTGAGCTGTGAACAGTTATCTGTACTGGATCTTAGAAGCTTTAAGCCGATTTGCTTGCATAAAAAACTGGTTAGAAAGCAGGTAAAATCTGGGTTGCTCAGAAACATATCAGTTTCATTTAAAATGTGAAATTTGTTGGAGTCCATCCATCCATCCATTATCTCTACCGATTTTCCTTTTTGGGATTGTGGAGGAGCTGGAGCCTATCCCAGCTGACACTGGCCAAGAGGTGGGGTTCACCCTGGACTGGTCATCAGCCAATTCAATTTATTGGTTGGTTGATAAAATATTTGAACACAAAATCCTACACAATGTTTAGACTTTGTACTGAATATTAGCTCTGTTGTTGTTATCTTTGACACTTGCCCTCAGACCTTCAGACCGGCAGTGCAGATATTCAGTACATCACTGCGGGGTGATTAGATGTGTCTGTAACCTTGTTCAGATGGGACATGTGCTTTAGTATTTCGTTAAAATACTGGTATTTGCATTTATAATGGAATGTTGCAATTTAATGTGAGATTTCTCTGAACTTATTTACTATGTTTTCATGCATTTAAGATAAAGATTTTATAATTTCATAGTGATAACTTGAAGTTTTATAGGTCACATACTACAAAATCCTATCACTTATCACGGTCCACAAGTTCACTTCAAATATCAATAAAAGTAATCATGATGATTAAAAACAGAGCCTGGCCGGAAAGTATTGAAAATAAAACAATATACATATCCATATTTTGGAATATATGATGTAGTGCAAGAAATTAGCTTTGAGGTTGGTGTCTTGTTTCTTCATTAAATCCATTTGTGAGAATGAAAGATACCTAGAAGTAAAATACAGTATATTGGTATGAGAAGGTAAGTATTATTTTGTCATCCTGAGAAAGCAGTTTCAGATTAGTTCATTTAAAAAGGCTTTCTATTTGCAAATATGGTCAATGGTCAATGTTGGTAGGTCATTAGCAGAAAAGCTTTATACATCCCTTTTTTAAAAAAGTAAACATTTATGTTCACTTACAAGCATCTTGTATTTTGCAGTGTGACCCTCCAACCGTGTGAGCAACATCAGTGTAACCGCAGATGTCCATCCCTGCTTCAAGTGCACTGTATTGCTAACAGTCCAGTCAAAAGAGTAGATATATTCAAATAAAACTAAAGAGGAGCCTGTTGCACCTAGTTTTATTATTAGTTGTGGTGTTAAGTCCTCACAAAGCTCTGTGTTGAAACTTGTTGAGTTGCACCACAAAGACATACAGTAATAAAATGCAACAACCAAACTTCTGGATTTTACAGTACTGCCCCTGTTCTGTTACAAATGGAATGCACCATTATTCAGGACAAAGTTACTACAAATAACTCAGGCTGATTACTGTTGATCAATACATTGTGACAACCATGTTTGTAATTCACACTCACCGACACTTTACAAGTACACCATGATAGGACTTTCAGAACTGCCTTGATTCTTCTGGCATGGAAGAAGATGCTGAAACATTCCTCTGAGATTTTGGTTCATATTGACAGGACAGCATCACACAGTTAGCAGGTATGTCTGCCAAACATCCACAATGCTATTCTCCTGTTTCACCACATCCCAGAGGTTCCCTACTGGACTGAGATCTGGTGATAGTGGATGCAACTAGAGTACAGTGAACTGATTCTCATGTTCAGGAAACTGGTTGGAGATTATGAACTCTGTAACTGTTATCTTGCTGGAGGTAGCCATCAGAAAATTGGTGCACTGGTCACACAGGGATGTTAGCAACAACACTCAGTTGGGCTGGGGTGTTTGATTGACACTTACTTTGTAATAAAAGTCCTAAGTGTACTAAGCTAAAATTTCCCCACACCATTACAGCACCACCACCACACAGACCCTTTGATACAAGGCAGGATGGATCCTGCTTTCATGTTCCAGCCTATTTCTAATCCTAACGTCTCTCCATCTTCCATTGCCCAGTTTTAGTGAGATTTTTAAAATCACAGAATCCAGTCAGCAACATGGAAGGTGACCAAAAGCACTGTTTTTGACCAAAACAAAGAAATGTCAGAATTAAAGAGAAAGAGATAAAAGATTAAAGTCTGACAGAATAGATGTGCAAGTGTTGCAAGATCTGTCCTCATGTGGATCAGAAAATATTTTCCCCAGCAAGGTTTATTAGACTTTTTAGTTGCCTTTCTGAAACTCAGAACATTTTAATGAAAACTGCGTTTTGCCAGAGCATCTAGTAAATTTGATCTCAGACATATTGTGAGCTGTACTTTCAAGTAAATATTTGTTTATAGTGATGAATAATTGTTGTCAGATTACTGCAGAATGCAGCCAAGATTTTATTTGGCAGACAGCAAGATCCTGAGAATTAAGGAGTGCATATTGTGTGATTATTAGACATCTGTTAAGGATGCATAATCTTTTGTATCTAAACTAGACTTGTTTTTTTCTGCGAACCACAATTCTAATGAAGAAGCGATGTTATTTATACAGTTTTCAACCTACATTAAGATTAAACAACTGATGATTAAAAAAACATATTTTTTTCCAATATTAACTTGTTTTAAATGTGATGCCAATAACATGTTCCAAAAAAAGCTGGGACAGGGGCTTTTTTTTTAACCATGGTGTTCCATCACCTTCCCTTTTTAACAACACTCACTAAGCATTTGGGAACTGAGGACAGTCATTGCAGAAGGTTTGTGAGTGGAATTCTCGCTGGATGTACAACTTTAGCTGCTAAACAGTCCGGGGTCTCCACTGTGGCATTTTACACTTCATAATGTGCCACTCTTTAACGGGAGATAGGTTAGTTCTACAAGCAGGTCAGTCTAGAACCCACAGTCTTTTTACAATGAAGCCGTCATAACACACGAAGAATGTAGCTTGACACTGTCTTCCTGAAAAGAACAGGGACATCCTTGAAAAAAGAGCACTCTAATGGAGGCACATCTCACTCCAAAAACTTTATAGGTTTCAGCATTAAAAGTGCCTTCACAGAAGTGCAAGTTACCCATGCCATGAGCAATAACACACCCCAATACCATCACAGATGTTGGCTTTTGAACTTTATGCTGATAACAGTCTGGATGGTCCTTTTCCCCTTTAACCTGAGAACATGACATAGATGATTTGTGAAACTACACTACATTGCCAAAAGTATTCGCTCACCTGCCTTCACTCACATGTGAACTTATGTGACCTCCCATTCCTAATCCACAGGGTTCAATATAACGTCAGTCCACCTCTTCTGGGAAGGCTGTCCACAAGGTTTAGGAGTGTGTTTTTGGAATTTTTTACCATTCTTCTAGTTGTCTATTTGCGAGGTGACATACTGATGTTGGACGAGAAGGCCTGGCTCTCAGTCTCCACTCTGATTCATCCCAAAGGTTTTCTATTGGGTTGAGGTCAGGACTCTGTGCAGGCCAGTCAAGTTCATCCACACCAGACTCTGTCATCCATGTCTTTATGGACCTGCTTTGTGCACTGGTGCACAGTGATGTTGGAAGAGGAAGGGGTCAGCTCCAAACCGTTCTCACAAAGTTGGGAGCATGGAATTGTCCAAATTGTCTTTGTGTGCTGAAGCATTCAGAGTTCCTTTCACTGGAACTAAGGGGCCAAACCCAGCTCCTGAAAAACACCCCAACACCATAATCTCCCCTCCACCAAACTTTACACTTGACACAATGCAGTCCGACAAGTATCGTTCTCCCTGCAGCCACCAAACCCAGACTCGTCCATCAGATTGCCAGATGGAGAAGCGCAATTCGTCACCTCAGAGAACACGTCTCCACTGCTCTATAGTCCAGTGGAGGTGTGCTTTACACCACTGCATCAGACGCTTTGCATTGCACTTTGTGATGTGAGGCTTGGAGCTGCTCGGCCATGGAAACCCATCCATGAAACTCTCTGTGCACTGTTTTTGAGCTAATCTGAAGGCCACATGAAGTTTGGAGGTCTGTAGTGATTAACTGCAGAAAGTTAGCGACCTCTTCACTCTATGCACCTCAGCATCTGCTGACCCCGCTTCTTCAGATTATGTGGCCTACCACTTTGTGGCTTAGTTGCTGTTGTTCCTAAACATTTCTATGTTCTTATAATACAGCTGACAGTTGACTGTGGAATATTTAGGAGCGAGGAAATTTAATGACTGGATTTGTTGCACAGGTGGCATCCTATCACAGTTCCACGCTGGAATTCACTTAGCTCCTGAGAGCGACCCATTCTTTCACAATTGTTTGTAAAAGCAGTCTGCATGCCTAGGTGCTTGATTTTATACACCTGTGGCCATGGAAGTGACTTGAACACCTGATTCTGATTATTTGGATGGGTGAGCGAATACTTTTGGGGATATAGTGTATCTGGCAAAGAGAAGCCAGCACTGTTTTTGGAGGTTGTTTACAAATGGCTTTCACTTCGCATAATAGAGGTACATCATGTAGATGTAAGAATAAACTGTGTTAACTAATTATGGTAAACAATTAACCATTAAGTGTTCCTGAGCCCATTTGGAAACATCCTTAACAAAATAACAACATTTTTTATGCAGAGCTGCCTTAGGGATCACAGGTCATGGGCATTTAATGTTGGTTTTCTGTTTTATTAGTTACGTGCAGAGATTTCTCTGGATTTTCTGAATCTTTTGAAGATATTATGAACTGTATATGATAAAATCCCTGAATTCCTAGCAATTTCACATTTACAAATGTTGTTCTCAAACTGTTGAACTATTTTCTGATGCTGTTGCCAGCATGAAACAGAGAATAATAATAAAAAAGTCAGCTTATTATATATCTTGACTTTGTAGTGTATTTAATTGGATATAGACTGAAAGGAATTTGCAAATTATTGTATTCTATATTACTCTACATTTTTTCACAACATCTTAACTTCATTAGATTTGCTGTTTGTATTTGCATTGTACAGAAATACAGTGAGACAAAGAGCTCCTTGTTCAGTGTAACACAGAAACAGAGAATGTCAAAGACCTCCAGGGAGGGAAAGACCTTCTGCAAATGAGGAATCAATGCAATCACTGTATAAAGCTCTCCCCATCTAATAATAGCTGTCAGCCATGTTAAAAGCAGCAGCTCCCGCTCTGTGTGCGAGCTCCCCCTGACACGCCTTCCACAGTCCAAAGATCGCATGTCGTGACGAGAGCTAAACTCCTGTCACTCCCTAGAATCACCTTGTCATCCTGGATGTCTGACAAGACCTTTTTTTTTTTTTTACCTGCTGTGTCCTCAAACACACTGATGCATTCAATTTATTCATGAGGGGAGAAGAGATAATGTTGGAGCCAAATGTGTGTGAGCAGGAGAAGGTGGAGGGTTGTGTGGACGGACACACGGAGAAAGTGTGGGAGGAGCGGCAGAAATGCCAGGGTGATGGATGAGAGAGGAGCTCCTCTGCTCATTGGAGTTTGGTGAGGAAGTGTTTAAAAATACAGAGACTGAGCCGACCCTGGGGTGGAAACTTTGTTTCTATTTTAATGTGTTTTTGAATTGAAACAAGGAAGGCAACTTTAGATATCAAATGATATATGTTCATGGTTGAAGGACCTAAATTGTCAGAAATTGTTGGATAGAATTATGAAGATTTAAATATTCACCTCAAATCCAGTTGGCAAACTGAATCAAAACAATGGACCAAATTACCATGTCAACCTTGTTCCTGTGATGTCACATTTAGGTGGAAAAACCCTGCTTACGTGTTTGCAGCTACCCTCAGGATGAGGCTAACACTATCATTGAGGCAGGATATTTTAATCTTATCTCCAGAATAATGCATGTAATGTAAGAATGCAATTGGTTACCGCTAAAATGATAAACTGGGGTAAAATTTAATGGTAAATTCGAGCAGTTAGTATTACAGTTTCCCATTTCAATTACTGTTAAAACTTTATTTCGATTACCTGACTGTCATAACTCAGGTTGATGCAGCTCATTGCCTGGAAATGCCAGAACTCTGCGTCTGCTCCTCGGGAAAGGAGTAACGGTCCATCAGAAACAGGAATGCATGTGCAGCTTTCAATGTTTGGCCTCTGAAAGTGAAAGTATGGCAGCTGACACGTGCACGGATCCTGTACAGCCGCACGGAACCCTAACTGTAGACACCACAGGAGCAACATTGTAAGTAAATACATGTCTTTTCATATTAGAACTTAGAATCAAGGTTAAAAATACAATTTATATTTAAAACCTATTATTCATTTAATATAATTTCTTAAACAAGAGACCATGTTATCATAGAGATGCTAAAACACTGCAGATGTGTTACCATTTTCTCACTGTCTTTGTATGAAGATGTGTAGAGCTACAGTAAACAGTGAAGAAAAGCTAACAACGACTCAGGTAATCTTTTTGTAAGGAAGACTTGAGCTGGTTGTATAGCTGCAGCCTCTGAGTTGTAGTGAGGACAACACATTCACATTGAAACTCATGTGTTTCCAGCTGCCTTTGCTTAGATATTTATTCATGTTTTTAAGGTCTGTTTTTATACCTGCACTGCACAGAAACAATTTTAAGTGCCTTTTTGAAAGATACATTTTATTTACCGACATTGGACTTTAGATGCCAGGGGGTTATTCAGGTCAGGTCAGTCACGTTTGGGTGCACATGCTGGGTCAACCCTTGGCCATTCATCATTCCTGACAACCCATCTGCACCACCAGCAACTTTAACCTTACTTTATTCATTCATTCATTGGAAGGTGGTTATGTGCAGTGAAGTTTAAAGGTGCATGGGTGCAAACCCCAGGTCCCAAAGCTCTGTGATATCAACTCCTCCTAGCTATGTTACCAACTGCTGTAACCGGTGGGAGTACCCTAGGAAGTCAGCTTGTATCTTCCCTGCTAACCAATCCAACTTCTAATGCCTATGTCACACATTCCCGTTTCTCATAGCGATTGCGCACGACTGTACAGGATTGACGAGGCTGGTGTGATCACTATGATACGGGATAAAATGACTGCCTCACCCATGGACACACCATCAGTAGCAGTTTAGTAGTAGTTTTTATTCCTGCTTTTGCTCTGACTAAATGTTTTTTTCAGTGTCCCACCGAAGTTTGCATGGTAAAAAAAGGCCATTTAAAACCTTTTTTTTTGGTATGTAGCCCAGGGTAATGTTAGCGGATAAACAACAGCATTAACAAGATGATACAGCCTACTTAAAAGCTAAAATTTACTGCAGCAGTATGGATTAATGCTGAATATATGCCTGCATTTAAACATGTTACAAACAGAGGACTTTTATTTTTGCATTTAAGCTTATCAGGCCACAATTAAATGATGACAAACACACACAGACACAAACAGCAGCCACAGTGTTTCAGAAGAAGACAGTGACGTCAGAGCCACTTTCATCTTCTCGCTTGGCTTTCTGCTTGGCTCTATCTGTGAAAGCCAAAAGGCCCATAATCCTTAGATAAGTCTACTAATCATCTAATACCATAGACAGAGCATAATCTCATCAGCTCACTAATCACCTCTCTGCCTCTGGTCTACATAAAGACATCAACACATCCACACACAAACACACCTTTATCTTGATTGTGTTAAGTGCACGCAGGGAGCCGCGGGGCTGACAGTGCTGGCAGGGTTAATGGACGTGAACTAATGGTCACCTCTGAACACTCAATAACTAGCTTGTTAATTCTTATATGACTCTGATTATTTGATATCACGTTGGTGCTTTTAAAAATGAATGCATAACAATGTGATGTATGAATTTTAAGTCTTTGATTGATCTTTTAAGATTTAGTAAGCGCTGAAATACCATCCATAAAGTAGAGAGATTGATGTCTGGCTCTGAGCCAGGGATAGAGCCACAGAATATAGCTAAGCACCACACACATGAACACACACTGTTCCAGACCAGGGGTGGGCACACACAGACACAAACTGGTGGCACTGGGGTGAACCAATAATTTCAAACAAATGAAAAAAGCAAATTGGAACCATGAAGGAAACTTAGAATAGCCAGTAACAAGTACTACACGATGCACAAATTAGGATAGGTCATAAAATATTGCTACTAACCCTAGATTGCTGGTCAGCTTTGTTTTTTCACGTCATTGAAGAACTTACTTTGCTTTGATTGTGTCTCTCAATATCTTTAATGAGGCATTAAAATACAATATGTAGTATCAATAAGAACTGTTTCACTAAATCGATTTGATGTGAAAGATGTGCATAAATGCCCTTTGTAAGGTGCTCTCTAACTTTCTAGGTCAAACACTTGCCAGGTGATTTGTTGTAGCTGATGTTCAGGTTTCTTTTGAAGGTGATTTAAAAAAATTACAAGCAATATCAGTTTGTTACTTAATGAGCATGTATTGCAAATTATTAAACAGTACATTTTGCAATGAATTTTTTATTTTATTTTTACTTAATTAACCAATTTGATGTCATGTATGTTTTTGTAGAAAGCTAACATTTTCTAAAATATTTCCTTAAGATTTTAAAGACGGAGATTATTTTGGGCCGTTTACACGAGGCCTAAGATGGCTAAATCCGATAAGTTTTCATTGCGTTTCGGCCTCCTGTTTACATGGGTACAATACCTTAAATTCTTAAATCCACAAACTTTTGAAACCAGGCTCCAGAGTGGAGAATTTTCACTATGCTCTCCATGCAGTGCCCGTTTACACCCATATTAGAGTGTTTGAGGGTGAAACGCTGACGTCACCGCATGCATAGTTCTCTTTTACATGAATGCTGCATGCGCATACCAGGAACAACAACAGCTTTGGCCGTCTCCAAAGCCGCTTACCATGCTTGGTTTGTTATCCAGACAAAACTATCCAGTCAGATTTGTTGTCCGAACTGACTTGTTGTCCAGAAAAGAAACTCTGTCGTCTTTGTGTGTCCACTTGCCATTGTTGTTTTGAAAAGTTTTTCTTCTTTGTACGTATATTGTAACAGCACTGCCTCTCTGCAAACCTACACCGCCATCTACTGGACCGGTATGCATACTACAGCAGTTTCATTCTTCTGCAGCTTCTCCGTCTGAACGCAGATTGACTTTGAATGCACAAAGGAAAAATCTTTGCGTTTTTAAGCCAGGAAGTGTCCGTGTAAATGTAGCCTTAGTTTGACAGATGACACAGGCCGGGTAATGGGGACTGTTTGTTTATCAAGCCACGAAAAACAGATAGTAACATGTAAACGGCCATGGGGAAAGTAGGAACCTACAACCGCTGCAGTTCTGTTTCTGTATCTCATTCAGATTTTGTGCTGTTTACCTCTGATAGAATACCTTTAATCTCTACCTGCTGTCTGTTCAGTCATTCAAACTTCCTCCTGTAACACCATCCTGTTTCCCATGAACATGTGCAAAAGCCTTTGTCAGCCTCCAGTGTCGCTTCTCTTTCAGGATTGAGGACAGGTTAACAAAATGTTACTCCATGAGATGTATTTGTTTTGCCATAGAACTGATGCTGGTTTTCTGTTTAGTAAACAAAACAGACTCAATGCTTTATTAGTAATTACTGCATATTTGCTGGTGCCATAAACCTCAAGCAACCCCACTTAAAAAATCCCAAGCTCCCCTTCATCTATTTTTAAAGAATTCATTGCCCAACCAGCTGCTGTAATTGGCCTTCTTTTGATTTCATGTGGGCAACAAGCATGAAATCATTATCGAAGGTTCTTGTTGCCTCTTAATTTATTGATGTTTAATCGTATGATTGATTTGCTAAAGTTGAATGCCTTCATTTGTCTCAAAAAATAAAAGTTTTTGGGGAAAAGATAAAGAGGTGTGTTTCATATTCTTCAACACCTGAAGGCATATGTGTCCAGTGATATGATACAAGTTTCTTCAGTAACATAGCTTCATCTTATCTATAATCCTGATGTCACGGCTCCAAATGTTTTTTTTTTTTAATATCAGATGAGCATCCATGCTGACCATGGAAGTAATTAGAAATAAAATACAAAAAACTTTTAACTTTAAAGCTGAATTTAAGTATCTTACTACATAATTTCCTGCTCCTCGTGATCCTGGTGACTGGCAGTCTCACTTGGGCTGACTGTGATGTAAAGCTGGACAAATAATCAAGTTTTATTCTAAATTTCAATTACCAGCTCCCACACTAAGGAACAATGGGTAACATGGCATGTTTTTCTTTTCCATAACTTATAAGGAAAAATTGAGGTGTTTGTGTTTTTACAAATATATTTCTATGTATTGCCTGTTCATAAATGTTCAATATGACTTTGTTAAAAGCAAAAACCTTCAATGAAAGCACTTGGTGCATGTTTTAAAACCAGTGACTTTTTGTATTTCATAACATTTGTCTCAATATCATTCAAAATAATGATTATGATTTTTGCCATTATCTAGCAGCTCTACTTTGACTTCATATGCATACCCTCTGGTGAGATATTGCATTTAATTTGCAAGGTCATTTAACCATGTCTTTAAACCTCAAAATGTTCTTTCTTCCATCAGAATGGTCATTTATGCAAAGTATGATTGAAATTTTTCAAAGCGTTTACAAGCAAGAGAACAGACAATCGAGGCAACTTAAGCCGCAAACAAGATGGCTTGCAACTCGACTCGGACTTCTGAGGTAAAAACTCGAGACTCGACTCGGACTCAGGAGAAAATGTCTCCAGACTGGACCTGACTTAAGACAACATGATTCGAAAAGTTGCGAGCACTCAGGCTTTATATAAAGAGCCAAACAGGAGATATACGCCACTCTTTCCTTTTAGGTTCACTTTATTGATGCTCCATTCACAGTACACTTGTCCGTCATCTATTACTGTCCCGCACACGACACAGTACTACACACATACGTTCCTACCACACACCCGCTTCTGCTACAGTGATGGTCAGTGGGCAGGGTGCGCGGGTTTCAAATTGGCAACTGCTATGTCTTCTGTGCCCAACGTTATTTTCTTTGCATATAAAGAATTTCAATCATGGAAAATGAAGACACGCCAAGTGCACAACCTGCAACACTTCGATAAGTGAAAAAGAGGGCACAACATCGTACTTTATCCGCCACCTGAGGACACATGAGGCCAAGTAAGTGGAACCTGCAACGTTAGCCAGGTAACTTATGTTCCTGCCCTAGGTCAATATGGCAGGAACGTTAGTCCGACCTGTGGTCAATGTGAAGTTAGCAAAGCTAGCATAGTAAAGAGGGTGTACGTGTGTTGTATGTGTAGGAAGATAAGGTTTCTCTCTTCAAGATAAAAATCTGAGTGCTTTTTGGGTGGACTGGGGAACAATGGTGAGGAACTCGATCATAACCTGTAACTCAACTCGACTTGACTTTACAAAACCTTTGACTCAACTCGACTCAACTTGCCCACAACAGGAAAAACTTGTGACTTGCTTGGGATTCAGATCGGAGGGACTTGGGCAATTGACTGCAAGGGAATGACATGTCATACAACAACCTTGACCTTTTAACTATTATTGCCACAATCCAATACACTCCTCCTTTGGTCAGATTTCCATCTGTGTCAAGTTTGAAGAACACACTTTACAATTTTCTGGAGATATTACATTTCCAACAAAGGCCATGCACATGGGACATACAATCAAAACATGACGCCTCAGGCCCCATCTGCTGCTGATATGACGGGGTAAAAATTAAACAGGCCTCAAAAAATATGACACTTCCTCCACTGCTGGGTATACTGTAATAGATCCCCTTTCTGTCATTCAGTTGCCCTATTTCTCTGCCTGTCTTTTCTCCACCTTCCTCTTACTGCTCAACACACTTCCTCTGACAGATTTAGGTAGAGACGTTGCAGCACTTTGCATGACATAATTAGTAACTTCATGCCTTTACCTTGGTAACTGTAGAGATCTCCCACGCTGTTCTGACGCGTGATGTGCTGCCAGTAGGCACTGCGTGGCAGGGAGATGGACTTGGTGAGCGTCTCTCTGGAATGGATCTGAAACAGACGGAGAGGGAATCTTATGATGGCTTTTACTTCTTGTCACTCTCTCACAACAGGGGAGGTTGCTCTATGTATGTCAGTAAACAAAGAGTGTGAGCTGCACAGCATAATGTGGGATGAATGGCATGTTTGGTGAATGAGATGAGATATGCTTGGGAATATGATATCTCTGTGCAGCTGGGTGATGGATTTTTGGTTGTTATCTGCAGTGTGAAAGCCAAAAAGGACTCTATACCAAAGAGAATCACCAAATTCTGCATTTCCTCAGCAGCGTGATGCAGAGTTAGTGTCTTCAATGCTAATTTGCCCCTCCTGCTACCGTCAGCGGTCAGTTTCATGTAGCTGTCCGTGTGATTAATAGAGCTGAGGCTAAATGCTGCATTTGGAAATGTTCCCAAATGGTGGGGTCCAAGTGCACGGCCATATGGTCAAGCCTCATCAAACACTAGGCAGGCCTACATAAATAAAGAATACAGATGATAGCAGGGAGGAGGAGGAGGAGGGGGGAAAGGAAGGAAGGAAGGAAGCATTGGATGGGTGTTGTGATGGAAGGAGGGAGCGGAGGCCAAGACCACAGGGAGTCGGACAGGGTTCCTGGTCCAAGATGGGACAAAGCAGTACCTAGAGACAAATGCATGCTCTTGTGTGTAAAAACTGTGATTTATTGCTGCTGTGTTAACTGGTTTCTAAAAATAATCCTGAAAGCTGCCTCAATGATTTGTAGATCAACACACATAATCACAGCAATGGAAGAATACAACAAATTACAAAACTTTGTGTGCCATAGCAGTGGAACAAACTCAACGGACATCCAGATTCATGCTGCAATTATCCCGTTGTTGGGTAATTATCTTTATGTTTATTTGAAAACAAAACAGGGTACGCTGAAAAAAGAATTCCTTTTAAATATGACTCCATGTCCTTGTTTGATGACTTTTCATTCTGATGTTTCCTTGTAATACATGAATTGTCAATAATCACTGTTTCATGGCATTGCCTTTGTCTTTGGTTTTAAATTATTTAATGTATACAACATCAACATTTGAATCATTTGCATCCTATTGAGTCAATAATATAATATTGTATGACAAATTATCTTACTGTAGCAAATACACCAGATTGGATTGCATCATATAAAACTGGCTATCAACATATTATATTGTATCTTACTTTATCAAATACTATATAGCATTGATTCACATAGTATAATATTGTAACATATCATTTCTTATCAAATCACATTCAGTCATTTCATGTTGTCGTTTCCAAATGGTGTGGCAGGACACACTGGTGCACCTTGAGGCAAGTCTTGGTATTTGTGCAGTCATGCTTGATCAGTTGCATTAAGTGGATACATTTTTATTTAAACTATCAGTACGCAATACGCTTAAATTTATGTATAAAATTGTAAATTCAGTCACTTAAAAAAAATCCTTTGGAACGCTCTAGTATTTGCCATTTGACAAAATAAGCAGATTTGGATAAAAATTGAGACCCACTCTTTCAAAACCTCAAAAGGCAACAATGATTGAGCTTCATGATACTCGAATTAGGTCTTGTTGATTCTGAAATTGGACAACTATATCGTACTGCTGGTTCAATAGTAATAGAAATATTAGGTCTTGCAAGAGGAAACTCGAGCAAATCCTAGGCAAGCAGAATGTTGTGCATCAATTCAAACCAAAATGCTGTACCCTTTAGCTGTAACCCAGAAGAAAAATCCTACACGAATATAGTATAATCTACTATGTCATAAGAAACACAGTTGTTCACCCCCTCTTTACGAGTGGATGTGAGCAAATATACAAAGGGATAAGATTCTGTAACAGATACAGAATTACAGACATTGTTTAGCAAGGCTCTAAATATTGACATTTTTGCTTCGTCTTTGGTAACAAGTTTGAAAACCATGACTGTATTATGATGTTTATTCAGGGTAGGGCACAGATTATCAAAAAAATGACCTTGTTTAATAATTTAAGTTAACTAAACTGTTTTGATTAAAATGAATTTAGCTTTGAAATTAAACAGGGTGGATTTCCTATCATGCACCCCATTTACTTTCTTCATCACAATAATTTACACAGTTGCTGAGTTTAAGTGTTTCTCATGCTAAATCTTGCAATAATGTTCCATTTTATGTGATTCCATCATGTTCATTAGTTTAAGAAGCAGCTAAAATAAACACATCTTTCAAGCCAAATTCTTGAGGTACACCAAATTCATATTTCAGTATTGTATCAGTCCATTTCCTTCTAATAGGTATGAACTAATGACATACAGTTGTATTAATCAGCAAGTACTTTAAAGTGGATATATTAAGAGATTGCACGGTAGTCTGCACATGCCTCATTGTCAGAAGTTTGCTGGATTGTTCCCCCTGTTGGTCAGAGCCTTCCTGTGTGGAGTGTGCATGTTCTCCCTTTGCATGCACGGGTTCTCTTGGGACAATGTGGTTGCCGACCACAGACTAAAACCATGCATGTTAGGTTAACTAGTAATTCTAAACTGTCCTAAGGTATGGATGTGAGTATGAATGGTCGTCTGTCTCTCTCTGTGATCAGCCTGTGACTGGTTAAGGGATTATTCCACCTCTCACCAAATTTCAGCTGGGATAGGCTTGCCCCCGACGAAAAGGATAAGTGGTATAGATAAATGATGGATGGCTGTAAAAATATTTCAAAGATTCTCACCATTTTCTTGATGTATTTAAATGTATCATAATAATTTATTCAAATTCAACAGTCATCTTATGATCTAACCTTCCTTGTAAAAAAAGAAATTTAATACTAATACAAAATTTATCATTGGATTAATACAGGACACAACTTACCAGAGGTTATCTTTCTGATTTTATGGCTGTCTATTTTTCTTGCTCAAGCAGACAGTCAAAAAGTATTTTTTTTCAATATGATGAATCATGCTGATATACAAGAATTGAGAAATATTTTTTTTGAATCAGTGATTTGCAAAAATGGCGCTATGTCACAGGACTGGTAAGATTTGAAAGTGGTATTCATAATTATAAAGAGTATTGATTCTATAACTACAATTTTAGATCTCACACATATTTGGCCATTTCATTAGGAACATTCCATTCCCATTATCATTATAGCTGGTAATGCAGGCATTAGCATGATCTCCCTATCCATGGTCGATACATGTATAGTATCTATTTTTATCACTTATTTTTATCACTATATAGGCATGAGATCCCTCTGAAAATGTTTTGCCACAACTCAAGAGGCCTTTAATACATTTAACGGAGACAAATATGGAGGGGATACACTTGTGGTCTGGTTACCAATGAGTTCGTCACTACCATAAATTCTTATTTTCAGTAAGAATATCATTGATTATACTTCTATAAAATGATCACCGCAACCATTCAGACATGAGGACCCTCCTGAGACCGAGATGGAGCATCTCAAGCGGCTAACCTCTAATAAATCAGACAACAGGTTTATGATTCATAGATCTGTCACAAACTCTAGTTCTTACTCTAGTCCACTTGTCTCCTCTTACCTCCCTTCCTACGCCCCCACACCCAACACAGCATTGTGTGGATTTGCTGTTCATCATGAGACTGGGATCCACATTCAAGATTTCCTGCTGCTTAACAGAAGGTTTTTTCTTGCCGCAATGATGGAGGGATTCATGATTGGCTATATGGATTCATGTTGGGTGTTGGATGTATATATTTGTATATATATGTATATGTGTATCTTTATATGTATATATGTATCGATGCATATATGTGTATCCATGAAATGAAGAGCTTTGTGCTCTATTGTAAAATGTCTTGAGATAACACTTGTTATGAATTGGCGCAAAAATTGATTGATTGAATTACTGCTTTATGTACTCTTGATGCCATTGGAAATGAGAGAACGCTCTCAATGGAATTTCGAGATTAAATAAAGAAATGAATAAATGAATTATATCAGTAAGGAAGAACAGGGTCTGGTTCTTTCCCCTGTGAACTACTGGAAGTTTATTGTGCTTTTAAGGATACTGAATCAGCAGTTTTACACAAAAGTACAGCAAAGTACTCATAGAGTATGGTGTACTGCTTAAGTAAATGGTTGTATAATTTCCCAAGACACACATTTGAGAACTACTCTTCTACTGTATAAAATTTTGCTGGTTTGAATTCTATTGTTTTCTTTCCATTTATACTGAACTGTAACGTGTCACAAGTTACCCAGTGATTCCTAACCAGAATGTGGATACAAACATGTGTTGTCTCTCTATCCTTGCAGTATGGATTCAGTATTATCTGATTATTGCGTTGGCATCAGTACCATAAAACTTTGTACCACACTGTCTGACAACGACAACAAAAAATTAAAAACAGGTACCTGGGAGCTCTTCTCCATCTCCTCCATCATTCTCTCATGCTGCTGGGCAATGGCCAGTGTTGCCGAGTGGACCCGCTGGTAGATCATCTCCCCCTCCCGCGTCTGGAACGTGAACAAACCCTCTCCTGTGTCACACATCCTGCGCCAGGAACACACACACAGAGACAGAAAGAAGTGCACATGCTTTGATCGAGCTCGCTTTTGGATTGCTGATTTACAAATGTGTATGGCTGAATGTGTGCTTACAGGGAGACGCGCTGTTATAATGGCTCACTGGAGTCAAACTGGCTCACAAAATGCTAGAGTAGTTACAGTACACAAACAAAGACACGCACGCTCAGCGGCACCTGTCACATCAATGCCTGAGGGGATCTGTGGCAAACATCGATATCCTGGGTTGTTTTGGATATCCAGAGTTGCTTTGTTGAAGTTTTGATGACACTTCCTAAAGTTTTTTTTCCACTCCATCACCAACATTTAACTCACACACACAAGCCCACATCTCTATGCACTCACACACACCTTCCGGATTCGAAAGTGAACCAAGTGGAGTCTCGTCCATATCTGCGCAGGGAGCTGAGAGGCCACATGACAAGTTTGAGGCGAGCGTTGTGAATGTCCCACAGGTAAATGTTTTCATGTGTGATCTGCATGGTGCACTCCCCATAGATGTCCAGGTTTGGCGTGGGCATCAAGTACACATTGAAACGCTCTGCAAAGATGAAAAAAAGTAGAGATTAGCATGTTGAAACTGTGAAGTAAACAGTTTGCAAGCCATCTAGGGAACTGTCAGGTTCCATATAAAAACTAAAAAAAGACATGGGTGTTTTAGAAGTTTCTCCCAGTTGTGTGCTGGTGGTAGTTTGTTAGTCTACCCCAGTATATTTTGGGACCACAGAGTATGATTTGTTATAGTTACACCAGTATTTAAATCTGAAAAATAAGTTTTGTTGCTGACTGACCATATTTTTACAAGTCATAGAGTTACTATGAGTTTAAATGGGTTTACTGTACTCCAGGAGTCTCCATAGTCTGAAGATCTCAATCCAATAGAGCAGTACTTCCCAGCTTTTCCTGAAAGGCCCCCTAAGATGGGCTGATGCTGCGTTCCATTAACCTCGGAACTGGGAACTGGGAGTGACGTCATCTCCGACTTATCAGCATTCCAGTTGAAGTCAGAAAAAAACATGCTGATCTGCCAGGCTATTGTTAGCTGTTGTTAGAACGCCCTGCGTTGTTGTTCACAGATATCACATGAAGAATATGATTATCACTATGGCGGCATTTTTGTAAATGTAAGTCTGACACTACAATGTATACAGCTGATTTAGAGGGACACACACTAGTCAGAAGTGCGATTAAATTGATTATTACAGGGGCTTAATAACTGTTCACACTGGGGGCAGCCATCTTCGATTGTGAACTCGGGGGTGGCGAGGTTCCCCCGGATTCCCATTAGGAAATTCCGACCTCGGGGGACGTTCCAGTTGTAGTTTCCTACTCGGCAGAACTGGAAAGCACCATAATGCCAAAATTTAGCCTAAATTTAACTGTTTCAGATAAAATTCTACCAAGCAGTCCCTCCAAACATATATGTGCTTACCAAGTTACTCTCCTGTTACTTTCACCAAGAAGTAGGGATGCAACGGTTACCAGTAAAATGGTAAACTGTGGTAAAATTTTCCCACAGTACCAGTACCGTGTCCTATTAAAATTACTGTTAAACTGTGTTTGATCACCACACTGCTTCAGTAATGCATGGTGATGCTGGTCTTTGACTGGAAAAGCCGAAACTTTGTCTGTTCCTCGTAAAACAGCCTCACGGGAAGCGTGCATGCGCGGTTTGCATTGTTTGGCCTCTGAGTCTGAAAGCCAGAGTAAGCGACAAGTAATCTTACGTATCTCTAGAAATGGACTCTGAAGTCTGGTTGAATTTTGCATTTAACAAGGATGTCGAGAGGAAACTGATAGAAGACAGTTGCCCTGTCTAAACATGAAGCTGCGGTGAAAGAAATAGACGTGCGTGGATAAAACTGCCTTAACTCCTAGAGTAAATGAGAAAGAGAGAGAGGGAGAGAAGATTCAGTGAGTCATACCTTAGTGAATTCTAGGTGGTTTATCAATATTCTCTGTCTAAATAATGTATAAATCTTGTAAATAACAGCATTAGTATCATTCTGGAGTGGGTTCTTGCTGTTCTTTTGCCGTGTATTTGCCGTAATTCGTAGCAGGTCGTCTTTTTTCCATCATAGTTTGTGTATTATAGATTTCTTCTACCATAATTTGGAAATTTTAGAGAAGAAAAAATTGAGGATATCTGCCAGGGAGAGGGAAGACCAGAGCAGGGTCACGAAGGGGGCTAACTGCTTCAGGGACTATCGTCAGTATAAAAAAAAAAAAAATTTGCCTGGACATGGTCCAATATAAGGAGCTAGATTATTTTATGTCATCTCAAAACTTTGAACATGTTCTTTTACATTTGTTTATGAAGAGAATCCCGTTTAAAGTTCAAATCTGTTTTTTCCTTTCTCGTAATTACACACTGTTCAAGCATTTATAACATAATAATGACAAATACTTGTTAGAATTGTTTACTTTCATTTTTCTTAAAAGAAGGATAAAAAATGTACTCAAAGAACATTTCTCGACACATTTATTAACAAAAAAGACAAAAGAACTGTTATGATTATAATATCAAAGGAGTTCAATCAAACTTTATTCATATAGCACTTTTCCTACAACATGTGTAATTCAAAGTGCTTAATGAGTTAAATGATTTCAATTGTGTGTAAAAGTACTTTTTGAACATTTTGAGCACACTGCAACAATACCGCGATAATAATGATAACGTGATAATTTTGGTCGCAATAATTGTGACACAAAGTTTTCATATCGTTACACCCCTACCAAGAAGGTCATGTTTTTCTCCATTGTTTGTTCATTTTTCTGTCTGCCTGCCCATCCATCCGCCTGTGAGCAACATAACATGGGGAATGTTGGCAATGGCACACAGAAATGGTGATTAGGTTTTGATAGAGATCTGAATACTGTTTCACATCCAGGACTTCTCTTAAAGGTCTGTAAACACTGAGAGGTAGGGAAGTTTTCCACATTTTTACTGATAACTACAAATTATCAGTAACTAAAGTTCTCCACACATTTAGATGACACATTCACTAAAAATTGGTTTTGGCACAAGAGACAAGGGATTAGATTTTGGTGGGGATCTTATGCCAGATGCAGATCCAAAAGCTTTTTAAAATGATTTGCTAAAAGTGCATGATGGGGCAGTTAGTTTTCCATATTTATAATATTTATATAATTCAGGCAGCACTGTCAGAGGTTTGTACTCTCGGCACTTCTAGTTAATTATGTTTTGAGTTTGTTATCATCTATATTTTTGCAAGCTTGCTAAAATGTAGATGATAAGAGCAGACAAAGTCTTGCTTCTCCCTGTAACCTCAGTTGGAATCTTAGCAATAGAGAACCTCTGATAGCCTTGCAGAGCAGACAGACCTGCCTGATTCTGAAATCCTGCAGGTCCGTCTTGCCAGCCTCCGTTGTCCAACAAATTCACTCGGCTGAATTTTTAACGGCCCAATCAGAAAAGAGAGGCGGGAGCAGCAGAATGTGGATGTGACGACAACCGGAAGTTGAGAACCGGAAGTTGAGAACAGACATGCCGATTAGCCTATTGTCCTCATGGCTACCTAGTGAAACTTGGCGAAATCTGCCCTCCTCAGAAGTTTACTTGTAGGGATTGTCTTTGACGAGGTTCATGTCACATATAAGTGTTAAATGAATCATCTGTGTGGTACAATTTAGTGTAAGACAATAGTAAAAGTCTGTAAGCTGTTAGAAGCTAAGTTAGTGGCGAACTGCTAACGGTCATTAACTGTTGTTAGCTGTTGACGGCTAAGTTAGCCGCTATGGCTAACATCCATGAACTGTTGTTAACTGTTGTTAGCCATTAGCCACTACATTAGCCGCTATGTATGCTTCATTATAGGAGGCAACCCTGCTTGATGTGGATTGGTCTGTGATGAATGTGACGAGCCAAACGAATGTCCAATCACAAACTTGTGTTTTTTTTTTGAACATTCTGCCCCTGAAAACAAATTTAAAGGGCTCCTACCCAGATGGACTAGTGAAATATTTCTGTGGCAGACATATGGAGCTGTCCATCTGGCTTGTCAGGTTAAACCTCTGAGCCACCTGGTGAAACAAGAGATTTACATCATAAATGTGCAACTGTGATGCTGTCATGTCAATTTGGACCTGAAACTCTACAGGACATTTACAGCAGTTTATGAACCTAGGTCACAGGGGCTTGTGCAAGTTCTAAAGCCAAATGGGGATCCAATCTGGTAATAAAAAAGTATATATAAATAAAACAGTTTGAACTATTACCCCTCACGAACCATGAGCAGGGATCTCCTGTTCAGTCAAAGCTTGGCACTAAAGGTGATCAAGCCTTTTCTGTCAACTTTGGCACAACAGGACATAATGACCTGCTTCAGAAGGTAAAGCATGCTGTCAGCAATTTTATTTATGTGATGACGTGATCTAATCCAATTATTTATTATTTATTTATTATCTGATAATTTACAAAAAAAACAAGAACCTTCTTTATGAATATTACCTATACTGAAATAATGCCATTTTACCCTATAGTAATGTAGTGTAGTTTATACAGTTCTTCAGTTGTTTCCAGTTTACAACTTTCCTTCTTTTTTATTTCACTTTGCCTTTGTGTTTGCTTTTTGACTTTGCCCAATTGTTTGACTCTTTTTTTACATTTCTCTATTTGACCTGACTGGTGATATTTAACAATGTTATTATTATTATTATTATTATTATTATTATTATTATTGAGTGGCAAGTGAGCATGTATTTGAAACATCATCTCATCTCTAAGCAACATGTAAAAAGTGTTGGACTTCATTTAGAATTAAGTTTGCATATATGTGGCTTTGACTTAAGTAGAAATTCTAAAAGTCTACTTCAATAAGTTCAATTTGTATTTAATTCTAAATTCAAGAAAATAATAAGAACGACTTGTCAATATGGATGAATATATTGTTAATTATGAGAAAAAATTACATTTTTAGTTGTTACTAAAACTTTGAAGACTTGTCCTTCCCAAAAAATCCGTTCATTAGTTGTGCGGTCAGCACTTGTTTTTTGTCACTTAATTTTTAAATTGCTCATACTTACAGTGAATTCAACTGCATTATTGGGTATCTATCCTTCTTAATTAAGTAGATATGGGTTTAAGATTTATTTATTTTTAATCATATTCAGCTCTTGTATGCTTTGTCTTCATTTCAATGTGAAGATGTAGAGTAAAACAACCCTTAGAGGGTTTACCTTAACCTTTAATGCACTATACCAGGATCAGGGGGCCAAATCTGCCCTTCCATATTAAAGTAACCCCCTAAGGCAGGCTGAGGAAAGGAAGAGGGACAGGGGTCTCCATAATCTAAATTAGTTCTCACTAATTATGCTTAATGATTCAAAATAAGCCATGTGTCTACAGTGGATAGGAAATGGCAATGTCATAGTGAGGCATATTTTTAGGGACACTGAAAATGAACTCTGATCTAATTATGTGCTCCTGCTGTTTGGGGAGGGCTTCTAATTGAAACACCGTTGAAGGCCCCGGAGCCCCTTGTTTCAGTCACCCGTGTAGGCAACCGAGAAGAGACAGCTCTGTTTGTCTCTGTAGCTCTAAACAGGGCGATTTCTGCCACAAAAGACAGAAGAGGGTTTGTGTTGTTACAGTCTGCTGGTTCACGGCGGCACAGTCAAAACTTGTGTATTGATATCTTGAATAAACGGGCCCAAGTTATGCTGGAGAACACAATTTCAGTTTATGGTTGAAATGAAACTGGCTGAAATGACGGCAGATTCTTTTCAATTACTCACCCTGTTACAACTTTAAACTGCTCTTCTTTGCCTGTTGCCTTTTCAATTTCCTCGGTGAGTTTACAAATTACACAGAGAATGAGCTCCACTGTGATAGCAGCGCCCTGTTGTCCACGCTCTTTTCCATTTCTATTTCCTGTGAGTGGAATATGTGGGGAAGCACATTTATTTCACATGGCTTTAGGAGCCATAATCTCATCCATCTCTATGACAAGCTTCATTATGAGGGAAGCCAGTGATGCACAGCACTTCTCATTAGGCCTGGAACAGAGCCCCGACCACAGCCTGTGACCTGTGCTCCAACTCCATATGGGTTTTCATCAACACACACACACCCAAAACATACATCAGAAGTTTAGCTAACATGTGCTACTGCAACTTAAGACAGTTACAGTTTTAGCATCTCAGTTGAGGCAAAAAGACAAAACTTTCGGTAAACCTTATACTTTATGTAGAGGTGCTATGAGGAGAATCTATTTGCGGCGTCATAAAGACTCTGCTACCAATGAGCACGCGCCGCGACTGTCGTAAAGACGTGACCCAAGCCAAAGTGTGTGTTTGTTGTAATGCTAATGAATGCAGCTAGGACCATCATCAGAACTCTGCATTGCTTTACAACTTCTTTTTTCAACAACTTACAGGATGCAAAGCTACGAGGTAATGTGTCTCTTTCTAGTTACCTAGCGGCAGTTTTTGATGTGTGTCAACAAGCAATTTTTGGAAAACTCATAATCATAGTTTTGTAGCTGGCTATATATCGCTACTTACAGCCCGGTGCTCCAAGACGTGTCCAAATAATATAAATTTGCTCTCAGTTTAATTGTCTTGTTCCCGAAGTTGAGTATCCAGGCCAGTCCAGCCCTGTCTGACCCGACCGCAAAGCTAAGGAATAGCATTTATAGATAACCTACTTTGATGCAATAAAACTCATCTTAAAGTGTGTATTTTGATCAGGCATATGTCTAAAAGTGAGACTTTTTGTAATTACTTAGAAACTCCTCATAGCATCTTTAACTAAAGGAAAAAAATGGCAAATTAAAAGTAGTCTGAAGTGAAGTAAATTTTCAACTTTAAGACTGATACATGCAGTCTGGGACTGCAAATTACAGTTTCATTACTATTTTAAAATCTGCATAAAGATGACTATAAAAGTCTTTCATGGCAAAACAATGTTACTTTTTACAAAGAATACAAATGGCATAGACCAAGAAGAGATCCTTGTGTAACACTTTTTGCCAGTGACAGAAACCAATTGAATGTTTAGAACTTTAAAGGGATCGTTTCTTTCTTTCTTTTTTTTTTTTTAAGCAGGGTTCCTCAAGGCTCATGGCATTAGTAAATAAAATTGCCAATAAAGCAACTGACCATCCCTCCTGCTGAGAGAAGATGATAGTCAATGCAGTCAATAGTGCCACTGAAATCCCTGTAACTACCTAACTTTCAGTGTCAAATATTTGGGTACCTTTTCTCCTTATCTGACAGTGGAAACACAAGCCATAGGGTGCTAAACTGAGACAAACTGACTGCTTGGTGGAAATGCAGCTTTAAAGTCCTTGTTTTGTTAGTAATAGGCTGAACATACTGTTGAATGCTAATTGGAATGTTATTCTTTTTTAATAGTTTTTGATAGGAAAAAGACTGTGTCGTCTAGTTTGGAAACACTGAGGAGTATCCAATAAAAATGACTATGGCATGTGTTTTTCTGGCAGTGTATTAGGGCTAGTAGGATTTCCTGACATCTTTATTGGTCATCTTTAGACAAAAAAAGGTTGGTGACCACTGCTTTAGGTAGACTTTTTCACATATCCATATTTAACCCCATTCTATGCTGCATAGAAGACAGACAGTGTTTGGGAGGGGGAAGTGTCATGTACCACCTGTAACACAAGATGTATTTCCTTTTCTTAAATAAAGAGAAGATCAGTGTCTATAAAGTTCACCCATCTAAATAAGTTCAAACTATTTTCTGACTGGACAGCATTCTCCATTGTTTTTCTTATAGGAGAAAGAAAATATATTTCACTCGTCCATCTGGGCAACAGCCCATAGAAAGTGTTTAGGAAAGGACAGAACCTTTCAAAAGCATATCCAGCAAGTGATTGGATGATCATCTTGTCGGTCACATTCAATACAAGACAACCGGAAAATGTTGTAGGTGAGTAATACTGCTGCAGTGTGAAGTGGAAAAAACACCCACCAAAACATGACAGATGTGGAGTAAAACCATCCTTTCTATTGATAAAGGCTTTGAGTGTTGTTATTTGTTTTCATTTGATGAAGAAAGGCAAGGCAAGCTGTTAGCATCTATGCTAATCTCTGTACAAACAGTCACTACCTGCTGTTGTCTTGCTCACATCTCCCACCTCTTCCTGCTCCAAAGGATGCTTACTAGGCTGTACCACTTTGGGCCCACACAATTTTTGTACATTGGAGCTTGGCAAGATGGATCTACTTGATTACAGATTATGAATCAGGCTGCTAACCTTGCTGCTGCTTGAGGTTGGTCTAACATTAGTCCCTCTGTGGTCTGCCTCTCTTGCTTTCTCTCTGTTTCTTCAATAATGTATTCCACTTGTGTGACCTTCATTTATCTCATAGGTGCCTTTCATTTTATTTTTAGCTTATGACCAAGTAAAGCAAGTGTGTGCATGGGTGTATGGGTGTGCATGTATGTGTGTGTGTGTGTGTGGTGTGACTATGCATCATACTGGTCAGTGTCACTAAAAGGCACAGGATTCCATGCAGGTCTGACCTCCAAAGAGAGTCTGGTACCAACACAGGATTTTAAGTCATTCACCTAAGAGTAGCCAAAGTGAAAGGGTACTTTTGGATCAGGTATTGACAAAAACTAGCCCTAATTAGCCAAGCCTAATTGGACAACCCCGTTCTGCTCCTTTAAACCTCTGAGGGCTCAGTTGCATTAACACATTCGGGATTACACTGCAACCGGTAAACGCTCGGTGGCGGGAGTGAGAGAGTTTGACCCTGAATGGCTGTCTGTGTTAGCAGGGACTAATTGGGCACTCACCGTTCTGCTCCCGCTGCACCCCCGCCGCTAACAGGTCTGGCTCTCCCAAGCTGATGTCGTTGAGACGGCTGCCGAGGCACTCCAAACACAGCAGCTTGCACCATTCCTCTGCATCCAGTTCTGCACACACAAACTCAGCATTAATGCATGTCCAGCGTAGAGCACCAACACACAAACCCCATAACACTGCATCCATAATAAAACATCCTGTCTAGATTATACTACCACAAGTGTGCTGCTTTTACAGCGCTTACATGTAGGGTCCCATAAATCACACAATAAAATTTCAGAATAAAATGCTGCACATACAGGACATGAGTACAGCAAACAGTATCCAAGGGGAGAAAAATCTATCAGATCGATTTGGTGCAGATTAAAAGAGGAGGTGGGTTCTGTGAGAGCCAACGAGAGATGAATGCTGGGTTTCTCCTCCCTCCTTTGCCAATAGTGTAGAGGCTGTACAATAAAAGTAGCTCTGCTAAAACAATATGAGCACAGTCACAACTGGAACTGGTGGTCATCTAGTCAGACAATCAATAAGCTATTTTCTAAATTAAAAGGATGGCTTTAGCTGTAGCCTGGAAATTGAAAAGGAAATGAACTCATGAAACAAGATTAATAATATTTGAGCATAAGCAAGTGGTACATGTATTAAATCCCCCAACATAGCTGTTCCCTCAAATACAGCCTCAAGTTAACTTAATCTAGCACTACAACCTGTTTAGCTTTTTTGAGCTATGTCCAAAAAAAAAAAAAAAAAAAAAAAAAAAAGGTGTCTGCAGGAAAAAAGGCTATTTTTTAATTGATTCAAAACATCTGTCTTGTTCCCAAATAATTAAAAAAAAACTTGCAGAGGAGTGTTAGCAACCTGGGGTGGTTTTATTTACAGATTTCTTGTTTAGGGTTACAACCAGGGTATCTTCACTTTTTGAAGTAAAAGAAAAGAGTGTGAGAGCATACAAACCTCATTCTAGTCTTGCATAAGTCACAGCCTTAAGGCGCGTTCACTCCGGACGCTACTTGTGCTACCTCGGCGATCACTCTCCATTCAAAGTCAATGTACGGCCGCGATGGGTCGGGGCAAACCCTCCCACGATGCGACAGCCGCGTACAAGACGATCAAAGTTAAAAAAAAGTTTATCTATTCAGGCGATGTCGTGCGTGGCTGTGCGGCAACAGCCAATCAGAGGTGTGTGCACGTGTGACGGTACCAGAGAAAGACAGTTATTCATCCGGACTACAGGGCGGGTGAGGTCCGTCTAGGCGGAACTAATGTCAGTGAGGACATTAGTTCCGCCTAGACGGACCGCGATAAACTCACAGATAATGCTGCTGTAGGGCATTAGCTGCAGCGTTTTGTGTTTGATAAGTGAGTGAAAAGGATACAGCTGGAATAATGTCCGCTTATACATCCTATTATATGATATATGAAATGATCGCGGTGAAACTCGACCGGACGTGACGTCACCGAGCAACGGCCGACGGCCGAAATGAGGTATTTATGGACGCAGGACGCTATGTCAGTGGGCGACGCGATTTTGGTAGCTGGGTTGCTTGCGGTGTGAACGCACCTTTAGACAGCCACCCCTATCAAAATAGTTTGGGCCCTGCATGTTTAACTACCAAACTAACAAGCATTTCAGGCTACTATGGCAAGAAGAGGGACACAAATGGACTCTGTTATTGGGGTATAGCCTTGCAGAGCAGACGGACCTGCCTGATTCTGAAATCATGCATATCTGTCTCCATTGTCCAACGACTTTCCTCGGCCGCTACGGCTAACAGCTAACAACAGCAAACAACAGTTGACGACATTTAGCTGTTGTTAGCCGCTAACTGTTGTTACTGCTACTACCTGTAGCTGCTATGTATGCTACGTCATACGTAGCAGCAATGCTTGATATGGATTGGTCTGAGATGAGTGTGACGAGCCGAATGATCGTGCAATCACAAGCTGCTGTTGTTTTTGAAGGTTCTACCCCTGAAATCATTTTCAGCTCCTTCCTAGATGGATTAGTGAAATATTTCCGATATAGAACTCTCCATCTAGCGTGTCAGGTTAATTGGGGTATAGAGCTAAGAAGAAGTAACAAGAAGGACAGGGACTAATCTTGCACCTGGGTAAATATCAGACAGTTCATCAACTAAAAGTGCTCTGAGAGCACAAATCTACACCAAGGCATTTCTGACACTATTTGCCCTATCTTGAATCCTTAAAAAAATTCTGGATCAGCATCCGTGACCACCACCAAATCAATTTTTTGTTGTGCTATGATCAACATTCCCTGAAATAGTCCTCAAAATCCCTTTGTGAAATTTTTTTTAGTTATTAGCAAACATAGCTTGATCTCAAAGAGTTTGCAACAAGTAACTACGTAACTTTGGTTTACTCTGTCATGAAAATCTCCACCAGACACCAAAAGTAGGCAGCCCTGCAAATGTACTCACCTACACCATAAGATCAGGACAGATAGTGTGGTGATCAGTTTAAGAAAATATTGGTCTCTATTCTGTTCAGTGTTTGTGTTGAGAATCTGGATGCTGATGATATGTACATTTCTTTAAGTCCCACTTTCAATTTCTGTGAGACTAATGTAGTACTGGTCCAAAGGTAAAAATTCAGATGGTCTACTCTATTTTAGTCTAACCTATTTTTTTCAAGTAACACTCAAAGTAACATAAAGTATGTGCCCTAATTTATCTGGAAAGACCAATATTATCTTCCCCAGTCATGGGAATCAGCTAAAAAAGAGCTCACTTACCGGCACTGGCCAACATGTCTGAAGGCTTGTTTTGCATCTAGCTGAGCCAAGCCCATTAAAGATGTCTCTGTGTTTACAAATATGAAAATTGCCTATGAGCCCTTAATGGGCAGTCAAATTTGAAAGTTATTGCACAACAAAATGAGCTCCTATAATGGGTGATAATTTGAGATAGAAAAATTCATGGATTCAATATGGGGGCCTGTGTGTCACCGTGTTAGTGAACAACAAAATTATTCTCCCTTTAGTCCAGAGGGGGTGCAGATGTTATGTGTGAGTTTCTGGTTAAAATTACTGAAGCATGAAATGACGAAGAGTTGGTTATCTTTCTGATGCTACTTAACCCAAGGCCCCATAGAATTCAGGACTATGAAGATTACCAGCCATGTGTCCACAGATGTGTGAGAAAAAAAACAACAACAAAATGTTTTGTTTCTATTAATCCTAAGTCAGCATCTGCCTGTGTAACACGCATAAAAGGTAATTTCATTCTTTCTAAATTCACCTCAGAGCAGCTGGGGTAATATCTTGCTGCTTGTTTGTCAGATCAACTCTGGTGTCCAGTGGGACAGATATATACAACTTTGCAGGGTGAAGGAAAGGTCTGCTGCTGCCTGAAGCACTTCATTCACACACCAGAGAAGAGGAATACAGACACTCATTTTCAGGCAGCAGCTCCCCACACTGTCTCCATGCTTTCCAGATTCAGCTCAATCAGACTCACGGCCTTTAAGTGCCTCTAAACTCCCACAATTTTAAGGCCAGTGAGTGGAAAATCGGCTAAACAAACACTTCATCAGCACAGCGGCTGCTGCGCTTGTCTATGTGCCATGCATGGAGAAATATGGTGCTGATGGAGGTGCTATGAGGAAAAACAACAGGATGTGGTTTGAGGAGAGGAAATGTAAGAATTGAATTAGAGGATGGTCAGGATCCTTTTTCTTTCCTGATTACAAATGCTGATGTGGTTATACAGACTAATACATTGAATTATGTCTGGACTTTATTCTGCTGAGGAATCTTAAGCAATGGCAGAATATCAATCTGCAGGTCACATGGTGCCTTTATCTTCATACCCTGCATGTTTGATGGATACTCCCAAAGCACTAAACTGTCATGAATGTAAAATCATCCACCTTATTTCGGTCAGTTCCTTATTTATTTGACAGCTTTCCAAACAACATGAAATGGATTTGGTTTAGACTTTAATAGAAGGTTGCTTCTAAAAAACTATCCACAAGGGGATGAATATGATGCCTTGTTTTCTCTTTAAAATAACCTTACACACTCCAATACATTATGTTTAACATTTGTACATTCAGCCAATATTACAGCCAATGCATGAGATATACATAAGTTAAATATGTCCTCCAAAATATACATCAAAAATGGTTTATCTGCCCATACTGGTAAAGAGATTTTACGTTATTATCTGCCAATACATATCTTGTATCATATTATTATGCATTCTTACAGTTACCTTTGTCAGAGCCTTTAGCTTTGGCCTACTTGCCATCAGATCAGTTTTTAACCAAAACTCCACTGGTTATGCAAAATTTCAATGTGGTTATGTATACTTGCCTTGATATATACTCACAAGCCAATGCTACACATAATAAAAAAACCTCAACATTCAGAAAAAATATAATTCTAACTTGTGTCTATTTATGTCAAATTACCCAGTCCTAAGTTTGTTTTTCTAACCACATTCTACTGTATAGTATTTAACTATAACACAAACCATTTTTCAAGTAATATCAATTTGTATTGTGTGTTTACCCAAATTTTACTTGCCCTTACATGATGCAGCATGGTCAGATTCAATTTTACATCGAGTCAAATTAATGAGGTGATATCATATCACCTAGCCTCTATGTAGTGATACATGATTTGTAATTTGTGTAACACATGATGTCACCCCCTATTTCTATTGTAGTGTAAATGCTAAACACCAAATGTGGTTCCATGTAGTAACATTGGCATCTCAAGCTCCTGATAAAAGTGTTAAATCTAAATCAGGAGTATCCAAACTATGGCCAAATCTGGCCCACTGTCTATTTTGAATTGGCCCCTTTAACAGTTGAATGAATGAATAAAGACTAGGGATGCACCGAAATGAAGATTTGTGGCTGAAGCCGAAGCCGAATAAAATACAAAATAAAAGCCAAATACCGAATACCGAATATCAAATGCGGAGGCTAAGTAGCTCACTATATTTTTTTAATAGTGCATTAATAGCTTAGAATAATTTTTAGACATGTTTTTAAAGGAAAGTTATTGTTTATTGAATATTACGACATTTTAATATTCCAGTAGCCTTTGCTTTTCAAAAAAAGCACAATACAGTTTTTCATTGATATTTAGCCTTCAAAACATAACATGCATCAAAAAATACTTAAGTGCACTGAAGTGGATACCCCGCAAAAAATAAATAATTGTCCTTTTGACAAAAGTCTGCTTTAGGGCTGTCACTTTATATTCAATATTCGAAGAACCAGTCGTATATGGGGATAAATATCTGTAACCGAATTGTAAATAAAAATTTAAATGAAAAATATTGAGCCTGGCGGCACATCAGGCGCCTGGAGCAGTGGACCGTTCCATCCAACAGAGGGCGCTGTGAGCAAAGCTTGACTGTCAGTCACATCCGCTGCTCTCTTGACCTCAGTAAACAAAGAGTTTCCACTCCGAGCGGATATTAATAGCCCTGACTCATCTGAGGAGAGCTGTGTGGAAACAGTTTTGGTTCTACACCGTTGATGGCAAACTTAAAGTCAAAGAACAGGCTGTGTATTATGTGAAATACAGTTTAGTCACTCGTCCTCCATTTATTTGCAGGCTCAGCCGTCGGCTTTGTCAAGAGTTTAACCCAGTGTGACCGTGTTCTTTCGGTTGGGTCTTTAGCGAAAGGGTGGATAATAGAGTCACTGTCCCTTAACATATACTGTATCTTTGATTATTTTGGTGCATGTTTGTCAACTGTTTTCGAGTTTGATTTTTAGGAAAAGTGACAGCTTAGCCACTGTCACACGCAATGACGTAGTTAATTTCGTCATTGTGTCACGCAGCACTATTCGGCCTTGCTATTACCTCACTCCACCGAAGGCCGAATATGGCTTTTTTTGCACCGAATGTTCTGTGCATCCTTAATAAAGACACTTCCATTACAGCAGCAAACACCATTAGTCACGTATATTGCAGTTTACTCTTGTTTTGTGTCCGACAGTGAAGATAAACCCTCAGTTTCTCCCATCTCTGCTGTTCAGAAGGTTCATTCTTGCCCTGACTGGGTGTGAATCCAGTTGAAGCCTGGGGTTACAAGGGTCTCTTGACAGGTGATACACCCCTAAACCCTTAAACTTTAACTTACAAACACTAAAAGTGAGGTGCAGAACTGTATTCCTCTTTCCATGGTCTTTGATGTAAAAAATCTGGACACCACCGATATACCCCTGATGTAAACACATATCACAAAGCTGTTTTGCCAGTTTGGGCCAAATTTAAACCTTAGCTAAATCTAACTCAAAGAAGTCACAGTCATATCACAAATAATTCATATAAATTTGGTTTGTCCCCATTGAATTCCACACAAAGCAGTGCTGAAAACACTGTGCAAATGTAAGGGGGTTCCAGGGAGTGAAGGACTATGGGAGGTCAGTGGACACACAGTGATAGAGACATCCATATGGCAGTGTGACGGGGAAAGCTTTGGGAATTGAAACGAGCTGAGAGAGAGAGATAGAGAGAAGTGGTGAAAAAATAGAGTGAGTGATCATGGGAAACGCAGAAAAGGCAAGAGAGAGTTCACCGCTCTAAGTTCAATAATATTTCCCCGGAGAGTTCCTGCTACTCTCCATCAAAAGATATTTGATCACATGTCGGCGCACATCCGCCAGGCTGGAATCAAGGCGGAGATCGTCATCCTTTTTCTGCTTAAGGATGCAAAGGCTTAATCTCCCCTCTGGCCCCCTCCACATCCAACTCCATCCACAGAGCACACCACCCATGCACAGATCATGCACCTCTTTGGCTTCCTGTCCACGTATTAGAGGCAATCTTTGTTGTTACAGTCCATAATTGGGTTGAAACACACTGCAAACGATGCCCACTATAATTTTTCATACCCTCAGTATGAAAATCAATATTTCGGAACAGATCCTCCCACTTCTTAATATAGCGGCAAATGAGCATCACTTGGCTCATCTCCAATTCTCCTCTGTCTCTTTCACCTCTCACTTCTCGCTCTGCCTCTCACTTTCCGATTCTTCTTCTACTTCTTGAAAAACTTTCCTCAAACCACCCTCTCCACTTTTTCATTTGCATGTTCAAAAGAATTAAAAAGTAATGCCCCCTTTCCCCTCCGCTACAGCCGGGGAAAAAGATGATATTCTGAATTTTGTATGGGATGGGAAAGGGAAGCACTTACCAGATTCACAGGAAAATGTCTTGGACGTGTCGTCACAGAAGATGATGGCCACGGCGTGTTTTTTTGTCTCCCGCGGCATCCGGGTAATGTTCTTGATGTTATGGAGCTCGGTGATCTAGGAAAGGGAGACAGTGGCAGAGGGAGAGCGCATTAGCTTGAATGAACAGAGGCAGCAGGAGCCCAGGCAGCACTGAGGCTTAAGTGCCGTCTTGCACTGCTTCGCTGAAAGTGCAATAGTAGTTAGAGGCTTAGCATATGAAATAGGGCTAAGTTAAATAGAAATGTGGGGGATCTTTAGGGATAAATAAATAAAAGTATCTTCCCACTGATTGCAAAAAGCTCTTTTGCAACCTTCTGCAATACAGTATGTAATATGTATGCACTGCTATTCATTGTTAAAGCTCTGTATGAGTAAGATATGGCACGGTGCTTATGCTATAGTTGTGCATCCACCGCTGTCGCTCCCCTTGAACCTGCTGTTTCAGTCAATAGAGAGGAGAGAGATCAAAAGCATCTAAATCACTTTACCAGGAGATTGATCGTGAATGAAAAAAATGAAGAAAGATTACATTTAATTGAATATCATCCGCATTTACAGGCCATTTTGTCGAACTGTCTTCCCTGTGTTCACTCTGCCTGGGAGATAAGGCCTATTACATTATTGTAGTCCATTGTGTGCTAACTGTGGGCCCTTTGCCAGGCTGTTGGGAATGAATTATCTGGGCTGACTGCCGGTATAGTAAAGCATGAGGGTTAAAAGAGCAATGCAGGCAACATACACTACAGTGTAAAGGTTTCAGGCTAAAAGTTGGGAATGTTTTAAAAATTTTGGTCACAGGTATCTTTCATCAAATAAGAAAATTCTACACAAGTTAATGTAGGAAAAATCAGCATGCAGTATATATTACTGAATATTGAATATAGTAGGAGTGTGAAGTATAGCTGAATGACTTTAGAAAAGATCAAGTTGCCATTTCTGGCTGATATTGCAATTTAAATTAAATTCACAATTTTCTTCAACTTGATTCAGTCTACATGCACATAAAATCTGTAGTTAGATGTTCAGAACAACCTTCAATCTCCTTGAAAAACTGGTTGCAAGGAGTGAGCAAATACTGATTTGATGTAATTTATTCTCATTTCATCAATTTTGCATTTGAAAACTGATACAAATAACAAACACTTCTATTTGAGAGGATCTTTTCTTAACATTTTTCCCACCGGCCTAAAAGCTCAGTTCTTACACGAAAACTTCTAATTTCTTTGTTTCAGACCTTCACACACTGAATAAATTCACTCTTTATCGTCCGGTGTCAACATTAAAGTTATTGAGAAAGAGATTTAAAGGATGTGACAAAAAAACAATCAAGAAAATACAAAACAAGATGGCAGATATTTGTCATTTCTGCCCCTCTAAAAGACAGCATCTTAATATTTTATTTGAGACATGTTTTTTTTTCCTCCCATGAAGACTGTATATATTTGGCCTTGGGGGAGCCATTCATACTCATAACTGACACTAGGACAGCATCAACCGTGGGAATTTCTGAGCTGTGAATTCCACCAGCCTCTTATCTCTTTCTCTGTTTGTGTCTGCTTGTGTATATGTGTTCATGTTTCAGTCTCTCTTTATGTGTGTGTGTGTGGCTGTGTGTTTAGGGGAGAGGAAGTTTGGGTGCATTCCCAGCCCGAGGCGCAAGTGTCCGAACAAAGCGAATCATCTACGATGTAGCCTATTTTTCATATCCTCTTCTCTACTTTCTATGTTACACATCAAAGTTTTGATTTGAATCAGATATTTTTAATACTATTATTAAACTGTCCCATCTACATTTATGACACCAATTCACAGATCATCATCGACTCAGTCAGAAAGTTCTTGAGGCTGTTAGGAAGTACCATATGTTAAATCCATATTAGCATTGTTTCAAATATGTACCCAGGTTGCAGTGTTTGGTCTATTTTTATATTATGTATCATGTCTAAATTTTAAGAACCTGCCTAAATTTATTTTATTTGATCAATTTTACCATTTACCAATTAAGCCCCAGTCACACATTCCTGTTTCTCAAGGCACTTGTGCACGACTGTCGTAATTCTGATGAAACGTGCTTTGGTCTGGTGGATGCGCTACTTGATTTGAATCAGTGTTGTATAGTTGTGGATGGATGTTGGGAGCGGGGAAGAGTCTCGACTGTTTTGAACTGTTCAAAACTGTTGTGGAGAATGGCCGCTCTCAGTATAGTGGGGTGGTAGCCTAATGCAGTCCTGAGGCGAACGGTATTAGCATGGCAAGTGCGGGGCTCATGCGGGCTGATCGTGGCTCAATCCTGAAAGCTTTCTGAGGATTACTGACAAGGTCGTATCTGTTTGAGCCCCGAATGTGTCCCGTTCAAAGTGCCGCAAGCAACGGGGCTCAATCGAGGCTTACATGATGCAAACTGGGCTTGAACAGGGCTGACGTGGTGTCAGCGGGATGGAAATTTATGGAATCCTGATCGTATGATTGTATTGACCTAACTGAAGCAAGACTTTTTTCTCTATCACAGGGGTGGGCAACTGGTAGCCCGGGGGCCACGTATAGCCCTCCGCCTCACAAATTGTGGCCTGCCAGTCATTTTCAAATCAGCAATTGTAAATATGAAGAAAACTCAAATATTTAATCAAAATAATTCTATATAATCTTGGCTGATATTTAAGATATTTATTAGCTTTTATAAGTTATTTATGGCCTGCTTTGCTATTATAGTGTCCCTAAATCTCTTTCATGAAGCGCTGGAACATTATATCAAGTATAACGATATATCCAAAATATGGCAGCAGTAAAATCTTTGAGCTTTAAAAATTTGGGAACACTCAACATTTCATTGATTTGAAAATAGCTTTGTCGGCTTTAATTCCATATATTTAAGCTTAATTTGCTTGAATTCTGTTTCAAGTTCATTTAAAGGATAAGTTCGGTTTCTACAGCTTTCACATTGTTTATAGAATGAAGTAGAACAATAAACTCACCCAGAAGGCTTTCCTGATCCAAACAGTGCTTCGGGAGATGTTTAGATCCAAAATCAAGTGGCGGACATCCGTATGATAGCACACGGGGCACGTAGCGCCGCTCCTAAAACTGCATTAATCGTCCAAAAACTCATTAGTTTCACCAATATTTCATTATGGTCTGCTCGGGCTACTCCTCCACGACAGTCCAGTGTCGCTCCAGACATGTTTTTGTGACTGTGCTGTATATTGTTCTACTTCATTCTATAAACAATGTGAAAGCTGTAGAAACCAAACTTATCCTTTAATTATGTAATATAACTTTTATTTGTCACGTAACATATGAATATTGGTGTGCTAATTTTAGGATTAATTAATATTCTCTAATGGTATTTATCCAACATCCCTTTTCCCCTGGAGAATTTCCAAAAATTTGTAACAATGTGGCTCTCAGCCTGGGAAAATGGTTTTATGTGGCCCAATTGGAAATAGTTTGTTATTGACATTAACATACATCAAATTTTTGGTAAAAAAAAATAGGCAAATAGTAACACTGGGTCACTAATTGGTTCAAAATGACAGCAAGCTGTAAAATACATAAAAAAATGAATGGGATTGAATAATTTACATTTACTACATTTCTTCATAAAATAAAACAAAAAACAACATTACAAACCTTTCTATAAGTAGGATAATTCATTCTTATTATATCCTTATCACGAGTGCTGGAGATTTGTAGCACACAGAAAAACACAACTTTTCACAGGGCTAAAAATATTACTAAAATTTATTCAGGGATCGTCTCACTGTGTGGACCAGTGCGTGTCAGACAGAGAGAAGGCACAGAGACAGAAAGAGAGATGGAGAGAGAGTGGAAGTGAGGGGGTTATGGAGAGAGAGAGAGAGAAAGAAAAGTGCAGAAGAAAGCCAATCCCCTTTGTGTTGATTCTGTAAATCAGCCACCAGTGCAGCCTATTTCCTCCCAAAGCACTGCGGCGTTGAATGAAGCCCTCGGACGGGACCTTTCTTGATCTTTGTGGCGATGCATTACCAGGTGCACTGGTGCATGCGCGCACTCATCGCTCACTCTAGCGCTTGCTGTATGAGACGCCTTTTGTAAGGGGGAGGGAAGGGGGGCACAGCCACACAGGACGCCCCAAGTGACAGCATGATGCAGTAGGCGAGGAGACGCTTCATTCACAATACATGACTGGTACTGAAGCAGCAAGGGATGTTTACAACGCGGTAGCTACCTAGCTTGAACTCACAATAATTGTAGGAAATTGAGAAAAGCGTTTAAAAAAAGACTCCATGGTGCCAGAGAAATCCCAAACCTAATTCACAATTGCATGGTTAGTAAATCAGCTTCCAAACTGGAGCCACGCAGGAAAGCTGCAGGCAGAGTCCCCTATCATCTGCTGTTATCTCCTCCCATTACTGAAAAACAGCATTCACACAGCAACTCCTTTAACTTCATCTCCCCTAACCATGATGAGTCATAATTGGAGTATTCCATATTGCATAAGAGGCAGGGCAAGATATGTTACAGACTGCGTCATTACTTTAGAAAGGAAAGAAAAAATGCCCCAGAGTAGAGGATAAAGTAGTGAAAAGTGTCTTAATGGATCCTTAACTTTATCATCTGTAACCAATGGATAAAACTTTTATTAGAGCATCAAAACAAGGTTTTTGAAAGAAGTGTGGAATACAGTTTAAAGCTCAGTCATAGCATTTTCACTGCACTTTAAAGAAAGGGAGTTTTTTGTTGGTTAAGTAAAAGAATGAAAACAACATTGTTGTCTCTCAACCATCAACACAAGTTAAGGCAAAAACATGGGGAAGACCATTAAATTCATTATTTTTTGTACATTAATCATACCCTAACACCACAGCCAGGGGGTTGCGTCAGACAACATCATCAAATGATGGCAGGCTAAGATGTTTTGTCCACTCGTATTGCTTGTTAATAAAAACTGAACGTTTACAGGACCTTAAGGGTCCTGTTGTGTGCCAGGTTCGAACTGTGTTGGTTTGAAGTGCAGATTTCCTTTCTAATTTCCACTTGATACAAGAATTGTGGGAAAAAAAACAAGCCACAAAAAACAGAGCAGAGTCATCACATGCTATGAACAGTTTGTTTACATCTGCCTACTTTTCAACTACCAAGCTTTGTTTATTAGGGACTATTTTAATACATGCCGCAGGCTACAGGTGAGTCCCAATTCTACCCCTTAGCCCTTCCCCTTCATCTTACCCCTATGTCTTACCCCTTCTTCTTACCCTTCCTCTTAGCCCTCTGTTTTGAGGGCCAAGGGAAAGGGGTGAAAACACACAGCTGAGAAAAAAGACGCCACTTGATTCCTACAACGTCATCACCCAGAGCCGCTAGCTGGCTGTGACGTAGGCAGATGCGTCAATAACCGTAGCCACAGCTGTGAAAGCTAGCTTCTTATAACGAGAAATTTTAAAATGCAGCCAACAACTAAAAACATGATTCATATTTACCTGACGATAAAATAATTACTTATAATTAAGCGCTCCCTTCGGTCTCAGCTCTGCTTCGTGTCGGCAGGCACAGTGTATTATGGGAAATTCTCTTACCCCTTGGTTTCAAGTGAGGTCCCAGTCTGTCTTCATTTCAAGGGCTGTGTAGCCCTTGGTTTTAGGCCTATCTCTTAGTCCTACGGAGTATTAGGACACCACCTGACTTGACGTGAACGTGTAAAACCAAGGCATAAGGGGTAAGACAAGGGCTAAGGGGTAGAATTGGGATTCACCCTACAAGTCCTTCCGCCAGACTAGATTGCTTCACAAGAGGAAACAACTGCCACCAAATGGGTAGAATTGACAAATTTCACATTGAATATCACTTCCATTTACTTTAGATACTTTGGAATACCTGTACGAACAAGGTGGAATCTGCCATGGGAACTGGAGGGCTAGAGAAACACATGGTGCCTGTTGATTCAGTGTGTTTGGTTTTGTGGGTTAACTGTGTTAGAAAAACATTCCTTGTTAAAATTGCTGATTGGTCAGCAGGATAGTCCTTAAACATTTAAACACATGGCTAAAAATGATTTAGGAATGAAGTGTTTTGTGTATTTGGCAAACTTCAAGTAAGACTGTAGTTTGATCATCACGCTGCTGGCGGAAGGACACACAGGTTGTGCCGTGTCTCGAAATAGTGCCTAATCAAAGCTGTTTGGTAGTGGGATATTAGTGCTTGTTTTCTACCACATTTTTTAATCAAGAGAGTTTGGCATCATGTACAAAAACTCTCATGGGAACTTCAATATCACAAATTGACCAGTTTACAAAACAGTAGTTTTTTCATCTTAACATTGACATTTGGATTTTCTCACAAAGATACTTGCAACTCTCTCGGGAACATCCAACAGAGATTTAATATGTGTTGTATCAGCCAAAGTTATCAAGCTTTCATACTGCCAAACTGGAAAGATTTCTGATGGTGATGTTGAGTAAAGATCTAAGTGCTACCAAATCTTAAGCAACAATTAATTCCTGCAATCACAAGTATTGATTCAAAGTTTCATGACAGTGTGGTCATTCATCTCTGTTATCATGATTGACCAATGAACTGACAACCTCAGGCCCTAAATGCCCCATCTCCTTGAAAATATTTTCTTTGCTTTTAATGTTGTTCAAAAGGTCCTGGGTAATAGAAGAATATAACACTTGTTACTAAACTGTCAGTCCATGTGCTTTGCCTCTTAAAAAAGCTCTCTAAAATGCTCTTTTCTTAACTCTTGGGGTTCATCATGTAAAAGCTGAACAGCCTCCTCCTACATGTGTGGTTTTTGCTTTTCAAAGGGAGGAAAATAGCAGCATCATTATGCATATTGCATGGTAAAAAATAGACCTTTATTCTCAAGTGATATACTATTTTGATGTTGCATGAAGCTCCACGACAGCATCAAAATGCTGTAAACCATTTTTGTCTGATTTACTTGTTGATTTAAACCATTATGAGCAACATGGCTGTGAATATGTCAGTTTAAACTGGCTTAAGCTGCAGCATTTATTTTAATGGAGGACTATTTTATTCAATTTCTAATTTATTTTAAAGAGTCATGCATTTTAAATGTTAAAACAGATGATTGGTAATTTGCTTTCTTTATGGCTTATTAGAAGTTTTTGTTTGTAAATATGTTTACAACTGTTTGAATACTGCAGAAGTATCCTTAAGCCCTGATGCCAGCCCTATTCAATTCGCAGCCTGAGGGCCACATGCGGCCCAAAATCAACCCTTGAATGGCCCAAAATCAATGTGAATGGGACTTAGGTCTGGAGAGAAAAAACGAAAAAACTTTTCAAACACTGTAAAGGTTTTACAAAAATTCCAACATTATTACAGACACTGAATGCAACACATTCTGAAAGGCTGCTGTGAAGCAAGTTAGTTTTAAGGCACTTTCAAATGTGACAAAAAGAATGTGTTTTTCATCCGCCCTGCACCTTCACATGTGCCTGTATTTACCTGTCAAAATGTGCTGAGGTTGTCTGTCTGAAGTGTTACATTTACAGAAACAGTATTTCAGCAGAAGTTTAGTTTAAGTACTGCTCTATATTGAGTTTATGACCTTTCAGATAAGGCAATAAATTAATAAACATCCTGTTTGTTTGTTATCCATTTGTATTTATTTTACATGGTCAACTTTGCTCACTGCCTGTAAAAATGTCCGGCCCAGCTCAGTCCTGAGTCTGAGGCTGAATTTCTAATTGAATAGCCCTGCCCTATGCTATTGCAACATCCGTGATACACTAAATGCAAACATTAAAAAGGAAAACCAAACCATTGATAGTCACAATGCTATTTCAGACTGTTAAAGTTATTGTATTTACCTTGTGGAAGCTCCTGAAGTATGCTGCCTTTTCATCTGGGTACTTCTCTAACCGTCGGGGTCCTTTACTGGAGGCCTTTTTGAACACCAGCCAACACCTCCGGAAAATCTGACAACAGAGAGAGAGATGGGAGCCCTGTTACTGAAGAACAGCTCCACGGGAAACCACAGAAACACATCAAGGTAACCAGAGACGTTGACTACAGCAGAACACAAAGTGACAATCCAGTGAGGTTCATTCTTTTAACCACATATAAATGGATAAGTATGGTTCAACCTGACAGCTCATCATCAAGGCAAACACATCATCCCCTTATACACCAACACAGGGGGAAGAGAAATCAATGTGAGCTTCCATCCAAGAATTCAAATTATATTCACCCTGAAATTAAGAGAAACATTGAAGTAAGTGACAAGGTTTAACAAGCTGTGGACGTCTCTCTATTGATTTAAACAGATCAAAGTTGTTTACCAGGGAGCACAATATATAGCAAGTCCTACCCTGATTAGGCGTGTCAGTGTGAGGTGATGTTAAACCAGATGGAAATAAAGCATTGTGCCTCATTAAACACATTTTAGTCAAACTTCAAGGGGTGTATTCAGTCAAAAGCTAATCTACATCACCAACATCATTACACTCTTCAATCTATAATGGTTAATTGTTTGTGATCTCAATGAGCAAATGTCTTATAGAAACTCAAGTTACTTTAAATTGTAGAATGAGGGATGTCTCAGAGGTTGGTTAAGCTTTGATATCAACAGTGAAAGGAGATGCTCTAAGATAATGGATTAGAAAAACACTTCACCGTGGATGTGTTTTGATTTTCTTCGCAAGTATTTTAATGGATTTCTGCGTAATTAGTCCTTTTTTTAACTTTTTATGGTTACTCAAAGCATATTGAGCGAAGCTTAAGTCACAACTAACTTAAAAGTGCTATGAGGGGAATCTATTTGCGGCGACATAAAGACTCTGCTACCCATGAGCACGCGCGGCGACTGTCGTAAAGCTGCATTCTAGTAACCTGGTAGATCGGCATGTTTTTTTCCGACTTCAACTGGAAAGCAGATAAGTCGGAGATGATGTCACTCCCAGTTGAAGTCGGAAAAAAACATGCCGATCTACCAGGCTATTGTTAGCTGTTGTTAGCACGCCCTGCGTTGTTGTTCACAAATATCACATGAAGAATGTGATTATCACTACGGCAGCATTTTTGTAAATAGAAGTCTAACAATACTATGTATACAGCTGATCTAGAGTGACACACCCCAGTCAGAAGTGCAAATAAATTGATTATTACAGGAGCTAAATAACTGTTCACACTGGGGGCAGCCATCTTCGATTGTCAACTCGGGGGTGGCGAGGTTTCACCGAGTTCTCAGTAGGAAATTCCGACTTAGGGGGATGTTCTAGTTGCAGTTTCCTATTTGGAACCCGGAAATTCCTACTTCTGACAACAACTGGAACACACCAAAAGACGTGATGCTAATAATAATGCAGCTCGAACCTTCCTCAGAACTCTGCATTGCATTACAACTTATTTTTTCAACAACTTACGCGATGCAAAGCAATGAGGTAATGTATCTCTTTCTAGTTACGTAGCGGTACTTTTTGATGTGTGACAAAAAGCAATTTTTGGAAAGCTTAGTATCGTAGTTTTGTAGCCTGCTATATATCGCTACTTACAGCCCAGGGCTCTAAGACGTGTCCGAATAATATAAATTTGCTCTAGTTTTAATTGTCTTGTTCCCAAAGTTGAGTATCCAGGTCAGTCCAGCCCTGTCCGACCCGACCGGAAGGCTAAAGAATAGCATTTATAGATAACCTATTTTGATGCTGTAAAACTCATCAATAAGTGCGTATTTCAATCAGGCATATACCCTAAAAGTGAGACTTTTTTGTAATTACTCCTCACAGTCCTTTTAAACAAATTCATGTACAATTAAAGCTCACTAACTAGCCTTCACTATTTTTCATTAATAAAGGCTGTGGAGCACAGATCTGTCTCTCCTTCTTGACAAACAATACAATCTCGCACCCTCTCACAAACTGTCTCTCAGTGTGTGGTGCGGCAAATTACAGTGCATCGTATTGATTACTGGACCACAGCCGGGCCCATCCACCGGCTAAAGATGACACAAATATATGGTGAGGCATATCGAACTACCTCAAGGTCGTGTCATGAAAAAAGGGCACACGAATGAAGATGGAGCAACACACAAAGACATGCTTGTATGAGCACATTACCAAAGAAGAGATACAAGACAGTGTAGCTCTTCTTTTTGATGAAAATTCTGAAATATGCCTTACAACTACATTATTTTTATATAAAGTTATTAATTACAATGTGTTTACTAACATTTACTCATGTAAAAGAGGACTTTCTAAGCCGATGATTTAATATTTAATCTCTTTAGATTTGGAGAAATATGACTTTCTTTGGACGGCAGCCCTTAAAGGATCAATAAAAAGAGCATTTGATGTCAGTCTGTCTGCTTCATTGTATTCCTCCACAGGAAAACTCATAAAGCAACTGAAAAAGACAGCATTTCAGAGCACAAACATCCTTCTCAGAAAGGAAGTATCAGGGTGTAAAAAGCCAATACAGACAGAAGAGTGCCGTTGGGAGGCAGGGAAAGTGTGATGGGATGGCCGGTAGGTTATGAGTCCTGTGTGGCTGCCTATCTCTAATAGTGGGACTCTTCTATTTCCTGCTGAGACAGGTGCTATCACTCTGTCTGATGTATGATTGCCCTGAGCCGAACGCTCGTGTTAGGGAACCATGGATGTACGATTAATTTGTTTACTCATCTGGTGTACTTCATAAAAGGACCACTGAGTTGAACTTGGCACTTTGCAGTAATTGACTAGAGTGGATCCCTAGGTCCTTATCGGTCTGCCTTGATGGGCCTCCATTCTAGTTAAGTGTTGCCCAGGCCCATTATAAACAGCAAGCAACACCAAATAGACCAGTGCAGACTCTCTAATGCACTGTGGATCGTTCTCTGGACCGTCCATAAAATGCTTTAAGGAAATACAGAAACAGAGAGAGGGTAAAAGCTTACTCAGTATCAATCAAACTGAATTTACTTCAATGATGATACCTAGAGATAAACCACTGCCTTGACAAGCAGCCTTGACATAAACACAGTATGCATGGATTATTTTTCAAATTTCCATTACCCCATCATCCCATCTATGACTGTTAAAAACTAAGGCTGTATACACTCAACTCACAGGGATGTGAAGAGTTTAGTCATTCAAATGTCATCATTACAACACTGCAACATGAGCAAGTAAAAAAGGAAAGAAGCAATGATTCTCTGCCACTTTCATCAAACTTGAAACCTATATCCATTTTAACTTGTTCTAACTGTGCCTAAATGCTTAAGTCATACCTTTTAAACTATGCAGTGGGTTCCTGTACCATTGCTTTAAGATAAAAGAAAAACAACTATAAAACTCTTGACCCAGCTAAAGTGGCAATTGCTTGTATTGCCTGTAATTATGTTATTTGGCTAAAATGAACTACAGGTCATCTAACTAAGCAGAGAAGGCAAAGACAATCTAGCTAAGGGGTCATCAACGACATTTATCCAAGGGCCAGTTCTTTCCTGGCACACCTAAAGGGGGTTGGACTTTAAAATAGATCTAGTTAAGTATTTGTGCGTTACATAGCTGAATTTCTTCAGAACTGTTTGCAGTCCTTTACCTTTAAAAGTGAGATCAGTCCCCATCACCCACACTGCTGAAACCTACAAGGAGATACTCTAGCTACTACTGTAATGGACCTTCATATTTTCCAGCTCTATGTTTGGCTCCAGTGTCCTTTTTTTTGTTTAAAAATTCAGATAAAAGAAATGTCATATGGAGTGATGCCTGATAAAACAGTTTCAATCAAAGATATATTTGTAGAAATTTATCAGTGGTTTGGGGGATTTAAAAGCAGAATATGCCTTTAAAACTACAACAAAACCCTGGATATGTTTCTGAATTTGATAACCATACTGGGGCCATGAACAAAGCTATGTGACCCGAATGTGGACCCCGGGCCACCAGTTGGCGATCACTGATCTAGCTTATCTGGGTCTGACATTAAGTGAACAGTACCTACATGAATCACCTTAATCTGTGTAGTGATTTGGTTTGGTCAATTGAGGATGAGTTTGTTTCAGTAACACATCAGTTACAAATTTTGAAACCCATGTGTGCCTATGTGAGCCATTTAAGGCAGGTACTGGTACTTTTCACAGGTGGAAAGAGAGAAGTCCTGACGCTGCAGATTATTTTGTGCAAGGAAGCATTCAAAATCATAGAGGAGACATGTAACACCTGCTGAGGATCATGTAGAGAGCCAAAAAGTCACAATGGGCTCTTAGAAATAAGTGTTCACACTAGATAACTCAGTTGGACATGGTCCTCACACCTGAGGAAAGACACTCAAGAACTCATGGAGGATCTAAGTTCAGAAAACCAAATTACAAGTTACTGTTAGACCACATCTTGATGAAGATAAATCAGAAATGGGTTATGACTTTCGCCAAGGAGGCTGTGTTTTATTAGCATTTTATAAAAGTCTTTAGTTAGTTTGTGAAAAAGATAGCTCAAAAAGTTATGAACAGATTCTGAAGAAAACTTTCAATACATGTTGGTCATAAGACTTAAGAAAAAAAAAAGATTTTAGTGGTGATTCAATCAAGTTGTTTTTAAGGATTTCTTGGTAACACTGTGTGATAACACAATGACTTCTGACTTTAACTCACTTAAATAATGTTCAAAATGTGTTTGCGAAGAAGTGCTCTTAGAGCACTTCTAACATTCTTCCTTTTCGTCTGGAACTTTTGCTTTATCTCTGTGTTTGTCAGTTTAAAACAGGGATAGGTAACTTTGAGAACAGAAAAGTCTACATTAAAAGTGCTATGAGGAGAATCTATTATCGGCGGCATAAAGACTCTGCTACCCATGAGCACCTGCGGCGACTGTCGTAACGCTGCGTTCCAGTAACCTTGGAACTGGGAGTGACATCATCTCCGACTTATCGGCATTCCAGTTGAAGGCAGAAAAAAACATGCCGATCTACCAGGCCATTGTTAGCTGTTGTTAGCACGCCCTGCGTTGTTGTATGAAGAATGTGATTATCACTACGGCGGCATTTTTGTAAATAAAAACAACACTATGTATACAGCTGATCTAGGGCGACACACTCTAGTCAGAAGTGCAAATAAATTGATCATTACAGGAGCTAAATAACTGTTCACACTGGGGGCATCCATCTTCCATTGTCAACTCAGGGGTGGCGAGGTTTCACCGAGTTCCCAGTAGGAAATTCAGACTTTGGGGGATATTCCAGTTGCAGTTTTCTACTCGGAACTCAAAATTCCTACTTCTGACAACAACTGGAACACACCAAAAGGTATGTGCAATCCAAAGCGTGTGTTTGTTGTGAAGCAGCTTGGACCTTCCTCAGAACTCTACATTGCTTTACAACTTCTTTTTTCAACAACTTACAGGATGCTGAACGATGAGGTAATGTATCTCTTTCTAGTTATGTAGTGGTAGTTTTTGATGTGTGACAACAAGCAATTTTTGGAAAACTTAGTATCGTAGTTTTGTAGCCAGCTTTATATTGCTACTTACAGCCCGGGGCTCTAAGAAGTGTCTGAATAAAATAAATTTGCTCTAGTTTTAAATGTCTTATTCCTGAAGTTGAGTATCCAGGCCAGTCCAGCTCAGTCCAACCCGACCGGAAGGCTAAGGAATAGCATTTATAGATAACCTATTTTGATGCTATAAAGCTCATCTTAAAGTGTGTATTTCGATCAGGCATATATCTAAAAGCGAGACTTTTTTGTAATTACTTAGAAACTTCTCACAGTCCCTTTAAATTTTATTATCACTTTCATAGATAAAAATTGACAGAAACTGTAGGAGTCTTTTATTTAACACAAATACCAGTAGTTCTACATATAAACTCAATAACAGCTTGGGTGCTTATTTTAAAGGCTAAACACATATTTCCAACATTTAAAACTTTTAGCACTGCGGCAATAATGACATGGAACTGAAGGAAAGGACAAAAATGTGCATTCATAGAGGTTGAGGCTGTGTAGGTCCACAGCAGCAGGTCACCCACACCAATAATCCAGAGCAGAGCAGCAAAGATGAACGAAGATGATTGATAAAAAAAAACAAAACAAGTAATACATGACAAATTTTGTTCAATTAGTTTAAATTGTTAATATTTGTATTGGTTTTTAATGGTTTTACAATTTATTGTGACAATCACTCAAAGCTGAGAAATAAAAGGACGCTTCACTTCCACTTTGGGAGCTGAAGTCAAAGCAATGCTGCCAGCTTTCTGCTCACAAAGTAATCCGCCCTAGGAGTGCTCAGATTAAGTAATTATAACAGCACAAAAGCAAGCTCAGTGAGATAGCTTGTGCATAATAAGGACTAGGGGCTATGAATGGAGAGGGCTTAATTTTGCCTGTTCCATGCTTGTCAATGCTTTGTCAAGGCGGTCCCATTCTCTGGCTGCTGCTGGGTCTTATTCAGAAACACTTACACTGATTGTAATTACACAGACATGAATGAGTCTCTCTGATGGTTCGGTTCAACTCATTTAATGCCACAGTAGAGGAGAAAACACTGTTTGGCACTGAAAGCCAAGTCACCAGTTTCAGGATAAAAAGAAAGTGTTGTTTTTCACATTCAGATGTCCTCTGATATTGTCTGAAAGCACTCCCACCTCCTCACCAGCCTGTGAGCTTTGGCCAATCACATGAGTTAGCATTGCAAAGCTTTGCTACAGAGAGCAAAACATCCAGTGCATAAAGCAAACTACAAACAAAATGGATTTGGCAAATTCACATAGGCAAAATGTCAGGCTTGTGACCAAAAAGCAGCACTGCCTTTGGCTTCAATTGCTGCAGTGCACCGAGCCTGGTCTCTTTCAGAGCCTCTGTTGCTCTGTTTGCCTCCATAAGCCATCAATAATGTCCTTTGGTCCTTAAATATTTGATTTACATTAGTCAACAACTCCTTTTAAGAGGTTATGTCTCCTTCAGTCATTACTAACAGTCAATCAAATCAATTATTTCAATCAGGTAAGACACAATGGAAATGACCAAGACAGCAGATAAATAAGGATATCATCAATTACATTGACTTTTAGAGCCCTGTAAAAGACCCTGTAAATAGTAGCCAATCAGGACACTCCTTGGGGAACTGTAGACTGAGTGTTAACAGTGGTAGCGGTGCTGGTTAAGTGGTAAAGAATGAAGTGCGAATCAACAAAACCTAACATCTGTACTGACAATACAGACACACAATGGGTGGACGCAGAAAGTCATTGAATTGAGGTGTGTGGGTGTCTGGGGTGGGGCTGTTCAGATTTAATTTCTGGAAAAAGGGAAAGCCCTATTATACAAATGCAAATTGCAACTGAAATGTAGAAGTAATACATCACTCAGCCCTCGACCACATCCCTCTTGAGAAATGGAAGAAGCTCAAGCTGTCCAGTGCTGTCCTCTCATGTTACCTTTGGCCACACAGACATGCCTCAACATGTTCCCACATGGGCCTGATGCAGACTGAACAAATACCTGGTCCAAGAGTCTCCCACCTGGGAATGGAGAGTCCTCTAATGACATCATAAGGAATCATCCTTAAGTCAATGCATTGTTTAAGCAAAAATGCCAAGAAGTGGGTTAAGCAAAAGAGAGGGCAGATGAATTTTTCTTACTTTGGTGGTTGTAGACAAGAATTTGACACTTTTGTTTCTTTTATAAAACTCAATAAAAAGTGTAGTTTGCATTCAATGTGACCTTAAAGTTTCTGTGAATGTCTAAGGTCGCATTCACACCAGTTTTGCTTAGTCCACTTGAACAAAACCCTGGGGCGTTTAACTCCTTAGTGCGGTTCGTTTTGGTTGATGTGAATGCTGGTCGTGAACTCTGGTGCGGACCAGTCAACCGCTCCCGGTCCACTTGGTAGGGGTGGTCTCGGACCACTACCAAGTGAACTCTGGAGTGGTTTACTTCTGGTGTAAACCCCATGGTGCTCCAGTCACAGGAAGCACACCGTTTTACACGTCATACCCTGTTTTGATCAGAGACAAAGTTAGCAAAGTGTGGCTAACAAAATGTTTGGCAGGGGACAAATGTGGAGTAACGAAGAACTGAGGTGCCTTCTGGATATATGGAACGACGAAAACATTTCCACATGACGTGCGTGTATTAACATAATATTTAATATCCGCAGTCTTTCCAGCCATTCCTATGTGCAGTTCGTGAAAGTCTGCTGATATGCTGTACAGATCAGCAGCAACATGAAATTAGCAGATGATGCTCCATAATGGACAGTTAAAAATGCAAGGGATTTGTTGTCTACCTGCCTGATCCGTATAAGCAAACACAGAACAGCATTTGCTCATACATGATAAATTTGGACCGTTTGAGTTTTACCTTTGTGAACACGAACCGGACCAATTGAGAAACTGCAACAATGTATCCTCCTCGCTTTGAGTTTGGATTAGAAAATGGACTTTTGGTGTGAACTTGACCTTAAAGGGACTGTGAGGACTTTCTAAGTAATTACAAAAAAGTCTCACTTTTAGATATATGCCTGATCGAAATACACACTTTAAGATGATTTTTATAGCATCAAAATAGGTTATCTGTAAATGCTATTCCTTAGCTTTGCATCGGGTCGGACAGGGCTGGACTGACCTGGATACTCAACTTTGGGAACAAGACATTTAAAACTAGAGCAAATTTATATTATTCGGACACGTCTTAGAGCCCCGGGCTGTAAATAGTGATATATAGCTGGCTACAAAACTACGATACTAAGTTTTTCCAAAAATTGCTTGTTGTCACACATCAAAAACCACCATTTATTAGCATCACAACAAGCATATATTTTTTGGCTTGGGTCACGTCTTTTGGTGCGTTCCAGTTGTAGTAAGAAGTGGGAATTTCCGAGTTCGGAGTAGGAAACTGGAACATCCTCTGAAGTCTGAATTTCCTACTGGGAACTCGGTGAAACCTCGCCACCCCCGAGTTGACAATCGAAGATGGATGCCCCCAGTGTGAACAGTTATTTAGCTCCTGTAATAATCATTTTATTTGCAGTTCTGACTGGGGTGTTTCGCTCTTGATCAGCTGTATACATAGTATTGTTAGATTTATATTTACAAAAATGCTGCCGTAGTGATAATCACATTCTTCATGTGATATCTGTGAACAACAACGCAGGGCGTGCTAACAACAGCTAACAATAGCGTGGTAGATCGGCATGTTTTTGCCGACTTCGACTGGAACGCCGATAAGTCGGAGATGATGTCACTCCCAGTTCCGAGGTTACTGGAATGCAGCATTATGACAGTCGCCGCATGTGCTCATGGGTAGCAGTCTTAATTTCTCGGGTAATAGATTCTCCTCATAGCACCTTTAAACTACTGTCATCACAGCTTCCAATCGATGAGTCCCATTTTTGTTGCTCTCCATTTGTGAAGGAGGGCAGACAGATAGGTCAGTGGATTTGTCTTTATGAGGAGTGGGCCAGCTGCTTTGCATATAATCAACACAAAGTCTTTTTTCCTCTTGCCATCAGCGGTGTAGAGCCCAAAGTGCTTCGACATTTTGCCAGTATAACAGCCAATAGTGTCTTTTGTGTTTTTGGCCACAATGTGAATGTATATTTGTAGTCTGAGCATGGGTTTTTATCTCTATGCTCTAACAGTATTCAAATATTGAGTAAAGGTGACAGCCCTAATATGCATTAACTCAAAGATAGACTCATCCAGAGTTACTAATTAAGCAGCGTAAAACAGGGTCTTTCTCCAAGGGGCGAAATTAACTCTGAAGAAGACTTTCATTCTTTAATTGCAGTCCAGTCTTGTGCAGGAGGACGACACTTCTTTTCAAAATAGTCAGAGAGATGTCTTGTTCACACACATTTATATGTCTCATTCAACACACGCTATACTGCCACTGCCTTAGCAGTTTTTTCATGCTGAAGGTCAAATATATCCCTGAAATGTAAGCCTCATGAAAGCCAAATAAATGATTTGATCCACTGATTAGAATGGTTCTTTCAGAGCAGGAAAGTACCAACAGGTCACAAGGATCACATAATGAGGAGCCTTGTGTCAAGATTAAAAGAAGTACTTTTATTGTGTGGCAATTTAAATTCTGGGAGGTGGGATGAACCCACAGGGCTGGTGAAATCCAAATGAGATTAGTTCATTAAAATTTAACACTTCATTAACACAATCTTAGATGATTTATTAAAGAAAATATTTTTTTCAATAAGACTTGCCCATGACTTAGTGTGGTATATGTGTGGGTGTGTGTGCGCATGCTATATGTGTCTCAATTCTCTTAATTAGTAAGTAAACAGACCAAAACATGGAGATAAAGCCCAAGTAAACAACAGTCTTATGTGTGTGTGTGTGTGTGGAGGGGTGTGTGTGTGTGCATGCCAATGACCAAAACTAAGCAGACCTGCAGTCTGCTATAAAGCTTCCTAAAATAAATACCCACCACTATATTCTAATTTTAAACACTAGAGGGACCTTATTGTATGACTTGCACAAAACATTTTTGATGTGCAGTGCAGGTGTCTTTGCAATTTTTCAGCATGAGCACTGTTGTTGTATAATTTATACTGTTCTGGTCATTATTACATCAATAATTGTGTGCAGAAGTATACAAAATGCAGGCTCATGAGACTATTTTACACAAGCACTGAGACAATGAAGGCCTTTGTCCAGTTATACATATTTATTGATGATCGGGGTTAAATGCAAATTGCCTTCAAAATTAGGAATGGCTCGCAAATTAGGATACCGTGATCATGTGACTGAGCTCCCTCAGCAGAAAGATGTGGCCACAGTCTCAGGGGTAACTCGAGGTCTCTGCTGCACAAGACCATCTTTATGGAGATATGAGATATGGTTACACCAGCGGTTATTAACGTACATGATGAGTCCCCACCTTTGCTTTTCCCACATGCTTTAATGTTTCTGTCTGCTCTCACAGCAATGAATCCCATCATATCCATATTAGCATCTGGTACAAGGTGGGTTAGCCATGTCTCTGCAAAGATGAACAAATTGCTCTTGTGGTAAATCTGCTGGTTGCTCAGTGTGGACAGCTTGTCGATCTTGTTCGGCAGCGAGTTCACATCCCCATGATCACTAAAGGAATCGATGGTTTGAAGCGCCTCCTGATTCTCCACCAGCCTAGCCTTTAACTTTGCCCTGGCCTTGCAACCAATGGGTCTCCTCCCAAACTCTGCCAGGGTGGAGTGTCGTATCATGATTCATCCCTTTTGTTTTCAGTGCCAGCAGTTCCTCTCTTGAATAAGTGAGAAGACTGAACCCTTGGTAGCATTTTACAAAATCACTGTCTCCTGTTATCCTGGTTGCGTCTGACAGTCAAGAACATCCATTGGATTAGTATAAAACAAAAAGAAATGGCTTCATAAGAAGAGAAGAAAGGTCACAAAGATGGGAAAAAGTTTAAACTAGAACTAAAATAGCTAAAAATTCATTTTAAAATATTCAAATAAAAATGAGATAAATACTGGAGAGCTACTGTAAAGGCAGCTGTTTACCTACAGTACCATGGCAACCAAGTTGCAGCTCTTTTGTGATCTTGGGGGGAGGGTGGCGCAGTCTCATAGTGCACTTGGCCGGTAATTGGAAGGTGGCAGGTTTGAACCCAGCTCAACACATGGCAATGTGTCCTTGGGCAAGACATATAACCTCAAGCTGCTCCCACTGCAGTGCCAGTGGCATGTAAATGGGTATGAACAGACATGAATATGTTCGTTGATACTGATGGACAACTGACATAGAAGCGCCAACCATTAGGGAGTGCGGATGAGTATGAATGGGTGGATCTGACCTGCTGTGCAAGCTGCTTTGAGTATTCAAAGAAGACTGTATTTGTCTTTATGATCTCGATTTTCAAGCTTTCAAGTGGATGTGTGCCTTCGGTGAGAATACACAATGCCCCACAGTCAGACAATGTGGAAATCTGGGGTTATGTCCCTGTCAAAGTCCAAAATAACTCCACACAAAGGCTAATTATCAGCTTCAATCAATCAATTATCACATTTACATGAGAGCTTTAATTCCCCTTTAATTCTGAATAAAACATATGTCCTCTTAAAAAAAGATTAAAAATGATTAAAGAAGTAAACACTTAATTCCAAATAAAAATGATTATTCTGAATAAAACTTAATTCTATTGTCAGTGGCTGATTTTTCTGATTTTAAATCTGAATTAAATTTTTCTTCAGTCATGTATATTTTCATTACACTCTGAATTAATTCCGGTCGTTCTGCACATGCTCATTCCCTTGTTCTGTTGCGATGATGCACTGGATGCTAACAAGAACGGGATGGCCACCAGGAGCAAGCGCTGGACTCAAGCTGAGACAATTTATTTCATTAGAGCCTTAGAAGATTTGTTAATAATGAACAGAGTGGATGGACGTAAGCATAAAAATGCAGACCTTTTTAAAGTTGTATAGCATCCAAGTTGGATGAAGTTTCCCTGACAGAGACTCTGGAGACACAAGATTGTTTTCTTCTGGTAGGTGTAAAAACATTGCTATGTCATGTCCAATCAGAACTGTTCCCAACTCCCAGACCGGAATTAAATAAAGCAAAATAAACATGTTTTCCATGGAAACTTCAATAGAGCATTACTATTTCCATGTAAACATAAAGGAAAATACTTCAATTCCAAATTATTTAATTATGAAAACTTAATTCCGAACTACAAAACATCATGTGACCGTGGCCAATATTTTGCCTAATTAACCACTGTGTGGAACACTTGCAGCAAAAGCAGGGAACAGACAGTTCAAGGGCAATCCATTCACTTCTGTGGCAGAGAAAACACTTCAGGAGGCACTTGGCAAAGCAGTGAGAGTTCATCAACACCAACTCTACTATGACAGCCACACAGAGGCTGTTGTTGGAGGGGTGCGGGAAAAGGATTAGAGCCAAAGTATGATCCCAGACAGACAGATGGAAGCAGACTGTTTGATGGGCTTTTACAAAAGGCTCAAATCGAAGCTGGGAGCACATCTGTCCATGTGTAAAATAACCTTGCTTTACGGTGCCGGGACATTAAATGTTACAATGAAAGCTCTAAAGTTTAACTCACAGTCCTGTTAGGTGTTATTGTCAGTAGTTAATAGGGCATAAAACATGTCAGACAGGTTTGGCAGTAAATTTATAGAGCATCAGTCACCTTATGGCCTCCAGTAATGAGCCATTTTTGATGCTTGAGCCATTTTCTAAAAGTGGCCTTAAGTGAAGTAAAGTCCACCCTCTCCATGGAGCTTTATCAAACTTCTGGTATATTTAAGAACTGTCTCTCCTTTCAATAAAATATGCCCCACCCCTCCACCCCAAAGGCAAAATCACTTGTCATTTATTCAGATGAGCTGAGAAAGTGTCCAAAGACGTGGACAGTGATTTCCAGTGACAGCTAGCTTCAGGTAAGTGACTAATCACACGTTGGCACGAAAATAGCCAGCCTGCGTCAGTCTCAGGAGCACTGACGAAGAACAAAACACAATCACGATACCTCAGAGGCACAGATGCGTTTATTACTCTTCAGATATTAGATGAAAATAAGGGACAATCGTGGGGAGCGTTTGAGCCCTCTTGAGGATTCATGTGTCCTACAAACTGTGATTTAAGGATGATTAAAGCTGCTCTTCCAGGCAATGCTGGATATGAGAGCTCTTCAATCAAGGTAGCCACGCAAACACTCAGACATGATGAGAAGAGGGATTTAGCCTGTACTTAGCATGTGGAATGATGACGATTTACTTAATAGGATTTGGGGAAAAATAGTGAATGCAGAATCATGCTATCAATCGCTTCTTAAAGGAGATAATCATGCACATCATCTGGACTGGGCGAAAGTTTGTATGGCCTTGAGAGCGGCAAATGATTGTTTTTGAAACCAATTAATCAGACAGTAATTCACTCATTCATTCAGCATTGTTGATTCATAAATAAGGTTTTTGACTTTTTCATGTTTTTATGTCTGTCTTTTTTCTTGTGTTTTTTCTTTTGTCTCACAGTTTATTACCGTCTTTTGGTCTTACTCATCATTGGGAGTTCTGTCGATCTATGTATGTCTTTCTTTGTGTTACATTGTTCCATCTTTGCTTTTCATGTCTGTCAGTATTCTTTTCTGTATTTGTCTTTCTTTGTTTTTTATATTTGTCTCTCTTCATCAGTCCTGCTGTCTCTTTTGTAAGTCTTTTTTAAATTGTTTTATTCTTTCTGCATATTTTAACTCTGTCTTTCATTTTTATATCTTCATATCTTCTTCATTCCTCTCACTGTGGTTTTTGCAATTTCTGTCACTTATTTTTTGTCTCTTTATTTGTTCTTATGCTTATTTTTGATCCCATCATTTCCTCATTTTATTCTTCTTGTCCTCAGTTTATTGTCTTTTCCATTAACCTATCTCTGTGCATTTCTTTCTTTTTTTTCAGTGCTATTCTGTTTTAAGTCGATAAGTCGGCATCATCTCCGACTTATCGCCGTTCCAGTTGAAGTCGGAAAAAAAACATGTCGATCTACAAACCTATTGTTAGTGGTTTGTAATGTGTAATCACATGAAGAATGTGATTATCACTATGGCAGCATTTTTGTAAATATAAGTCTAACAATACTATGTATACAGCTGATCTAGAGCGACACACCCCAGTCAGAAGAGCAAATAAATTGATTATTACAGGAGCTAAATAACTGTTCCCACTGGGGGCATCCATCTTCGATTGTCAACTCGGGGGTGGCGAAGTTTCACAGAGTTCCCAGTGGGAAATTCCGACTTCGGGGGACGTTCCAGTTGCAGTTTCTTACTCGTAACTTGGAAATTCCTACTTCTGGCTAACTGGAATGTACCAAAAGACGTGACAATTTTTGGAAAACTTAGGATCGTAGTTTTGTAGCTGGATATATATTGCTACTTACAGCTCGGTGCTCTAAGATGTGTCGAATAATATAAATTTGCTTTAGTTTTAATTGTCATGTTCCCAAAGTTGAGTATCCAGGCCAGTCCAGCCCTGTCTGACCCGACCGCGAAGCTAAGGAATAGCATTTATAGTTAACCTATTTTGATGCTATAAAACTCATCTTAAAGTGTGTATTTTGATCAGGCATATATCTAAAAGTGAGACTTTTTTGTAATTACTTAGAAATCCTCATAGCATCTTTAAATGGAAGAAATCATCGACCAAAATAACATCTCTAAAGTTTGATTGAGAAGTATATTTGGAAATTTAAAATGTCTATTTGGAGCTTTTTCAATGTCTTCTGGTATATTTGACATATAAACTTTCTGGAGGACAAAAAGAAATGCACCATTATGATTGAAAAATCCCTGAAATAATAAACCTATCACCAGAATATTTGGCAATTATTTGATTATAAATCCATAAATTGCAGCAAGTCTTGTTATCTTAGAGGAAACATTTGAAAGCCCTACCATCAGATCCGGCCTGATTGTATCTGTGTTTGTTGTTCTGTCAAACTCCCTGCTGCAGCGAGATGAAGTCTTCCCCCTCATTCAGCTCTGCATACACTTTAGTGTTCCCCTGGTGATAATGACGCCTGATGGACTATGACAGACCGGGCCCGGCAATATCAGCGCGCAGTGCTCGCAATCAATTTCAGACGGCGGCGGGGTCTGTGCCACGGTGTCCATCTTTCTAATTTGATTTGTTATCAGGTCGGACAGTTGTTACAGCAATCATTGCAGTGATCACTCCGCGAAGCACGACCCCGCCCTCACCAAATCTCCAAGGACAAGTAAAACATTTTTACAATTATCCACCAAATGCAACTGAAAACAAAGTTTGCTCTAATTACACCCCTGCTCTGGCTGTCACTCTCCTTCCATGCAGTTGGTTTCACCTCTGACTCCATCCCCAATTCTCAACCTTCTCCCCCTTGTATTAAAATATATTCCTGTTACATTTTAAATGTTTGGACATCCCATTATTTTATAATTTGCCCCCTGACAACAGCTGTTGGCACAGTGGAGGTGCAGCCGCGCCCCAGTTAATCATAGATTACTTTATCTGGGCCATTCCAAATCCTCATGTGTAATGCAGTGCTACCTCAGCAGCAAGTAATCACTGCACCCCAACTCCTTAGCAAACACAACCCACCCACAGACACGTGCCCCTCCTCACCTTCTACACAAGCCCCACACTCTTCTAAATTTCTCCTCTCCCATTCCACATCTCTCTCCTCTGTCTATGCATGATTGGACATTCTCATCAAACATTCATGAGCCAAACAGAGTTGTAATATCACAGCATCAGAAACCCTCAATGTCGCTCATTAGGGGTCTTGACTACAGTGGCCCTAAAGCTGGGAGGCATCTATAAATTTTGAGAGATACTGATATGGTTTTAAACAAGATATCTTTACACCATGCAGTTTATGTCAACATACAAACCCGATTCCAATGAAGTTGAGACGTTGAGCAAAATGTAAATAAACACAGAGTACAATGATTTTAAATCTCTTTTGACATATGCTAAATTGACAAGAAAGACAAGATGGTACTTGCTAAAACTAACAAATTAGTTTTTTCTTTTTTTTGTTGCAAATATTCACTAATTTGGAATTTAATGCCAGCAACCAGTTATAAGAAAAGAAAGAAAAAAAAACTAACAGAGGGCAACAAAAGACTGGTAATTTGAAGAATGCCCCAAAACACCTGCTTTATACATTTGAACATTTAGAAAAGTTTAAAACCGACATTTTCTCAACATATAATCCTAAGAATTTTTGGATTTTATCATCTACAGTCAATAATATCATCAAAAGACTCTGATAATCCAAAGGAGTCTCTGTACATAAGGCCAAAAAAACAACATTAAATGCCAATGACTTCAACCCATTCTGTAAAGAATATCTGATGGATTACTTATTGTGTTTATTTTTGGTTTGTTGTCTGTGTGATACTGCTGGCTGCAGAACAAATTTCCCCTTAAGGATAATAAAGTTTACCTCGACCTTGACCCATGGATATCATCACACAGAAACACAATAGTCCAGTGGCACAGTTCATCCCTACATCTACATATAATAAGAGTAAAAACTCTACTATGCAAAGTGTAAGCCATGCTTCAGTAACAACCAGAAATACCAAGCTCATCTGAGATGAGCTGACAAAAGTTGGAAAAGTGTGCCATTTTTTAACAAGTCCACACTGGAATTTGTTTTTTGAAAATAATGGACATTGTGTCCTCTGGGCTGAAGAGGGTACAGGACATCCAGGTTGTTTTGAACTTAACCAAGTTAAGTTTATCAGCTTGAATATTAAAGATCTTGTGTTTGAATAAAGGTCAAATATGATTTGCAAATCATTGTATTTTGCTCTATTTACATTTTACACAATGAACAAACTAATTTTGAATTGGTGCAGTTGTTGTTGTGCTAACATAGCATAAAGTGAGGAATGTCAATGCTGAGAAGGACAAAGCAGTTAGAAAAATGAAGTTAGAAAAATGAATGTTTTCCAAATGACAATCAAGTGCCACAAAGTGCAGTATGATGACTATGTAAACCAATGAGCTGCAGTCCCAAACCTCCAGTTTTTGTAGCCCTATGCATCAAACAATCAAAACTGTTAAGAATCCTTAATTTGTTTTTTTAAATGTTATTTATCAGGAAAAAAAAAAACAGAGATTTGTGTTTTGACCCATATCACCCAGTATTACCGTGGGGTGGACACATAAAAATAAGAAAACATAACAATTAAATAAGAACATACTGAATAAAGGATAAACACAATGACCTCATTTTTTTGTTTCCTCACTGTGATGGTTTTTTTTTATTTTTTGTGTTTTGATGTTTCCTTTTAAATGTCTGTTTTTTTAGATTTGCTGTTGTGTCTGTATTTCAATGTGCTATTAAGCGCAACCGTGTGTTTTTAATGTTGAAGCATTTTATCTTTTTTTGTTTGTTTTTTATGTTTTTGGTGTTTTTTTTCTCTGTGCCCTGTATCTGCTGATTTTGTATTATTAACTTGTTGTATTGCCTTATTGGTTGAATTGGTTGTCTATTATTTCTTTGATTTGTCACTGTTCTATTAACTCTTTGCTTTGTTTTCTTATCTGTTCTGTTGCGCTGTCATATGTTGTATTTCAATCTGTTGTTGTGTCTTCTTGTTCATTGTTAATTGTAAAACATTGGTGTTTTCTTATGTGTGTGTCAAATTTGTGATTGTAATTTCAAGTTAGTTTTCTTGTTATTATTTGTTGTTGTGTTCCAAAACTTGAAGTTCTTTCCATAGTTGCATATACTTTTTGATTTTGTGTTACACTCTTCAGTGCCAGTGTTCTTTACTCTTACTGAGTGGCATTACACACAGCCGAAAAGCAACCCCCCGATAAAAATGTGGCATGAAATAAGAAGGACAACAGGTTCCATCTGATCCCTCACCCAAAATCTGAGGGTCCACCTGCCCAGTGTAGCAAAAGTGGAAAGGGCAGCTGGTATTATAACAGCCCTGCAGAGGCTTGAAATTAATCAAGGTTTTAGAGAAGGAGCGTGAAATGAAAAATAAAAGCGAGTATAGCAGAGACAGCCAAAGGAAAGAAAGTTTGCTTAAGGGACTTGTTTGAGAAGTGAAACTAATTATGAGGTGGTGGGAGCAGCTGTTGAAAAAGTAGAGCGTTAGACTAAGCCAGAGCCACAGAGGCGACTGGCTGCAGGCCTCCATTAGGATTTGTGATAAATTAGACTTTAAAATAGGGCTTGTGGTCAGAACAGCAAGGATTGATCATAATGAGGACTCTCTGGTGTAATTTTCAATGGAATTCCTCTTTTCTCTGCATCAAATTAAAAGAATAATAGCTTACACACAAGTTTTCCAAGCACAAGAAAGTCTTGTCAATTTTAACCTTAACTGCCTCTGGTACTACTCGAGTGTCATCATATCTCATAGCACTATTTTTATTAGTGTTAGTTTATTTCACGCATGAATGATATCAAAAGTACAGGATTTAAGCAGTAACTGGTGGATATAAATGAAAAATTATGCCATGGTGTGTTGATTTTTTTCACCCACTTCTCAGTTGAAGGTCACCTGATTGCACATTCACTGTTTGAATCAGTACACCCCAATACACCACTCCCAATTCATGTCATTCTTCAGATATTTACTTACTTTACTTCTTTCAAACTCAAAATGTCTTATTTTTTAAATTTATAATAGGCCTTCGGATGTGGCTGTTATTATAAAGGATGCTGTTTCCTTACTATTGTCATGTAAACATGTAGTGAGGCTTGCTAAGTACAGCTCCTACTTCTGACATTCTTTTTCTTGGAGTGCTTTCAGCTAACATGTAGGCCTGTACTAAATAAACTCTTTGCTTTTTTTGGAAAGTTTTGTTAATTTGGGATGGTGTGAAAGCTCAAATGAACCCTGGTGAGGACCAAAGACCAGAGTTCTGTTCCACTGGTTCACTTGCAAGCAGTCCAGAGTTTCGTTTGTGGTTTGTGTGAAAGCAATCTGAACCAAACAAGGCCAGCAAACCAAAGTGCAGTGACTTGTGGCTTGAATTTGGTTGAATAACACAACGGTAAGAGAACAGCATAGCATTAACTGACAATATTACACAGGGTGTGGCTAACGTTACCATTACTAGCACCGCCAGCCTCCTGTTCTCTTTTTAAGTTTAAGTCTACAAATCCTTTAGAAATGTGTCCATACACCACTCTAATCAAAATCAAAGCGCCTCCCAGTGCTGCCGGAATGCAGCTTTGTTTTCATTGGATTGCAAAGATCAGTTTGCACTGCTTCAAACTAAGCAATTTTACTACTCAAATATGCCTGACACGATAATCAATAAATAAATAAACGATAAATAAAAACGTCCTTGATAAGTTTAGTGGCCTCGATAAATTGACATGTGAATGCATGTTTGTTTTCCTCCTCTCTTTTTACCAAACAGGCTGGATGACAAGAGGGTTCACTCTGCCCATCTTTCTCAATATCTGGTTCTCCAGTGGAATGAGAGTGAGCCATCTGTCAGTCATACAATCTTATGGGGGGTAGGCAGGGCCGCTTGCGCATACACACACACAAAGCTGCAAGTGTGCATTGTGAGGAGAAAAAAGAAAGAAACACTAATAAGAATGATGGCATGAAAGCGATGGTTCCTAGGCCACCTGCCACAGTCCCAGTATGGGCTTATTTGGTTTTAACAGAATGAACAAGTTGTGGGCCCATGGAAACCAATGGGCCAATACGTCGTATTTGTTTGAAGTAGTGGCGATGAAGAAGGGGAGGTGCAGTGGAGTCTTTGTCCTCGACAGCCAGAGCTTTCTGAGATGTTTGGTCTACAAAGTAAATATAAATAAAGCAGCGCAAAATGGTGCACGATCACAGACAGTGTTGTTGGCTACATTACAAAAGAAATGCAGCCCTTCAATACGGTTGAAAAGCCAGCATTTCGGGAGATGTTACAAACGTTTGACGAACAGAACAAATTGACTGGGATACTGCCTGATTCTGAAATCCTGCAGCTCTGTCTTGCAAGACCCCATTGTCCAACAAATTCACTCAGCTGAATTCTTAACGGCCCAATCAGGGAAGAAAGGTGGAAGCTGCAGAATGCGGATGTGACGACAACCGGAAGTTGAAAACCAAGTTGAGAACGGTCGATCTGCCCTCCTCAGGAGTTTACTTGTAGGGATTGTCTTTGACGAGGTTCATGTCATGTATAAGTGTTAAATGAATCATCTGTGTGGTACAATTTAGTGTAAGACGATAGTAATAGGCCGTTAGCTGTTAGCAGCTAAGTTAGCAGCTAACGGCTAATGGTCATTAACTGTTGTTAGCTCTTAGCGGCTAACAGCTAACAGTCATTAACTGTTGTTAGCTGTTACTTTTTTTCTTCAATTCTTTATTCAGCCATTTCAAGTAACAAACAGGCACATTTTGCATCATAGTCTTCAAAAATCCCTGAGCAGCATCAGCAACCAAATATATATAACCAATATAAACAAAATAATAAAAGAAAATGTATATATAAAAGAAAAAAAATAATGGCAAATTCAATGAAAACATTGCTAGATTATAGGAGGCAACCCTGCTTGATGTGGATTGGTCTGTGATGAATGTGAAGAGCAAAACGATTGTCCAATCACAAGCTTGTGTTTTTTTTAAACGTTCTGCCCCTGAAAACAAATTTAAAGGGCTCCTAGCCAGACGGACTAGTGAAATATTTCTGTGGCAGATATATGGAGCTGTCCATCTGGCTTGTCAGGTTAAGATTGCACACCATTTGTCAGGCTTCTGGTCCCAAGTTGTTGTGAAAAGGTGAAAACTATGTAGCTCATTATCTCTTGAAAATAACATGTCAAGCCCAGGAAAGTATGTTTTACTGTCACTTCTTATTACTACAGGGAGTCGAGGAGGATGTTTGACCCATGCTGGGCACAGCTTCCCTTAGCAGGAAAACATCAGTTAAAATGTCACACCGAACAGATAAAGCCATCACAGTGACTGTATTAGGGCTTGTTTCTTATTTAAGCTAAGCTCAAAAATAGCAGCATCTCTGCAGGAGATGTAGGTCAATATTGAAGTTTCTGTCTCAGGTGTGAGGGAGAGGAGAGAAGGGGAATGTAAGGGGGGATGTACAACTAGACATCCTCCTTCCACCTCAAGGTATTTAGGGCACAGAGTAAGTCAAACTGCAAGACGAGATTGTGTTTTACAGTAGGCATGGAGACAAAGGATTATACTGTATTCATAATCCAATAATCCAACCATACAGTTTTATAATGTTGTTTTCTGCACTGCTGCAAAGTTATTCCATCGTATATTTCAGACACTATTGATTCTGGTGACATCAAGGTTGGCAGACACAGTTGGCTACCATGGATCAAGGACTCGTATGCATGTGTAAAACATTTTTACGGTGCGACTATTGTGCTTTAAGTCATCATTATGACAATTGCCTGCTCTTTAAATCGTCCCTCATCCAAACCTCTTTATGTGCTACAGCTTTAGTCAGCAATCCTCTACACACACAGATACACACACACACACAACCAGAGCAATTTCCATTTAATCCACGTACAAGGCTGGAGCATTCACAGACAATAACGTGCAGACAAAGACGGATTTGACTACGGCAGAATACCCTTGCAGACAACTGTATTGAGACCACCATGGATCGACAGCAACAACACAGAGCATGTGTTATTTCTCATTTAAAGCCAGAATGTGGTGTTCACTATTGTGCATCCTCTGCATTTGGAACTGAGCTTAATTTAGGGGGAGCAAAAGGGTCAAATGAGGATATAACGATACACTCAACACACAATGCAACATTCAGAGAATATTTTACTATATCTTTTCAAGGGACACCACTGGAGAAATGACATTTTGATGCAATATAAAGTAGTGAGTGTCTAGCTTGTATAAAACTGTAATTTACTGCCCCCTCAATATAACTCCACACACAGCCATTAATGTTTCAACTGCTGGCAACAAAAGTGAGGACACCCCTAAGTGAAAGTGTCCAAATTGGGCCCAAAGTGTCAATATGTTGTGCAGCCACAATTACTTTTAGCACTGCCTTAACCCTCTTGGGCATGGAGTTCACCAGAGCTTTACAGGTTGTCATTTGAATCTTTTCCCACTCCCCCATGATGACATCACAGAGCTGGTGGATGTAAGGGACCCTCACTCCTCCACCTTTCATTGGAGGATGCCCCCCAGATGCTCAATAAGGGTTTAGGTCTGGGTACATGCTCGGCCAGTCCATCTTCTTTTACCCTTAGCTTCTTTAGCAAGGCAATGGTAGTCTTGGAGGTGTGTTTTGGGGTCTTTATCATGATGGATACTGCCTTGCCCCCAGTTTACAAAGGGAGGGGACCATGCTCTGCTTCAGTATCTCATAGTATATGTTAGCATTCATGGTTCCCTCGATGAAGTATAGCTCCCCAGTGCTGGCAGCACTCCTGGAGCCCCAGGCCATTACACTCCCACCATCATGCTTCACTATCAGCAAGACACACTTTGTACTTGTACTTTTCATCTGGTTGCCACCATACATGCTTGTCACCATCTGAACCAAATACCAAGACCAAAGGATATGGTTCCAGTAATCCACGCACTTAGTCTGCTTGTCTTCAGTAAATCGTCGTGGACTTTCTCGTGCATCACCTTTAGAAGAGACCTTCTGGGTCGACAGCCAATTTGATGCAGTGTGAATAAGGTCTGAGCACAGGCTGACCCCCACCCCTTCGACCTCTGCAGCAATGCTGGCAGCACTCATACGTCTACTTCCTCAAAGACAAACTCTGGATATGATGCTGAGCACATTATCACGGATTAGCCTCTGGGTCAAATACAATGAAACAAACACATACAGCTAACCCTAACCAGAAGTGTAGATCAAACGAGAAGAGACGGCCCTGAGAAAGAAGGAACTGGTTTTCACTCAGAAACAGCAGAAGAGGGATAGGCTTGCAAGCACATCCTTCTAAGGGGCCTCTGGCGAGGATGGCTCCAGTCTGCGTTGCAATGAACGGCAAACCCAGTCAGCTTCTAGCAGTTCATTTTTTTTTGTTGGGGTGTTACAGCAAATGCTGGTTTCACTCCAGTCTGCAACTGTGTTGCGTCCAAAGGTGTCTGCACGTTGGTGTCTCAAAAGCTCGGAGCTGCAGCCACTTGTACTTGATGGCTTATGATGACTTAAAAGGAGACAAAACGTCCTTTCCAGGGGCACCTCAGGCATGATGCATTGAGTCCATCAGAAAAGACAGTTACAGCTCCAACACAGCTTAAACCACTCTTTCTGTCTGACATGAAAACCAGTCCCAAGTAAATTAAAAAAAAAAAAAAGAAAGAAACCCAAGAAAAGAAGAGGAACCATCATTTCTCACATTCCTAACATGCACTCAACTTTTTTGGTAGAACATGAGGAGATCTTTTCTGAGTGGGACCTGTCCTGTCTCAACTTTCTGAAGGGTGACTACAGAGGCTGGAAGGAGCACAAAAGTCTAATGATCTTCCTGAAGGCTCATATAATAAGATATTGACAGTTAATTATGTTTTCTGCAGCTAATAGCACAAAAAATACACTGCGTCCTGCATCTTCAAATATGCTCAAGCACACTTTGGGGGATTTTTTTCTTTCAGTTTTTACATAATTATCCATTCTGACAGACAACTTAAATAACACTATACATAAGGTAACACAAGAAAATTGGAACTTATGAACATTTCTTTATCCTAACTATATTTTGTTTGGTTGTTTTTTAGTATATATCTTTTAATGAGCTTTATTCTTGACTGTTAATGGCCAATGGACTTGAGTTTATGGAGGCTTTTCTATAGTCATTTTAACTAGCAACAGGTCACATCAGTCTGATCACTCTTCACTCAAAAAAGCACTTTGGGGGATTTTTTTTTTTTTCAATTTTTACACAATTATCCATTCTGACAGACAACTTAAATAACACTATACATAAGGTAACACAAGAAAATTGGAACTTATGAACATTTCTTTATCCTAACTATATTTTGTTTGGTTGTTTTTTAGTATATATCTTTTAATGAGCTTTATTCTTGCCTGTTGACAGCTCACTTGACCTCCAGCTGCATTATGGAGGCTTTTCTAAGTGCTCATGTTAACTCAGCAACAGGTCACATCAGGATATCATTCTTTGGGTGTAACTCAGATGGTTTAAGTACCTGTGTACATTCTCCATCCGCATATCTAACACATCCTCGCTTTTTCATATGCATTTATACACCAATGATTGTGACACGGGTTTCAGTGTCTTGCCCCTCACGTATGACAGCAAGAGACCTGCATTAACCTTAAGAGTTCACTACCAGACTAAGCCAGGTGTCAACATTAATAACTAAACGGTGTTTAAAACTGAACTGGATTTTTAAATTATTTAAAAATATATAAACAACTAAGTGGCAACTCATATACCTACTGTACTTCTTTCAAGACTTAAATATAAGTTTCAAAGTCAAACTCAGAATTTCAAGTTCAAACCAAATGCAACTTTCAACATTTTACAATTATAACAAATAAACCTAACAGAAAACTGTTGATTTTTACCCAAATACTTCCTCTGACATGCCAAGTTGCCAATCACAGTGCAGAAGTTTGGATTGGCAAATGAGGTTGCTGATCAAATCTCAATGGGACTCATTCCCCAATTTCAATCACACACCAGCCGAAACATGCCACACCCAACTTAGGAGTTGTGTTTCACATCTTGAGAAGCACTGCTGTAAACGGTCTGACTGAATTTATGTCTGGCATTTTTTTACACAAACTTTTAGGGCTGTCACAGCCCTATACTAGATTTTTGAATATCATTTTGAGGCCGGGGGTAAAAAGATTCTCAGCTGTAAATATGCATTAAAAACTTTAAATACTAAATGCAGCAGCACAGAGGTACATCTGGAGCAGCACATCGTCCAATCAAATAGAGGGCGTTCCCTGATAAACTAACCAACAGTACTTTAATGCCCTTGACTTAAACAACAAATGGCATTAACTTTTAAAAAATGAAGCACTGACAAAGCCAATTGGAGTGGAAACCAATGACACTGGAACATCTGAGAAGTGCTGCGTGGAAGCGCTTTGGGCTCCACAGTGCCAATGGAATAACAAAAAACAGGATATGTGTCAATTTTGTCCAAAGGGAGCTGGTCTACACCTCATACAAACCAGCCCATGAGCCGGGAGGGCTTGAATAGTCTTGTGTATGTTCCAGAGTTGATCAGATTTCATTTTAGAGAAAATTACAGTCCTAAAAACTAAATTGCTATTACTATAAATCATACAGTATCTTATTTGGAAAAAAGGTCTATTTCCCAGCCCTACTTCCTCACTCCATTTTAATGAGCTGAAACAACGTCAAGAGCAGGCTGAGGCAATCTGATCCCCTTTCTATTAAACAGCTTTTAATATTTCCTCAAGAATAATCGTGCAGCGAATGAATTTTGGATAAGGTCTGCCAAGGGAAACGGAGCACACAATGGCGGCTTCAGCAGTGGCACTTTAAGCAGATCATTTAAAGGTCATAACTGAGAAAATAATGGCTCTTAAGGGTCATAAAACAATTGAAAAACATGCGGTTACTGGACAAAGTTTGAGTGAAATCTATTTAAAAAACCGAAGAGATAATGTGGCGAACTTTTGCCCTGCCATAAATCTTCAGAAGCAGATTATGAGTTTCCCAATTTAACAAAAGGAAGTTTGTAGTTGGAGCACACATTGGGGTCAGCGTTGAATGGTGTAACCCTGCTTCCCCCCTCCCTCTCCAGCCCTCTTATTCTTTCAGTTGTTGCTCACATCGTGGGGAAAAGTCTGTCGGGCGAAGTGATAATTGCATTCCTCAATGATTTCATGCTGAGACTCACATTAACACTAAACGGCGGCCTACTTATTCCAAGCGAGTGTGTTCTTTGGGAGGAAATGAGACAAAAACAATATGACCAACTCCATCTTGCACTCTTCTTTTGACACATGAAGTGCACTTCTACATTTCCTCATGTTGATGCCCCCCTGTTCCTGCTTTGATCCAAAATGTGGCAAGTTAGTTCCAGTGCGCACAATTTCTGCTTGTAAGGGATGGGAGTAGCTGTTACAGACACAGAGCCTGCCTGCCCGCTGCTTTCCCAGCAAACCATATCACACAAGCAGGCCTAACATCAGTGAGCAAGTACCTCTTTTAGAATTAATCCTCTAGAGGGGGTGGGGTGGATGACTGCACCAATGCATGAGGATTACTGCTTTTAGGGCTTCTGATGAAATTCAAATAACAAATGCTCGCACAAAGTGTCCTGGAAAACACTCTTTGGTTTCATAATATCCTGCCAAAACATGCAAGTATTTGCCGGAGCAGCACTTACAGAGGCCCAGAGCCTAGTTGGATTTCACAGCCTTTATTGAAATGATAATTAAGTGGTCAGCGAATGGTAATTAAGCTAGTCATTTGGTGGAATTGCATCATGGGTGTGTGGGCCAGAGCTTCTTTCATCCTCCTTTCTTTATATTCTTTTCCCACAGAGGAAACTTGGCCACTTCAGAAGCGCTGCATCCTGTTTCCACATGACAGCCCACTCACCTGCTGCAAATCGAAATTTTGTGCCTCCCTATCCCTCTGTCGCTTGCTTTATTTTTTTTTTAAATGTGCCAAAAACAGTCCCCTACTGATGTCATTGGGGGATATGCAACCTCAACCCCCTAGGTGGGAAGCACTCCCTGGACCAGGCACTTTTTCAGACCACTGACACTGACGGTTTCTACAGCTTTCACATTGTTTATAGAATGAAGTAGAACAATATACTCACCCCGAAGGCTTTCCTGATCCAAACAGTGCTTCGGGAGATATTTAGATCCAAAATCGAGCGGCGGACATCCGTATAATGGTAGCACACGGGGCATGTATAGCGCCGCTCCTAAAACTGCATTAATCATCCAAAAACTCATTAGTTTCATCAATATTTCATCATGGTCCGCTCGCGCTACTCCTCCAAGACAGTCCGGTGTTGCTCCAGACATGTTTTTGTGACTGTGCTGACCTCTGAAGTGAAAACTTTTACGGCTGCCCTGCATGCACAGTACGGCTCATTGTTTCAGGGCTGACTGCTGGCTACTCAACAACTTTCTTCTTCCAGTTTTGTGCAAAATGGACGAATATCTATCAGATGAAGATGTTGTGGACGAGAACTTTGAAAATGATGGGTGTCCTTACGGTTTCGAGCCAGAGTTTACAGATGAGGAGCTCATCGAAAGGAGGAAGCCGTACTACGCATGCGCGGCAGCCGTAAAGAAAGTTTCCAGTTCAGAGGTCAGCACAGTCACGAAAACATGGGTGGAGCGACCCCGGACTGTCTTGGAGGAGTAGCGCGAGCGGACCATGATGAAATATTGGTGAAACTAATGAGTCTTTGGACGATTAATGCAGTTTTAGGAATGGCGCTATACATACCACGTGTGCTACCATTATACGGATGTCCGCCGCTCAATTTTGGACCTAAACATCTCCCAAAGCACTGTTTGGATCAGGAAAGCCTTCTGGGTGAGTATATTGTTCTACTTCATTCTATAAACAATGTGAAAGCTGTAGAAACCGAACTTATCCTTTAAGTATAAAGATGATGTCTGGATATGTCTTTCCAGACCATTTGGCTCATGTGTATATGAAACAGCCTGTTCTGTGTAGGGCTGAAACAGAAGGGTTTATGGGCTTGCCAGAATCCAATATTTGAGTAAATTTGTAGGCAAGAAATTTCAAAAATATGATCTGAGCAAGTGCGAACTTTTGAAAGATGTACTTGACCTTAAAGGTGAAATTACAACATATGTGTGTGTATAAAGAGGGTAAATACTCACTATGATGCCTGCGTTTGAATAGCAATAGTAAATGAAGGAATTACTATTCACAAATTTAAAAAAAAGACTAAACTTTGGCCCATAAATAACAGTCTGAGTGGTAGCAGTGGGCATATGGGAGGGTCTTGGAAGGATACCTATCTTGAAGGCATGACATTACATAATTCAGACCCACTGGCTTAAAATATTTAACGCCACTATGCTGCTACACTAAAGCCAGCTAAAGAGTACAATGTAGCTTTCGGCCCAGTGAGCCTGAAACTAGAGCTGGGAACCCCCCCCAAAATCTTTAAAAAAACCCAACTCAATTCACGATGGATTTGATGCCCCCGTCCCATTTAAAATGAAATAACTACTCACTGAAAATTTATTTCCAAAATATACATGTATTAATGCTTAAAATGTACATTTAAAGTGCCTCCAGGTCAAAAAAATCAACACAGAAATTGACACAAAGTGCTACTATCACCGACGACAACCGCCTCCAGACACAATTTGTAGCGAGGTGTTGTTTGGTGTTTGTCAGATGCTGCAAAATCAAACCAATTCAAAATTACTGACATTGAGGGACCTTTCTTGGGCAGGAGCCCCTCTTTCTCCTCGCCGGTTACAGCCGCCACCGTCATGTTGTTTATGCGCATGTTGCGGGCGAGGAGAGTGACATACTGCAGGAAGTGCACTACGGAAAGCCTCGGGTCTTCGCGAATGTGAAATGAAGGGGTTGAATAAAAAAAAAAGATTGTTAAACTCGAGTTTCAGGAAAAACAAATTGATTTGACTTGCCAATTCGATTTTTAAATCTTAGAAATTTTTTGCCCAGGCCAACCTGAAACTAAAGCCTTTCCTTTGTGATGTGTACAATAGTGTGGCATAAGCTTCCCTACATGAGTGCAAAACTTTGGGTGTTTTCACTGGGCGACTCATTTCCATACTGAGAAAAACATACATGGTTTTGTATTAAAAGACTGCAGACTTACACTTAGCTGCTGAACAACTGAAGTTGTTTACTAGGCAAGAATGAGATAGAAATTAACCAGCAAAGCATTAACAATTACTGTCCTCAGTTTCCAAATGGTTATTGAGTGTTATTAAGTGGAAAGGTGATATAACACGGTGGTGCACATGCCCCTGTCCCAACATTTTTAGAACATATTGTACAATATCTGAAGTGACATTCTGTTTTCATTTATGTTTAACACAACATCCATTCTTCATCAAAACAGGGGTTTGAACATAATTTAATGCTTCAGGCACTTTGAAAAATAAAAACCTATATGGACAGCAGTATTCTCACAGAGGTTTTAGCATTAAAAACATTTATGTACCTGTAGGGAACTGAAAATCAGAACCAAGTCCCATCTTCATTATCAAATCCTCCAATATTGGAAACCTGGAAACAGTTTTCAGTACCCAAGCCCAGTGGCTGGGTAAGTGTATATTTAGTTTCATCATTCAACGAAAACATATATAAATATAAACTTGGTACATACTGTATCACCCAGCCCTAGCAGAAAGTGGTTGCCTTTGCTTTATGACATACACAAGTAAGCTTGTGGTGTTTCATGTCTGAGCTGGGCAGGTACCAGAAGTGTCACTTCAGTATTCTTTGAGAGGTAACCTGTCACCTCCTAACTATTAAAAGAGCTCCCCTGAGAAAAAGGCGGGAGGGGAGGAGAAGAGGAAACCAAACAAACAAAAACAAACAGAGCAGACCGCTGACATATCCTGGCTGCTTTTTTCCCTCACAAGGTCGAGGTGTTTTTTACGACACATTAATAATACAGGGCCTTACCATTCGTAGCATATGAAACAACCTTCTTAAGCTGACGTCTTGGCCTAATTTACATTACCTCGCAAGGTGTTTTGCGTGCATTTTTTAGCAGACAAGGTGTAGGTTTTTGGTAATTTTCAAAAACATAAGGTCATAATGTTGTTTATCTATGAGTAAATTAAAAACAGACACAAAGACAAGCCTCTTAGCACATGTAGACACACAGCTGAGGCTATCTTTGGCTGCGCACTGTACTGAATGTGCTTGGCAAGCAGGCTGATGAAAGGTAACAGCAGGGGAAGAACTCATTATAGGCTGTGATTCAAATATAAAAGGGAGGTGGGACTTTTTAATGCTAATAATAACTTCATACTGTCCCCCTTTTTGAAACAAATCTGATAATCAGGTACGACAACCCCTCTCTGAGGGACTGATGTGATTATTTTACATCATCGCTCTTTGTATAATTAAGAAGCTGGGACTTTTATGGTGAAACTTTTCCAGATAAAACTGCTAAAATACTTCAATCTTTCAGATGGTGTAAACTATAGCAGTAAGACTCAAGGACATTTATTTTAGGTTAGTTACTCACTACAGAAGACGTAGTTGGAACAACCAGGTGTAGCACTCACACCACATATTGGGGCTATGGCATTTAACTCAGAAGTTTTCCTTAGCCTCACCTGTGGTTAAGTTGAAGATGTAGAGCAGCGTGTGGAAAATAGCCAGACATGAGGGGAAGGAGCTGCAGGACATTTGAGCTGATAAACAAGGACGACTGCAGTCTAGGGTCTGTAGGAGCGTGAGCTGGTTTGAGCAAGAACAAAATTCCATGGCTGTGAGTCAAACACACAGACCCTCACACATGGGGTTGTTTTGCACTTCTTTAGGTGAGCTCAGGTTATTTGATATTATTTGTTACACATAGGAAAAAGCACTCAGTTACAGGCTCACTGACCACTAAGCTACAATATTCAAAAGTTGGCAGGAGTTGGTTCAGTGGGTTGCAAAAATAATGACCTTTAAATTGGTTACATTTATGTTAATTTGGACTTAGTTAAGCTAATGATGGCAGCATGCTAATAACAACCCTGCACACTAACTAATTAAAAATAAAATAAATGTGACCCAATGATAGTATTTCATCAAAATAACAGATTCACCTTCTTACACATATCATATATGTGATATATGATATGTATCATATGATAATGGGTACAGCTACAATTTTAAAACCTATTAAATTTGTCTTTAAATTCTGGATTGTATCCCACAACCCCAATCATTGTATGTTGCCATCCCATAAAGGAGTCATGAATGGGACTTCAGGAAGTATGGTACAAAATGACCAATTTGGATTTTTTTAATTGTTTGTTATGCTTCTATTAATTTTGTGTTTTTTGATTTTCTTCTATGTTAATGTCCCATATCCTGCATAATAGATTTTCTTTGCATTTAAACATGTTAGTAAGGGATTTGGTCATGGAAGAACACAACAGTATATGCTGCTTAAAATATTTGCACCCATGTGGTTTATTATGTGACTTTCACCTTTCATCTTTAACTTTATTGTCCCTTCAGGGAAATTTGTTTTGTAAAAATGGCAAAAAAAATACATTACTATACAGTCACACCAAGTCACTCACAACAACAAAAATACATTAACCAAGAGAAACATCCATGAGATGGAGCTATCACCAATGAAAATTGCAAACAGTGACACAACTGAAATCAATCAATCTGCTTCATTTTTGCATTCAGCTTGTTATGGCTTGAAGGATAAAAGATCATTTTCATCCTGTGTGATTTGGCTTCTGCCTGAGGGCAGGAGATCAAATTCCACATGAAGTGGATTGACAGGACACTGTATGATGTCCCGAGCCTTGGATCTTACTATGTCACCGCAGATTTTAGACAGATCGGGTGATTCTACACCACTGATTTTACCGGCAACCTTTACAATTTGTTCAAGTCTCCTTTTGTCAGACAAGGAAAGGCCTCAACAGCTAAACAGCCTTCAACATTGTGTGTTTTCTGCTCCTCACAGGCAGACATCATGACTGCTCACTCTGCAGTCTAAGAGCCATCCTCCCTACTACTATCAAACATAGTTCTGGTGACTTAAAAGCCTCCAGTAGCATCCCCATCTAAGCGTATCCAAAGGGAAGGGGAAAAGAGCTGCGTCTGATCCTCTACATAGACAAAATCTTTCTTTTCTTAATTCTCCGTAATGCCTAAGTCACACGTTCCCATTTGTCATGCCGATTGTGCATGACTGTACACGATTGACAAGGCTGGTGTGAACGTCGTCTTGAATGGGACACAGTTTGGGCACAAACGGATACATCCTTGTAAGTCATCCTCATAAAGCTTTCAGGATTGAGCCACGATCAGCCCGACTGAGCTCTGTACATGCCACGCTTATACCGTACGCATTCGGCCTGAATTAGGCTTCCATCCCGCTATACTGAGAGCGGCGATTCTCCACGACAGTTTTGAACAGTTCAAAACTGTCGGGACCCTTCCACGTTCCCCACCGTTCATCCACGACTATACAAGGCTGATCCAGACCAAGTAGCGCATGCACCACGACCAAAGCATGTTTTATCAGGATTATGACAATCGTGCACAATCGTCATGACAAACTGGAATGTGTGACTGGGGCTTAAATGAAATCCTAACTCAATAGACCCTCAAAAAAATGATGTAAACAGTCAAACACAAAAGGAGATGAGACCTTTAATGAGCACTTATGTTAATTATAGAAAAAATCCATATTAATATTTGTGTGATTCTGTGATTGCAAGGACTATAGAGCTAAATACCCATTTTTAGTCATGGTGGTCAATGGTTAGATCGGGGCAGGAAGTGGAACACAGATTAGAATCAATGGGAACCACTGACTGTAGGAAAAAAGTACAAATCCATACTGGCTTACTTTAAAATTTTAAAACATTGGGTGTGATCCCTAACTATGTAGAAAAGTGAATTTTCCCACAGATTTGCCAATTCACCTCACTATTCCTGCAGACTACCTGGAAAACTAAATGATGAACATACTATAAATACTGAATGATAGCCAATAAGTGAGTATGTTTCAACAATTTTTATTTTTTTTTAAATCCCAATGGAGAATTATCACACTGCAAACAAAAGCAGCAGAACTCTACATAGTGATACTTAAGGTTTTTCCTACATATATTTACACTCTGGTCCGTGCTTCTTAACATTTAGCCAGGTACTGTGTTTAAAGTTGAGCAGCTAAAGTATTGTAGTTGAATCTTTGCTCACTGCAAACAGAATTGTTGTCTGACCCCGTTTCTTTTTCATCTAGATGGAAGCTTTATTCCATGTCTGCCACTGTTTACCTGTGAATTAAATCAGACTCCATTTATCACTTCTGTTGGGAATTTAACATTGTTCCGTTTCAAATTTAACTGACAGGTAAGGCTATAAACAATACAAAACTGGATCAATCATGGCCTGTCCCCTATCTGGGGTCTTCTGAGGTGGCATATAGTCATCTGAAAGCAGCTATTTGGGGTATATTTATTTATTACCAAAAAATACAGGTAAACTTCTACATAATGTGAATTACACCATTGTATTTGGTCAATGTTAAAACTGTCCAAATGATGCCAATATAATGTGAAATTGAGAAGTGCACTCCTTCATTTTGGTCTCTAAGACCACTGAGTTTCTGTATTTTTTCCTTTTTATACCTTTTTCTTTATTTTGGGTGCTGCAGTGGAGTACAGGATAATTGGCAGGGTGGGAGATACAACAGCAATAACAATGTTAATCATTACTTATGATACCACTGCCAAAATATAACAGGGATTTTGGGTAGTTTTAGTTGGTTAGTTAGTTTTAAAGATTGTAGTAATTTTGACAAACTTAATATATGGGAATGTATCCAAAGTTCTTGTACGACTGGTAGTTGGGTGTTTAAAAATAAAAACTTGCACAGTATTGAACATCACTTCTGTGCAAATGTTTTTTTATACAACAAATGCCTCAATATTGCTTGATTTTTCTGGGTAACATTTCAAAGCTTTTAACTCAGTTGACAACCGTGTATATTTTTACAGAAAAATATGTTCCCATGTGCTTGTTTAGCAGCCAAGAAATATCAGGATGAATCACTAGTTCATATCATCTGGCCTTATTCTACACTCATGCAAATACGGACTATGGTTTGCACACACTCAGGGACACACAGAGTGAGGCTGAGTCTCGCTGCAGAGTACAGCCCCGAGGGCCGGTCTTGTTGATTAATGAGGGGAGGAAGGCGAGCAGAGGAGGATGAAGCAGAAGTGTTAATGGAGCTATGATAGATTCCTCCAGGCCTGGTGTTTTATAGGTGAGACTCTGGTGTTTCTGCACAATGTAGCACCACAGCAGCACAAGAGGACTGTACTGATTTGGCCCTACATGGGAGGTGAAATATGGGGATCAGACAAACCTGAATATGGAGTGAAATGCATTCACCTTTCAAAGTTCCACAGCTATGCCTGTAAATGTGAATAAACCTTAATGGAGTATCATATATTAAGTTCAGGTAATAAGAATCAACTATGAAAATGAATATACCATGTCTGTATCATTAAACCACATCTGAAGCTTTTGCTCAGGCATGAAGCAAACATTCCCTAACTGTAGAGTTAATTCCACTGACTTTAAATAATATAGATGTGATGTTCTCCAAGCTGTCTAAAGCACAATTTTATATCCTAACTGATGATCACCACTGATGTTGTATTAACCATATTTCTCCAAAACAGGATCAATAAATCTGATTATCTATAACTAACTTTTGGTGAACCTATCAGGGTCCAAAGATCTCTTTTTGAGCTATATGTTGATTTAATGTCTTCATTTTGAAATTCTTAAATCTATTTTATTAATTCTGATCTGTACAGCTTTTTAAAATCTGGTTTAGACATACTACTACACTAAACTTCCTCTTTCTTGTTGTTCTCAGCTCTGTTTTTACACTGACCACTGACCAAAGGCTGTAAAGGAACATTTCAGTTTTTTTGAAGATGGGGTTGCATTAGGTACTTGACAATAGTAGGAAAAATGGCTAAAAGGGCTCCAAGCAGCGCTGTACTTTAGAAGGGAATCAGCTCAGAAAGCTAGTAACATAGGCAGCAAACTCCACAGCTGATGGGGGTACAGTTTTTAAAATGAGTCACAAAACTATTGGGTCATACACGCTTTATAAGTCTGTGTTTGGCATGATGTTACAAAGCAGCAAATGATGATGTGTTCTTTTGCCTGTGTGCACTGATTCTACTGACCTGGAGTCTCATTAATAAAACTGTGCGTAGGTAAGATCACTACAGTTGGCGTACGCCGGAGACATGGGAAATGCGTTTGTCAAAAAACTTTGATATTTATTAAAGAGTGTGCATGCAAGTCCTACACAGGTTTCCATTTAGAAATCACAATCAACTCTAAAGCTGTCGCACGCTTTGCCCCACCCATCTAGTACCTATAAAAGGTCAGGTGAATGCCCTTGATGAATGCTTGAGGATATCAATTCCACGATGGACCGAGAGGGAAGATAAGCGAAAAAAAAGACATTTTACTCAACGTGAGGTCGACATATTGGCTGACGTAAAAAAGAAATTATCTGACATAAAAGTGGAGGCGAAAAGGTGAATCACTCTCCATAGAAAGAGTGTCTGGGCAACAGTTGGGGGGGAGGGCACACTGGAGCTAACCCCACATAAAAGTGAAAAGCTGTCTGGGATAATCGGGGAATCCCTCCTGAGCGGTGTGGTGATGGAGGAGGGGGGGGTTGCACCAAATGTGCCGAGGTCTCCCGTGCGTCACATCCTCCAGCAGTGTCAGATAAGACACGGTGTGTCTTTACGCTTTGTGAGTGCATGCCTTTTTATGTCCAACAATCACTTCCTTTCCTGAACAGCTACAGGTGTTGTAGCCTAACTGATCAGCAGTTTTTGTAACAATAATACCATTTTAATACATAACGGATTCAACAATGTAGGTTATGTGTGTGGGTGCGCATTTGTGCATGCGTTCGCAAAGTCCCTGGGTCATCGATATTTTCCCCCTGGCTTTGTTTTGCAAGTATATCCGTCATATATGATGTGTTGTGAATACCCTTTGTTTTTTGTACCGGTTATAGTGCAATAGTAGGCAAGATGGCTAAGACAGCAGCTATAGCCCCAACTAATGGCAGGTGGCTGTATTACACTACATTTGACTTCGGTCTGTCTGTAAAAGAGTCTGTGAAAGAGAACCAAAAGAAAATCACAACAATGTCCACTGTTCTTTATGTGTGAAAGTGACCAAAGTCAAGGCAGCACAAATGTGTTAAGTTAGCAGATTTATATTTGTGTGACTTACTGAAATTCAGAAATTGGTCAAATTTTTTAGTCTAGTACATGACAGGATTAACCTGACAAGCCAGATGGACAGCTCCATATATCTGCCACAGAAATATTTCACTAGTCCATCTATAAACATGACACACATAGTTGGCCATTTTATTAGGAACACTCCATTCTCATTATCATTATAGCTGTTCATGTAGTTATTAGCATGATCTCCATATCCATGATCGTTACACCTACAGTATCTATTTCTTATTACCACATAGTCATGAAGTCCCTCTTGAAAATGGGATGTCACATCTCAAGAGGCCTTTAACACATTTATACTTAACGGAGACAAATATGGTTGGGATGCACTTGTGGTCTGGGCACCCATGAGTTCGTCACTACCATAAGTTCTTATTTTCAGTTTGAATATCTAAGATTATACTTCTGGAAAATGATCACCACAACCATTCAGACATGAGGACCCTCCAGAAATGAGATGTAGCATCTCAAGAGGCTAACCTCTAAGGAATCAGACGACAGGCCGATGATACATGGACCTGTCCCTAACTTTAGTTCTTACTTGCCCACTTGTCTCCTCTTACTTCCCTTCCTTTGCCCTCACACCCATCACAGCATCGTGTGGATTTGCTGTTCATCATGAGACTGGGATCCACATTCAAGATTTCCTGCTGCTTAACAGAAGGTTTTTTCTTGCCGCCATGATGGAGGGATCCATGATTGGCTATATGGATTCATGTTGGGTGTTGGATGTATATATTTGTATATATATGTATATGTGTATTCTATATGTATATATGTATCTATGCATATATGTGTATCCATAAAATGAAGAGCTTTATGCTCTATTGTAAAGTGTCTTGAGATAACACTTGTTATGAATTGGCGCTATACAAATAAAGATTGATTGATTGATTGATCTGGGTAGGAGCCCTTTAAATTTGTTTTCAGGGGCAGAACGTAAAAAAAAAAACCCTACAAGCTTGTGATTGGACAATCGTTTGGCTCGTCACATTCATTACAGACCTATCCACATCAAGCAGGGTTGCCTTCTATAATGTAGCACACATAGCGGCTAATGGCTAACAACAGTTAAAAACAGTTCATGGACGTTAGCTATAGCGGCTAACTTAGCCGCTAACAGCTAACAACAGTTAATGAACGTTAGCCGTTAGCCGCTAACTTAGCTGCTAACAGCTAACAGCCTTATACTATTGTCTTACACTAAATTGTACCACACAGATGATTCATTTAACACTTATATGTGACATGAACCTCGTCAAAGACAATCCCTACAAGTAAACTTCTGAGGAGGGCAGATTTCGCCAAGTTTCACTGAGTAGCAACGAGGACAATAGGCTAATCGGCATGTCCATTCTCAACCTCTGGTTGTCGTCACATCCCCATTCTGCAGCTCCCGCCTCTCTTCCCCGATTGGGCCGTTAAGAATTCAGCCGAGTGAATTCGTTGGACAACGGAGTATGCAAGATGGACCTGCAGGATTTCAGAATGGCAGGTCTGTCTGCTCTGCAAGGCTATGACAGGATTTCACCTGGAAATTTGACACTGTTATGAAATATTGATATGGATGCTTTAAATTTTGTGTTCTAACATGATACTTACTCTGAATATAATAATATATATTAATGAATTATAAATATTACTAAGGCTTTGTCCACATGTTGGCAGATATTTTTGAAAATGAAGGTTATTCTCCACCCTTTTGGAAAGCATCCACACACTCCTCTACCACACTGGTGTGTTTTTCAATGAAAAAAAAACACATGAATGCACTGCTGAATACTCTTAATTATCATGCTACTGTGTCCATGATATGCACCTTATTTAAATTTCTATATAAAAGCTTTTTATTTTCATATCTCTCCCACCCCCATGTCTGACTGGTGTTAGTTTTTCTCGTGGTAATGTCAACTGGTAATATCAGGTATTGTTTAGATCACAATGTGAGACTTATGTTGTTACCTTGATCAGATCTTGTTATTGAACACTTTCGGCAACCACAGAGTTAGTAGACGTTGGTCACCGGTCAACACAATCCCTTCTCAAACAGTAACAACAGGTCTTCTCCATTTGTATGGTCAGAGAATTCTGACCCAGCATCATAGTAAAGGAACTACAAAGCCTGTGTTGGCATGTACACAGTCAAGTTCTTAACACTTTAAAACAGCAACAGTTTAACAACGTCAGCTGCAACACTTGTGAACAACCAGATGTTGCACAGTGTGACATAACCCTACGAAGACTTGGCACTGAGTATAACATTTCAGGCTCAAACGTTGTTTTTTTATCCACATGGAGACACCCAAAGCAGCGTTTTCAAAATCCTTGTTTACATTTGGACAGAAGGCCAAATGCACAGAACATCTGTTTTTAAAGATACCTGCCAATGCGTTTACATGGCCTACAAGACAGAAAACAAACATTAAATGCAATTGTTACCCTTTCCCTAAATCTGTGGTTTTAATCCAAGTGTCTAGTCTGCTGTGAGGGTGCATGGTCTATGGGGATTTTCAACTAAAACAACCATGATCTGAGTCTTCCCTCTCTAGTGAGCTGTGACTTCTGCTCCAATGGGATTAGAGAACTTTGCACTTTACAAAGCAGCTCATCAGAAAACATTGGGACCACAAAGCTGCTATGGGCAGGGCCAGCTTGGTGTTAAATGATTTTTGTGGGAAGATCTCAGGCAGAGAGACAGAATAAGATGGAACTGGTGAAAATTGGATTTGAAAGTAGAGCTCTGTCAGGTATTTTTGACAGCATGACAAAAAGAGAAGGCATCAGTAAAGACCGAATGCAGCGGGGTATCACAAGAAGGGACTCTTTTTACGCTGTATGTGGATTTTTAAGACATCAATAACTAATAAAGTAATTCAGTGTTCACAACAGAAAGCTTTTTTGGTAATTAGTAACAATGAGAATCAGTGATGTGAAATGTTCAAGTGGGGTCCAGGCAGAGATTTATCTTTTGAAAGCCACTATATAATAGAGGCACATTTTTCAGCATAAGGAATGGCTGTCAGCAGTTGTTTCTATATCCTGCTCAAGATGTAATTCATCAAGAGCAATAAAAGCCGGCAATTTGTCTACAAGTCTGTGTTTCTGATGTAGGAAGCTGATAAAAACTAAAGGAAATTGCCAAGCAATGTATATTCCAGCACACTCCTAAATAAATGCGCTGGGTTCAGAAACATCCATCACTGGGAGAGTGAAAAAGGGGGATACAAGCAGCCGCGAGGCACAAGCAGCTTGAATTAACGCCTGGTGGTTATGCGCCTCCACAAGGTTGAAAATCTCTCAAAGCATTCTTAAGGCATGGCAATCACAAGTAATAGATGAATAAAGGAGGTGCAAAATACCTTGACTTTTGACCACAGAAATTTTAGTTTGTTCTGTAGTCAGAGAGTACAGAGAAAAAGTTCATTTTTTGGACCTGGTAAAGATTCATTTATGGAAAATCCTCAAAAGCATTTCCAGAAATCTTGTTCACATGTAAACTGACACACCAGAAAGACCGCTTGATATACATACAAGTCTTTTTTTTTGTTGGGGGGGCATTTTGTGCCTTTATCGATAGGAGAGACAGTGGATAAGCTTGTGAAAGGGGGTGGGAGAGTAGGGGAAGACACTCTGCAAACTGGTCACAGGCGGGGTTTGAACCTGGACCAGCAGAAGCAAATACATGGGGTGCCTGGTTGCTAACCACTCCGCCAAACCAGCACCCCGATACATACAAGTCTGTCAGGACAACATCCGATATATAGTGTTTGAGGAGGGCGGAACCTTTCAAAAGCACGTCCAGCAGCTGATTAGACAATAACATCATCAACCACATTCACTATTGGCCAATCAGATATAGTAGGCGAATGCTACTGCGGCAATGTAAAGTACAAAAATAAGCCAATTTGTACAACAAAATCCAGACAAAACTTTCTAACTTTTTCCTTTATTTAAAAGAGAAATTCTGTCCACATCTAAAAAAAAACTGCCACCGAGGCTGGTATTATCAATGCTAATCTCTGTATAAGAAAGTGGTACCTGCAGTCATCATGCTAGTCACTCCCACCTCTTCCTCTTGCTGATTGGGCAGCATCTTTTAAGACCGAGCTCTATCAGTTTGGTTTGGAGCTCTGCAAAATAGATCTGATGTATCACAGACAATGAATCAGGCACATCCAGTGGCACTGGAAGATTAGATTACATTAATATGAGACCCAATGGCTCTAACCTCTGACTTGTGCTCTCAAAAATCAACCAGTTAATGCTTGTGTAAAAATGCACATGTGTACAAAGTTTGGGGAATATCATCCAGATATTTTTGTAGCATTTTATTCTTGGGCAAATGATGAGACGAAATGACCTTGACGTTTGACCTAAATATCCTACTGAGTTCATGTCTAGGTCAGGGTAGACATTTTGGAGAACTAAAAAGAATATCCCTAACTCAATTTATGATATGTCATATTCACAAACAAGGGTTAAATGAGAGACCCTGGCCTAAAATGTTGACACTGTGCCTTTAATTAGATTATTATAATAGTATAAAATGTTTAAAATCACTGCTCTAGACATTTTTGAATTATAATTTTCACAAGGATGCAATAAAATAAGATTCAATGGCTATAACCCCTGAACAATGACCTGCAAACTAAATTATTTTATCCTTAAATCACAGTGAGGATTCAAGTCAAGTACAGAGAAAAACCCCCATCTGTGTTGGTTTTGGATATTTTCACAGAGGCAAGCGATGAACATGGGGACGCATGACTCTGTACTCAGACCTTAGTTCATTTTGACTGATATTGGACATTTGTGCAGAGCAAATCACTTAAATTTGTTGGAAAAACAGTTTAAAGAAGGTCATGAAAAGGGTTTTTGAGATATTCTATTCACAAGCAAGGGATCAACATGTAACAGAAGTATCTAAGCTAAACCATTTGTCCCATAATGTCATACAGATGGCTGGACGATTAGTCTGTCAATCACATCTATTATAGGCCAATCAAAATTGTAGTGGGCGGGGGCTGAGCTGTGGTGTAAAGGACAAAATGAGTTACTTATAATCTATTGCCAAAACATGTCTGAAGTGAAAAACTGAAAACTGCAGTACTCTTTCAGATGAAGGCTGCGCACACATACCAGGAACAACAACAGCTTCGGCCGTCTGCCGAGTAACGTGTGAGCCTCTTACCGTGCTCGGTTTGTTATCCAGACAAAACTAACAAGACAGATTTGTTGTCCGAACTAATTTTTTTGTCGTGAGAAGAAACTACTGCGTCTCTGTGCGTCTATTCAGCATTGCTGTTTGTGAAGTTTTTCTTCTTCGTACGTGTATTGTAGCAGCGCTGGCTCTCTGCAGACCTACAGCGTCATCTAGTGAACTGGCATGCATAATACAGCGGGTCCATACGTCTCCAGGGCTGTCGTCTGAACGCAGAAGAATTTATAACGCAAAGGAAAAATCTGCATCTTTAAGTCAGGAGTGTCCGTGTAAACCTAGCCTGAGACGACTGGTCTCAATACACTGCCGCTGAGGGCTCGGCAGTTAAGGGATTGTGGGCAAATTACCATATCGGGGAATGGTGCGAGAAGTAAGTCTTTTTTCAACTTCATTCTCGTAAATTTATGGGATTATTCTTGTAACTTTACGACTTTATTCTTGTAATTTATGATATTATTCTCGGAACTGTACAACTTTATTCTTGCAACCTTACTTTTTTTTTAAATGTGGCCCTATTCCTCAATCATAGAAAACACTTGCTGCTTAGCTTTTTTTTTTCTTACAATGTAAGACTACACTGGATTTTAACTTCAAGCTCAGAACTGACGTGAGATTTGAGCCCATACTACACCTACACTCAAGTCAGGTTCACATTGAGAAATGCTGATCTGAGAGTGGAAAGGACCATATACCCGCTTTTTGGAAGTAGGCGAGTTTGCTACGTGCATGTGTGTTTACAAGCAAGAGAAACAAACATGAAATTTAAAGGCCTCTACCTCTGACCTCAAAAATCATAAACATCTACCCTTAAGTCAACGTGGACATTAAATGTTCTTAAGATAATGCATTCACAACACTGGAGCCAAGAGACATCCAGGAATAAGGATGCTCCTGGCTCTTACTATTACTGGACATAAACATAAAAACGAGACTGGTCATGTAAAAATCCTCTGTCTGCTCCAGTTGTGATTTCACTAATCCAGCAGAGGAAGTGAAGAAATAGACAATTTTTGTCACTCACAGTTAGGAACATGATTTCATTGCAGGACTCAGTCAAATTACCCGTGTCTTTTATAACTCTCAATTCCTGCAATTCCAGCATTGCTGACTGTGTCTTCTCGCTTCATTGACAAGTACAGATCCCACAGTGAAAAAAAAAAAAGTCCCAATGCCGCCACTCTGGACAGCCTGTCATTGTTAATAGTGAGTGCATGGAAGTGGCAAGATCCTATTTTAAACGGCTGTGCCATCTCTGACAATAGGCTCATTGTTCTCTGCTCCTTTGCTCTGCTTTGGTGCACCAACAAGAGGAGGGGAAACATACCCGCACAATACATGCTGCACCACGTTAGAACCACCGGTCACTGAACACAAGTGCACACTCGTGGGTAGAAAAGAGCTGAGTGAGACAAAAGCGTGAAAAGCAGTTAATGGGTGTCTTACACCAGGCCAAAAAGGGGAGGAAATTAAGACCAGGTCCAGAGAAGTACTTAAAGAGTAATAACTCTTGAATTTTCCCACATTTAAGAAGCAGAGAAAATACTTTATGTGCACAATTACTGTTTTTTATCTTGTCCACAGTAAACTGCAAGCTTAGCGTCAGACTGCACTTAAAGGTTGTTCTTTATACGAGGATGAAAAGTTTAGAAATAGTTGGAGTTCAAGCTGAGACCTGCTTACTGAGGAGGAAACTCTTGGCTTTTATTCAACTGTGGATTATCTTTAAAAAGTTTCACTGTCAGTTGTAGAAACTACAAGAGGATGAGACTTAAAGCTTGGGCAAAATTGTGGAAAAGACATATTTATGCTGAGCACTTTCAAGAGACAAAAAAGTACGAGTTACATTTGCATTTCAGAGAGGTAGTACTTTCTTTCTTTTTCACAACTGGCTTTATTGTTACATGCACATAAAACCCAAAACAATTACAATACATGAGTGTAAGAGGATTCTCACATAGACCTTAGTTTATCCCCCTGCCCTGTGAAGTCAGATTAATATAAAACAAGGACAGAGCCCTTAGTGATGCCACCCATGTGAGCAATCTGGCACAGAAGTGCAGTGCATGTCCATTACACTCCTAACTTTAACCCTTTTTTGACCAAGCTGTAATTAAATTTGTTTATGCTGCATAAATTTGCATTTCAGCTTGGAAGCTATTCAGGATTCCTTGTTTTAGTCTCAATTGTACACTCAAGAAGTCGAAGTTCATTTTGTACTTTTGTATTGGCTTAATATATGTAAGAAATTATGAGTAATGCTCTACTAGTAACAAGCATGGAAAAGAAAAGTTGCTTTAGTAGTTTAACACATACGGTTGTCAAACTGTCTAAAGAACTTGCAGATGCTCTGAGAGGCTTCAGGTCAAAACAATAATATCTTAAAGCTCAAAGCAGGGAAATATAGGATGCATGATATGTTGAAAAGAAAGCAATAACGTTGTGCATGCGTTCACCAGTAACCTTATTATTATTATTATTATTATCATTATTATTAAATACTTCTATTTCATTCTCAAAAACCATTGAGATTTCCGCGTTTACCATGATGTCCAATGGCAGAAAATAAGCACAACTGAAACAAGGAACATAGAATACTCAAGTTAAACATTCACATATTGCAGTAAGATTCCTTACGATCATCTTAAATTGTCCGAGAGAAACGAGAGAGCCAGTCTAGAGAGTGTGTTGTAAACCCAAAAGCAGATTTATGACATCCAGTGTGAATATGTCAGACTTTAAGCATTAGATAGTCAGATCTCAGGCACAAATCCAAGAAGTTATTCTAATATCCCATAGACTTTGAAATGAAGGAAGAGGATGTGCTAAAATGCTAACTCACTTCAGGGTTTAAGAAATCATTCTTGCATCTCTTGTCCGGCTATCATGGAACTAAACCCTGGTAGTACAGCGTAGAAGCTGCAGCTCACTTTGAACATACATCTAACACAGTTACCTGTTTTCTCTATCTGTGTCCTGATCTAAAGCCTTCGGTGCATGTTTTTAAATAATGAGTAGTTGTGTTTCATAATAGTGATCTTAATAGATATTAAAATGATGCTGATTGTGATTTTTGCCATAATTGAACAGCCCTACTCTCCCATCTTGCAATGTTAACAGATGTATTAAAAACTCCTGATTTGACATCCACAATTGGATCACAACCAAACTCCAATCACCTCTTACTCGTGTCATGACCAACATTCCCTGAAGATCTAATCAAAATCAAATGAGGACTTTCTGAGTTCACAGAAGAACAAATCAGTGAATGAACACACACCTGCAAAAGCATAAACTCTTTGGCAAAGGTGATAAGCATACAGAAGCACTTCAGCTTCAAGGATTAGCATGTTATGTTCAAAATCCATTCAAAAGAGATGTTTGTGAAAAGTGACAGCTCTGTCTTTGTGTTACAGGATTTTGTTTAGGATCCACAACTCATTGCTTCTTTCCATTAAAAGGTACCTATGGTTTTTCCAAGTCAGAAATATTTCTGTGCATAGGTACATAATAAGCTGAGGAGAAGTAAGAACCAAAAATGTTTGTCATGCCTGAGCCAACAACAAGAAAGAAAAAAACATTTAATCAGCCATCAAAACATGCAGATACTCTGTCGGTGGTTTCAGCTCTAAATTGAATCTCTCTTCATCTGCGTTGTTTACATACCTAATTTCTCCCCCAATCGAGACCAGATGGGAGGATAAATGAATCACATATTTATCTCATGAGTAAACACGCCTAATTAGTGCCTAACTCTCGAGTCACCATGGCTGATGGGAGTATTGCATCATGTGACTCAATGGTCATATAGTCATTAAAAATGATCATTTTTCCTTATTGCCTGCTTTATATGAGAATCGGTCACTGTAACAGATTTAGTGCTTGGACTCAGTTTTCTGTCATATGATGAACCTTCTTACAAGCCCATAACTGACAAGAATCCAATAACACCAGGCTACTGAGTGTTATTTGTTTATCAGGGGGTTATTTGCCCCTAGACAAACTGCTGGGGAATAGGATTGTGAAATGGCTCCCTTGTAAAAAAGTCTCGTCAAAACCTCAAATTACTTCTGCAAATATTACCCATGTTTTTCTTGCAAATGATATCCTTGTGTTTCAGATGATGAATAGCCTTACTTTAGCTCTGCGGACACCATCATTGGTTCACTGATTATTTGTTTACGTCCAAACTTTTGTCTGATTGTGTTTTCACTCCTGCTTATTCTGGACCAGACGTAATGCATTTTTAATGTGTTTTCTGCTTGACATTTGTGGTTTGACCACAGTGCTCAAAAAAGGCACTGCACTTAGACTGCTACAGAGTCAAAACCTGTCCTTTTAAATGTAATATTTTTCTGCTATGAATTTTACCGCCGGTGGAAAGAAAATCCTGTCCTTAATATCTATTATTACATTTGTCAGTTTTGATTTCTTTAACATTAGAAAATCGGTCAAACTCAGAAACACTGAGGGTAATTTTCAGAAGCAGATGAGTGTCTGAAAGTCTCAAGAAATGGATTTCAGATCACATCAACAAGCCATTTTTAGGCAATGAACTACTACTCATTATTTTTTTTGCTTTTTTCAGCCATTCTCTACAGATCCTTGAGATGATTGTGCATGGAGGTCTCAGTAGATCATCAGTTTCTGAAATATTCTGATCAGAGTGTCTGGCAGCAACAATCATGCCAAGTCAAAGCCCCTTTTTGTCAAGACAGTCCAGCTGCAGACCTCCACTCTCAGCCGACTAGCTTGCAGACTCTACACCTCCATCGTCAGAAGGAAGTGACGTCATGATCCCCTCCAATGTGAGAAGGAAACGGTGTCGGCATTTTTGGTTACTGTGGTAACTTGATTCATTAGTCATGTTACATTAAAAAACACAAAGTTAAAAATGCGTAATCTCTGTTTGGTGTAATGATCTCAAGCGTTTTCATTCCCTAGAGACACATTTGCTTTATTTGCTGACAGTCCTATCACAGCCTCTGTTTACAGTCACTGCTGTTTTAACCGTAACACAGGGACAAAGGCAGCATCAATTCAAGGTTTTATTAGTTAAGACCCCTTCACACCGCCACGCAGCAACATCCCCAAAAACAGCCTCTCTGCCGGATGAGTCCGTTAAATATAAAGCGTTTTTAAAGCATCTGCTGTCGCCCCGGAACGAGCAGGGACAGAGAGGTGAATCGGTGAACATCACAGCAGAGTCCAAAAGTCCTTCATAACACTCCCTCCTCAAACACTCTGAAGTGAAATGCTGTCTCATACCAAGTTCTTCTCCTGATTATCTTTACATGAAGGGAGAGCCGTTTGGTAGAGCCCATTTAATTAGTTAGTTTTGACCCATGAAGTCTGCTATTTCCGAGTTCTCTCCCTACTCAGATGTGATTGGCTGCTGCCAGGCGGCTGCAAACTGCAGCTAGAAAGTTTCTGTGCGGCAGGGCAAAGTCTATAGACATTATATACATATATCATAAGTATATAATACGTATTTTATACGTATACGCAATATATTACACGTATACGATTTCTAAGACTAAATCTGTGCGTGCTGACGTGGGCGCCAACCACTTTTCTGTCCTACCACCGCGGTTAAAACTGTTTCCCGTCCGCTGCCCGTCACTCATTAAAATGACTGGAGGTGGCGCAATGCGCCAGTGTGAAGGGGGCTATATAATTATTTATATTTACGTCACATCCGTCTCACGTTGGAGGTGGCTTCCGATTCACACTGAAGCAGCCGTTGGCCGGCTGAGAGTGGAGGTCTGCAGCTGGACCCCTCTCCTCTTTGTCCCAATTCTGATGTTTGTTTAAACTTCAGCAGATAGTGTTGACCATGTACAGTACAGGCCAAAAGTTTGGACACATCTCCTCATTCAATGCGTTTTCCTTATTTTTATCACTAATTACATCGTAGATTCTCACTGAAGTAATGATGGCCACACATTTCTCTTAACTTAGCTGATTGGTTTTTGCCATAATATTAAGTGTCTAAAAGGGCTGTCAGCTGTGCATTAGCCTGACTTCTGAACAACACAAATGATGATCCAACCCCATTAATAAGGCCAGAAATTCCATTAATTAACCCTGGTAAGGCACACCTGATAAGTGGAAACCATTTCAGGTAACTACCTCTTGAAGTTCATAAAGAGAAAGCCAAGAGTGTGCAAAGCAGTAATTAGAGCAAAGGGTGGATACTTTGAAGAAACTAGAATTTAAGACATGTTTTCATTTATTTCAAACTGTTTTGTTAAGTACATAATTCCACATGTGTTCATTCATAGTTCTGATACCTTCAGTGAGAATCTATAATGTAAATAGTGATGAAAATAAAGAAAACACATCGAATGAGAAGGTGTGTCCAAACTTTTGGCCTTTACTATACATGCCTCCATGTCTTGGGTTGCTGTCATGTGATTAGTTGATTTGTGTTAACAAGAAGATGAACAGAAGTATCTAAAAAAGTGTGCGGCAAGTATAACAGTGTAATTGCAAGGTGTTAATTAAAGACACTTTATATTATTCAGAGTAATTCAGGCAGTTTATTTCATGCTCACATCTCTGTGTAGCCCAGATGTTAAACAACGTTGGAAAGTGTTTACTTTAGTTTCCTTTAACTGGTGGCAAATAACAGTTTGGTGTAAAGCATGTGTGAAATTCTTCCAAAATATCACATTTGTGCCTGTGAGCAGACATCAGATCCACAGCTCCTTTGAAGTGTCAAAACATGTTTGTGAATGGAGCGGCTGAATGGCTGACACATTTACCTCCAGCAAACTAAAATTGAGCATTTTTGTTAAAGCACGGTGTAGAAAATGTGGTTGCCAAGGGGCTCTCAAGTAAACAAACATCTGCCAATTAGACAAGACGAAGTAACCTTCTCCCCGCTTTAGGACTCAATGTTCTTCAAGTTGAGAGATCCATTCAATGAAAACGTCACTCTATGAAGTGTGTTTTTTAAACAGAGAGCCAGTTTTATGGAAAACCTTGCATAATCAGACAGAAAAAAACTTTTTAAAAAAGGACTTCCTTGCTCACGCTGATAGCAGGCCCTGGGGTTGTGGAACTTCTGGTAAATTTACAGAAACTATACATGGAAAGTTAAACTGGGGACTTTTGGATATAGTCTAATTTGTGTCATTTTTTTATGGGAATTATAGGGATTTATTATTATCTAGAAATCTATCACATTTTAATTATTCAACCTAATTTCATTTAGTCCACAGGCTCAAATGTGTGGCTTCAATAGTCCAGGGTTCTAGTATCATCAGTGCATGTGATAAAAGAAAGCAAAATACACGTAAGGGGTGACCTCAATATCCCTGCAGTAAACAGAGTGCTCTGTGTTTATGACTGAGTAATAGCATAGATATTCTCAAGTATATTTACATGAAATCTGATTGCTATAGTCAAGAAAATGATAAAATTCATTCTCACAAACTGTATTTAAAATCCCTGAACAAGAGCCAGCCTTCAGTTTTTTTTTAATTCCAGGTTTATTCCATTTATTCACATACATTTCTATTAATTCTCTGGAATTTAACAACCCTAGTAGGCGCTATGAACTCGCAAAGAATTCTTAGGTGTACTTAGCGGGAATCAGGAAGTCCAATTCTGGAGGCAGCTTTTCCCTCGTTATGTAAAATGTATCTGTGAAACAGAAACATTGATTTGCTCTGATACAGAAACATCTCCTGGAGTGTTGTTTTTGCACTTCAAAGTCATAAACACTAAAAGAGAAGTAACACTGAAGACAGGCGAAGGATACAGCTGACCTCCATTTAAAGTGTCTACGTAAATTAACTGAGGTCTGAGTTACAGAAGGTTTGGGAGTCAAAAGAGACAGTAGGCAGCGGGAAAAGGGGGTCCATCACAGGTTAGAAACACAAAACATGAATGAGGTACAGAAAAAGAACTGCAGCAGCAGGTACTGCTTAGTTGCTCAGCAGCTTTTTACACATTTACTAAGTGTTCTCATAGAAATGATAAGCGAGCAGTCTCCAGTGTCATCTACAAAAATGAAGAATTTCTCTGTCTTTAAAAACTTAAAGGCACAGTTTGAAGTATTTAACCACAAGGGGGCTCTTGAGTAAATCATTGATTAGTTGAGGGGGGATTTTGGGTGATGGGAGAGAGCCTTAACCCCTGTTTCACCCCTTAGGATTGATTTTGCACATTCACATCTAGTAAAGGGGTATCCCAATTCTCTGTTAGGTTAAGGGGAAGAGCTACACAGCCCTTGAAATTAAGACAAACCAGGACCTCACTCAAAAGGAAGGGGTAAGAGAAATTTCCCATAATGCACCGCACCTGCTGAAAAGATGGCAGAGGGAAGACTGAAGGAAGTGCATAAGTATAAGTAATTATTCATTTTTTAAGTACATATTACTGTTTGTAATTGTTGGTCGTAGTTTAAAATTTGTCTTAACGAGCTAGCTTTTGCAGCTACAGTTATAGTCACATCTGCCTATGACACAGCTAGCAAACAGCTCTGGGTGGCGGAATTGAGTGGCATCTTGTTTCTTTGGCATTTCTGCACCGCTTTCTCTTGGCCCTCAAAACAGAGGGGTTAGACCAAGGGGTAAGACAAAGGGTGGAGGGGTAAGGAGTACAATTGGGACTTAGCCTTAAAGTGCGATTACTCCAGGAACTGTTTCAGCCCTTAATTACTGCTCTTTATATCGAGAACTCAACTCAGTAAAAATGTCTTTCCATGATTTTTGTACTCTAAACAGAAAACCATTGTTCAGTTTTGCATAAAATTTCTTCAGATGAGAGAGAAGAATGTTTAAAAAAGAACTTCCTGGTTGCGAATACAGCTCACACTATGAACTCACAAAGCATTCTGCAGTGTGCTTTCTCTTGTCCTTTCAACTCATCAACTTAAGTTTACTAAGGTCTGGAGACGGAGTTACAGGAGGAACTTTGGGTGACAGAGTAGAGAATAAAGCTGGTGTATCAAAAATAAGCAGAACAAAACCTGAATGAGATACAGAAACAGAACCACAAGTATATGGGAACTTCTATGTGGTTCTCCTTTATTTGTCCAACTGTCTCGTGGCAATGACAAGCAAACGGTCGACATTATCTGGCCCGTGCTATCAATAAAATCAAGAATTTCTCTGTCTTGTAAACTGAAATATTTGAGGAAATGTTACTTTTCTGCAAAATGTATATGTATAACCATTTAGTTAAAAAATAAATAAAATATAAATGTAAAATTTAACATACTGTATGTTTAAAAAAAGTCAGACAGACAGGATGGCAGAAATATTAAACAGACGACCTTTTCTATTTTTTCCATTACAAACCTTAACCTAGAAGACATGTGGACTGATGCAGAAATTACCCAAAGGTCGTGTTATTCATCCCTGATAGAATCAGACATTTTAACTCTGAAAGAATCAGAGGATATCACTACTTCCATTTCTAAGATGATGCCAGATTTTTAGATTTTCTGTTCTCTGTTTTGGCTCCTGTGTTTAGTGCTTTAGAAAAACGTATGAAACAAAGCCACAGGATTAAAATTAATTGAGAATTCGCACACTGTTTGCCGGCAGCAGATTGTTTACTTGTTTGGCGCATGTGTGTGCCAGTTCTTCATGAACCAAGCAAATGTGTATGAACGAGTGTGTATCAGAGGGGGAATATAGCCTGTTGGAGGTTATGGAGGGTGCAGCGCGGGGTGATGAATAGGATGCTTTTGTGCTCAGTCTCTCAGCTGTCTGCAAACCGGTGGAGGAGAGAAAAGGTGAGAGAGAAAAGGGGGCATGAGGTGAGGGAGATAAAGCCAGATAAAGGGGTGAGGAGAGAGGGGGGGTAGGAGTGAGAGAATGGGTGTAGAGGTGAGGGAGAAGAGGGGGAACGTGAGATTTTGCATTCAGGAACACTGCAGCGTTGTCTTTCCTGCTAACAAAGAGACAAAGAAGTTGGCTAATGTTAATCGTTGTCATTCACGTGGGTGGAAAAAAAACTGATGCTTTAGTTTTTAAAAAAGCAAAAAAATGCCCTGCTTGGTAATTTTGATCACTCTGCAGAACACAGAAGTGACCTCATGGCCTCAACCTTCACACATGACGAGCTTTGGAAATGAGCCAATCATGCTGACGGATGCTGATGAGTTCAGCCGGAGCTGTTGCCGTTTCCACTGTATTACATATCACATGAAGAGAACCATCGGACTGTACTACTTTATAATGAAAAATAATGTGGAATACATTTAAAAAAGGCTGAGCATTACCATCCAGAGCAGGCCGGGTGCATTAGAAGGTCAACTGTGATTCAAAGTCTTGATATGTGATATTTCAGAGACCTTTAGAAGCACCAAAAAAATTGAAAATGTAAAAATAACTGAGGGTGGGGGGAGAGGGGGTAGAGGACTGTTCAAGACAAAACATTCAAGCAGAGAGGGTGCTAAGAGGGGCAGGGTGTAGTCACAGCAGTTTGTGGATACAAAAAGATAAATATTGATGTGCCCTGACATTTTATGATGATTTGTGATTCAACTTGCGTGGGCGTAGGCTTGTCACGATAACAACTTTGCTGGACGATAATTGTCCAAAATATTACTGCCAATAAACAATATTATTGTCCGCATTATTTTGAAACATAATTTTTTCATTAATGTAATTATAACATATGTCATAATCAAGTGAGTACATCGTATTAAAAGTAATTAACTTTAATTTCTTAAGAGTGTTTAACTGTAATTGGATGGTCAAGAGCTTTTAAAGGTGCTGTGAGGAGAATTTATCGCCGGCGTAATGCTGCGTTCCAGTAACCTCGGAACTGGGAGTGACATCATCTCCGACTTATCGGCGTTCCAGTTGAAGTCTGAAAAAAACATGCCGATCTACCAGGCTATTGTTAGCTGTTGTTAGCACGCCCTGCGTTATTGTATGAAGAATGTGATTATCACTATGGCAGCATTTTTGTAAATATAAGTCTAACAATACTATGTATACAGCTGATCTAGAGCGACACACCCCAGTCAGAAGTGCAAATAAATTGATTATTACAGGAGCTAAATAACTGTTCACACTGGGGGCATCCATCTTCCATTGACACCTCGGGTGGCGAGGTTTCACCGACTTCCCAGTAGGAAATTCAGACTTCGGGGGACGTTCCAGTTTTAGTTTCCCACCGAGCTCAAAATTCCTACTTCTGACTACTAACCTGAGGAGACGTGAAGCCAAATGTGTTTGTTTGTTGTGGTAAATGCAGCATGGATCTTTGTCAGAACTCTGCATTGCTTTACAACTTCTTTTTTCAACAACTTACAGGATGCAAAGCAACGAGGTAATGTATCTCTTTCTAGTTACGTAGCGGTAGTTTTTGATGTGTGACGACAAGCAATGCGAGGAAAAGTTATTATCGTAGTTTTGTAGCCGGCTATATATCGCTACTTACAGCCCGGCGCTCTCAGGCGTGTAATATAAATAATAAAATTATCTAAATTTGCTCTAGTTTTAATTGTCTGGTTTCCCGAAGTTGAGTATCCAGGCCAGTCCAGCCCTGTGCGACCCGACCAGGAGGCTAAGGAATAGCATTTATAGATAACCTATTTAGATGCTATAAAACTCATCGATAAGTGTGTATTTCGATCAGGCATACATCTAAAAGTGAGACTTTTTTGTAATTATTTAAAAACTCCTCACAGTCTCTTTAAATAAAATAAATTAAACAAAGAAAAAGCCAATGAAAATGAAATGGACTCTGTTTTGGAAAAAATTGCATGTAAATAAAAATCATTAAACTAAACAAAAACAAAAGGAGGATATAGACCCTGTCTCTGTAAAGAAAAAAAACTCAAAAACAAATAAAAGCAAACACAACAATAAAACCAAAATTAAAATGTAGTTCTCCCAGTCAATTCCTACCTCCTGTCAAACGTTCGTAACATTGCTGGCTTTTCAACGGTATTGAAGGGTTGCATTTTTTTTTGCAATATAGCAAACGACACTGTCTGTGAGTACGCACCGTTTTGCTCTGTTTTATTTAAATTTACTTTGCTGACCAAACGCCTCAGTAAGGGCTGACTGCCGGGACGAAGGCTCTGCTGCACCTTTCCTTCTTCATCGCCACTACTTTCAAACAAATACGACATATCGGCTCGTCAGTGTTCAAGGGCTCACACCTTTTTTATTCTGTATAAAACCAAAATGTTGCTTTCGTTCCATCATTCATACTAGTGTTTGTTTCCTAGTTACTCCTGACAACGCTCACTTCAGCTTTGTGTGTATGCGCGAGAGGCCCCGCCTCCCCCCCCAAAGATTGAATGACTGAATGATTTGACTGACAGGAGGGCTCACTCCGTTTTATCTGTTATTGACCCAATGCACCCAGGTGCTGAGGAAGATGTACGGAGTGAACCATCTTCTCATTCAGTCTGTTTGGTAGAGAGAGAGGAGGAAAACAAACATGAATGCACGTGTCAATTTATCGAGGGCGGAAAACTTATCGAGGACGTTTTTATTTATCATGCGGTTAACTGATTTATTGATTATCGTGGCACTCCCCCGTGGGTGAAAAGTACTTGGCACACCAAGGAATCTTTGTTTGCAGCCTTTACTCAACACCAGTTGGTAGCATGGAATACAAGCATCAGGAAACTCTTTCCTGTGGGGTTGAGGTCTCTGGCTCGGGCACAGACAGCAAGCTAGCATGTCCATGAGCCGCGGGTACCGTTCAACATCCAACCATTAACTGACACACTCAAACGAGAGTCTTGCTATATTTTCATGTGCACTTCATGACTTGGAATAATCAGTCAACTGGCAACATGTAACACAAAACCGTTACAGGAAACTTTAACTATCATTTACTATCTGTTCTACAATATCAAACTATGAAATATACATGAAATCGGTTCATTAATTCACTGATTTACATGTTCAATGAACGCAGCCCTGCTATTCTTTGTGGATTGCAATATTGATGTATATCTATCTATCTATCTATCTATCTATCTATATATATATATATATATATATATATATATATATATATATGGTCAAAATGTTAGCAGAATGTTACTAAAGGGTCACCCTCAGGATTGAATTAACAAAGCATAGATACTTTTACTTGTTTGATTTTAACATTGTGATTTAAATGTATTTTATTTCATTTTTATTTGTTGTTTATTTACTAGTACTTCTTTCTTTTCAACATTCAGTTTACAAACTAAAACTAAACTACAGGTGGATAGGGGAGGAGTTACAGGCTGTGGAGTGGACTTTTAAAACAGTCATGGTGTCTGCCTATGACGAGCAGGAAACATATACAGATGGAGACTGTAGAACTATTACATAATAAACCCCAGAAAGCACAAAATGGACTGTGTTAAGGTACATTTTCTTTAAAGAAGCATAGAGCATTTCTCTGTGAACTGAGAGTTTAGCAAGATGTGTTATGTTGAGAAAATTAGAGATTTTGTTAATCCAGTCTTTGGGAAATTACAATTTTTGGCAATCTGCTCATTCTTTGAAACAGCAAACTCCTTTCTGCTTGTGTTTATAAGTTAAACAGTAAGAATAAGGGTAAGGTGCAAATAAGGGTACTAATAAAGTCAAGTAGCGAATTTTTTTTTTAAGTAAACTAACAGTAAAGCATTCCAAAAAAATGAAAGGAGCATTGTGATACAGTTTCTGCTGCCTGTGCCTGGGGATGTGGTAGCTTGCTGTGGACTGGAGTCTGCAACACATCAAACTGCACAGTCTGTCATTGTCTTTTTAGCACCGTTTAGTCAAACTCTGAGCTGCAGCACAGGAGAGAGACACAATTAAAATCCATTTTGAGGACTTTCTTTGGACTTTGAAAGGGGCATTAGAGATGGACATGACAGGTAAGGATTGACTCGAGAGAATGTGATACTGGGGAAATATGGCTCACCTTGCTTGACAACATCTACGGAAAACCAAAGCTGATGGCAGCAAAGCTAATGCCAAGCTAACCCAGCTGAACAAAACAGCCAACATTTAATTTATTAAGTTCAAATTACTTGTTATATATGCAAAGAATCAAGGACTGACCATGTTGTAGTAAACAGGGGGCTTTTGTTACATGCTGGTTGGAGCCCAGGTATGTGCCTCTGTACTGAAGCTCTACAGAGAAGTAAAGCTTAAAGTTTAAGAGAGGATAAGCACAGCAAAGCAGGTTGTATTAGCTGGGGGTAAGAACTTCATTCTGAGTTCTGTTTGTGGGAACAGAAGCAAACTGATGAGTCCACTGAGAAATATTTCTTGTTACATTTTTTTTTTTTTTTGATTAAGTCTTTATGTTTTTGGATGTAAATGTTTTTTTAAGGACTGGTGAGAATTTGTGACATACAGTGTACCATAAAATATAAAGAATCACGATAAAATCTAATCAGACATAAGTACTGCAACACCACAATGCTGAAAAAAATGATTTAGATATTAAACTAATAATTGCAATTTGAGGTCTGCACCTTGTTCTTACTGATTCATATTCATAACTTTAGCAGACTGTCCAAGAAAATCCTTTTTGACTTGTTTTGTTGGAAAAAAAGCAAGAAAGGATTTGAAAAAAGTGTAAAGTGCTTTAATTTGGTCTCAGAAATATTTAGTGATTAACATAATCAAAAATAAGGGCCAACACTAATGCTTAAAATAACAATTTGGATGATTGTTTTTGTACATTAGTGCAGATGTCTTTTTGTTTTACCCTCCATCAAGAAGGTTATGTTTTTGTCTTTATAATTGATATCTGTCAGTGAGCAAGGTAAGCTAGTTTGCAACCTTTAAACATCATGTCCTAAATACTCCAAGGCTCTTAGACAGTTTTAACTACACCTTTTGATCTACTAAGGTCTTAGAAAAAGATTAACAACATGATTACTTTCTGAATCTGTCTGAAAAGCTGATAAAATGCAGTAAAATACCAAAAGTACTTAAGACACCTAAAACCTTTAACACATGACTAAGACTACAAGGATATGATGGACCACATTATGGAGGTTTGCAGATATGTTCTGGGCTGGTGAGTGTGAATCATACTTGGTATTAAGATGATGATGCTGGATGTTTCTCTTCTCTGAGTCATCCAAACTGTATAAAATTGGACCAAAGATGTTTTGCTTGAGATCATGCTATAAAATAACACTGCCAGTATTTTAGCCTTAAATACAAAGTTCTCTAGTGAGACCATGCACATGCACATCTACAACAATTTGGTTATTAATGTAAAACAACATGACAAGCCTTAAAATCATGAAAATTAGCACCAATTTGTTTCCTTTTGATTCAAACAAAAATCAAACCTATTTGAAGCTCTGCTATGTTGTTTCCATTCTCTAACTGATCTATAACAGGCTAATGGCTCTGTATTAGCTAGTCCTAGCGTGGATGAATTAACACTTTCTATCTGCCCACACCGGGTTCCCCAGAGGCCATCTCAGCATGGCGTTTTCTCTGATGAAACAGCAGTGAGCGGCGGAGGGCTGAGGGAGTGGGCGATCCAGGACACAAACTGTTTCCCTCCAACAAGCAGCAGGATGAACTGGCAAGAGACGTGGCATCCATACCTCCAGCACGGCCAGCACAGCATGCATCCTAACTCCACACAACATGCTTTCCTCGATGCGCCTGGCTAATTGCAGATGTAACAAGTAAAAAAAAACTGATCCAAGACCATGTGAGCAGGCTGATTTGCACATCAACAACAAAACATGCCTTACGAAATAAGGCTGCTGTAGTGCAAGTCCTTCAGGGGAAAATAAAGCAGGGATGCATGACATTAACAGCAGGAAAAAAATTCAACAGATAGCAGCTTTATCGGTTACTGCAAAAAGGATCCGACATTCCGGTTGGTTGGTCAGTTAGTTGCCGGTAGTAATGAGTTCTTGTCCTGCAAAACCTCATGGGCTGAATAGTTGCACTTGTTTCTTTGAAGAAAAGGTTAATCAATGTTTCTGTAACACAACTATTGTAGAGAGCTGGTGGGGAAAGAGCCTCAGCTAGCATTGGTCACAGTGTGGAGCTGCAGCACAGACTTCTTAATTTCCCATTTCCTCAAAAGAACACATTTACATCAAAGTCCACAGGGAAATCAAAATATCGATGTAAAATTAACACACTCTGTACCATTATGCAGTTTCCAGAATACTATTTGTATCACTTTGAATGGCTGTCTTTATAAAACTGGAGAATCCTTCCCCTTAAACCATTGCCAAGATAAAAGTCCATGAATATAAAGGCAGTTTTGTTTATTTTTTATTTCTCTGGGTCAGCTGTTTGGTAAATGAGAAAAATATCAAATATATATTTCTTATTATCATCAAAGCAAGTTAAGTAATAAGCCAAAATTAGCCGGTTAACACTCTTCATTAACAGTGAGTATGTATGTGAGCTAACTGTCAGTGCAAGTGAGTGAAAATCCAGGCACTGAGTGGCAAGAAGCTGAGGCTGACAAAAGCAGTTAGACGGAAGTTAGATACTTAAAATCATCTTGAAAGTATTAAGTTTACATTTTTTTGTTATTTAAGTGTTCAGTATGGGCAATGAAGATTCTCAGCTGATGTTACTGAAGCATTTGGAGCAGTAATGTTCGGTTTCTATCAAAGAAAAAGCCTTTAGTGCTAAAGCTCTTTTGCTGTGTCATCTGTATGCCCCTGTCTGCTTTTCAAATCACAACGTAAAAAGTGCTATACAAATATTTTTATTATTATTAGTTTGTTTTTAAAATGACTGCTATCATCTCTATGTGAACACGCAATCAGGTAAGGATGAATATGAACTCTGCTTCTTTTTCCGTCCTCTAGTTTTCCTTGACAGAAATAGAGACATTAAATTTTGGCATATCTTTCATGAAATTATACATCATCTTAAATGTGGAGGCGCTGAGAACAACTGATTAAGTTTTCAAGCTCGCAGCCGTCATAAATCCAGAGCAGTCCAATTGCTATGCCTGGTTTGACAAATGATTTTGCCAAATTGTTAAGTCCATTGATTTTAACGCAAATTGATGACATAATAAAATTAGTATGATTTCCACTTGGCTAATTATTGACATTATTTTTCACATACTTGCCATGAAATTAAGATATTCAGTCAATACGAGTGTCACATTAACTGGAGGCAATGACAGTAAAACGGATGCTAAAGCTGTCTGCACAGCGAAAAAGCCTGGGCAAAGTGATTATGAGTAAACTCAGAGATATAGAGTGAAGACCACAATAGGGCTGAGCAAATAAATGCAGCACCATAAACTTAAATTTACGGCATTTGCTTAACATGTGGTGTAACAGGAAAACTGTCATTTAGCAGGATGGGGGAAAGGCAGAGTCATTCTTGAGTGATATTGTGCGAGAAGACCTTTTCAACAGGGATGTTCTAAATTAGCTTTTTTGCCCTTCGTAAACACTCCATTTCATGTTGTTCAGTCATATAAAAAAACAGTCATATAAAATTGTTTTAATTAGATCAGCTCTTGACAGCATCTATGATAAAACCTAGTTTTTGCAGACACTGTAGGGATGTTGGTTGTAAAAACAAGCTTGTAAAATCTTGTTTCCAACGGCATTCGGAATAAAGTGGAACATTTTTGATATTAGATATTGCACTTACAAAAAGCTGCAATGTTCGGAGAACTTTACCTCCCTTGTGCTGTTCAAACACAAAACACAGTCACACTCACACAATTTACTGTCTGCGGTGATAATGGCAAGTTACTCTTAACAGAATCTTGTGCTCATCCTGAGGATGGGCCAAGGAACCATTGATAAGGCCAAAATTTGTGCACACACCCATGTAAAGCAATAAGGTCAAATGTAGGAAGCATGTGTTCAATCTTCCATATGGGCCATTCCAAACAATATCACAATGACAGTTTAAAATACCTATGTATTACTACCAATGATCATTAACTAAGGAAGCATCACACTTTGAAGCTGTTGATTCACTCATACAAGAAAGCAGACATGTTCACTTCAGATGCGAGCTCACCATCAAAATGCAAATTTTGTGCACTTGAGTAAGTACTTGCAGAAGCACACACATCATCAGATGTTTTAAGAAAATATAAGCAAACAGTTAAAAGATCATCAGATATACCAATGACTATGACTAGTGGAAGATTTGTATTGTTTTCAAGTTATCCTATGTAATGAAAGGCAAACATTGCAGATTAAGGAAGCAGTGTTGTGATTTACAAAGTGCTCAACTAAAAGCAGTTCGGTTTTGCAAGGTTTGCAAGGTTTTTACAAGTTTGTTTAATGTTTGTATTAGGGGCACAACAATTCCACCAAAAATGTTGAACTAATTTTATTGGTTCAATATGCATCTGTTAATTATGCTATTTTTGTTTATGAGTACAAACAAGCATTTCATTCACTGTTGACCTTTTCTCTCTGTTCCCTGTGCTATGTTTAGGCTAGTAAATCAGTACATCTCTATATTATGTACTGATATATATATATATGAAGAGTTCTTTTCCAAAATGCTATAAAGCCTAAATTAAAATATATATATTACTCAGTGCTATTCTTTTGTATACCGATTGTACTACCTGCCCTATCAGTACTTAATGCCAGAAAGCTATATATCCCTGTTTAAACTGTATTTCAAAGTTCAGTTCCCCGGCCAACCCAATGGTGGGTCTGGGTAAATAATGTCATTTTTCTAAATGAAAATGGATTTATTGGGTTTTGGAAAAGAGCTCTTCATATATATATATATATTACCTGTTTATGTTCATGGATTTTAATGCATAAAATACCTCTTGCCTGATTTTTCATTTTTCATCCTCAATCCCCCTCCATTTGTGTTCTGGAGGCTTAAGTTTCAAGTCTAAACTACTGCTAAATATTATGTTTTTGCACTTAAGAACAGCATGATTGTGTGTTATTTCAAATATTTTGTTCGGATTTGTGCAGGTAATCCCTGCAACTGTTGATGTGAAGAAGGAATTTATTAAATTAATCCAAAGTACAAGCTCAATAACAAAGGGGTGCATTGTTATTTTGTAAATTACTCTCAATTGTTAGGTTATTATGGTGCAGTTTCTAGGGCATACAAACCTTGGTTTACTGTGCTATGTGACTGCATGTTAAAAAAATATTATACCTATAATGTCTATGTGATCCAGTGTAGTAAGTACCACCTGTGTGAGTATATTTTGGGGAAATTTGCACAACAGGAAACATAAAAAATCCACTGCAGTGCATCTCTAGCATGAAGATTTCTCTTACACTTGACAACAGTTTCTTCATAAGTGTAATCAAAGATCGTCACAATGGCAGCAAACAGCAGAAGAAGAAGTGTTGATGAAGCCAGGTGATGATGTGAGGAGGCAGACATCATTAGCCCCCATCATCACACTTCATCAAAGCAGAGGGAGTGTTCCCGCTAATGAGCTGGAAGTATGAACAAAAGCAGATGGCTCTATGAGTCAGACAATAAGGCACTCATAATTGAATATATCTCATGCATTTCCATTTAAGCAGCCAAGGCCATTTTTCTTCTTTGCGTTGTATCTCAATGGAAAATCCATTATCAGAAGAAGCATTGAAGAGCTGCCATCACAGCGAATCAGCTGGATTTCAATGAGACCTTTCAGAGCGGGAGATAACTCATCATGTCTGAAAGAGAGTCAAAGTGAAGCACTGCCTGATTAATGTATGTTTACTGTAGCGTTGCTAAAACAGGTTGATGAATTGCTAAATGAAGATAATCAGCTACCTGTTTGGAAGATTGAGTTGTGCATTGTTCAGTTTCAGGAAAATCAATTTAATATCTGATGACTGATTAACCTATTGTTCCATAGAAGGACAGTAATGAGAAATTGCTTGAGGACTATCACATATTTTTTTTGTTTGTTTGATTAATCGATTATTCTTTTTCAGGTTCAAATGAGTGTTATTGACAAACAATTTGTAGAGATCAGTATTAACAGTTAAATCCTTTTGATTGACTTTTTGTGCTGATCATCTATCTGTTGTTTTATTAAATAACACATTAAATAGTCTGGTATTTACAAAAGCAATTGCTTAAAATTAATTCGTTTATTTTTCTGAAAAAAAAAAAGTTTTTAAGTAAAGAAATGTAAACAATTTCAGTGATTGGTATGTCAATTATTATATTGATATAAAAATAATCAACACCTTAGATCATAAAACTATAGTAACCTTTGAAATTATTCATGAGTTCTTGTTTTATATTAAGATAAATAATGAATTTCTTCAAAGATCAACTAACTGACTATTTGAGGGATAATTTGTTATTAAGCAATCTGACATTTGACTGAGCTTATGTCAATTCAAACAAAAATAATTATGTTCTGCCGATAGATAAAATTGTTTGACTAAAAGAATTATTTTTCAACTAACTTGATGCCCATTTAACTGATTATTTAATGGATAATCAATCAGTCAGTTTTGTGCATTTGATTGGAATTTTCTTCAGTGAGCAGAAAATTGGATATTAGATATTTTGATAGACAAATATTGGTTGTTTCTTAGAGAGAAGATAATCATTTTTTTGTTTGATAAACAATTAACCACTTAATAATATCAATTAGTAACATTTTTAGTCATCTATTTATCATTTGAGTAAATGCTGAAGCAGAAATTTCAATCACGCCCTTCTTTAAGCTCAAATGTTTTTGCTTTATTTGTTATTTCTGGCAGTAAATGAGGAGCTTAAAGGTTAATGTCTATTACGTTGAAAAGACATATATATCATTTTGCTGTTTTTTCAAACAAAATAAGAGATTGATTAATTGGATTCAAATTGGGCAGTTGAATCAAAGAGAAATAAGATGTGACAGATAATTTACCTAATTGGCCATTCCTACTAAATTAGCCATTTTGTCAATATCACTCAAACAGTCCATTATTAGCCATATATTTAACCTCCTAAACATCATTCTTAATTTAACCCCCTTCCCGAACAAAATGACAGTGTCTGTTTCAAAGTGTGTCACAATAGCTCAACTTTCTGAATGAAATCAAAGTTGCAGCCCAGAAATTGCGAACAAAGGAGGACGTGAATCAGATACAACTCCACAAACGTGACAGCAGCTGTCAATCATCCCACACTCCGCCAGCATCTCCTCTCAATACCCGGAGAGAAACTTGGCTGCTTTTCGAGCTGCTCTAATCTGTTTTTCCTCTTGAAAAGCTCACAGCAGGACCAAGCAATTAAAGCCTCTTTCTTAATCCAGACGCCCCCGAAACAACTGGAACTACTCTTCCTCCTCCTCCTCCTCCTCCTCGGCGTCAGACAGCAAGTGCAGGACTACTCACCCCCAGTTTCTTACTCCGTATCCTCACGTATCCCTGTTTCACTATGTCGTTGAAGTTAGAAGCCATGGTGACGGGGAAGCGGCTGAGCCTCCAGCCCGCGGGGTAAAATCAAACAAAGTAGCCTCCTGTTCGCCGGTGGGGACAGTGTTTCACTCGGTGTTCGGTCGGCGTGACATCCAGCGGGAAGAGCGCGAGCCGTGGGCAACCTGCTCCCGTGTCAGCGCTCAGGCTGCCCGGCTTCAGCGGCGCGGTCCATCCGGGAGAAGAAGAGGAGGAGGAGGAGGAGGAGGGAGAGACCAACCGTCAGCTGATTCATTGAGCACGAGAGGAGAGAGCGAGGAGAGGAGAGGCGCGCGCTTCCTGGACCACACCATCCGCGAGACAGGGGTGGTAGTGGTGGGGCGATAACCACCGCGTGGGGGTGGAGGGGGTGTCTTAGAACCGAGTATGTGTGACTTAAATTCTAAAGAATTAAACGAAATTAAATTTGGGCGAATGGAAAAATATTAGGAGTTAAAAAAAAAACAATCCAGTGAATTAAGTTAGAAATGACAATAAAGCCACAATAATCAAGTGACAATAAAGAGGAAATCATAATTATAAAAAAAAAATCTGAATTATAAATAAAAAAAAGTTATGAATAAAAAAAACAGTTTTTTTTTTAAAATTAAATCAGATTTATTAAAAAACACAAATTTATAGAAAAAAAAATCTGAGGTTTACATCAGAATTCTTAGATTCAAATCAGGCTTCTGGAAAAGTCAGAATCCTTCCAAAAACATCAGAAATTTAAGTTTCAAGACAGAAATCCAAGATAAATTGCAGAATGAGATCTAATCAAAATTTTTAGATTAAATTAAAAATCTGAGATCAAATGCCAAATTCACATAAGATGTGGAAACAATATTTTGTTGTTTGTTTTTTCAATCTCCCAATGCAAAGTGAGCAAACAGGAAAAAATCTAGAATTAACTGACTCGTCATCGGCATGTCGTACAAAACTGATGAAACACAGACAAGTGCTGTAGTATATGGCCAGTGATCATTGTCGAAGCAGAGATATATGATTGATTTATCACAGCAGCAGAAACAACAGAAAGTTTACAAGATACGCGAGCATCAACGTCTAAATAATCTGTAGACTGTGCAGACACAAGCATGTCTGTTTATCAAGCTGATGACAGATAAATTGTGATGATGTTGGGAAAGAAAGCAATCAATTCAGTATTTGATTTAACCAGTGACCATCACATTGGCCACTTTTTGTTGACACCATAGTTGTTTGTGCTGGCTTCATTTCCATGGGTGTATTTTATCACACATAAAATACAGATTGATATTTTGCATACCAAAAAAAATTAGCACACATGATAAGACAAATCAAGCTAAAACATACATTTTGTTTTCTTCTTCCTGACTGGTCCTCTCCACTAAATGACAACAGTCTCAAGCAGGGGCAGGTCGAGTATTTATCAAAGTTACATGTGACCTGAGATGACACGGCTAGCCAGAATGAGCCTGTCATCATGAGAGACATCCCTTCTGTTTTCTTGCAGGTAATCCACAGATTCAAGTTTAGGTAAATATGAAGAATGATGAAAACTTTTCTCACTTGGAGCCCTGTAACCACTCAACTCATGCAATATTCAGCATCCTCTAAGGGGACCAATTAGGTGCTTTTGGCTACACCATACCCAAAACAGCTGAGCTGGGGCCAATACTTCCACCAGTACCCTCGGTATTGACCATAAAAACTAGCTGCTGTCAGCAATGAAGTGAACAGATCAGGTGAATACTATCTTTAACATTAAAGTCAGAATGCATTTCTAAGAAAAGCCTGGCTTTTGTTTTGTTTTTTAGTTTCCCCTGTGTAAAGTGTGTACGCTGGTAGCAGGTGGCTAGTTTTCATTTTATTAGTGTGTTTAGTGTTATTAATAGGAATTAGTGGTTGCTAACTCATAGCTCCCTGACAAGTGTGTTCATTTGCTGAAGCAGGTGCATGTTTTGTTCAGTGAGAGGGCTATCAGTAAGTGACTTAACTTGCCTGGTGGCATATACAAGGCACTATGTTTGAGTGGATGTGATGTGATGGTCCATGTTTCACCCCCTACATTTTATTTCAGGTTGTTAGTCTTTGAGTTAGACAAAGTTGGCAAAGAATTGTTTTGATTTACTATCAGATTCTTGATTGGAGCCATATTTGGATCAGCCTCCACTTAGATTCAGGGGCACAGGCCAGATAGGGTCACAGTGTCAAGCCAATGCATACTTGCAATATGGCTTTGACAGAACATGGAGTATCTCTCCAAAGGAATCTAGGTGGGCTTGCTTCCCTCATTTTGCGAGGTGATGATGACTGTTGCTTCCCCCTCAGGATGGGGGACAGTGGAACAACACTGGGCAGTAAGAAGGCTCTGGACAGTTTTAGGAGCATCAAAGCACATAAATGTGCTCAAGCTCTGGGCAATTTATGCCAAGTTTTTGCCATATGTAAAGGAAAAACATCATTGTGCATTCCAACAACACATCTGCTTTCTACCACTTCAATCACCAAAGGGGCACCAGATCGACCTGGTTGACACGTCTTCCGATATCAGCTTTTCCTCGCTTTGCCAACCCTTAGGGCAAGAGCCACAAAAAGGAATAGAAGACTTTTAGTCTCCATGGGAATGGAGGCTCCATCCAGAGGTTGTGGAGGAAATATGGGACATGTATGGATAGGCTGATGTGAGCCTGTTTGGTTCTGAGTCCACCCCCACTTTTCTTCTTGGTTCTCTCTTATGGAGTCCACTAATCTACTGGGACAAGATGCTCTGGCTCTATGGCCAGATTGCCTTCTCTACGCCTTCTGCCATTCCCCTTTATAACACTACAGAGGGTGCAGTGTGGCAGCCACAGACTCCAACTAGTTGCTCGAAACTGGTCAGTCAGGCTCTGGTTTCCCCTTATGCATAAACTCCTGGACAGATTTCCAAGGCCCATACTTCAGGACCTACTCTTGCAGCTTGACGGCAGCATTCAGGATTCAAACCCAGAGCGCCTGAAACTGTGGGTTTGGCCTTGAAAGGGTCCTGAACCCCTCCTACAGGCCTGTGACCAGGCATTTATCCAAACCATAATGAATTCTAGAGCACCCTCCATAAGGTCACTTTGTCCAAACAGGTGGAATCTGTTATTTAGAGAGGTGCAGAGCCCAAAGAGAATCTCCTGGGAGGGCCTCTGTGCCAGTGGTGCTGCATTTTCTGTAATCTTGCTCGACAGGCAGCTCTCTGTTTTCACCTTAAGGGCATGTGTGGCTGCACTTACAGCTGATAACCAGACCTTAGGGTTTCATACTCTGCTGTCTCAGCTTCATAGGGGAGCCCAGCTATGGAGTCCATGTTGGCCTTTAAGGATCCCTCGTGGAATGTGTCTCTGGTGTTGGAAGCCCCAGCCAACCCTCTTTTGAGCCTCTCAGGCAGTCAGGGTTTCAGCAGCTATCAGCAAATGTTGCTTTTGTTTAGGCAATGGCCTCAGCAAAGTGTGCAAGCTAGTTTCACACCTTGTCAGTGAAGCATGCATGGATGCATCCCAAGGAGCTCAGATGGCATTGGAGAGGCACTTTGGCCCACCTTATTGCCCAATACATTGGAAACAACTCACTTTGATCAAGTCACGGGGTTGGCTGCTTCTGATCCTTCATCTTTTTAGTGTGAGGAAACTGGCTGAACAGTACTTTGGCCATTTAGGGCCATGAGGCAGAATATTCAGGAAACCAGGCTTTTGTTGTTCTGATGAGGTTTGTCTGCTGCGGGGCCCACAGGAAGGGGCAAGTAGAAGCTTTTCAGGAGTATTGTTTTGAAGACTGAGGAGACATACAAGTCAAAGGGTCTTCCCTTGCCTGTGCATATCAGAGGCCATTCCACCTGGTGCATCTCCACATCTTGGGGAGTGCCCCTCATTGAAAAATGTGCTATTGCAACTTGGATTACTTGCCACCTTGAATCTTTGCCCTTTTTCAGGGTGAATGTTCCAGCTCCTACTGCACTTGCAGCAACAACCTTCAGACTATTCATGGTCAACTGGGATTCTTCATGACTATGTTGGTATAAGTCATCTATTGTTAAGGACAGCAAGAATTAAATAAAATGAGGGTTATGTGTGTAACTATGGTTCTATGAATTCTTGATGACAGAATTCACTGTCCCTCGGAATCTTTGCAAGTCGATTCTGTAGGGATGTCTTTCATGACGATGTAGGCTCACACAGGGCCACACAGAGTAAAGAAATATAACTCAAACCAAGTGGTTACAGGACTGCCGTGCATCATCTCAGATCACGTGACTTTGTTGATATAAATTACTCAACCGGCACATGCATGCAAGGAAGTAGGTTTGATTTTGACATTCGTGTGGACATAATAGTGCACCAAGATGGCACCCTAAAAGTTGATGTATTTTGCATTTATGACTGTTTTTTAATGTCATGTAGAGCTGATCAAACAAACAAGGAAATTCAGAATTCAGAAGGAATTCAGAAAAAAAAGTATATACTTTATGCCAGTATATACTTTACATCCAGCCTAAATCTCTACTGTCTGTTCCTTGACAAAAATATATTGATGCATGACACATGAACAGTGGGAAAAATTGGAATCAACCAGCAATTTTGATGGTATGATTATAGTCTGATGACTATATCACCAAAACCAAAAAGGACTGCCAATAAGTGCATTCCCCAACAATATGAATGTATACAGTCATGTTTTTAATCTGAGGTTTTATTGTGTTTTTTCCCCACAAACTTTTATTGTTGGTCTCAAACAGTTGCTGCCTTTCAATACATAAATAATATATGGATAATAAATAAAATAGTCAAAATGTGTTTCTCTTCGGCATTAAATATAAGCATTTTTAGTTATAACATTATATACTATGCTTGTGTTTTATGTTAGGGACCATGCGGTAGTGGCATTATATTGATAGGGATGTGTCCCTAGCGTCCATACCCAATTCTAGGCCCCTGCATGCATGAAACAGATGTCTTTCAGTGTTAAGCACCATCCAGAGTTCATAGAATCATTGTTACCTCCGCCAAGGAGGTTATGTTTTCGGGGGAGTTTGTCTGTCCATCCGTCCGTCCGTCCGTCCATCTGTCTGTCCGTCTGTGAACAAAATAACTCAAAAAGTAATGGATGGATTTTGATGAAATTTTCAGGAAATATTCAGCATGGGAAAAGGAAGAACTAATTCGATTTTGGTGTTGATTCGGATCAGCGTCTGGCCACCATGACGAAAAATGTGATTTCTGTGAATAACTACTGAACTAAAATAGATAAAATAGATATCATTATGAATCCAATTGCTAATGGTATGTTTTCATGGTCAAGGAATCTAAATATTTAGATGAAATAAAGGTAGGACTAATATTTATGCTCAAAATCACAATATGGCTAAGGACTGTGGCACTGGCAGAGGTCTGCGCTCTCCAAGTGCTTTTCTAGTTACATATGTAATTCTCATTTACATCCCAAGAAAGCTACAGGAGAGTAGAGAGATTAATGTACATGATAAGATTTAACACTTTGACACTCATGCTGCACAAGGGACATAATTTAAGGCACGCAAGTTTAACCAAAAAATCTACTAAATTGATGTCAAGAAAACTGGAACTGCAATTTTCTAATAAAACAGGTACTGCAGTTTATACCTTCTAAAAAGACAAGCATTTTGGTGTTATTTTTCAACAACTTGTTTTACTTTTTTCGGATAAAGCCAGAAGGTGAACTGAGCAATTTAGTTGTACCATAGGATTAAAAAAAGACAATGAAATTGCAAGAAAAGCAATGATGACTTACTCTGGGAACATTTGTTTCTTAATTGAATTGGACTTGCCTCATGCTGCCACAGGGGCAGTGTGATTGTTATATTTGCTCATTTTTGAACTGAAAAACAATCAACTGATGAATCAAACTGCAAATTAATTTCAGCCCTTGAGGTCTTTTGTGCCTTTGATCACTTAAATTATGTATAAGCAAGAGCCCAAGGTCAAGATCAAGGTGCTCTCCCTTATAACGTTTCCCAATAAGAGGACTTGCTAAATGAATTTTGATGTAACTTTTGAAACCTAAAGCAGCCATTCATATTCTGCCCCCCTCTTGTTCACCCAACAACATCTTCAAAGAAAATATGCAAATGCAGAGTGGAGCTTAGTGTTCAGACTAATTTGCAACACACTTTGTACCTTGGTTTTCGGTTATTACCTGTCTGAGTATGAATATCATTTCCATATTTTTTTCTCCACACGGCTCCTTAATAGGAAATACAATTGCTGGTGTGTGCACGCCATGTTTTGTCATTATTAGCCAGCCTTGAATTGATGTTGTTTGATTTGTTGAATAATAAAACCATCGTCCGGCTCCCTGTTAAAAGGATCAAATAAATTGCATACAACAAAGCAGAGTGAGAAAACAAGCCACCGCCTGCAGCTTGTGCATTGTAAGGGCGTTACTGCAGATTGGCAATCAGAAAAGGCTCTGAGAATAAAAGCACGGAAACAAAAATTTTGATCCCTGGCAAAGCTGTAATCCTGATCTGGATGAAGTGAGGGAGGTAGCTTGGGTTGTGCAAATCTCAGAGAGTGAAATCTAGGGTGTTGGGTAACAGATGGCTCAGGTGTATTAATATGAGGGGGCTGCCATTACTTACGTTGATTAAAAACAAGAGAAGAGGATCAACTTATATAAGAGAGTTACATAAACCAGATGATTAAATGAAAATCAGTTTCTTTAACATTTCAGTTCCAGTATACTCAAAGTTTATTTACTTGAGTATGTGAGTGTTTACTTGATAATTTACTGTTGTGCTTAACTTGAGGATATTTTTCAGACAACTCAATACTGTGACTACACTGCATTTGAAGGTGTATAAACCTTTATGACATTTCAAGTTGGTAAGAGGTAAAATCATATCAATCATATAGATTTTCTCCAGACTGATTTGACTACAAGCCTGAATGTTATAAACCGTATTCTTACGTGGAATTTCCACATTGTCCACCAGGAAGTAGACTATGTCGTATGTCTGCAGGTATCCCCTTGCAGAGCAGACAGACCTGCCTGATTCTGAAATCCTGCAGGTCTGTCTTGCCAGCCTCCGTTGTCCAATGAAGTCACTCGGCTGAATTCTTAACGGCCCAATCAGGGAAGAGAGGTGGGGGCTGCAGAATGCAGATGTGACGACAACCAGGAGTTGAGAGCCGGAAGTTGAGAACGGACATGCCGATTAGCCTATTGTCCTCATGGCTACCTAGTGAAACTTGACGAAATCTGCCCTCCTCAGAAGTTTACTTGTAGTGATTGTCTTTGATGAGGTTCATGTCACATATAAGTGTTAAATGAATCATCTGTGTGGTATAATTTAGTGTAAGATGACAGTATAAGGCCATTAGCTGTTAGCAGCTAAGTTAGCGGCTAACGGCTAACAGTCATTAACTGTTGTTAGCTGTTAGTGGCTAAGTTAGCCGCTATGTATGCTACATTATAGGAGGCAACCCTGCTTGATGTGGATTAGTCTGTGATGAATGTGACAAGTCAAACGATTGTCCAATCACAAGCTTGTGTTTTTTTGAATGTTCTGCCCCTGAAAACAGATTTAAAGGGCTCCTACCCAGATGGACTAGTGAAATATTTATGTGGCAGATATATTGAGCTGTCCATCTGGCTTGTCAGGTTACGTATCCCCGCCCACAGGGAGAAAGCTTTAAACATGGGATCATGAAAATCATTAAAACCACAACTTAACCAGGTGTTTGTGAGTTTTCAAGATAACAGGAAGAGCAAAATGTAAACAACAGGTTGTATTCCCAGACCTGCTGTAGACATCAACCTTGTTTTTCACTATTTACTCTGTATTTTGAATAGACCCAGAAACTCTGAGCACTTGTTCTTCTGAGTTAAGTTGGCGAAGATTGACGCATAGTTGAAGTGGCTCCTGCTGAAGTTGGATTAACAGTGTTTTTCCAGTGATCCTGCACAGAGGTGCACTGCTGGCATACACTGCAGAAGGATTACCAAAGCACTTGCTGTGGAGACCAACTGACTGATGAGTCTTGGGGGCAATTTAGAAAGGATCAGGAATGCTATAAGACTATGTGGAAATTGTGGGTAAGAAAAATCTGGTTTAAGTGAGAAAAATACACTCATACACAATCCTTAAGTGTCACAGTAATGCTTCTGATGAGATGCTAAAATGAAAATAATCACTAGGCCCACAGGCATTGAGGGTCTTTCACATAGCGTCACATACTCATAGAACACCCCCCATGTGATCAAAAAGCATTCCTCTCGGCTTTTTTTTTTATAACTGTTGTTAATGTTAACTGTCTCGACTGGCAACCCATATTTTAAAAATGTAATTTTCATATTTTTTTCTCTCACTGTTGTTTTTGTACTGTACTGCAAACACCTAGAATGCTTTTTAAAAAAATAAAAGGCAGTTTTACTTGGATTGGATGTGCTTACCAATGGGGAAACAATCCTGAAGAGCCCCTTCTCAGAGAGCTTAAGCAGAAAAGACCAAATAGTGGATTAATGCAGTCAGATGCACCTCCATCTCTTATAATTACAGACAGTGGTGTCAAACAGACTGATCCTAATTCTGACATGAATATGCTAGTGTTGGTGATGAGAACACACTACCCCCCCCCCCCTAAAATTACTGTCCTAAAGTACTGACTGAAAGTGGCAACTGAAGTGATCCTTATACTGTTATTGGATAGCAACACCAAGAGCAAGCTAGCTTAGTCCCTTTACCAAGGAGGTTATGTTTTCACTCGTGTTTGTTAGTTTGTGACCATGATAACTCAAAAGGTATAAACGTTATAATAAAACTGTAAGCCAATGCTGCTGACTGGCACTCTTTATTCTCCTTCAGGTCACCACAAACTATGAAAAATATAGCTTAAAGAGAATAATTAGAGGTTAAGGTCTTAAAGTGATCAGCTTAGGTGAATAGGGTCAGAGAAGTGGGGTGTTTGACTCATCAGCTTTCTTTGGCCACACCTGCATCATTGTGTCTGTACAAGCACCACATGTGAGGGGGATGACAAGATACTCAAGACACAAGAGACCGAGACTCTGCACCAACCCCTCCTTCCATTGACTTAATATCCCTCTGATCATTGGCCAGTAGATAAATACTTGTGTTAAGTATTCTAACAATGACATTTGAACCTGACTGAAATAATAATAAACATACTGTTCAAATTCATTTTTCTGATTAAATCATAGTCTGTTTTATACTGTTCAATAAATGTTGATCCTGCTTGGCCTGCATCTTTGGCTATATTTTGATTTTTGGCCCACTCTGAGATTGAGATTGACACTCCTCTACAGTGAATTAAAAGTCACATATGAAGAACACATCTCAGGGTGTATTAATGACTTGTTTACTATGTTCTGATTCAGGGGTAAAATCGATACAGTTGTTTCAGTTAGCACTTGGTTTGTTTGTGTACACACAGCAAAATTGGTTGTGGTCCAAAGTTGTAAACAAATGACACTTGAAAATCAAATGTTTCTCTCATTGGTCAGAAATCTTACCCAGAGGGTGGGGGAGTTTATTTCTCTTCTTACAACAGCCATAGAGCGTCAGAGGCATGTGTGGCTAATTTGTTTTATAGCGTTAATCCGTCACTCGTTCGCTGACTCATGAGTTTGTAGACCTCTGTATTTTCATGTGTAGTGTCCAACAATTTGGCAAATTTTCTCTTCTGTCCAGATTTCTATGAAGCATTTTTATTTCCTCACTTCTCCACGTTAGCCCACGACTCATTTCGCACAGATTCTTCTGCCTCCTGTTCTTCTTCTGCTGTTGCTGCGTCGTTCAATCCTTCCTCTTCTATTGTTTTGACTGAACGATCGGTAACCAGGCGCAATACAGCCCCCCACTACTACAGTGTGAACCATAGGTATGAGTCAGGTGTGTCGGTTTCTGAGGTGTTTGTGCTCTCATGGCAAAGGAACCGCTACAGGGCTCAAATCAAAGCAAGCCAAGATCACCTATTTTTCTCTATCTCGACCCGCTTGTTTTGTCCCGCATTCAAGTGTGATTGCTGTGTTCACATATGCCCAAATGAAACAAACTTCAGGGGGGGTCACGCATTGTTTTGGAACAACTCCCCCAAATGAGCCAGGTGTGAATACACCCGAAGTCATTCCTTGTTTTCAATAATACATCCATGACCTGCTCAAACCGCTTCTCACTTTAGCAAAAATCTTCCTTTCCCTCTGTGGTTAGCAAGATCATTAATAAAACGTGTACTCAGACAGTGTGTTTAAAAATATCCTGATTATTTCAAAAGGACCAATTCACACACCAACATGCAGTAGCTGATGTTAGCCAGTGTCCAGAAATCAGCATATTTTAGGTGTAAGTACATTTGAGGAATTAATTTTGCTGTGTTCCTTGCAGTTTGATGTATCTAAAGTGAAGAGGAGTGATGTGCGTTTTGGAGTATGAAGTTTGCCAAAGGCCCCATGAGTAATTGTAGACAGATTTTAAATGTTTGTCAAACTGGATGTAACACAATTCTACTGAACATTGTACAAACATATTGTGATGTCACTCAATGAGCACCTTAGAAAGTGGAAGTGTATGGTATTTCACAATGTGCAGTTGTTCTCAGTATTCTTTGTTTGTTCAACTAATGAATTTAACATATGTTATGGGGATATCAAAGACCAGTGTAATGTTGTACAAAAGGACTAAAATTTAGAACATTCAGGGAAGTTGTTGTGGACTTGGAGCTAGTTGCTCTCCTCCTGGGAAAGTTTTTTTTACACTGTTTTGTACTATAGCCCTTTTTCCTGTTCCTGAACAATTCAGTTTTGTGAAGAATATTTTTTTATAGTCAGGTTGTTGTTCTGCTTGAATCCAGTATTGGCATTAAGATTTTGTCAAATACTCAAGCGTATAGTAGTGCTGTCAGACGATTAAAAAAAAATAATCTAATTAATTACCGGATTTATAATTAATTAATCTAATTAATCGCATTTTAATCTCATATCTGCTTAAAGTCCCCAAATAAAGAATTTGAATTCTAGGATATTATAAAATTGTAGTGCATGACTAATCAAATGAATACACTAAGAAGTGAAGATTTGTAAATCCACATTTTTATTGGTGACTAAATAAAACCAAAGTCAGGGCAACTTGTCCAGAAAATTCTAAGCTCAATCAGGCAACTCAAATTACACTTTAAGTGTGTTTCATAAATCAAATTCAAAATAAGAAAAAGGTCAATCCAGCAAACCAATTAGGCCTGATGCATTATTAAAGAATTCAGTAAATATAGATAAATAAATTCAAAAATAAAATAAGACTAAGTCTTCAATATGCCATTCCTGTTGTCACCTGGGCTTTGTTTGGTTTGACTAGAGACGCATGTGTGAAGTGACGTGCCACTGCCATGTACGGGTCCTCCAGCTGGACAATATCAAAATGTTTGTGTGCTATGATTAATCTTGCAATTAATTTTTATAACGCATTAATTTGCGGTGTAATTAATTAATCAAATTAATGCACTAAAGTGATAGCCCTAGTATATAGTTGTCGAAGGCCAAATCATTTCATTCAGGAAAAAAAGGACAATTTCACATGATTGAAGGTGTCTTATTTTGTTTCTATCTTATTTTTTTTATTCTGTTCTTTGATATTTGTGCTGTTGTTACTAATACTGTCTTTTTTTAAAATATACACACTATTTTATATGAATATATGCAAATATGTATATCTATAGGTGCTTGTAAGTACATATGGTGTGGATATTCATGCATGTAGGTGCATGGGTATCTTCATTAGGTATGCATTTTGCATTTGTCCTAAAGGCTGAGGTCTTAAACTTAATTAATTATTTGTTGCTATTATTAATTTTTCAAATCTCTATAGTTATTACTTTTATTGTTAATAATAGTAATATTGTGTGTTACACATTCTCTTAGGCTCAGCCTTTTTCTATTTTTTTTGGGGGGGGGAGACAGGAAGTCTTTGTAAAGATGTCATATGGAATGCATTGGCTCTGTTCTAAATAAAAATCAAGAATTTAAAAAAAAGACCTTCTCAAATGAGGGAATGAGGATTTGCCTTGGGGGTGCTTCCTAAGTCTTGATGGCAGCTGTGGAGACAGTTGATAGTTCGCCACCCTTCATCTTAGAACCATGTTTGAAGTTTTTGATTCATGTCGTGTCCTGTAATGACAACTATGTATTACAGACTAGACACTTTCTGAGATAAAAAATTATATATATAACCTTGATTAACTTAAAAATACTCTGTGCATTACTACCACATATAGCCATAAGAAAGCACAACTGATTTCTGCACTAAAGGCATAAACCTGGTTATAAATGAGGACACAAATATCCCAACATAGCCTTTACATGACCTCATTTTGATTTATTTATTTGTGATGTTCAGAAATAAAATGTCCTTTCCTGACACACAAGAGAGGCTGTTTTCACCCAGAATAGATTGCTGCCACTTTGAGAAGTGCTCTTCTGTCAAGTGTCAGCTTTTTGAGTCCAGAGGTAAAACTCAATGTCTGTTTTTTTGTCCTGTTCATCGCATCCGCAACGGTGTACACAAACATCAAGCTGCCATCCTTCCCAACAAACAGCTTGACTTTGATATTTCTCCATGTCTCCCTGGAAGTGTCCTCAAATTTTAGACTTGTCAAAGTTGTTTTGTCTTTATAATCCTCTTTGTACAACATGGCGCCGCTCCATTCCCTCGTCATTCTCTGTCTAAGAAAACAATGCTGACAGTAACAATGTATTTTCACTGAGCTAAATATTAGCCTGTGGAATTATCAGAGCTGTCCTAGATTTTGGGGAAGTAATAACCTGCTGTGAAACAAGACCAACAACCAGGTTGGAATCACAGGTAGAGAGGATGTGTGCTCAGCGTGCAGACTGCCACACATCCGAGCATATGGTCCTGACATACATGAATGGACGCCAGCAGGGTCAGATGTGTTGAGAGTCGTTCAAGAGCAGACGGCCATTCATCAAGGTCACGAGTGAAGCAGCTAATATCTACTGAGCTGTACAGAAAAGGACAGATTTACAGTATCAGTTTCTAAGTGCTTTGCTTTTAAAGTCAAATTTCTTTAGAAAGTAGATGGATGTCCATTATTAAACCAACTCTAATTCATCTTTCTCTTAGATACACAGACCTTTTGACTACAAAATAATTGTGATGTGATATGATATAATTAGTTCTTGGTATATCTTTTTCTAATACAGTTTTGTGAATTATATAATGAATTACTTTTTTGATTTTCATGTCAGCTTAGATTGTTGTGTTTTTTCCAGTGTTTATTAGATTTGATTTTTAATGTTTTTTTTAAAGTGTGAGACAGGCCAGTTTTCAGATTTTTGCTAGTGAGTTGATACATTCACAACATATTTTTTTTAATTAGATTTTCAGGGAATGCTGGCATGGCACAAGAAAGAAGCAATACAGTTTTGGCCAAAATCCAGATGTGGATCCAGGAGTTGTTGTTTTTTTTAAGATTTCTTAACAATGTGAGAATATGTTCCACCCCTGCAGAGCTCTTTGGTGTATGCAGTGACGGATGTCATTTGACCTGGCACACCAGAAAGACTGTTCAATATAACTTACTAGTCTATCTTTGAAAGAGTCCATAGGAATTGTATGTTTAGGCTGAACTTTCAGAGGCATATCCAACAGGAGATTGGATGGTCATTACGTTAATCAACATTTATTAAGGGCCGATTAGCTAATGTCGCAGGCGTGAGTTACTTGGGCACAGATTGTGAGCCACTTTGTTAAACAAACTCTCGTCTCAGCACAACAGAGGTGGAGCAAAAATATCTGTACTATAGAGAGGTTTGTAGTGTTGGTATCTGTTTTTCATTTAATAAAGAACAGCTATCATAATCTAATAAAACCGCTACTGAAGCTATTACCATCTTTGCTAATTCCTGTATGTACAGTCAATTCTGCTGTCATCTCGCTTGTAGCTTGTTCCTCTTCCTGCTTTAAAAGACTCTGATTGGGTCATGCTCCATGTTGTCAAAATGCATCCAGGGACAACACATCAGAAGCAAAACACATCATACTTTTTGTTACATTTGTCTTCACAGTCACATAACATAAAAAATGTATTGTGTCTGCACACAAATAAGAGATGAACCCAAACAAACAGTTTTTAAATCCCCCCTTAAGACCCAACTTTTCTCCCTGGCTTTTGATGCACGGTAGTTGGCGATTGTATTATTATTATCATTATTTTTATTTTATTTTATTTTGATTGTTTCTTCTGCATTTTTTATTCATTTTAATTTGTTTTATGTCTTTTAAATTCTTCCTTGTCTTTGAAAACTCATTATAATTATGTTTTATGTCTATTCTTTTATCTCGTATTTTATTCATTCTCCTGTACAGCACTTTGTTTCAACTATGGTTTTTTAAAGCGCTTAACAAATAAAGTTGGATTGGATTGGATTGGAATCAGGTGAGGATCAGAGGAACTGTTTTGCTGAAGTTTTCATGTAAAATCCTTAACATAAGAACATTTTCCATACAATAGCAGTATTTTGTCAATACTGTAATGCTGGATACAGGCACAAATCTCCTGTTGCAAGTCCAAGTCAAGTCTTAAGTTCCTGGGGTAAAACACAGGTCAAGTATACTATATTGCCAAAAGTATTCGCTCACCTGCCTTGACTTGCATATGAACTTAAGTGACATCCAATTCGTAATCCATAGGGTTCAATATGACGTCAGTCCACCCTTTGCAGCTATAACAGCTTCAACTCTTCTGGGAAGGCTGTCCACAAGGTTTAGGAGTGTTTATGGGAATTTTTGACCATTCTTCCAGAAGGGCATTTGTGAGGTCACACACTGATGTTTGACAAGAAGGCCTGGCTCTCAGTCTCCACTCTAATTCATCCCAAAGGTCTTCTATCGGGTTGATGTTAGGACTCTGTGCAGGTCAGCCAAGTTCATCCATACCAGACTCTGTCATCCATGTCTTTATGGACCTGCTTTGTGCTCTGGTGCACAGTCATGTTGGAAGAGGAAGGGGCCGGCACCAAACTGTTCTCACAAAGTTGGGAGCATGGAATTGTCCAAAATGTCTTGGTATGCTGAAGCATTCAGAGTTCCTTTTCCTGGAACTAAGGGGCCAAGCCCAGCTCTTGAAAAACACCCCCCACACAATCCCCCCTCCACCAAACTTTACACTTGGCACAATGCAGTCTGACAAGTATCATTCTCCTGGCAACCACAAAACTCAGTCTCGTCCATCAGATTGGCAGACGGAAAAGCACGATTCACCACTCCAGAGAACCAGTCTCCACTGCTCTAGAGTCCAGTTGCAGCGTGCTTTACACCACTGTATCCGACAGCCTAGGTGCTTGAATTTACACATCTGTGGCCATGGAAATGATACGAACACCTGATTCTGATTATTTGGATGGGTGAGTGAATACTTTTGGTTATATAGTGTATCTGGGTGGCAACACCAAGTCAGTCAAATTTGTGATGGTTTTATTATGATACTAAAATGGCTAAAATCGATATTGAATAATGTAACTCAGAGTATAGGAAGATAGTTTTATCATTATCAGACATATAACACTCACCCATTTTACATTTACACCCACAGCCCAGCGGTGAAAATGCACACAAAACCTCATAAAGTGCTGTTACCTTGCAGTGGAAATGCAGCTATTGCAGATAAATATTGGAAAAACTGAGCTGCTGTTAGAGAAACTCTATCCTCCATTAAAGCACTTATGCATCTATAAAAAGACACTCCCTAATTTGTTTATTTAGTCACAGTCAAGGAAAAACTTCACACTGATTTGATGGTCTGGTGAAATATTAAAATAGCCTCTGCATTAGTTACTCTCATTGCGTATTGGCAAACATTCACAAGCTAAATAATTAACACCTTTAAAAAAGATAAGCAGGGGTGATGAGTGGAGGTATTGTTGGGAGAGAGAGGGGGGAATATATCTCCACGCCTTATGTTTGCCAGGTAAGCATTTTTACTCGTGGGCGAATGAGTAGAAATAGAGATCACACAGGCAGAATTATGGTAATGTTGTGCTCTGGGTTCCTGTACTCAAGCTTTTTACAGCAACCCGTATCAGCCTGATATGTTAATAGGCACAAAGGGATTTGTGTTTGATTAAATGTCAGTGCCTAAAGGAAGAAAAGGGCTGTAGTGGGAAGTAAAGGGAGGGAAGAAAGAAGCCTATTTCTCAGAATAAAAGATGCAGGCTGTTGTGGACTCGGTGGGTCCTTTACTATCCAAGGAGGACATTAGTTTGTCACACAGTCCAGGACAGCTAAGGTTGTGTGTGGTCCCAGTGGATCAGGCCATGACATGTTTGTGATTTACTCCATAACAGAAGAAGAAGTGGTTGGAGGGCCTTTCTGTCCTCTAGAAGGTGAAAGTTAGAGTGGGTGATTTGAGAGGGTCCTTTTCTTCAACTACAGGTGACAATGGAGGCAGAGCAGCTAAACCTTTCTCAAAGGTTTCTGACTATAAAAGTACCAAGACTGTGTTTAGAATAGTGGAGAATGATACTAATATGGCTTTAAATGAAGATATCTACAAATGTTGCCTGTATCTATTTGTCTAGTTATTATGTTCAATTCATCGACAGTGCAATAAATATGATCATATTCAATTTGATTAAACATGGAACAAAAGATTTAATAGGATTTGGCACATACAGTGTACAGTCTGCTGAGCTGATATGTACTAGGCAATGCAAAATGATACATACAATATGATGCATTTCAACAGATACCTTATATTTTAAAACATACCAGAGGAGACATAGAATACAAAGTAATATGGGATAAGACAAAGATGAATACCCCTCCCGGAGCCACCATCTTATCACAGTGGAAGGATTTGCATGCCCCAGTGACCCCCAGAGTTATGTTGTCAGGAGCTTTATGCCCTGGTAGGGTCACCAAAGGCAAACAGGTACTAGGGGAGGGGCCAGACAAAGCATGGCTACCACTATGGAGAGACACAACAAAGATTTCCAGTTTCCCTTGCCCGGACGTGGGTTACAGGGTCCCACACTGGAGCCGGACCTGGGGATGGGGCTCGATGTTAGCATCTGTTGGCTGGGCCTGTGTCCATGGGGTCTGGCCGGGCACAGCCTGAAATGGCAACGTGGGACTGCCCTCCCATAGGCCCCCCACCCATGGAAGGTGCCAAAGTGGTCAGGTGCAGTGCCAGCTGGGTGGCATTCGAAGGTGGGGACCATGGTGGTCCAATCCCCGGCTGCAACGGCTAGCTTTACTGACGTGGAATGGCACTTTTTTAGTGTGGAAGGAGTCTGAGCTGGTGCACAAGGTTGAGCGGTTCTGACTAGATATAGTAAGACTCACCTGGACACATAGCTTAGGCTCTGGAACCAGTCCTCTTGAGAGGGGCTAGACTCTCTTTCACTCTGGAGTTGTAGATTGCGATAGACATCAGGCAGGGGTAGCAGTACTTATTTCTCCTAAGCTCTGAGCCTGTAAGTTGGGGTTCATCCCAGTAGACGAGAGGGTAGCCTTCCTCCGCCCTTAGGTGGGGGGATAAAACCTGACTTTTGTTTGTGCTTATGCACCAAATAGCAGTTAAGAGTACCTGCCTTTTTTAGACTCCCTAGAGGGGGTGCTGGGGGACTTTAATGCTCACAACGGCAATGACAGTGTGACCTGGAGGAAGCCCCCCCTCCCCAATCTGAACCTGAACTGTGCTTTGTTATGTTGAACTACAAAGTAGTTGAGTTGTGGCAAAAATTAAATGTGTTTTGTAATAAAGTTCTCACATTTTAGTCCCAAACCAGCCTTTAAGGAGGAGTGGGGTGACAACAAACAAACACACATGTTGGACATAGTGTAACAATAAATATCTTGTGTTTGTAGTGCATTCAGTTGAGTATGGGTTGTGACAGTTTGCAAATCATTTAATAGTATTTTAATTACATTTAACACAATGTGCCAACCTCTTTGGAATGGGATTTCTAAATGGGCATGAATCAGTAAGTGCACTAAAGACCATTAAGATAAACGTGGAGGAAGATCAGTGTTCAAACACAGACAAAAGGATGGTAAAATGCAGACAGAGGAGGTTGAATCCAATGAAAAAGGTTTAAAAATAAGGAGAGAGACAGGAGCACACTGAATAGAAATAGACAAAGGATCACTCTCAGGAAAAGGATATACCTCCTGCTGGTTTGACCCAGTCTTTGTGTCCTAAATTGGGGTCCGTCTGGTGTCACAGCAAGGCTGAACCCTGAGCTGGATCTCTGGAGACTTTAGCTGTTCTGCTGCTGTAGCATTTCTCGCACAAAAACGACTGGGGGAGGCTGAGTCCACAGTTCATCACATTGAGCTCCTCGTGGGAGAAGGACGAGTGAAATAGGTGCCTCAATCTGCTCCCACAAGAGTGATTAGACGGCTGTTTTTTCTTCTTTCTCTTCACTTTTTCCTCTTTTCAGCTCATTTGGAGACCAGAGAGGCTGAATCCATCTGAAGTGGCTGGTCTTGGCTCGCTGACCCCATCCTTTATTACACAGTCTTTTTTATTTTAATCATCTTCTGTGTGGCAACACATGATCATGGACATCCCTTGAATTGCACCTGAATTGCAATTAGGTTGAAATTGTGTAAAGCATAATTAAAATGAGAATACATAATTTGCAGATCCTTCCAAACTCATATTCAATTGAATACACTTCATGGACCAGATATTTAACATTCAAAGTGGTTAGCTTATTTGTATGCTATTGTGTTAGATCATCTTTACTCCATGATCTCTTAACAAGCATCTGGGAAAACACTGATTGTTAAAGGCTTGTTGGAGAGATTCTTGACGTTGCTGGTTGATATATGACCGTTTTACTCAACAGTCCATGGTCTCCATGTCATACATGTCACTTAGTAATAATATAAGCTACTCGTTTTCAATGGGAGACATATCTGGACCGCGGCAGGCCCGTCAAGTACAAGCAGTCTTGTACTGTAACTTGACATTGTCTTGCTGAAATAAGCAGGATTCCTTCCTGAAAAGACATCGCTTGGATGGCAGCATATGTTGCATATGTGCTTTTCTGCATTAATGTTGAAAGGCAGATACAGATGTGTAAGTTATGTATGCCATGGACACTAACACATTCCCATGCCATCACAGATGCTGGATTCTGAACTTTGCACTGATATGATGGTCTGTTTCCTCGTTTAGCTCATCATGGACGTGGTGTCCATGATTTCCAAAATCAATATGAAATGTGAACTCATCAGACCACAGCACACTTTTTATCAGTCAATTTCAGATGAATTCTGGTCAGGGGAAGCCGGTGGCACATCTTGGTGTTGTTGATATATGGCCCTGGCTGTAAATAGTGAAGTTTTAATTTGCACTTGTAGATGCAATGATGAACTGTGTTAACTGACAATGGCTTTCTGAAGTGTTCCTGAGCCAACGTGATAATATCCTTTACAGAATATTTTCCATTTTTAATGCAGTGCCATCTGTTGGATAAAAAGTTACGAACATTTAGTATTGCTTTCCTATACTTTTTAATTGCTGCTTAAGTGCAGAGAAATTTCTGGATTCTGTGATTAATCCCTAAATTCTTTGCAATTGTACTTTGAGAAATATTGTTATTAAGCTGTTGGACTATTTGATCATGCAGCTGTTCGCAAAGTGGTGACATTGTCCTATCTTGAGGTTGAACAAACCTTTTGAGGATGTTCCTGTAATACCCAATCATGACACTGTTACTAATTCACCTGTTAACCGGTGGAGTATCCCAAACAGGTGCTTTTAAAGCATTCCTCAACTTTCACAATCTTTTGTTGCCCCTGTCCCAGCTTTTTTGGAATGTGTTACAGGCATCACATTCAAAATGAGTGAGCATTTTCAAAAAAACATGAAGTTAATCAGTTTGAACATTAAATGTCATCAAAATTTGTCGCAAAGGATTTGCGAATCATCGTAGTCCATTTTTATTTCTATTTTAAAAAAACGCCTTTAACTTAATTTGAATTCGGGTTCGTATATTAACACAAGGTCTCTCAGTTTTACTTAGAATGGCACTCAAAATCCTTCTAAATTATCAAACAAATAAAAAATGCTGCTTGTAGAGATGTCCTTTGTCTCTTATAACTCCCTTAAACACTCTGGAATGTTCTAATAAGGGATTAATGATAAATGACAGCACGGCAAGACATATGCTGAATGTCAAGAGGGTCTAATCCAGGCTCTTAGGCGCCGCAGCCTCGCTGTGCCCCCTCCTAAAACTCCTCATCCAAAAGTCCTTTAAACACTGTGTAATTATACATTCATTTACACATGTGGTGCCGTGCCTGTGGAACTCATCAAGGCCAAAAAAAAGTGGAAAAAAGGGATAAGCGTGACGAATATATGTGCCCTGTAGAGGGCAATATTGCCTGCTGTGTTGAAGATTCAGTTTAGAGGGGTTCTTTAAAAGTTTCATGTTTTTGCTTCGAGATGCTCTGAGATATCTGAAAGTGTCAAAGGTGTTTCAGAGAAATTTAAGTTGGGCAAAACAAGGGGAGCAGTGGAGTTACCTGTAAATAGGCTAAGTAAGACATTCAGAGCAACAGTAAGGTTTTGACACTTTAAAAGAGAAAATCTTTTAAGAGAAGGAAAAATAAGATGAGTTGAATATAAAACAAAGTTGGAATTGCGTGCAGGAAAAGAGACACACAGTGGATTTGAATTCCAGACCAGCTATCAAGAAGACCATATTTAATCATTTAGCAGACAGTGCTACTGGTATTCTACTGATGACCAAGCATTTATCTAATAAATAAGTGCATTAAAGGGGACATACACTTTTTTGAAGACTTTTGAACATATGTTTGGGTCTTTGGCCTTCCTTTCAGCCCACTAAATATGATAGTAGACAATAAAACCTGAATTTAGCAGGCTGCATAAATGTGAACTCATGGTATTTTGTGAGTCTCTTAAGTCTGCTTATATACTGTTACCTAACAGTATATTTTATGATTTGCATACCCAGCCTGATTCATCTGCCCGAGTATCTTCACCCACCGACTCAAGAGCTCTTTGTGAAGTGCAACCACTGTTGTTTAATATTCTTATTGAGAGATCGTCGTTCAGCATGTCTACCAGCCTCTGAGAACCAAAGGGCCCAGTGGATTAATTTTATTTTTGAAGGGAATGAGCCAGCTGCAGTTGGCTTAAACCTGTATGTGTGCCAGTCACTTCACGGCCAACTGCTTCTTCAACTTCAGTCCGTACAACAGAGGACTGGACACTAGACTTTTCCTGAATCTGGGCTCAGTCTCAACAATGTGTTGCCAAACCTGATGATGGAAATGTGAGTATTTTAATGCTGTGCAGTATTTATTTTGCTCATCACTATGAGCTAAAGCTAACAGCAGGGTGAAGTGAGCTAGAGGTAATCATATTTGTCAATGTTTAAATTACTTTTTCAAATTCTAATGGAAAAAGCCCACATTTGCCCAATGCGCAATTAATATTTTTATTACTACAAATGACCTATAAATACCAAATATGTCTGATTTTTTTGTATTTGCTTGTAATTTTTAAGGATGTGAATATTCATTAGTCAAAAAGTCATTTCAAAAGATCCTAAGTTAGCAAGTCAGCCTTCAGGGGGCTCTGATTGGCCCAGACAACCACTGCATGGGCCATCGGTCAAGATAAGAATGTCCCTCTGAGCAGAAGAGAGAAGCTGTTGGCTCATTTTCACAATCAAACTCAAAACAAGAGCAAACTACACAACCCTGTTACACTTAAAACAAACGTAAGACATTCAGAGATAACCAGTACAATATTCTTTGTAAATCAGACTGTCATGATACTGTCTGTTTTGGGTTAAATAAAGATTGATTGATTGATTGATTTAGTTTTATTTTGTATAATGTTCCTTGGTTAGACTTCTTGTGTTTTCCTTCATGCTCTCTCGATTCTGTTCTTTAAGTTAAGTTACCAGTTTTGTGTCTTGTCTCTTGTGTTTCCTGTTTTATTTTGAAATCCCTGTGTTCCTCATGGTGTTTTCCTGCCCTCCTTTCTGTGTCTCCCTGATGATGATGATTCCCTCCACCTGTGTGATTGTCTCACCTGCGCTTGATGTTTCCTCTGTGGATTTGGTTACTGTGTTCCCTGTCTTCAGTGTTGGGTCATTGTTAGGCCAGTTTTGATTTAATACTTTGTGAGAGATTTTTGTTTTGGAGTTTGATTTTTGTAAAGGAGTTGTTTTTTGTTTTTTGATTCCTTTTTGTTTGTTATAATAAAGCTTGTTGTCGAGTCTGCTAATCGGTCCTTTTTCTTCTTTGTTAGTTGTTGGTTTTAAAAAACCCTGACACAGACCTTGCAAAGGAAAAGACAGTGAAGAAAGGGGCAATCAGTGCAGCAGATGCAGTCATTAGTTCATCTTCATCATTCAGGCACATGACGAATGTGGGCATAAGTTCCATTATTTATTTTAAATGCCCTTGGAAATAAAATTTTCAAATAAAAGTGGACCCCCTGCTTTAAAGCAAAGGACCTTTAAACCATTTTCTCAAAGTCAATCTCATAGCAGCAAGACTCTCAACAAAGACAGAGGTATCTAATTTCCCTCCTTTAAAGCTGAGTTGCGAGGCTAAGGTGTTTCCACTGTCAAGTGAAGAGAAAAAGTACCCAAATAACCGACCCATCCCACCCCTATGAAGGGGGACCAAACCAGCCAGGAAGGGTGAAGCTAAAGGCACAGCGATCTGTTGACTAGTGTCAAAATCATCAATTCTCATGTGACAGCAGCCAAAACTAATACACATACATTGCCATATTTGAATAAGCTGTGGGGTTTGGGTGATTTATCCACTGCTTATGCTGTTAAGAGTGTTTACATGACACAATTTTCCATGGACTATTGGAGTTCTGTAACTCTTCCATTATTGCTTTTTGTTTACAATCATGCTCTATTTTGGATCTCCTCACTGTATGATGCTGCTGTGATGTCATGTATCTATGCAGCCAGCACAGCTCTGTCTCACATCCCTGCCCTCAAGTCAAAGAACAGGTACAGCTGGTGGAAACACAAACAAGATCAAGTTCAACTGCTCCAAATTGTACCAAACAGTACTGAACCAAACCAGACCACTTAGCAGAAGCAAGGCATAAGCGCCCTTGTTGCCAAGTCTGGTAGTGAGCTGCAGTCATCTTGTGAGAAGTGTGTATGGTTTTATGGCACAAGAGTGGTTTGCAAGGCATCTTGGCACTTTTTTCCACATTTGATGAAATAAAACTGACAAAAGATTAAACAAAAGAGGGTGGTGGCTGATGAGACCAAGCAAGAAGCCGGGCCAGACTAAATTCTGGACAGGCTTTTACATGTTAGCAGGAACTTATCAGGCTGAAAGTAAGATGCTGAGACATTGTTGGCGTGTGTGAATAAAGTTATTGTTTTATGTATGTTATCTTTTGAGTAGTTCTATCATGGTATAAATGATAAATCTTTGATAACTGATATATCTTTTATTGTGAATCCATTCTGAATCACTTTATGAAATTTGCCCCTATAAAGCGTCCCTTTTCTTAATGACAGCTGAATGTAAAGTACATAAATATATTCTACTGTAAACAGTTTGCATGGTGTTGCAGTTATATTATTTTTTTTACAGTGCAATAGCACTTGAAGGGCTTTGGTGGACACAAAGAGAGGGACAAAAATAATCAAAGATGCCAAGGTGGTAATGTTTTTGCCCACATTTTTGATTTTTTTATTGATTCAATTGTCAGAATGAGTTAGATATTGGCCCATGAACCAAACAACCAGATTTTGGTGGTGATCTGAATCAGGATGCATATTTAGGAATCTTAAAATGAAAACATGTTACTAATAAAGTGGCCTGTATGTATATCCCATAAGCATATCAGGACCACACATTGTTAAAAAGAAACTTAATTTTCAGAAAATATTGTTCATTACAGTGCTTACAGAGATAGTGACAGTAACATTATTAAAAGTGATGGATATTCAGAGTTGCTGACCTTGTAAGATTCTCAACCATTGCAAAATCTTAGAATTAACAACAGATTGTCTTTTGGTGAGAGACGATGTCAGACACCCTTTTGAAAGTCTACCTATTGTCCTTGTAAAGTCTTTTTGTCTCTGTGGTATCAGCTTGCACATGAAACTGGATAAAAAACTTGAGTAACCATCCTAACTGGCAAATCCCTGTTCAACACACTGGACCATTATTAAATGACTGTTTATATGCCTGGTGAAACCTTTGTCACCAACCTCATGTGGATCTTTAAGGAACTGCAGTCTTTGCACTGTCTACTTGCCCTCATTTTTCAACACCTGCACATGCCACTTACTGCACATTCATAAATTTCTCTGCAAATAGTGTCCAGTCTGTCCATGAGCTCAGTTTAAAAACAGCTTTAACAAGTGTGATCAGTGTTACAGAGGGTCAAGTTTGGCTCAAGCTGCATCTTTAAGAGCTGCAGGTTATTGGCTTTCCTTATTTAATCTGACAGATTTAATATAAAACAGGTTATCCTTGTGCTTTCCTCCAATTGCCATGGCTTGTGGGCCCATCTTCGAGGACTGGCAGCAACACATGACTGCAGCTCTCACCATCCAGGCTCGGGACAAAGCTCTTCTTTTACCTCCTGGGCCCTGCTTCACAACAGCTCATGTGTGAGCATTGGAAAAAAGAGTGGAAATCAAACCTCCTCTGTAAATACACCAAAGGTCAGAGATGACGTCAGACGCTGGGGACGGACTCAGCCGTGATTTTGCGGCCCGCCGTCATCGGCGCCTGATTCGTCGCAGCTCTTAATATTTTGCACTCTGTGCTCCCAGAGCATGATCCCAATATAAATACACGAGTGTGCTTCTGTCATAGGATTGTTGTTGATGTATCGCCCACTGCTCATAAGTCTGTCTGCTGTTAAAGTGTTGCAGGCGGCTACAAAAGGAATCTTTCTGCTGACTGAGCTTTAAACTTGAAAACAAAGTTATTCTGGGATTCACTTTGATGTAGTTTACTATGAGCTGTATTCTTTTTTCGTGTGCCTCGCTCCTGTGCCGTCACCACTGGCCTGAAATGCTCTTTTGCTGCTATTATGGCTGAATTCAAAGAAGTGTGGATGCCCATAATCCATGCATGACCCTGTTTAGATGTCTTGACACTTATTTCTGTGTATGTGGTTCCTCTGGCTGCTCCGCATTGTTGTTCCAGGCGTCTCATTCTCCGTCAAAGGCTAGCATTAATCAAAGGCAGGCAGCAGCCTTAGCCTAGCACTCCATGGGGCCTCAAAATATTCTCTGGCTGATACAAGAATCTTATGTAAGGTCTCCATCTAGGAATTCTTTTGGGGATAAAGTAATAGAATTCAAATTGAAATCTTTGGGGAGAACCCTGTTACAGAAACTATACTTTTTTTCTCCCATAAAAGCCATTTTTATTAGTCTTTTATTAAGAGTCCTCTTTGATTTTCTTTATATGCTGGTTTTACAGCCTTGCTGTCAAGAATAGAAATTTACTTAACAGTGTAGTTAAAGTCTGCTCTAAAATTATTGGTGTTTAAATAGAGGGATTTGACTTCTTTTGTTAACGTGTAGATCTTCAGTATGTTGTCATGCTTTATGTGTTTGTCAGACACACGTTCTAAATTTTTCATTGTATAGCTTTAGTTAATTTTGTCTGACTTTGATACTTGTCAGCAATTTCTTTTTTAATCAGGTTAATCGATTTCATTTATACATTTTACTGTCTTTTATCAAATCTGATTATGAATAAATCACGTCATTTATTTCAAGGTACAGTTTTGGGTGTTGTTTCACTTAGTTTCATCAGTCATTTGTAGAAATAGAGCCACTTCTGTTTTCCCCCTCCATCTTTATGCCTGTTAATTTCTGACAAATTGTAAAAATACTTCACGTTTTTAATTTAAGAGACAATTGTTTAGGAGAAAATGTTTCAGTCTCAGACCTTTTTTTTACCCACATTGTGGGATACATTTAATGTGTACAAAGGCACCTTTATGCCATTTTAAAGACCAAGCGATTTATCAAATGCGTCTATTTGTGTGTATTTCAGTCAACAGGATTGTTGCATTTTTAGGCTAATCTTCTATTGAAGTAATTGCCCCTGCCAAGGAGGTTATGTTTTTTTCCTGCATTTGTTTGTTGTTTGTTAGTAAGATTATGCAAAAAAAAAATGGTGGACGGATTTTGCTTAAATTTTCAAGAGATGTTGGGAATGGCCCAGCTTAAAATGATTAGATTTTGGTGGTGATCCAGATAACTGCCATTATTGAATGATCGTCTTTGCTCAGTAACTGTCCAACTAATAATGATGTCAACATGATTCTGAATGCTGGGTGTGGGTTTTCCAGGTCAAGGAATCATACTATGGAGGCCATTTTATCATAGAACTATTGCTTATAGATGGAACAGCAATATGTGTGCAACCTTGGTGGAGCTTTGGGCTGTCCGAGTGCTTTCTTATGGTGGCTGAGGAAGGTCAAACATCACAACACATCTGCATAAACATACAACACAGTGGCACAAAGCCACAACATGGTGGCATGAGGGTGCAACAAGGTGGGTTTACGCTACAACAGAAGTTAACTCCACAACCAATGGAAACACTGCAACACGTCTGTATTAAGCTGCAACTTGGCAGCATGAAGCTACAGCGGAAGTGGAACGTCAAATTTGTTTCAAGTCTTGCCCCAGGCTCAAGTCCATGGCTAGCTGATTGACTCTATTCTATTAAATGTACATCCAATTAAAAGGAAGAAACAGATAGGGCTCACCTACCGCTAAATAGCTTAGCTCAAACTCTGGAAGTCAGTGAGAAGTGTTAGCCTATCTCTGCCTAAAGTCGTCAGATAAACTTTTCGGCAACTATCCTGTTTACTTGTTGCGACTTGTTTTTACCACGAGTATCTTCAAATCAAATCTATTCTTTGGCTACTCCTACACAGAGGTTTTGTTTGGTTCACTAACTTACAAGCACGTCTTCATTGGAGATGTGTTGTGCGCAAATGAGTCGAGTTTCTTGAACTGCCCTTTTGCGCGAAGGTGAGACCCAGTTCGCCCTTGTGAGTAAACCATTCCTTTGGGAGCCATTTTTTTAAACAAGCTGCCCTCAAGCAAGCAAGCAAGCGGCTCACTCACAAGTGTAAATCAGATCTCATCTTCACTTAAAAGAGCAGTTCAAATGACTTGACTCATTCGCGCACATCACATCTCCACTAAAGATGCGCTTGTAAGTTAGTGAACCAAATGAAGCCTCTGTTTAGGAGTAGACAAATAAAATATATGAAGATAATGTGACATAAGGCGGTAAAAACAAGTCACAGCAAGTACACAGGAGAGTTGCCAAAAAGTTGATCAAAGTTTAGTGTTTGAGCGAAGCTAATTAGTGGTAGGTGAGCCCTGTCCATCTCTTCCTTGTTATTGCATGCACAGTTGAAAGAATAGAGTCTATCTGCTTGTCATAGACTCAGGACTGAGGCAAGCCCTAAATAAAAGTTGGCATTTCACTTCTGTTGTCACTTAATGCCACCTCGTTGCAGCTTAATGCAGACGTGTTGCAGTGTTTGCATTTGCTGTGGAGTTTCCTTTTGTGTAGCATAATGCTGCCATGTTGTTGCTTTATGACACTGTGTTGTGGGTTAATGCAGATGTGTTGTAATGTTTGCTGTGGCATTTGCAATTGTTTTGACCATTCTCAGCCACCATACTTTATATTTATTAAATGATTTCAATATCTTCATGGTTATTATATCATGTTTCTTTAATATAATGTGTCTTATGGACCTTAAAGGGATAGTTGGGGTTTTTTGAAGTGAGGTTGTGTGAGATCTACGGCATAAGCCTAAATATGTGCCACAGTGTCACAGCTCAGTTCTCTCTCAGTTCAAAAATCTTGGGGCAGATGCTAATGCTTGCATTGCTGTACATGGGGCCAAAGTCTCAATGTAATTTAAAGAAATGTGGGAGAAAACATGAGACAAAAACAGCATGAGGTCATCACACTACAAACACTTTGTTTACATCATTAATTTTCCACCACACTGCCGCTTTGATATGGCACTATTTTGAGACACAGCACAGCCTACATGTCCTTCTGTCAGCAGTGTAAGGATCAAACTATGGTCGTACCGGAATTTTGCCAAAAAGACACATAATAGTATGGTCCCAAATAAAGATTAGCCAACTATATGAAAGTTAAAGGATTATCCTGCTGACAAAACATAGTAATTTTGCTGACAGCTGTTTTTCTGGTTCAGTTTACCTACAAAAACAAACATACTCATCATCATCATGAGGTACACTTGAACCCATGGCTTCTGTTATTACAAGCCAAATACTTACTTTGAAGATGAGCTTTCATTTGGCTGTCCTGTTTTGTCCTTGGAGTTTGTAAAACAGTGAGTCTCGTCTGCACAATTATAAATGTCCATTAAAGCAGTGAGGCTCTGTGTGATGAGTGATGCTCACTGCAGAGAAATGTATAAAAGTCGATAGTATCCTCTGATCCTGAACAACCTGAATCATCCTGAGGGTTTTTTTTCTTAGCCACACTCTTATTTCGTCTAGTTTGATAGCATAGTCTCATAATTATTCACCTGAATCTAGAGGTATCATGTGTTTCTCTGGTCCTCCAGTTCCCATAGTAGATTCCACCATTTTCAATACAGATCTGTTGACTCTCCATCTACAAATGTTTCTCCTGTGTGTATTCCTGTTTATTCAGTTGCTCCAAAGTATCCAAATTAAGTTGCTGTCGTAATTAGTTGCAAAGTTGTTGGACAATGTGCTGGAGTTTATCTTTACGAACTCAAAGTTCCAGCAATTACCAGCCAACTTCCCTCACACTTTTTCAGTATATTTGTGACAATGACAAGACAATGCACCTACTCTATTTTTATGATAAAAAGACAGCAGATAATCAAGTCAGAAGCCTCTCAAGAAGCTCAGAGATATTCTGGTCACTCTCCCTGATTTAATTTTGTTTAATGGGAAAAGGCTTTGCACTGCTCTTTATCTGGGCCTCAAAATTACAGAGAAACTCCCTGTTCCCAGCTCCATATCAGCTCAGCATTTATTTTCTCTCCTTTTCCAAATAAGAGTTTGTTTTACACGCAGATACTCGGATATCTGCTTCTTTGAACTTAAGCCCATTTCCTCTGTTCTCCGCGGCTCTGTGTGCAAAAGTTTTGTTGTTTTTGTTATCGTTAATGCAATCTCTTCTGACCCACATCTGGGTGTTTAACAGGAAACCTCTGTAGGGATAATTCACAGGCTTAAAATTGAGTTCAGGTAATAAGACAGAGAGATGAGAACCGGTTAAAGTGTCCACACGATGTGGTCTTGTCATTATTTATCCTGAGGCCACACATCTAACAGCAGAGCAGTCTGGGAGGCAGCCAGCTCCTCCTGGAGAGTCATACACAACTTTCCTTATTCCACTGTGCTTGTTTTAGGAACAACTTTTTTACATGTGGCCCACGTCTGCAGTATTAAACTGCCTCACTGACACCCGTTTATACAGGAACAAATGTCAGTGTTCGTGTCTGATGTGGGCAAATAGTTGACAATAAATCATCTCATTTGCAGCTCTCTACAAATAAAGCATCTAAAAATATGGCTGTCGTCCTGTGATGGGAAAAAGATGAATGCCTGTTTGTCACTGTGTGCAGAAGAAGTTAGTAGACTGCTGCAGAGCCAACATGTAAAATGAAGATGCACATCAATATATTTAGCATAAGCTCCTTGAAGTGGCTTTGTCATGCTTTCTCATTTTGGTTCTCTGCTAAAGCTCATTTCACAAATCCCCCTTGAAATGTTATAGAAGTGTATGTCAGGACAGATGTGCTCCTGAAATTCCAGAGTTCCCTCTTTTACACTTGTCATTCATGATGGGAAATTTCACCAGTCAGATGAAATGAAGGAGACTGGGCATTATGTAAAAAAGACTCAGGAGAAGTCACAGTGTGATTTGGAACATATAAGAAGGTGTCAGATGCAATAAAGCCCTGTGATGTTGCTGTGATGTTTATTCCTCTAAACTAGCAATGACCTAGGCCTGTGACATTATGTCTTCATATATCTGATTCAAGAAGGGCATTGTCGAAATTATCAATAAAACAGAATTCAATTATTTGCCAATCAGGGGTGCTGGTTTGCCAGAGCAGTTAGAAACTAGGCACGTCTCACATACATACTTCTGCCGGCCTGGGTTTGAATCCAGTCTGCGACCAGTTTGCAGACTGTCTTCTCATACTCTCTCTTCCCCTTTCACAAGCCTATCCACTGTCTGTCTCTCCTATCAATAAAGGCACAACTTCAAAAAAAAAAAAAAAAGAAAAAAAAAATCATGTTTGACCTACATTCAATTTGAATACATTCCAAAGACAGGACATTGGTGTTCAAACTGATAAACTTGAATTTTTTTCAAATATATTTTCATTTTGAATTTGATGCCAGCAACATGTTGCAAATTAAATAGGATAGGGGCGTGCTGACCACTGTGTAACATCACTTTCCTTAAACAACAGTTAATAAGTGTTTGGGAACTGAAGACACTGAATGTTAGAGCTTTATAAGTGGAATATTAACCCATTCTCACTTACAATCTGACTTCAATTGCTCTACAGTCCAGGTCTCCATTGTCATATTTTGCACTTCATAATGTGCCACACATTTTCAATTTGGTCCAGGTCTAAACTGCAAGAAGGCAGATCTAGTACCCACACACTTTATACTGTCACACTTTAACAAGTGCAAAATGTGGCCTTGGCCCTCGACTTGCTGCAATACGCAGGGATGTCCCTGAAAATGATGTTGCTTGGATGGCGGCAACCTGTATGTACCTTTCAGCATAAATAGTCCCTTCACAGATGTGCAAGTTACCTATGCCATGGGCACTAACACCCCCATACTATCACAGATGCTGGTTTTTGAATTCAGTGCTGATAACTGGGTGGACCACTTCATCTTTTGCCCAGAGGACACGGCATCCATGATTTCCAAAACAATTTGAGGGGTTGACCCTTCAGACCACAACACACTTTTCCACTTTACCTTTTCAGAAGAGCTTGGGCCCAGAGAAGCCGGTGGCACTTCTAGCTGTTGTTGATATATGTCTTTGGCTTTGCAGAGTAGAGTAATGTTAACCTGTGCTTGTAGATGTAACGGCAAGATGTGTACAGTGACAGTGGTTTTCAAAAAGTGTTTCTGAGCCAAAATGATGTTGGTTTTTAATGCAATGCCACCTGAGGGATAGAAGGTCACAAGCATTCAATGTTGGTTTTCTGCCTTGCCCCTCATTTGCAAATAATGAAATCCCTAGTGTACTTGTGATTGTATGTTAATAAACCGTTCCACTAGTTGCTCATGCAGTTTACGAAGTACTGAATGTTGCCCCACCCTTGCTTATGAATGACTGAGCCTTTCAATGATGTTCCTATTATACCCAATCACGACAGTCACCTGTTTCTACTTTACCTGTCTATTCTATATTCCAAACAGGTGTTTTTTTTTAGCATTCCTCACTTTTCAAAGTCTTTTGTTGTCCCTTTCCTAGCTTTATTGAAACACTTTGCAGGCATAAAAACAAAAAGTTTATCTGTTTGAACATTAACATTATGCTGTCTTTTTGTTTACTCAAATGAGTCAAGGTTATAAATGACTTTCAAATCATTGTATTCTATCAAACTCATCAGATACATGGCATTCCAACTCCATTTGCAGTTGAAGTTGGTAAATCTGTATAGAAGAAAAGAACAGAAACAGTGTCAACATCATTAGTATCAAGGTTCAGTTCTTCTTTGTCCATCTTCAGATAATCTTATGGTCCACGTTTTTAGCGTCTGGATCTAAGATTTGAGTGTGAAAGATTAGATTATCAGTTTCCAAGTCTAGATCACTAGTATCAAGTTTTAGATCATCACCACCGAGGTAGAGATCATCAGTGTTCAGGTCCACTCCATTAGTGTCATGGTTAAACATACTGGTTTACAGGTTTACAGGTTTACAACATTGGTCTACAAGTTGAACTCATCAGTGTCTGGTCCAGATACAACCCTTTCATATCCAGAATATCAGTATTTGGGTCCAGGCATCATTGCCATGGATTAGGTCATGAGTGTCACAGACCACCAATGTACAGGTTCCCCTTTATCATGTTTTGGTCCTATCCTTCAGTGACTTTCTTGAGCTCATCTGTGTCTGGGTGTTGAAATTATTGTTCAGATCTAGTTCATCAGTGTCCCTGTCCAAATCATAAGTTACTAGGTCAAGATCATGAGTAACAAGAGTTACCTCTTCAATGTCCATGTATAGTCTAGATTATAAGTGCCCAGGTTTAGGTTATCAGTGTGCCAGTCCAGATCATCAGTGTCTAGGTCCAGAATATTTGTTTCTGAGCCCAGATAATCATTCTACGGATTGAGATAAGACTTTAGGTTTAAATCATCAGTGCCTGATCCAGATCATTAGTGTTCTAGTCGAGATGGTCATTATTCAGGTCTAGATCATCAGTGTCCAGGATCATCTCTAATTGTCAATTTCCAGATTTTAAGCATCACAATTCCGGTTTTCAGTATCCAACTCTAATTCTTCAAATGTTTCTGGGTCCTGTTAATCAGTCTACAGGTTTAGGTCAAATTCTTATTTGTCCAATTAAAAATCATCATTTTCTAGGTCCAAATCATTACTGCCCAGGTCCAGTTCCTCAGTGAATAGGTTCAACTCTTCAGCATCCAGGCCCATAACATACTGTATGTGTCAATGTGCATGACCCATGTCTGGGTTCAGATTATTAATGTCAAGGTTCTACTCTCTACTGACCAGGACTATTTCAGAAGTGTTTTCATCTGAACATCAGTCTACATGTTCGGCTTTCCAGGCCCAGTTGTAATTCTTTAATATGCAGGTCAAGATCATCATTGTCCAGTAATCAAGCCCCGATCACCTGTGTCTATGTCCAGATAATGAGTGTCCAGGTCAAGATCATTTGTTTCTTAAAGGGACTGTGAGGAGTTTCTAAGTAATTACAAAAAAGTCGCACTTTTAGATATATGCCTGATCAAAATACACACTTTAAGATGAGTTTTATGGGTGGGTCACGTCTTTTGGTGCGTTCCAGTTGTTGTCAGAAGTAGGAATTTCTGGGTTCCGAGTAGGAAACTGCAACTGAAACGTCCCCCGAAGTTGAAATTTCCTACTGGGAACTCGGTGAAACCTCGCCACCCCCGAGTTGACAATCGAAGATGGATGCCCCCAGTGTAAACAGTTATTTAACTCCTGTAATAATTCATTTATTTGCACTTCTGACTGGGGTGTGTCGCTCTAGATCAGCTGTATACATTGTATTGTTAGACTTATATTTACAAAAATGCTGCCATAGTGATAATCACATTCTTCATGTGATATTTGTGAACAACAACGCAGGGTGTGCTAACAACAGCTAACAATAGCCTGGTAGATCGGCATGTTTTTTTCCAACTTAAACTGGAACGCTGATAAGTCGGAGATGTCACTCCCAGATCCGAGGTTACTGGAACGCAGCATTACGACAGTCGCCGTGCGTGGTCATGGGTAGCAGAGTCTTAATGTCACCGGTAATAGATTCTCCTCATAGCACCTTTAAACTAGATTGCCAATGTGCAGTATCAACCCATCCATATGTTGGTACAGCCCATCAGTGTCTGGTGTCTTTTCTTAGTGTACAAGCCTTAATCACTGCTGTCTTGGTGGAGCTTCTTTGAGTGCTGATCCATATGATTAGTTTCCTGGGCCAGATCCTTTGAAAACAGTACAGCTTCTCAGTGTTAAGGCCCAGAACATCAAATGTCTGGGTCAAGATCATCAATGTAGAGCTGTGGTCAGTAGTGCTAAGTCCAGATCATTATAGGACATGCCATGACTGTATGAGATCAGATATTAAACATTTGTCATGTTTCCACTTTTCAGTTTCAGGGTCCAATTCATCACTGTCTAGAACCAGATCGTCAGTGTCAGGGAAAGTAATGAAAAACATGTTTAAAATATCTAGAATGACACTGACATTTTGAGACTGCAGTACATGTGTGACAAGGGCTTGAGATAGTTTGAATGGTGTGACAGTTTTAGTACATATCGTTAACACTGTTGTGGGGGGTTTTGGCACTTTTGTGTAGAAATGCTTGCCATTAGTTGTTGTTTTTATTCAGGTTATATTTGTTTAAAGGCAGTATATTTTCATTTTACAGTAAAAAAGAGGAACAGTCATATGGACTGACCTGGTAGATATAAAGAAATGATGAATATGTAAAAGTACATGTCTGACTGACATTAACCATGAGGTCCAGAGCCCCAGTTTAAAGGCTTGCTTTAAGATTTTCACTTTTCAGTTAAGTGGTCACGTTTGCTCACACGAAAGCCAGTTTGTAATGGCTGGTTATTACAAATCAAATGTTTTAATTTGGTCAGCGGCTTGTTTTAAAAGCACAGAGGCCTAAAATAACTCAGTAATTATATGAGTCATATTGCCACTCAGGAAAAGCTTATTTTTTCACAACCAAAGTACCCTCTCCATCTTGATTTTTTTCATTTTTTGCAAAAACAAATTCACAGTGTGGCTATGTGCATGTAATATTTTTGGATCAGGAGGGGAAAAAACCCTAACTCCCTGTCAAATTTAATGTTTTGTTCACCTGCCAAAGAAAAGGTTTGACAAGAAGGAGCGCAGTCATTACCACTGGCAGCCATAACTCTTCACCTCAGAGCTGACGGCCTCCCCCAAAATGCATCCCTGCGATCTGATTCCCATCCAAAGGTGTTGGGATATGACAAAGCAAATAAACAGGTGAGTAAGTGAAAAAACACAATTAAACTCAAACATATACATGCAGGAGCACAAACAAACCCTCTTTTTCTCTCCCCCTCAGGTGCATACGCTCTCTTTGACACAGCCTGTCAGTCTGCTGCCATGCTGTGCCACATTTAGCTCTCGCCAGACTGCAGCCGAGCAGAGCACAGTGAGGAGGTTATTAATGGCCTTCCTTATTTTAAACGACAGTCTGAAAACACTGGTGGCACCATGCAGACCCCTGCTAGCTGCAAGCTTGTCTTTCATCCCATCTGTCTTCACGGAGCTCGGTCTCCTTGGTTCTAATGGGCCGGTGGCTGTCGCTCTGTCACTTTGCACTTTATGCAGCCTCGTCTGTCTTATGGGGCGTACATGAAGGCAAACAACAATCGATCAAATTCACTGATGTCTTGAGCCTCTCTTTTTAATTACTTGAAGCTGTGCTGCATTTTTTTTAACTTAAAGTGTCAAATAATGTTGAAGTCAGAGGAATCAGATGGGGAGGAATGAAACGAGGCTGGGGCCAAAATAAAGGCAGACAAAAAACACTTCTCCTCTGTTCTTCTCTCTCTGTCATCTCTAACGTTAAAATGACGGGGAGGAAAAGCAACAGCCAGATGCATCAGGGGTGAATGCTTGCCCAAATCAAGGCATCACGCCCTAATTCCTCCTCCTCAGTCTTCTTCAGAAGCTATCTCGTCCAATTATGATCCATTTTCCAATTGCTCTTGTGTTGTTTTTGCTCTGTTCTCTGTTTTTTGTTATGTTTGCACTAAGACTTGCATTTTGATTGTGGGAGCAAAGTAGGTGGTAGCTGTCTGAAGCGCACAAAGTCATGGTCTGCTGAAGGTGACAATGTTTTTTGTGGCAGGGTAAAAACCGTGAAGGAGGAATTTGCAGTGATAGCTTTCAGTCATTGACTCCTCTAACTGTAATCCCAAGAGATGATTTTAATTTTATCTGTAGTTCTAGGCACTGGGGCACCTGAGATACAACTTTACTTTAATGGTTAAAGCATTCTTTAAAAAACACTACTTCATTATTTTTTTAAAAAATGCGTACTGTCATATTGGAGAATATTTCCCCTTCCACTGACACAGTGCTATTGTATAGAGAGTTCAAGGAGTGGAATTCTTTAAAACCCACATTTTATTCAAGGCTTTTAACCCTTAAGAGTTAATTTAATAAACTCACATATTTGTCACTAATGGCAAAAATGTCCATTACCGAAAACTACTGTAAAAATTATGTCAGTATTTTTTCCACTTTAAATGAGTCAGTCTTTTAGAACTTCTAATTCCTGAAATAAATACATGAAATATAAATCAGATTTTGCAGTGTATTAGGGATAAAAGATGCAGGCTTTCTAAAATCAGACTTAAAATATAACATATTGAAAGATTTTTTTTTCACTTTAAACAAGTCATTTTTAAAAACTACTACAGCATGAAATATATGTATTAAGCATTCACTGTACTTTTTGGATTTTAACCTTTTATAGACCAGTATGTTCACACAACTTCACTACTTTATTTATTTATTTCTTTTAGAAAGACTTAACTTGCATGAACTACATTTCAATGAGTATTGGATTATTACTAGGCCCTGAGATGGATAATTGATTGGCAGTAAAGCTGACTTAGTCATACTATTCATCCTCATGCAGTAAAAGTAAAAACAGTAAAGAGTTTGAAATTTTGCTGCACGCTTTGAATGGGAAAAATATTGTAATCTGTTAGATAAATACAGAAATTGAAAAATTAAGTCCAAACGAACTCAACGTATGATAATGCATTATTAAACGTTAAGATGAATGTGGGATCAAAAATTGCATTATTGTTTTCTCTCTTTAGTTTAAAACAATGTGCATATTCAATAAAATGTAAATAAATATGTTAAAACAGATGGTGTGGCCTTCTGTGTGAAGTTTTGGTCAAATTCCACCCAAAATGTAATTAACCAATCAATCAACACAGGTTCAATTGAACCCTGCTGCTGATCAGAACAACTACCTGCTGTTCCACCCTAGCATTATTACACCTCTTTAGAATCGAAAAGCCAATAATTGTTTAGGGTTTTGGATTGGCAGCTAGGTTGGCGAATCAAAATTCAAGAAGTCCAGGTTACGGATTTTGCCAAACCCCTCGCCCCACAGGTGCTGCCATGCTCCTCCTATGGGTTGCATCCCATTGTTTGAGTTACACTGAACTGATCAGACAGTAAATTTGAGCCTTGGCCTGTTGGAGGTGGAAATACTGTGGAACACCTGTAACTTATCAGTTGTGCATTGGGCATTATTAAAAAGGGGGGTCTCAGTGCCTATTCTTTCATTAGAGAACAAGCTTATTGCATTTATTTCAAACTTCTAACATCTGGCAAACTTTAATTTGTGTCATGTCAGTTTGGTTGTATTGTCTTTGAACTCAGAGTCAAGACGAGATCAAACATTCTGCAGACAGTATCCCAACGTCAGGAGCATGAAGGTGACGCTAAATCAAAACTTCACGCTGTTTTCTCTCACCTTCAGGATATCACTTTGCCCTGTTCTTCTGTCCCCACCATTTCCTCCCTCTCGCTCCCCACCTCGTCCTCCTGCCTTTCATTCTTCAGAGCTCAACCTATCACCACACCCCGCTGTGAGTTTTGACACCTGTCTGATGTATGCCTCTCTTTTCTCCTCACCGTACAGGGTTGCACATGGACAGCCTATCAATCACCCTGCTGACTTTCTCCCCTGCAGAGAAACAACCAATCAGAAGTGTCTGAGTGAAATCTTACATGACGTCTTGGAGCATGTGAGGGCGTGCATGAATATGTGAGCGTCCATATGCACCTAAAAATGATTTGGTGTGTTTTTATAAGGTTTACAAGAAGCAAAAGAAGCTGTCAGCATTCTCGGAATGCATACACAATAGTGGTTTCATCTATAATCTGTCAATAGATGCCTACTCATAATAATGATCAACTACCATTATACACTGCCTGACCAAAAAAAAATTGCCAAATGGATTTAACTAAGCAAATAGGTACAAGTCTCCTAGTCCTATTGGATAATTACTCTATGGGCAATTATCCTACAGCTGTTAACAAGTTATTTAACCCAAGCTGATGCAATGAGTAACTTCTAATTTCTTAAAGGAGACATATCATGCTGATGCATGATTTAATACTTACATATAATAGAATAAATTTGAAAACAAGACCTTACACCCCCTTAATTTTCAAAAAATGAGATATTGTATTTTTTCTGATATTCTAGAACGAGATTTGATGCCTCTGTAAATAGGTCATTGCGAGATGTCCGCGAGACTTCAAACGTCATGACGACACGAGGTACCTTTCTTTTTATTGGAGTAATCTGATAAAACACTTCCTCCTCTGTGATGTCCGTTGGCCACAAAACTGTCACCGAGGAACACATTCACCCGCAGGGGTATATAGATCCCTAGCTCACATTCACTTATTACCAGCTCTGGCCTGTAGGGGGACTCAATATGCAGTCGCTACATTGAGCCTGCTGGAAAATACAGTAGAAGAAGAAGGACAGGCTGGCTCAGCCCCCGATAGAATTAACCAATCAGAGCACAAAGGGCTGTGACGTTCCGAGGTAACTTTAGGTCAGCCTTGAGACCGAGTGTTTCAACGAGGGCTTCATAATGGCCTAAAATAAGGATATTGAGAACGCTATTGTGGGGCAATGAAGGAACTAAATGACTTGTACTGAGGGCAGAAATGCTTTACAGGCATCCTAGTCTGGCATAGTGAAAAGGAGAAACAAGCATGATATGTCCTCTTTAAACAACCATATGGAAAGACACTTCCTGTGGTCGACAAAAAGATGTTAGTTTGTTTAAGAAGGGTCAAATCACCGGCATGCATCAAGCAGCAAAATAATCTTAGAAGATTGCAGAAACTACTAATATTGGGTTAAGAACTGTCCAATGAATAATTAAAAACTGGAAGGATAGTGGGGAACCATCGTCTTTTAGAAAGAAATGTGATCGGAATAACATCCTAAATGATCGTGATTGGTGATCACTTAAACGTTTGGCCAAACCAAACTGAAGAAAAACAACAGAAGAACTCAGGGGTATGTTTAATAGTTGAAAGAAAGAGCATTTTCACACGCACAATGCAAGGGAACTCAAGGGATTGGGAGTGAACAGCTGTGTAGCCTTAAGAAACCCACTTATCAGTAAGGCTAACAGGAAAAAAAGGCTTCAGGTTGCATGAGAGCATAAAGATTGAACTCTGGAGGACTGGAAGAAGGTCATATGGTCTGATGAGTCCAGATTTACCCTGTTCCAAGAAAAGAGGCTGGCAAAGTGATGCACCCATCATGCCTACTGTACAAGCCTGTGGGGGCAGTGTGATGATCTGTGAAAAATCTTGTGACAATGCAGAAGCTTATGGAAACAATGCCACAGCAAATTTGTGCTGTAATCAAAGCGAAAGGCAGTCCAGCAAAACACTAGAGTGCGTGACTTTGTTTTTTGGTGGCAACTTTTCTTTGGCCAGGCAGTGTATCATACAGAGAATATGGTGCTCTTTTACTCCTTGAAACATTTTGCTCACAAAATAAAAAAGGTTGGGAGTACCTTAAACCAACACTATGTAGCTTTTCAAACATAATATAATCCTTCGATATTCATTGTGATGGTCCACCACTTTACAATGACTTCAATGAAACCTCTGCTGTGGTCTGGAGTGGTCTGTATCCCTTTAACGGGCGCTATGTAACTTCGAGGTGGATGGTGGGAACCCTGCCACACTAAAAAACTACACGTTTGGACTGCTTTACGGCATACGTCACTTCCCCCGATTCCCGATTCGTTTAAAACACGGAAGTCTCGGCGAAAGCCAAACGCGTAGCTGTAACCATGGCGGAGGCAACAAAAAACGTAAGGAAGAGAAAAGTTTTGTCGGAGGATACAAAACAAAGACAGCGAGAGAAAAACAAGCTGAATGCTCGGACAGGAATAATCATCGGTTCGGCGTTCACTCGCTGGCGTGAAATAAAAGACGAGGAGGGATGTCCGACTACTATCAGGTATGCTGGGCGACTAATTTATGACGAAGTTTGTCAAAAAACTTGACAGGAAAAAAGTACAGCACAACAAATCCAGAACGTACCACCATGTAGTTTTTTTTAGACCCATTTCAAGTGTGTGATATCACCAGCTCGTCGTTGTCTTTACTTTTATTCACTTTATCGCTTCAACAGGACGGGGGCGACTTCATGGTAATAAAACCAAGTTGAACTTAGCGATTTTTAACATCGTAATTTAGTCAAAAATAAATACATTACCTCCTCGCTATCCATCCCGCAAACAGCCGCTGAAGACAGAAGAATACTTTTAGCGAAGTCCTGGCTTCTGTGATTCGCCTACAAAACAAATGCACGTGACCGGCAGATCTGTATCCTTACGACAGTATGCGCGCGCTAGAGCTCATGGGTAGTTGAGTTCCTTATCCGGTCAAGCGGAGATCTTCCGTAGTGCTGCTTTAAGTTCCTAAAAGTAATGTGGGAGGTGTTCATTTCAGGTTCGGCCTTTTAACCTTAACATATAACATTAGGACTTTGATGTAAGATCACATTTCGACACAGGCTTAGACCAGCCCTTAGCAATAATCGCTCAGGCTCCATTTATATTGTAGTGACAAAGCTTTATTTCTGTTCCTTTACGCTGAACCCTTCTGGAGCTGGGCATTTTAAGTTAGGTAAAATGAACAAGTTTGGAGTACTTAAGTTTCTAAAAGTAATGAGGAAGTCACAGTCTTCAGTTTTAGGTCCCGTTTGGTGTTAATTATCTTGCTCCTTGGGTTCAGCAGACAGACATCATTTTTATTTTAACATATCAGAGTGAGTTAGCTCAAGCTCCATCTACCATGTAGTGGAAAACCATACATTTGCTCTTCTTTACTGAACTCTCCTGGGGCTAGGCATTTTAATTTAGCATCCATATCTATTCTATACTCAAGAATGACATACCTAGGTCTTTAAGATCATATATCAAAGGTCAAAGTCATTGGGTTTCATGTTTATGTCTCATCCAAAACCAATGAAAGGTGGTAACAACACTACAAATAGTGTTGTTAGTTGCTTAATTATATTTTCCATTCCTTGCTACAAAAATGATGCTAAGCTCTTGGCGCCATCTGCAGCAAATGCATACACAGCTTCCATGTCAGCTCTTTCCTTACAGAGGCAAGGCTGATCAGAACCACTGGAGCTAATGCATTCACTGTTGACATGACCCTCATGCACCTGATTCCTACATTTTCCCTTGAAAGAAAGAATCTCTCAGCCAATCAGTCCAAGACAAAAAAACACCCAAAGTCTTTCTCTAGGTCCAGAGCACAAGTTTTTTAGGGAACTTTCTAGCTCTGTATTCTACATCCACATGTTTTCCGTCTTTTAAAAATGTTTTTTTCTTAGTATAGTTTTTTGCTTTTTTGTTTTATGTTTCTGCTGCTAGAGATGTAATCAATTTCCCAAACATAAAACCACATGCATTCATCCAACAGGTCATCATTATGTTTTGCCCAGTTGTGTCACAGGGCCTGTAGTTGTATTTCTACACATCATGTAAGATTTAGTAACATTTATGGAGGTACTAACACAGACTGGCAGCTTGAGTCACAACCGATTGGAGCCTTTTAGACATCATAACACAACCGGACATGGATACGGTGGAACCCATTAGGATTTGGTCATTTTGCACTACTGCTACTCAGGAGTAAATGAGGAGTGACGACCCAGCTCTCTGGTGACGGTGCTAAAGAGGAAACGCGGGACATTAAGAATCAAACACTTCCTTTCTCCAAGGTTCGAACTTGCATAGATATTTGAGTTGTGGATGGGGGGGACAGGGGTCACAGCCTCAGGGACTTTCATGTCTGTATTGCAGGTTTCTCCTCAAATGGAGTCATGGATCTTGAATTCAGGGGTTCAATTTTCATTCAACCACTAAAACCAACCACCACAGTGACTCCCTGAGGCACTTTGATGTTGTATACTTGTCCTGAGTTTGACTGAATGTGCACTGAGCCACTGGCAGAGAGGTTTGAGTGCTGACTGTGAGTTTGAATGAAAGGACATTTTCTCTTTTGTTACCTCTGCTAAGGAGGTTATGTTTCTGCTGGTGAATGTTTGTCTGTTTGGTTTTTTTTGTCTGTTTGCTAGCAAGACTACGCAAAAACTACTGTATGGATTTTGCTGAAATTTTCAGGACATGTTGGTAATGGCCCAACTTAAAAATGATTCGATTTTGGTGGTGACCCAGATAACCGCCATAAGCGATTGATTATTTTTGCTCAGTAACTAACTACAAATGGTATCAACATAATTCCAAGTGATAGGTGTGGGTTTCCACGATCAATGAATCATATTGTGATGGTAACTTTAACATGAAACTGTAACTTTTGGATTTAACAGCATTGTATCAGCTACCTTTGCTGATGTAATGACTTCCATCACTTCCATGACCACAGGTGTATAAAATCAAGCACCAGGCATGCAGACTGCTTTTACATACATTTGTGAAAGAATGGGACGCTCTCAGGAGCTCTGTGAGTTCCAGTGTGGAACTGTGATAGGATGCCACTTGTGCAACAAATCCAGTTGTGAAACTTCCTCACTCCTAAATATTCCACAGTCAACTGTCAGCTGTATTATAAGAACATGGAGGTGTTTGATGACAGCAATTCAGAAGTGGTAGGTCACGTGAACTGACAGAGTGGAGTCAGAGGATATTGAGGCGCACAGTATGAAGAGGTCGCCAACTTTCTGCAGAGCCAATTGTTACAAACTTCATGTGGTCTTGATGCAATGATCCACATTAGAACAGAGGAATATGGAGAGTTTGTAAAGTACCAATATGTTTTTGAAGGAGACAGAGTTTTCTTATTTGAATATGCTTGATGTTGATTAAATAAGAGACATATGTTAGGTCCAGTGCTCTAGAAAAAGACAATTTACAGACAGAACTATTAATAGTATAGGATTATAGACCGCGGCATGATTTATATAAAATGTTTGCTTTAAGAAGGAAATGATTGTTCTATTTGTTCAACTTCATTGAAGAAGTATACAAAGTACAAATCAAATGATACTGATACCTGTTTGATGCCACAGAAAAAAATAAGTCTTAAATACTCAAAACACTTGTTTTCAATTAGGTAAATTCAGGCACTCTCCCAAACACAGTCTAAATTGCAAAGCATGCTCAATATTGCAACATTTGGCAAATTCCACTTACCCAAATGCTGCTAGCATACTCGTGTTCCCTTTTTGGTTAAAAATATGACTTAAGGTTTTCAAGATGTTTTTCTTTTTTAGATACTGCTAATTAGTTAACAGTGAAGACTTTTTGGGTTTGAAACACATGGATCTTTGGAAGACTGTATAAAATTTTGACAACCTCAGCTTTTAGAAATGTTAATGGTATATTAAAACAAGGACAGCATGTTCCGTTTGTTTCATTAGGAAATTGAACAAAAGCCTGTTTGTTGAATACTTTAATAATATTGCCCTGATATCAAACAGTTATTAACATCAATCTATTTTACCAGGATATTAGAAGCACTAATAAATTTCAGGTATTGTGACAGTTTTATTTCTTCACTGACGAAAGGAAATATTAAGCTATTGCTGTTCACATAAGAATATAGAAATACAAGTGCCTGTCCACATCTTCCAGCCCTAATCAGCAACTTTAATGCCAAAGAAATAGCTGCAGAAACACAAAACAAATGGGGTTACATAATCATAAGAAAAAATCAGATGTTATGGGAGGTGAACTGGAAACACTGTCCTGCCCAGTTTTGGGGATGGTAAGAACTGTCTGACCCACCTTTACAAAAACATTTCCTGGGCTGATTGCTGACAATGCAAAGTGTTGATGCAGTGGTACAAAGCACACCGCCACTGGACTCTAGAGCAGTGGAGACGCGTTCTCCGGAGTGATGAATCTTACTTCTCCATCTTGCAATCTGATGGACGAGTCTGGGTTTGGCAGTTGCCAGGAGAACAATGCTTGTCCGACTGCATTGTGCCAAGTGTAAAGTTTGGTGGAGAGGGGGAATTATGGTGTTGGGTTGTCTGTCAGGAGCTTGGCCCTCTAGTTCCAGTGAAAGGAACTCTGAATGCTCCAGCATACCAAGACATTTTGAACAATTCCATGCTCCAACTTTGTGGGAACAGTTTGGAGCTGGCCCCTTCCTCTTCCACAATGACAGTGCACCAGTGCACAAAGTAGGTCCTTAAAGACATGGATGACAGAGTCTGGTGTGGATGAACTTGACTGGCCTGCACAGAGTCAAGTTTCATAGAACACCTTTGGGATGAATTAGAGCAGAGACTGAGAGCCAGGTCTTCTTGTCCAACATCAGTGTGTGACCTCACAAATGTGCTTCTGGAAGAATGGTCAGAAATTCCCATAAACACTCCTAAACCTAGTGGACAGTCTTCCCAGAAGAGTTGAAGCTGTTATAGTGGCAAAGGGTGGACCGACATATTGAACACTATGGATTAGGAATGGGATGTCACTTAAGTTCATATGCAGGTCAAGGCAGGTGAGTGAATACTTTTGACAGTGTAGTGTGTCTTGTGAGTCTATACATCCATGTGCAGAGTCGAGTCACAAAGGCAGTGTGGTAAGCTTGTCGGCCCAGACTTTCCTCTCCCCTGCCACATGTTGCACCTCCTCCTGGGGGATTCTAGGATGTTCCCTGGCTCATGGGACATTATATACCACCAGCCAGGTTCTGGGTCTGCCCCAGTGTCCCTTCCCAGTTAGGCATGCCTGGGATACTTCCAGTGGAAGGTCACCAGGAGGCCCTGATGTTATCAGGATAATACCCATGTGGCTCGCCTGGTAACTCCCTGACATGGTTGTTCACACTTGCTCCACTTGTATATGCCGAAAAAATGATGAGTATGACTTTGGCCTACTCTATTGTTAAATGTCTTGAGAAACATTTGGTATGATTTGGCACCATACAAATATAGATGAATTGATTTTTTGACTGACTGATAAGGCAGACTGGCAATTAAAGATTTTTATTGAAACTATGGATACTAAAAGGAAGACCTTGAGTCGAAATGTTTTGATTTAATAAACTTTTGTGGCACTGAGTAAGAGCATGTCTTTCTTTTAGTGGTTGTTGGGATATAATAGTAATGCACCAGTGGAAACAAGAGCTTATCAGTAGCATAAAATATAAAAAAGACAACGCAAAAAATGTCTTCTGTGGTTGTAATATTTTATTGTTTTTTTCAAACAACCTGAGGTAAAAACAAAAACAATAAGTTGTCCATTACATTGTCTGTAGCTGGAAAAAAGCTGAAAGCTAATAACATGAACAGATCCATCTGTTTATTCAAGCCAACACTCCCCCTCAGACTCTGAAATGAAAGTCTTGCATAGTATTACTTGTGTTTGTCAATGTCAAAGGGAGATGGATCACTTGAAAACATCTTTGGCGGTTGCAACATCCAGTTAGATGTTTGTGATGCATGATGAAGTATGGCACACGGGTTTTGTTTCAAGAATGACAACTTTGAGCGATGAGCGCACTTCCCGACCTGCAGGGAGTTTTTATCTAAACCACATTATCTGAAAAACAAAAATTACCAAACAAACAAAACTCATTACACCTGCAATTAAAGTAACAATACAGAACATATAAAAATAGCAGCATGGTTTAAATCACAATGATATAAAGCATTAACATATAAAAATAAATGAATCACAATTTGTTCCCCAACCTCACAGAAGTACAAATACATCAACAAACCTTTCAAGAGCACCAATAAAAATGTGCCAGACGTGATACAATAAAAAAAAATTATATTCATTTTAAGTGCCATTATTATGATATAACCTTAAAGAACTTCTACTATTCATACAAAGCTAGGTTTTTAAAATGGCAAGGTAATGACAAAGTATGGAAGTCCACACGACCAAAAGCAATTTCATCATTGATGACAAATAAAATAATCTTATAAAGTCAAAACTCTACGTCAAAATATCATAAGTTTAGCTTTTTGTCTCGTAGTTGTTGCTGTCTCTTTATTTTTGTTTTTTTTATACAAGTTTAATTTTTTTATGGTTATGCCAATTTGTATTTAGAGAATTTCTTTAAGAATTATTAAATACATTTTTCATCATGAAATAGTTGTTTTGTCACAGATATAAGAATTTATTAATTGCAAGATAACCATTTTCAATTTCAACATATGGCATTTTTTTCATGATTGTAGCCTTCGATGTCATTATGTTAGTTCACAAACATGTGTATATACATACGTATGATATGTATATATATTATTTTAAATGTTGCACTATTATGTTTTTTGTTATACTGACTGACTATCTAATAACCATGACTTATAATCTTCATGTTATGACATTTAACCTTATAATTTTGTCTTTTTAAAATGTTTGTGAAGTCAACTCTCTAAAAGTTGTCACACTATCTCATCAGTGTGACTTTTCTATGGTTCTAAAACTATGGTTTTAAAGTCATTATTATGACTTAGGATTTCAGTTTTTAATCAATGAATGAATTTTTAAGTGGATGGCACAGGCTCCCATAACAAAGACACAAAATGCCACAATATTAACAAATATTTACAACAGGATCATTACAGTTAATTTCAAATGCAGCAAAATGAATCCTCCATGCGGGTGAATACTGACATCTTCTCTTTGTGTCTGTGTCAAGTTTTTTGTTGCTGGGTCCCTGCTGCTGTAGAGATGACCTCTAACCCCAGGAGTGTAGCAAAGACAGAAACATTTCAGTCATTGAGTTTGACAACAGGGCTTGATTACCGCCTATTCAACAGCCACGAGTGCGCTTTTCTGTTTGACGAAGCCCTCGAGGGCACTCAAATCACAGCGAACACCCGGAACGCCTTCCCTCCGGGAGGGTTCTGAAGACTGTGGGGAAGGAGAGAGAGAGAGAAGAGAGCATAGAGAGTCAGTATGGAAGGGTGCGGCCTGTGTCAGTCATAGTACAACCCATTTCGCAGAAAGACATTTATTCACAGACAGAGTGACAGAGAAATGTCCACGTCAGTGTGCTCTGGCACTGATGATGGATAAAACACAAACAGATAAAAGAGGAGAAGCTCTTTAAGAGACCAGATAAACTGAGCATCTTAACACCAACATGGGAGACTTCACGTGTTAATCTAACAAAGACAGACATGCTGTGAAGTTAAAGGAGACAGATAAATGATTAGTAGATACTAGCAGACGTCAGGCTTCTCAGCAAAGTGACAGAGATAAATGTAGTGGAGAGAGAGGAGGACGGAAAAGGAAAGGAGGCTGCAAGTGGGTTTGTCCTCTACACAGGTCAAGTTAACAATAGACATTTTACAGAAGAGCAATCCAAAGTTAGTGCACCTTAACATCTCCAAAAACTGGGTCAGACCATAAAGTTTGTAGGTCACTTAAGCTTTAAAACCAGCTGGTACAGACCTGTAACCTTAATGCAGCCGTGAGGTGGTGCAGCATGGATTCAACACATGCACGCTCTCTTTCTTAACACATACCGAATCTTATCACCAGCAATGAAAAACTCCCTCTGCTCAAACTGTTCCCTCTTTCAGTCCAAAACTTTTTTTTTTCACTTTCAAAATTAAAAGTCATACCTCTAAAGTCCCCTTGATTCAGATGAGCTATGAAACGTCCTTTTAGTTATAGTTTGAAAATGGGGTATTTTTATTGCCTTGTTTAAGCTCCTTAACATTCCAGTGGCCACCGTACAAACCTAAGATGTCTCTTCCTTCCCCTCCTGTACTGGCAGGTGTCGCCAAGCAGAGTTGTGTACTTTCCCCCCGACCTCTTTGGAACAGAAATGTGAAAGCAGAGGCAGTGTTCAAGCAAACTACACCTCTATGCTGACGGGGCAGTTCGCTAGTCTCTAGTGCTTGTTGGTACTGTGTTACACTTTTGTTCACCAACTTAGACCGAAGCCAACAAAAACAAACTTCACCAATGATGGGGCAACGTCTGTGTGCTAGTTCAGGCACACAGCTTGAGCTGCATGCAGCACATTTGTCATCACCTGACAAGCACCCTACCAATTAGAGGTCTACATACAGTATTTGGGCTGCAAAATTTCCTGTTTATTGCCTCTGCCAAGGTGATTTTGTTTTTGTCAGTATTTCTCTGTTTTCCTATCCGCCTGTGAGCATGATGACAAACTTACTGTACAGGCTGAGCTCCTTAAATGTCTCCAAGAATATTTTCTGTCATTTTTATTATTGTTTTATTGAAAGTCTTTTAGCTTTAATCTGTTGGTTTAATGGCTCGACTATGAGGGCATAAACTGTCTGAATTATCTCGTGACTGTCTGTTCCAAGGTCTTCTGGTTGCTCAGAAAGCAAAAAAAGATAAAGGACCAGCAGGACCAGTTTTCTCTTTGGTGTTTTTTGCTCAATGACATCTTGGAGGTACTATCTAGTCCTACCAGAGTCTGACAACTTCATTTCTCCCAACCTGAAATAAAAACACATGAAACTAACAAAATCACATCATAAATGCCGCTGACATTTACATTCAGATTATAGATCCAATGATTTTTAAGCATTTGTTAACATTAAGCAATGGCACAGTTTCCCGAATAGCTGCTAATTAGTTTAAACCCAACAAACCAAATGGACCGCTCCATGTATTTTACCGGTCCATCTGGCTAACAGCTCATAGAAAATGTTGGCATGGGCTAAACCTTTAAAAGCAAATTTGGTAGGTGACTGGAAGACTGTTCCATCAATCACATTTATCACAGGCCATTAAGAAAATTTAGTAGTGGGTGCTTCTGCCATTGTGAAAAAAACAAAACACAAGCCATTATGTAGAAAAAAACTTGTCAAAACACATCTGAAGTGGATGGAAATATTCCTCTTTTCTAGAACTGCTTTCAGTATCGTTTGTTCCATATTTAATAAAGAAATGGGGTCCAGATCGGATAGAACTGCTGCTGAAGCTGTTAGCATCTATTCTAATTTCTGTATGAGCAGCCAGTTTGTGCTGTCATCTCGCTCATAGCTCCTCAACTACCTTTTCCTTGCTCTAACAGATGCTGATTGTGGCATGCTGCTTTGGGCCACTCGCGACCATTTTAGGTGGGAGCTCAGCAAGATGGATCTGCCTGGTAACAGACATCGAAACAGACAGGTTAAATTACTCGGCTAAGAATGCCAGAAATGCTTTGGCAGTTGTTTGTGCTCACTGAGCACCTCTAGATTTATTTGCCTTGTCTCTGCCAGCTGTTTTATGCTTCCAGGAAAATCTGCTTAAGATCATGAAAAGATGTAATTACTGTAAAAAATGTCTGAACTTTGTCAAATACACCAAAAGTACTAAGAAATCAAAATTCTACCTTACAATAACTAAATAGAGATTGTAAGGTAGAATGGTATTGAAAACTGTAACCTCCCAAAGCTTTGGCCCTTTTTCACACATGTAACCCTGATATTATCAGGATAACGTCCGCATAGAAAGTCTGGGTCATTCCCCAATATGGTTGTTCACATTTGATCCTCTCAGCAGGGTCTCCTCCCTGTTGGACAGGGGAGAAATGGTGGAGTAGGCTGAGGGGGTCGCTGGTAGGCAGGAAACAACGTCTAAAATATGCAGTCAGCTGCTGGAAGTCAATGTTCATAATATAGTGTTTGACACATCAAAGCTTTACCCTATGATCACAACTGATGTCCTTACTTCAGTTATACATGTTAAAATAAATGTCAACATCAATGAAAGGGCTGAGAGGAACATTGTTACCACAAAAGTTAACTTGAAGCAGCGCCAATATGTACACACTGATTACACCTGAGTAAAAACAAGCTGCAGTGTTTCAGCTTGTGTCCCACATCAGCGTGAGGTTGCTCTTTGGATTCAAGAGAGATCTGGAGGTGATTGTTTGAGCAGATGTACTCCAGCACTTTGGTGATGTGCAGTGCAAACAGCACTTTTAAAGGTCCAGACACACATCTGAGTACGCACTACTCTCCATGCAACCAAATAAATGCTACCTACTACAGAGTCTGTTTTTATCCATCCTGTCAGAATTTTCTTTTCCTGTTTTGCCCCGGTTGCACAGGATAATGTCATCATAACTCCCCACTCACCTCAGCGAATTACCCAGGCTATTTACTGCTGCACTCACACTTCAACTCACCCAGACTTTACACATACAGCTTTCTGGGTATATAATTGTTTTTCTTCTTTTTTTTTGTTTTGCAAGTGTGAATGGAGTTTTCATCTGACCGCATATTTATCTTAACTTTCACACTTACAGAAATACAATTACCCCTTTAAGGGCCAAGACCATAGATCATAGCCAGAAAATTCAAATTTTTTGGAGCTGAAATGTTTGTTTCACTTTCTGCTAAAATCAACAAAAATCAAAATGTCCATAAAATTCAACATATAGACTTTTCGTATCTCATTTGATACATTAGATGTTTTTGGCAACTGATAATCCATTTGAGGACATTTTTATCATTTATCTGATTGTATTCAGATGTGTTTTTGTAATTTGTTGATCCTACTGAGTAGAAAGAGGTGTTCTAAAAGTATGTATCAAATACGATACAATTGGCTTAATAGGGTTAAAACTCAAATAAAACCTAACCCTTGTGTTTATACATAAAATAATGTCTTCTTTCTTATAAAGAATGTGTCATATCTAAGCTAGCAGGCACTGTCCCTCCCACACATGCTTTTCTAATAACTTCCTGCAGCTGAAGTTTGTTCAGGGCATCAGTTTAATTGTATTGATTAAATGTATTGTATTGATCCACTGCGATTGAAATGCTGGCAAGATCCATCTTCCTAGATGGGTAAACTTTGCACTGTTTTAAACAACAAGCTTGTCTCCCTGTTCCTCAATTCTGACTCCTTTAAAGCCAAATCTCAGCCAGATATGCATTAAGATGCAGCCATCTTCTCAACACCAACTGGTCAGTGATTTATTACTACAAACTAGTCTCATGCTATTCACCCCCCCATTCTCACTGCACCACGATTGAAACAAAATACCTGCATCCTGAAAAGATTAAGTTCACAAAGGAGAAGTGGAGTGGATAAATTTCTCCACCACAGAGGTATTGATTTTTCATTCCTCATTCTGTGAGCTGCAGAAAATTAACTCTACATGTAACAAAGCAGCTGTAAGATGGATCGCAGACATTGGTCAGGTATTTTAAGTCAGCTTTGTTACTTGTGGGTTAAACATTTTTATACCTTTCAGAGGAAATGGCATTTTGGTATGAGGCGACATAGTGTTTCCGCTTGTCCACAGGCATCACATCGATGTACCCTCCCACGCTGTTCCTGATAACTCCGGCGTGCACTGCTGCTCGGCATATGCTGGATTTCTACAGAGAAGAGCAGCAGAAACAACCATAAGACATACTGGCTATTGAGTGTGCAGAAATCATGACGAGAATGGATATTCAATCAGATATTTACTAAGACAGATGGACTTACATCAGAGTATATTCTGGTGCCAATTACTCTGGATATCTGAGGCTTCTCTTCTAAGCAGTTTCTTGGGCAGTAGAGCCTGAATGAAGAAGGGAGGAAACAGAATAACAATAAAGGCTGGAGAGCTAAACTCTGGGTTGAAAAGACTGAACAACACAGAAAACCACAAAGTCAGATTCAAACCTTGGGCAGTGTTTTGCAGGTCTTTCATATGGACACAGCTGTGCAACCGTGGTTTCACATGTGATGGCTTTGACTGTGAGACATAATTACAGAGAGTGTAAACAAACAACAACCCAGGGTCGTAATAAGTCATTCAAAATGAGACATGACATACATATATAATTACAGTGTCACACTAACCTGCCACTCTGAAAACTGTGAAGGAGTTAGCACTGTTGTACTTTCTGTCAAGGCAAAACAGAACGAAGACATTAGACATTTTATTTTTTACTTATACAGGGAATTTAACATTTGTTTAAATAGTATTCGGACCAACAAAGAGTACAACGAAATATATTAACAGGAATAAATATTGTTGTCCTGGCTTGTGTGTCAAATTTGTGTCACTGATGCACGGTGCATGACATGGAGGCGATTGTGGCATGAATCAAATTAACATCAATAAAAGCACCAAGAAAAGTTGTGGTATTTTGTTGGACTTCATTAGAGATGAAACTGAATGCAAGCAAGTTTGTTAATGTGATGGCACATTATATGAATCACTGGATGCAGATCCTTGATATTTAAGGTTTTGTTACCATTGTGAGAAAGGTTATTTGTTGATATTTTAACTAATAACTCAATAAGTGCTCAACAGACTTTGATGACATTCAGAGGGACTGTTGGTCAGGACCCAAGAAAGATTTACTGTTCATCATGAGACTGGGATCTACAGTCAAGATTTCCTGCTGCTTAACAGAAGGTTTTTTCTTGCCGCCATGATGGAGGGATTCATGATTGGCTATATGGATTCATGTTGGGTGTTGGATGTACATATTTGTATATATATGTATGTGTATTTTATATGTATATTTGTATCTATGCATATATGTGTATCCATAAAATGAAGAGCTTTATGCTCTATTGTAAAGTGTCTTGAGATAACACTTGTTATGAATTGGTACTATACAAATAAAGATTGATTGATTGATTGATTGAAGTTGTTAGATTTTGGTAGTGATCCAAACATGGGTTCAAATTCTGAACTTTTGTCAATGACTTCTTAACAGCGCAAGACAGAGCATTTTTATACATTTTTGACAAGAACTTGCTTGACGAAGTTGGAAGTGCCTTGGTGGAGGTTTAACTCTATTGTTGCACTTCTAGCTGTTGAACTAAACAATAAAATTACATAAAAATCTAAGCTGCATAGGCCCCTAGTGGTTTCCCTTGCTTCACTAAAAAAAAAAAAAATTCCAACGTCCCAAAAAAAAAATATTTTCCAATTACGATCCAGTCCTAATCCCCATCTGAGTGAACAACTCAATACTCAATATCATCATCTTACCCGAGAGACTGAACCCCGTTCTTGTTAGATTTGATGAAAAAGTCCTTCCTGCCTTCTCTGGTTACATCCATCCATCCTCCATCATTATCAATGACACCAGCATGAAGACCAGCTCTGCACACGCTGGATTGCTACAAGAAGAACAACTTATTTACAACCTCTTAGTAAATACGTTCTATCACTAAAGTAGCTGTTGGAGAGCACCCATTAAAGTAATTGCTTAATGTCACTTGACTGACAGTACACAGAGTTGCATTCCACTGAAGTAAAACTGGTAGAAAACATTGCTAAAGATATGTCTCACCATTTCGTAGTACACAGTCCCGACTACTTTTCCTGTGGAATCAAGGCACCCAGCTGGACACTCATACCTGATGTTTAAAATAGAAATATAACACAAAATGTGTTTATTGCTTCACTTTTTGGGGTCATTTTTTAATTTTGAATTTAGCCTGACCTGTTGCATGGAGTCCCTTTACACTGATCTCGAAGCTTGGTGTCACAGGTCACAAGCTGAGCTGAAAAACAAAAGCATTATGGCTTCTCAGTTCTCATACAAGAACAAGCATGCATTAATCGGCTGCTCTGATACAGATGACTTCTTTGCCTAAGGTGAGTGAAAACCCAGAAGACCTTTGTTGTCATGCTTCTCCGAGAACCAAAGCGAAGAATTCCTGCGACATGGTTCAGGGTGGTCAGCAGTACTAGAGGAAGCGTCTCGGCTTACAAGCACAGGCCCCTCGCACTGCAGGGAGGAAGCCATTTAAAAACCACAGCAAGCCCCCCCCTCAACCCCTCTCGGCCTGCCAAAAACAAACACACTTAAGGGATCGAGCTAAAATAGACCCCTCCTTCTGTGCTGCCAAGAGTGACTTTCAATATGAGAAACTCTTCACAATCTATCCGGCATAATAAAGTGGATGGCAGATTAAGTACACAAAACATGAAGGACATTAAGTGTGCTTTCACATCTGGATCCTCTAGAAAAAAGTTCTTCAGAAACAATTGTGTTCCCTGATGGCCTGGTTTGTTTGGATATATGTGAAGAAAACAATCGAACTTTGTTTTGGTACAAAACAACAGAGCTGAGGAGAGGTGGTCTCTGCTCACCTCCAATCAAACCCTGGAGCTGTTTGTTTGCACTTAGAGCACAGGCGACCAAGAAATGTGGATAAATTACAGGCTGACTCCTCACAGTGAAGTAGTATCAGCAAAAGAAGAAGTAAGCAATTTTGGGAGAAGTGTTAGTAAAACAATAAATATTCTGATAATAACCAAACAGTAAGGTTTCGTTACCACTTTTGGTCCAGCACTACTTTTCATGTAAACTATGGCTATGTTTACACGGACACTCCTGACTCAAAGATGCAAAGATTTTTCCTTTGCGTTTTCAAATTCTTCTGCGTTCAAATGACGATAGTGGAGACGTATGGACCCGCTGTAGTGTGCATGCCGGTTCAGTAGATGGCGGTGTAGGTCTGCAGAGAGGCAGCGCTGCTACAACACACATACAAAGAAGAAAAACTTTTCACAAACAACAATGGCCAATAGACGCACAGAGACGCAGGAGTTTCTTTTCTGGACAACAAATCTGTCTGGTTAGTTTTGTCTGGATAACAAACTGAGCATGGTAAGGGGCTCACATGCTACTCGGTAGACGGACAAAACTGTTGTTGTTCCTGGTATGCGCGCGCAGCCTTCATCTGAAAGAGTACTGTGCATGTGGTGACGTTAGCGTTTCACCCAATGCAGGTTTACACGGAGCTGCATGGAGAGCGTTTTGGAAACTTCCCACCCTACAGCCCATTTTCAAAAGTTACAAAACGCAATGAAAACTTCTCGGATTTGACCGTTTTCGGCGCCGTGTAAACGCAGCCTATGATCTGTGCCATCTTGTCAGCAAAGCAACACAGAATAAGTTTTTAGCTGAAAGAGGAGAGTTTATTCTTTTCATCCTTTGTTCATTTAACTTCAACTAAACCTGTTACGAATTAACCTTTTGTCAGCTTTCTGATTGGTTAACTAACCAACAAGTTGTCTTAGTTTATATCAGCAGGGGTCATATACTAAATTTGACAATGGGACTGTGCTAAAGAGGCTGGATATTAAAATAAAAAAATAGATATTAGTAAAATTCATGTTATTATTATTTTTTGGAATGCATGTATTTCTTAGCCTTCAAAGTGATATCAGTCCGTAGCACCCATACAGTTGCTAGCTACCTAAGTCCAATGACGATACAGTATCTTGGCTACTTAATTCTAGGGCCGTCATATTTTAAATCATTAGGTTTGACTCTCAAATTCCTGGTTTAATATTGGCTAATAATAACGGATTGGTGAACTTTTGTAAAATAGACCAAACATGAAGTCATTCCTGATAAAGACTTTAAATTTCAATAGTTTAAGAAGTTCTTAAACCCCTGTATGATGTTCAAATCTTTGTTACTCAGGCAGTGCTGGTGGGTCTGGTGGACCTACCTTTCGGGTTTTGAATTCAGTACAACCAAATAAGTTTATGTTTAAATACCCAACGTGCATGTACTTCATCCCAATTACAAGAAGTATAAATAACATAGATGGCTAATATTTGCCCTTTACTTTTGTTAGATCACATTTATGAATTAAAGCGCTCCTCGTTTTCAGTTAGAGTTTTAAGAAAATGCGATAAAAAACAAAATCAATTATGATCAAGGTAAGACTTGTAAGTTCCAGGCAAATGAGGAAGTGACATCACAGGTAGCCCAGATCGTTATACCATATTTTGCAGGTTCAGATGGTTTACACTGCTTTAAGAGGCAGCAGCCCCCTTAAGTAGTATATACATTTTACTACCTAAAGGGACCATCTCAGTGGGAAGGTCCTCAGAGCAGAGAATCTTATGGTCATCTTGATCCGTTGTGATATGGAACCACACTGGAAAAGCTACATATATATTGTTTTCCACCCCCAATTTGCAGCTAAGAGATTATTATTACCCTTTCCCACTGGTTGAAAAACCTGTTTGAACATGGTAACAATCGGAAAAGGGTCTAATCCACATTCAGACCCACGTCAACTGGCCCTGTAAGGGACACAGGTTTTTATTGGCCCGCCTCTGATCAGCTCTAGTGGAAATACACACCTGGGTCGATGCACTAATTTATGGGACGATGTTGGTGTAACATGCCTCAAGAATAATGCTCCTTTCCATTGTTTACCTGGTTTTGTTTCAGCGCACTGACGATGTTATCAACATGAGCATCAGCTTGACACACTAGAGGAAAAATAAACAGCCAAGCAGCTCATCTGCTGCTTTGCCTGCTAATTTTAATGGGAAAGTGGCTTTAGAAAAAGAGAGATCAATTCTTTCAATCCAAGACAGAGGGTAAATTGTACAGGAATGTGAGAGCAGATGTGTTGGTGACCACAGTTTTACTATTTTCTATTTACTCTTAAAATGGAAAACATCTTACTGATTAAATGTGAAGCAATGCTCAAATAATATTAGTACAAATGATGATACCAAATAAGCTATTTATTCACTTATCTACTATCTATTTATTTTTATTTTTTGCATTTATTTGGCATGTTATCTTAAAGACAATGGTAAAGACAATGCTATTTAATTTCTTTTGTAAGCATATGTAAATCACAGATGGAGGGGGGCCCCATATAAAATCTCAACTAGGGCATCACAATGGGAAGGGCCGCCTCTGTACACTGTTCATTTAATAATATTGCACTGTTATCATCAAATAGGAAAGTAATATGCAGCACTGAACAACTTTATCATCTGAATCTGAACAAAGTAAATGAGCTGTAGATGTGAAAGCAAACCAAAATAAAGTGCAGGACAAAATCTGTTAGGTGGCCTATCCTTGATCCATTACTGGTAAAAGATCCGCAATTCACACACTTTTTCATCATGACCTACATTTTTCCGAACAAATATTTCTCTTCAATAATTTTTACCGCTTAGCACTGCTTCCAGCTCTATAACTAGATAATGCATCTGCCACTCAGAGAAGAAACTAGACCCAGAACAAACAGTTAAATGGCAGCTTACACATCTGCTGTGTGTTGACCACTTCATTCTTCTGCAGGTCCTCTGTCGGGGGCTGGGTGGGGGCCGGGGCCGGGAGACTGGGGGGTTCTGGCTTGGGGGCCCTTGGCAGGGGTTTCTGTGGAGTGCGGGGGGCCTCCGGCTCAATGAAGTTGTTTTCTTCCGTTTCCTCTTTGGGAGGGTAGGAGCTGTCATCTTCAGGTAAAATCACAAAGAGGGTATAATAAGTACATTTTTTACTGGTTCTCTTGCTCTGCTGGTTTTTATGTTGCTGCATACCTTTGTAGCAGAGGTTGTCCTTGCAGCCCCCTCCGTAGCTGGGGGGACAGGCAGAGCACGGGGTCCCATGCTTGTAAGGCGCATAGCCCCACCAGTTTCCCCTGTTAAGTTCAAAGAAAAGGCCTGGCTTATTTGACAAAATGGAGTAGGGAAAAAGATCATTGACTTTACTTACAAGCTCAAGTCTTAAGAAGATTGGTCGGGTGTAAAATGTAATTAAATCAGAGTGTGTTGGAAGAGTTTTTAAATAGACATGTCAAACCAGGTTTCAAAGACAGCATTTATATTGTATTTTCTTTAACCTGTCTGAACGTATATCAACTCCAATGTAGACGCGCATATCTAACAGAAATAAGGTAAATATGATTCTGTTTATAGCAATATTCCATCTAATTTTCCAAAAGAGTGTCAAAGCTGGGGGCTCTGCAGGAATAGGCAAGCCTTTAATACTTTTTGTATCTGGCATGTGAAATGCGTTTGGGATTGTCTCAAGATGTGAGGCTCACACATACAGTTGGAGAGACCCGACTCAACAATTTGCCAAATTAAAAGTCAAGTATGACATTCATTTTGGTCTTGCTATGATCTTGTTTTTATTTAGATTTTGTTCAAGATCCCAGGTGTATTCTACGTTGTATTCTACCTTATCAAACTCAAGCAGTGCCCATGTTTTCTTACTTCGGTGAATAGTTGCAGACCAGATAGACAGCTTTGGCCCAAATCTGCCCCCACACGTTCATGTTGTAGCACAAGTTAACTGCACAGCCGATCCTGCTGCTGGTGGCCCAGACCAGCTGCAAAACAATCACGACACAGGCCATGAACAACTCTGATGAAGTCTTAAACACATCAATGATACACTTTCCATGAGGCTCTTCATATCTCCTGGTGTAATGGTGGATGATTCAGAGCTATCTACCTGTGTATAATGAGTACAAACAGGGCCGGAGCATCTGAAGGGGCAGTACGGGTTACACTCCTGAGGGTAAGGGAAGGAGAAGTCTTTCACTTCATCGTACCATGCCTGCACATGGAACGTAGGAGGGCGATACCTGGAGAGATGAGTAAAGCATACCTGAGATGAAAATGCTCCAAACAAAATCTCCACTGTCTTATGTCTCTGTTAGTGTAGGTGTATTATGCAAAAGTCCTTCTTTTGTTACAGCAAGGCCATTAAAAAACAGCCATCTGCATTCCATGATTCAGAACAGTTGGAGACTTTAAAGTCTTGTATTTGATATTAGTGTCACTGTGAGGCTGAACTCAATATCTCCCTTTCTCACCACTTTAATTTTTTTCATAAACCAGTTCTTCTGGTCACCCTCTATGTAGATGAGTGTTTTAACACATTTTAAATCAATAAAAAATGTCTAAAGAGAAATTATGTAGGGGTGAGTGCTACTTGGGTCAAGGCGTGTGATGACGTGATGATTCGGGTCCTCTTCAAGGATCCAAGGGAGGCGGTGCATTTGAAAAATCCGGAGTGCCTTGAGTTCTTATTTTTTCATAAAAATGTCTCTATAAAAACATTTAAGACAAGACAATGTCTATTCCTTCATCAAAAAACTACTTCACTGCATGTTGGATGGCACAACTTGTGGGATAGATATCAAGCTATGAGAGAACACTTAAAAATGATGGATACATTGTTTGATACAGTGATGGGTGACCGGCAACACGTGAACCTTCTGCAGCCTTCGACCTCACTCAGGGTGAGTAGAAGAGAACTGACTTTGCCATGACTGTTTCATTAGAACTAGGTTATGATCCATTTTAATGTAATATAAAGAATGATCAGTACAAATAAGGACAACAGGTGTTTAGTAAAACCCAATTAGAAACAGAACACAATGATTTGCAAACTTTTATTTTGACTTTTATTAATAAAAACACACTTCAAAGACAATATATTTAATGTTCAAACTGATTAACCACTTTTTTGTGTAAAATACCCACTCATTTGAATTTGATGCCTGCAACATGTCCCAAAAAGCTGGAATAGAGGCATGTTTTCCCACTTTAACGCCACCTTTCCTTTCTAGGAACTGAGGAACTGAAAAAGAATTCTTAACCATTCTTGCCTGATGCCTCTCATATTTCAGTCCCAGATAGCATATGGATGTGAGCCACTTCCGGCAACAGTCTGTCACTATAGGCGTTCTTCTGGGCTGTATGAAACAGACATGAACCTAAGCCGGCCCATGTGCTACATGCTATTTGGCCCAAATATCACAAAACAAATACAGCCCACCTTTGGCTGAAATATGGCAAACTTTACACCAAGTCATCCGGATGTGAGCCTGAAGTGGCCCATGTCCGGTTTGCTGGGTTCTTCTGGTTTATATCTGGCATTGTGATGGCTCAATTGTGGCCCACTTCTTGCAAACAAGAGTGGACCGCCCAAGTGCCATCATTCCAAACCGAATACGGGCCAGATAAGGCGATGCGGCATGTGAATTGCGGCCCAGATATGGGCCAGAAGAATTTTGCTATCTGGGATTTGAACTGCAGGCAGGCCAGTCTAGAACCTGGACTCTTTTGCTATAAAGCCACAGTTTTAATACTGCTATCAGGAGAAGCCTCCCTGAAAAAGATGTTCCTTGGATGGCAGCATATATTGCTTCAAATCTGTATGCACCTTTCAGCATTAATAGTGCCTTCACAGATGTGCAAGTTACCCATGCCATAAGCAATGATACCCCACAGATGCTGGTGTCTGGACTTTGTGCTGATAAAATTTGGGTGGTCCTTTTCCTCTTTAGTTCAGAGAGTATGAGGTCCATGATTTACAAAAACAATTGAAAAGTCTTCTCAGATCACAGCCCATGAGCTCAGGCCAAAAGAAACTGGCATAGTAGATAAATGTATTTTGCTTTGCATGGTAGAGTGTTAACTTGCAGTTGTAGATGTAGCAAAGAACTGTGTTAACTGTCAAGGGTTTTTAGTAATAACAATATAGTTGTAGTGTCCTTTAAAAATTATGTTGCTTTTCAATGCAGTGCTGCCTGAGGAATTAGAGGTCACAGGCATACAATGTTGGTTTGTGGATTTGCTGCTTACATGCAGAGATTTCTCTGGATTCTCTTATTCTTGAATGTAAATGATAAATCCCTAAATTCCTTACAGCTGTAGGTCCATCCTTGTAAACGACTTACTGTTTCAGGGACGCTTTTTTTATACCCAATCATGATGGATTTTCTGTTGTTGTATATTTAAATTCAAACAAAATCTGGTCAGTTTTGATTATATATCTCTTCTTTGCAGAGCACTAAATTAAATATAGGTCAATAACGAATTTGCAAATCAATGTATTCTGTTTTTATTCATGTATTATACAATCTTCCAACTTTACTGTAATTGGGGTTTGTAAAACATGCACTTTAAAAACCGGTGACCTCACTGTTTTGATGAATTAAAAAGCTTAAACGGGCTATAATGATTGTCACACATATAATTGTGCACAATTATTTGCATTTGAGTAAAAAAATATGAATTTTGGCATAACTGATTCTGCTGAATGCTTTATGTTTGCAATTTTTCCACAAGTTTTAATAACTTTATTGAAAGTATATGACCGTTTGTTACAATGTACTCCTAAGAGTGTGAGAAAGGGTATAATGTAGTCCCCTTAGTAACAAAAGTTGCCCATCTCTGGTTTAAAAAATACAATTTATATCACTGTTTATGCACTAAAGGAACACAAATTAGCCTTGAGTGCTAAAGTAAGCTGTATTAGTAATGTCGAAAACAGATAAATACATCTAAAACATCCACAAAATCAAGTGTTTATTTTGCTTGTGTTTGCCATCTCTGTATAATAAATCTGCTCAAACTGTCAGTTAGCTTCTAGCTGGCACCCAAACATGAGTGGATAAATTGCAGCAACAAGGAGTGACACTGATTTGGCACCAGGTGTTGCTTGTTAATCTGATTAGAATCAAGCAGACATCTTGACTGTGGGGTGATATGATTGGATGAGGAACAAGAGCCTCTAATGTGAAGTGGTGTTTTCAGATGATGTTTTTAGAGGTAATGGAAAATATTTCACTCTCATGCTTAAATCAAGTGGAGCCAGATTCATTTTTACCTTCCCCAGTGCGCTCCAAGGTTCTGTCCAATTTGTGGCAGCAAACCAGCGGGCCCATGCTCCCACAAACACGTCTCTGCCCACTCTTCTGCTGTACGCTCCAACTCTGTGTCCCACACCTGTGCAGCACACAAAAAGGAGGATATATTCAGGTAATATCTGGTTTAAAATAACAAGAAGAGTGAAAACATTAAAAGATATCAACAGTTGCTGCATGGAAGATAAATGAAAATGGGAGGTGAAATTAAAAGATGCATAAAATTGGTTAAAAAAAGATGGCTGGGGTATTTTTCTGGGAATGTGATTGGTAGAAACCTTATTTATTATGTAGATGTGTGTTTTGTAACAGGATTTGAGGTTGAAGTTACCTTGATTTTTTTCTTCCACAATGTTTTCAGTTCATCCTTTAGTCAGGAGGACATTTGCACTGTCTGAAGATATCCCAAAGAGTATGACTCTCATTAACATGATTACAAGCAGGAACCACTGACTTTAACTGTTAAACTTTAAATGTTTCAGTTCATCTTTGAGTACAAGTGTGATTTTTTCGTTTGACAAAAGACCCCAATTGCACTCTCTAAATGTCCCAGTCAAGAGCTGGGGATGAAGATGTGACCGATTTGACCTGCAGCCTTACAAATTAAATCTGTTCATTATGTTGAAATGCTGAGTCAGCATTTCAACATATTGTTCTCCCTAACCTCCATTTTGTTCTTTTTCTTCTTCTTTTTCTCATCAGTGAGATTTTGCCCCCTTTCACAGGCTTCAAATTTGCACAGATTTTCACAGAAAAAAATTGACATATGCAGCATATTCAGGAAAAGTGCGCTTGTATTTTTCACAGCTTCAACAGTTATACTTTTTACAGTAAAAAATAATTTCTGCATGTATTTTTACATTGAAATCAATGGGACATTTCCGCAGGTCTGCTGAAAACTTCAGCAACTTTGAAGCTCCATAGATTGGGTATGCTTCCACTTACAGACGTCATTCGTACTTTAAAAGCTGCATTGACTTCTCAGCTATTTTTACATATCTTCAGCTTTTTGCTGGCGTCTACGGTTTTTTAAAAATGAATTTTTAAGCAACACCAACTTTTGAGGAAATCCTTCATGTTAGAGTGCGTCAGACCGAAGACAGCCGAGTGAAGCGCGTTTTTAACTCGTCACTGTGTTAACATTTTAAGCAGTACAGACATGAGAATTTTATTAAACTTTTCAGCAGGTTGTTGGGACGCTCACGGTGAAATCCTTTTCCTGATATCTATCCCGATTTAGACACAGCGAGTGTTCATGTACCCGGAAGCGTTATTAGTGCTGAGCTGCTGTGCTCAGGAGAAATAGCCTGCTTTCCATGAGTTAGCATATTTAACCCCATGGACAAATAGATAGCGCAGCGGGTTGCGAAGTGGGTAACCGGGGTTCAAATCTGGGTAGAGGTACTTTTCTTCTCCAGCTAATACAGATCCTACTTTATAATGGCGTAATCATGCTTGTCTGGCCACTTTATTTGGTACATCTACAATTCTACAAATATCAGCACATTTAACCGTTACAAAACAGTCATTCATTTTCTGCTTTCTTTCACATCTGCAAACAGTTTTAATGTACTTTTCACTATCTGCTACAGTTTCTGAGATATGACTGTTGAAGCAGCATCAACTTTTGCACATTTCTTTGAAGTTAGAGCGTGGTCACGACGCACACCTGAGCTCCAGTATCTATAATGTTCTGCAAACATTTTTATTGTACATTTCACACATTTTCAGCCCTGATGTACTGCTTACAACTATTCATGTCACAATTTCAACTTTCTTTGCATTACTTTGAACAATTTCATTTCACAGTTTCAGCAGTCACACTCAGCATTTCAACGCTGGAAATGGAAATGCAAATTCTCTAGTTTATCATTGGAATGAACAAATTTTGTGGAAAGTTAGAAGAAAATCCAAAAACATTCTCCTGAGAAATCAGTACAAGCAACAAGATACTAGGATAATTCTGATCTTTGGCCTGTAAAATGCAAACAACTCATGATAAAGTCAAAATGGACACTAATGCAAACTTCACCAAAATCCCTTAAAATGTCCCTGTTATAATGATCACAAGACTGGGATGAAGTTGACAATGGAAATGTATGTTAATTCTGACAAAACCATCAGAAGCATCCTTAAGTTACTCCCTTAACAGGATCTGAATGAACACAGAGCCTAATGACCATTCTTAAGTCAGAGTTTGCATTTTTGAAAAAAAAATTGGAAAATTCCTATGATATATTTTTAGATATCTACTTCATAAGCAAGAATTAACTTGAGTTCCAATGGCCTTGAACTGGCTCATACAAACACTCATCCTTGAATTAGAGTGGACATTTATACAATATCATAATCATTTTGCCTTCGTAACCAAACCATTTAATCCCATGAAAGCAATTTGCAAAGTTTGAAAAAAAAAACTCCCACAGAGCATTTTGAGATGTCTACTTCGCAAATAAAAGGACAAACATGAGCCCAAGGACATCTGAGTCAAAATGGACATCTATGCAAATTTTGAAGAAAACAGCTCAGGAATTCAGAAAAAACTGTTAAGTGCTTAAGAATGAATGGTTTCAAGTAAGCAGAACATGAGATCTGTTGATTTTTACACCTTTAATCTATAAGCCCCCAAAATATGAGCAGTTCATCTTAAGTAAGTATGGATAGTTATGCATAGGGATGTCTGCGTTCTGTAGCGGTATTGATACAAATATTGGATGGGGGATGATGCAAATCTTTTTTAAATAACCACAGATCAGAATGATTATCTTATTATGCCCAGTCACACATTCACGTTTCTCGTAGCGATTGTGCACGACTGTACACAATTGGCAAGGCTGGTGTGACAGCTATGATATGGGATGAAATGAGTGTCTAACCCCTGGACACACCCCTTGAATACACCGTCAGTAGCGCTTTGGGGGCATTTGTCACGCTCAAGTTCGGTTAAAACAACAATATGACAAGGATTCCATGAATTACGTATTCGCGCCACGTAAGCCCCGACTGAGCCCCGTCCCTTGCCCCATCTTGAGCGGGACACAGTTGGGGCACAAACGGATACGTGTTTGTCCGTCATCCCAATAAAGCTTTCAGGATTGAGCCACGATCAGCCCGACTGAGCTCCGTACATGCCACGGTAATACTGTTCACCTTAGGACTGCATTAGGCTTCCACCCCGCTATACTGAGAGCGGCGATTCTCCACAACAGCTTTGAACTGTTCAAAACTGTTGGGACCCCTCCACATTCCCCGCCGTTCATCCACGACTATACAATGGTGATCCAGACCAAGTAGTGCATGCACCATGACCAAAGCACGTTTCATCAGTATTATGACAATCTTGCACAATCGCCATGAGAAATGGGAATGTGTGACTGGGGCTTTATTATGGGACCCATTACCTCTGGAGGTAATATCCCACAAAGCATTCTTTGGCAAGACTGGAATGAACATGAGGCTCTATTTCCATGAGTACTGTCAAAAAGTCAGTTGGTCCTCCTGTCACTGCATTCATGCGAAATTTGTAGAAAACCACATAAATGGAATTTGAGATATCACGCACACCAGGAAGAGATGGTCATGAGACCGATTACCTTTTGACCTATGATATTTTCACTCAGAATAAGACTGGTTTATTCTTGAGTCAGAGTGAACATTTTGCATAGTCAGAGGATATGCAACAAAGCATTCTCAAGTATAGATTCACTATACTGGATTTTTTTCAATATCCAATATGCTGCTATTTCAAAACTTGTTATTGACAATAACAGTAACCCTTTTCTATTCAATGTGACAGTCTGTGTGTGTTAGAGATTGATGTTAGAAACACCTTATTCTCTGAGTAATTATACTTGTGCACACTCAGTGCTAATGAGGTAGACCATTATGATATCATTCTGTCAATATTACAGCCACAGGGCTCTCAAGTCTCACACATTTGGAGTGTGACATGCATTTTAACCTTGTCACACTCTCACACGCCACACTTGGTATCTCTCATGCATGAAAATTGATTATGTAATGCCCATCAAGTTACACTGCTATATATGCATTGGAATGTGTAGTAAGGGTATCATAGAGCTCAATGGGACCTTTACGTGCCAGTCAATAAGATCAACTACCTATCAAAAACAATATACAGCTACATATTAGCCAATCAGAAAATGGCACTGCTGTATCCAGGCAAGAAGGTTGATCTGACTGCAGCAACATTACCAAGAGGATGCATACTGCATGCCCACAACAGCAGTGCCTTATCATATGAGTACAGTAAGCTATTTCATTATTTAATTTTTTCCCTCCTGAACCATGGAATTGAACAAAAGGAAAACAACGAGAGCTTATCTCTAGTAATATCAGCTCTTTCCAACAGTTTGACAAAATCACACGTGAACTTTAGCCAAGACAATCCTTGCTAATTCCGGCAGTACACACCTACTTAAATGACGCTGGACTCAAACAGTTGAACAGAGTCCTAAAGGCCATTTAAATTCAGTGTGTAACACAGTCAATTTCGTCCAAATAATAACATCAACCATAAACACACACACACTGATTTCAATAAATCAGCTACCTGTCTTATGGTGTCTTTTTTTGGGATTTCAATGGTCCCCAAAGTGGCATCAAACGATAATTGCATATAGATGGTTGATGACTTTTTTGAAATTTGAAACCTTTCTAATCCGTTGCAAACTATCATACGCAAAGGCCTGCACATTGTTGACCCACCCTGCTCCATTGCAAGCCAGCAAAAATCTCACTTTGACCTGAGACCGAAACTCAAGAGCCCTGCAGCCAACATATGGGATTTCGAGAATAAGTTCAACACTAGGGCTGCCACGATTAGTCGACTAATCGTTGACTAGTCGACTATCAAAATAGTTTACTCAATTCAGTAGTCGCATCAGTCGTTTGTTTTTTTTAGGTGTGTTTTCTCACAAAACTGCCGCTGTACCTCTGCTGTCTTGTCTGCCTATCTGTCCTGTTTTCTGGTTATCACACCTGCAGGAATCAACCCAACACACCCCGAAACACACTCATGCATGTGGCGCATGAACAACTACGCAGGCACCAAAGTTGCCAGGTCTGCTCATAATAAGCGATTTGGGCCACCAGCTGCATACTGGTGCAGTACGCTGCAGTTCATGCATGAAGTGACTAGTCGACTAATCGCAAAAGTAGTCGTTGACTAGTCGACTATCAAAATAGTCGTTTGTGGCAGCCCTATTCAACACTATCTGCAAAAATATCAACTGTAAATATTGGCAGCATTTTTCATAGCTGCTTACATGTATAATCAACCTTTCAGAAAATTATCTACCAATAACAACACTGGTCCGATAATATTGTGCATTGACCCCAAAACAATGTCAACCTCTGGTCAGGTTATTAAGGAGAGTTATTAAAGTGTTTTAAATTTCATGAAGAGATGCTTTGATTGATGGATGGATGGATAGCCCAGAAACATATCGCTAAAATGCTTTTCCCAACACTTCTCATAGGGAGCTGCTCTTTGTGCCTTTGGATAGAGCAATATCAGGTCATGGGACAGCTAAGGTTTGTTCAGCTGCCAATAATGTGCGGTGAACATGGATTACTTATCACCTGTTAGGATCTGGGCTACGGATTACAGCTGTTGTGTTTAGGAAAGGGTACTTATCTCTAAACTATATTGATGTGCTGCTGCTGCTTTATAAGGAGTTTTTCGCCTCTCCTCTTGCTCCTCAGCTGACTTTCTCCCAGATGGGTTTCCCGTGGGATTGGGTGTTATACAAAAAATTCAAAAGCTCCTTTTCCCCCTTTAAGTAATACCTTCCATATGTCTCTGGTGAAATGTCTGGGTGCAAGCTTTTGTTACCTCTCCCCGAGTTGCTCTCAGTTAAGTTTGGCTCTGGTTGGATACTAAGGGATCATATTCCCATTCTGGGGTTTTCTGGGAATGCAGAGTGTCCTTCCTCTCTGCTGACCTACATTCTGCCATAGAAAAAAATGCTAGAATAACACTGGCTGTAATTCCTACCAAGGACACTATATGTTCCTTTAATTGCACACCTTCACTTTCACCTTCAGTGTAATGTTAGAGGTTTCTACCAAGAAGTCAATTAGTTTCAGCAAATGCATGCGAGTGTGCATGAATGTGTGTTCGAGCACGTGCCTCAGTATACCAGAGGAGGTGTCAGACGTTTTAACGCATTGGAACCTGGAAGTCATAGCTCTGCTATTACTGAAACATTCACCCAATAACAGACACTAAAATAATCAGCCCACTTCCACACATGCCTCCTCCTCCTCCTCCTCTAACATGTGTCACCCACTTTCAGTCCCACCAGGAACAACTGCTGTTTTCTGCATTATTCCCGAAACACACACCTACCTAACAACAGGATGTCTGGCAGCTCTGAAAATTAACTCCAACCCTTGCTGGGAATCTTGTTGGCTGTAGCAGGGGTAACATGCCTGATATTGCCATGCCCTGGGTTTTTCAGAGCTAATGACATACTCAACACACTATCAATAAGTAGGGATGTTCTAATATTATTGTAGTATCAGACTGGAGCTGATGTAATTGTTTCATGATTAGGGATCTGGATTTTTACACATCATCTCACCTGATCGCTTACCTCCCTTTCTGCAGGTTGTGTACTCTTTACGGCAGGCTGTAAATGAGTGACTTGTCATCCTAGTGAAATTCTTTAATTTACATAGTAATGAAAATCAAACATCTGGTTGAGAGTATATGTCAAATTAACATAAGAGCATGTAAACAAATGTTTAAGTCATGTTGATCAACCCAAAATATTAAATTATATCATCAATAAACAGAAATATCTAATCATACCTTAAGCCTTGTGTTACTTTAGGAAATAAGAGAGTATACCATAAAGCTCAGGCCATATATAAAGTACCTTCCATGTTGGATGTTGTGAAGAACAATTTGACCTTTGTACACATTTTATGTATTCAACATTTGTACATATTGTATATAATCTTTTCATGTATTTGTCTCTTTATAATCCTGTCCTAATCTTGTTTAATTGTCCTCGTACTTGAATATTTCTTTGTAATAATCATTGTTTAGCTTTTGCATTCTTCTGACACACACACACACATTACACATCCACACATTACATACTACGTTATGTGACCTCGTGTGGAGGCTGTTTCTTATCCGGCCCATTCCGAGACGATGAGGAGCCTGTGCGGAGGCCACTCCATACACACACCTTCTTCTCACTCTTATAAAAGAGAGAAAACATTGTATTTCTTCAGTTCAACATCCAGCCTTTGCCTGTATTGTTGTCCTCCTCGCTGGCGAGTAAATTCCATCTGATTGCACCCAGCTGCCTCTTCGTCATCTTTTATTTTGAATTATGTCTGGTGTTGGTACGAACCTTAAAAGTTACACTGAGCTCTTAGAACTGTGAAGGGAAAAATCCTGACAGATGTGTAAGATCACATATTATGCAAAATACACTTTTAAATGGTCTGAACATTAATATATGTGCTTGTTCTATCAAGAGCTCCCTCCTCTTCCCTCTGTTGATAGTTGCATTTTACAGAAAATGTGTCAGAGCACATTCCATTCAAAATCATACCCTGGTAGTGTCACAGAGAGAAATTCATGAAGAGTTGGCCAGCTGCTGGAGGAGGAACATGTCTCAGCAAGTCAGCGCAGTCAACAGTAAACACTGGAGCACAGGATCCTAAAAATGCATCAACTTCTTTAGGGGGGTCTGACAACTGGACCCACATAGACGTGTTAATTGTAAACTAAGCTAATCAAATATACTCTTAATACACTCAACTAAGAGTCCTCAGTTTAAATGGTCATCTGCTTAACAAATCAAACCATGATATTTCAACAAGATTATAGGTTTAAACATCCATTTCTAAAACATTATCTGTCACCAGCAATTTCAGCGACAAACTATACAGATATGTTTATATGTGGACCCCCTTCAGGTTATGTGTTTGCAGTAAGTTGCATCTGCCTTAGGGCTGGGGCTGCCACAAACGACTATTTTGAAAGTCGACTAGTCAACGACTATTTTTGTGATTACTGGACTAGTCACGTCATGCATGAACTGCAGCGTACCACACCAACATGCAGCTGGTGTTCCAAGTCGCAAAAATGAGCAGACCTGGCAGCTATGGCGTGTGTGTAGTTGTGCATGCACCACTTTCGGGAATGTGTTAGGGGGTGTGCTGGGTTGATTCCTGTGGGCGTGATAACCAGGAAAAATGGAGGTGAGGAAAGGACAAGCTACCAACCACACTCATGTCTTGCTATATAGTGGGCAGCTGGGTGATAATCATGTGGGAGTCACACAAGTAGAAGAGCAAGTCCAAAGTCACCTTTAATGAGTGGAATTGGCAACACAGTAACTGTTGTCTTAGCCTGAGCTCAGCCTGCTTCCTCACATTTTCTGCTTCATACATGGCTGTCATAATAACCTCTGTCCAAGTAGACGCACAATAGGTACACACTAAAATTGGACATATTTTTTGGGGACAGCTTTAACCCTTTCATGCATGAATTATTAAATCTAAAAGATATTTAGATTTTTAAAAATGATTGTTTTTACTTTCAACGAGTTCAAAATCATGGTAATTTGTTATGTTATTTTTGTGTGAGTTACACATCTGTTCGCTACGGTAGTAATGTAGTGGAACTTGATAAGGATCCAAAAACATGACAAACATTTATTAAGAGTAAATAAAAGAAATAAACAAACTTGAAGTATATATTTTTGCTGTAATCAAACTATTCACTTATGAATCACATAAAAATCTGAAATAAAAATACAAAATTATGTCAAATCTGAATACAGGCATGATACCCAATTTGCCCTTCGATGGCTGTTATGGATTAATGATGCAAAATATTGAAAAGGTAAAAATATGCAAAGATTAAATTTTTATGAAACTTAAAACACAGTTTGTTGCATTTACCACCTGGTAGTTTGACATGAAACTGCAACCTAATGGGTATACAACTTATTCCAAATCTGTCCACTGTAGTGAAGATCATGCATGAAAGGGTTAACTGGGGACAGGTCAGGTACTGTCCCTAGAAATCAGAGACGTCTGGTCACCATACAGCTGACATGAATGTTAGCGGCTAACTAGCCAATTAGCCTATCCCTCTTCGTCAGAAACTGAATCAGCCATGACGTGCTTCCTTTTCAGATGCTTATGCATCGCTGTCGTACTGCCATGGAAGGCAAGTTCTGCCTTGCAGATTTTGCATTGCACATTCTTCTCTTTTGTTTTGGTAAAATGCTCCCAAACTTTCAAGCTCCATTGCCGGTTAGCCATGATACTGCTTCGGCATAACTTTTCTGGTGACATCACGGCTGACCCAGATTACCCCGACTGCACATGTGTCAAGGACAGAAAGGCAGACAAGACAGCGGAGGTACAGTGGCAGTTTTTACAACGCTTAAAAAAACAAAACGACTATTGAATTAATAGTCGACCATTTTGATCATCGACTTAGTCAAGACTAGTCAACTAATCGTGGCAGACCTGCTTAGGGCTGTCACCTTATACTCATTACTTAAACACTGATTCATGCATGGTCATGCAAATCTGTAAATTATTTTTACACACTATTTAAACAGTAAATATACATTGAAATAAAAAATGTACAGTTCTGCGGCATATTAGTGCACCTTGAGCAGTTAACGGCCCAACCCAACAGAAAGCACTCTCAGTGGAATATTATCATTCCATGCTCTCTTGACTTCAGCCTGCTCTACTGTAAAGTGTCTTGAGATAACACTTTTTAAGTTGGTGCTATACACATATTGACTATTTGATTGATTGACTTCAACAAGACGTGAATCTCAAGAAAATGGAGGACAGGCAAAGCCACTTGATGGAAACACTCTGGGCTCCACTTACCACCTATGGCAAAACAAAACAAAACCATGCTGCGTGTCGATAATGTGTAAAGCAGGTGGCTCACTCCTTATCCATATCAAATCTACCAGCACATTTGTTGGCTGTCTTCCCAAGTGTCAAGCAGTGCCTTGTCAAGTGCTCACCCCTGTGTGACACGGTTCTTGTCAGCAGGCAACCAGTCAGAGACACAGAAAAAGGCCATCAAAGACAGAATTGCAAGACTATATGTAAGGACATACGGTCCAGCATAGTTTCATGGTAAACAGCATCTAAAACTCCTTGAAGGGGCCAAGAGCAGCTTGATTTGATATATCAATATATTTTTCTTTTTCATTTCTTGCTTTTTCGTAGTGTCATTATCTTTGTTTGGTTTTATCCATTATTTTAAATACAAATATTAGATTTTAATGTATTTTGCAGTCTTTGAATGCTCTTCTTAATCTGTAAATTCCTTTAAAAGATTTGTGTATAAATTGTGCTCTATAAACCTGCCCTACATCTCCCTGCCTTGTGCGTTAGATTTTCACTCAAATCCTTGTAAAAATGTTACACAATGAGAGTACAGAACAAATAAACCATACAAGGTGTGGAGTATATTTTCATTTATTGCTACACCTGCAAAAGAGAGAGAGAGTATCAGTGTTACAGTGCCCTCAGCTGTTCCTGCCTGGGGTCTGTCTTGCACAATAATGCCAAATGATGACTGACAGAGCCAGGAAGTGGTGAATTTGTTTACCTGAAACTCAACCCCTGCTCAGAATTTACCTCTGTTGGCCTGGGTATGTCAGTATTGTTGTACCCGTAGCTCTGTAATCCCTGGTTATCCCTGTGATGCTGAAACAGAGTCTTGGGAGGAAATTTCAGCCTCAGCAGTGGAAGAATGCAGAAGCAAGCAGCTCACTTATAACCTTGACTTCAATCCAAGTCATTTTCCCCTTCGATTTTCTTGACAAGTGACCTCCTTGCTCAAATCAATGTGTGTGCTGATAAGCAGACTGAGACACATTGCTTTGGGCTGTGGTAACTGCCAAATGATCTGCAAACCGCAGCACGTAAGACGTTCCGCACTTTAACGAGGTCAACACAATGTTTTTGGCCATTAATGGAGGGGTATTGGTTGGAAAACATTTAACTGAGGCCACAACTGCAGACCATTTCCAAAAGTAGATGAAGGAAACTTTAGCTTAAGTATGACTGAGGAGAATCTGTTGGTCTTGATCACAATGGCACGATTTGTGATACTTTTGCAGGAAATATCTGTTCATAAATGAAGCAAACATCCAATGTTTTCAAGCTAACAGGAAAAGCAGCCTCAGGAAGTGTCGACCAAGCACATTTTTCTCATATGTCGAGAGCAGGCGTCTTGTCAAACCTGCTGTTGTTTGCACAGTTATCCCAGCAGGAGAGACCTCGTAACCAAGGACCCCACCACACCACCCACCCTCACTGCACTGCTGCTAGGGCCCCGTAAAGAAAAACACCTTACCTGCTAATGTCTTTCAGCACTGTGCATACAGCATTGTGTATTTCGCTTAACACTTCATTTGCACCAAGGCTCTTTTTTTTCCTTCTCTCTCGTCCTTGGTCATCTGGTTGCATTCCAACAGGTACTTCTCTTGTAAGTTTTGGTTTCCTGCTCACAATCAATGGTGCTTGCAGAGAAATACTAAAGGGCTAAAGAAAACTTACGGGAACAGGAGAGGGTGTGAATGAGAAGATAAAAGAAAGTAAGGCTGCCGACAAAAGAAGAGAAGGCTTCAAGATAGTGTGACTAAATGATAATGAACTAAATGAATTAAGTGATAAATTGCCTGTGCCAATGAGACATGAATTAGCAAATGAATGATGACTTCTGTTCTTAAAAGCTACCTGTTGTCCTCTGTTACTTTGTCTCAATGATGAAGACAAAGGAGTAGTCTGAGGACATCAACAGTGCGATAATTATCAAGCACAAGACCTCCAAAGAATATAAGGCCATCACCAAAGACTTTGGTATCACTGATTCAACAGTGAGCAATGTGTTTAAGAAGTTTGCCAACCTCCCTGGACATGGAGGCAAGAGAAAAATTGATGAGAATTCTTCAAAGGTTGGTGCGAATGACGGATAAAAACACCACGTCTAACATCCAAAGACCTGAGGGCCAACCTGGAACAGCCTAGAGTCATGGCATCAACAAGTACCATATAACGAACACTAAACCAAACAGGGCTTTCTTGTCTAAGACCAAGGAAGACACCATTTCTGAGGCAAAAACATAAAAAAGGAACAACTTATCTTAGCCAAAGAGTACCTGGACAAACCACAATCTTTCTGGAAAAATGTTCTGTGGACAGACAAAACAAAACTGGAGCTGCTTGGCAGTGCATGCCAACACCAGTTGCAATGAAGCCTACAAGGACAAGAGCACCGTCCCAACATTTAAGCATGGTGGAGGTTCCATAATGCTGTGGGGCTGCTTTGCTGCATCTGGTAATGGAGGCCTTGACCATATCACAGGAATCGTGAAATCAGAGAATTTTCAGGAGATTTTAAATAACATGTCCTTCCCATTGTAAGAAAACTTGGTTTCAGTTGAAGATTGTGGACAAAGACAAGACAAAGGCCCAAAACACACACCAAAAAGCACACAGGAATGGCTGAATAGGAAAAAATGTACTGCTTTAAAATGGCCAGCAGTGAGTCTTGATCTCAATCCGATAATCTTTGGTATGAGCTGAAATCTGCCATTGGGGAAAATAAACCTGCAAATGTTATAAAGCTTGAACAACTTGCAAAGGAAAAGTGGGAGAAAGTATCAGCTGTGAAGTGCAAGATGCATATATGGTTACAAGAAATGTTTGGAGGCTGTCATCACTGCCGAAGGGTGTGCAACAAAATACTGAAGAGGAGTGCCATTATTGCTGCACATGCTTTTTCTGTTTCTTTGAAATTACAATATGTAAGCTGTAAAACAGTTTATTTTGTCAAAGTATTTAGGATCTACAATTAAAAGATCCTTATGATATACATTTGGTTCATTTCCATTTATTTCTGAATATACTGTAAAGGTTATGCAACAATGAAGGGGTGACAATAATGATGAGCACGACCTGTTTATCATTGTTGAAGTTGCAATGGTACAAGTGGGGAAAACGTAACAGTATTTTGGTTAAATACAAATGTAACTGCAGTGTCCCTGACATATTTTACATCTAATTTACAGAGTTGAAGTTTATGCACAGAATGTGTTGCATATCTTGATATTTTCTGAACAAACAACCATTTATTGTTGCAAGTGTGAATTTTGATTTCACTGTGGGCTCTAAACACAAAAGTACTTACATTTTATATAAGTATGGAACTGTTATTGGTTGAATACCAAACCATGGCACTCCTCATGCATTACATCACATTAGGCTTCCTGATTTCATCTTAATTGTAATAGGAGCCTTTGCAATAAACAAATCACTGCAATTTGAATATATGAAGAAGTATTACTGTATTGTTATGGTGCAATTATGTTCAATACATTGTTCATTTTAGCTTATGTAGTATGTGCTGATAAATGTACTGTGTAAGGCTTCTGGTTCTTGAGCTGATGTACAAACCCAAAACCAGTGAAGTTGGCACGTTGTGGAAATCGTAAATAAAAACAGAATACAATGATTTGCAAATCCTTTTCAACTTATATTCAATTGAATACACTGCAAAGAAGAGATATTTAATTTTCAAACTGAGAAACTTTTTTTTGTTTTGCAAATAATCATCAACTGAGAATTTAATGGCAGCAACACGTTGCAAAAAAGTTGGCACAGGGGCATTTTTACCACTGTGTTACATCGCCTTTCCTTTTAACAACACTCAGTAAATGTTTGGGAACTGAGGAGACCAATTTTTGAAGCTTTTCCAGTGGAATTCTTTCCCATTATTGCTTGATGTACAGATTAAGTTGTTCAACAGTCCGGGGTCTCTGTCGTTGTATTTTACGCTTCATAATGCGCCACACATTTTCAATGGGGGACAGGCTTGGACTACAGGCAGGCCAGTCTAGTACCCACACTCTTTTACTACGAAGCCACGCTGTTGTAACACGTGCAGAATGTGGCTTGGCATTGTCTTGCTGAAATAAGCAGGGGCGTCCATGAAAAAGACGTTGCTTGGATGGCCACATAAGTTGCTCCAAAACCTGCATGTACCTTTCAGCATTAATGGTGCCTTCACAGATGTGTAAGTTACCCATGCCTTGGGCACTAATACACCCCCATACCATCGCAGATGCTGGCTTTTGAACTTTGCGCCTATAACAGTCCGGCTGGTTCTTTTCCTCTTTGGTCTGGAGGACACGACAACCACAGTTTCCCAAAACAATTTGAAATGTGGACTGGTCAGACCACAGAACACTTTTCCACTTTGCATCAGTCCATCCGAGATGAGCTCAGGCCCAGTGAAGCCGGCGGTGTTTCTGGGTGTTGTTGATAAATGGCTTTGGTTTTGCATAGTAGAGTTTTAACTTGCACTTACAGATGTAGCCACAAACTGTAGTTACTGACAGTGGTTTTCTGAAGTGTTCCTGAGCCCATGTGGTGATATCCTTTACACAGTGATGCCGGTTTTTGATGCAGTACCGCCTGAGGGATCGAAGGTCACGGGCACTCAATGTTGGTTTTCAGCCTTGCCGCTTTCCTGCAGTAATTTCTCCAGATTCTCTGAACCTTTTGATGATATTACGGACCGTAGATGATGAAATCCCTAAATTCCTTGCAATAGCTTGTTGAGAAATGTTGTTCTTAAACTGTTGGACAATTTGCTCACGCGTTTGTTCACAAAGTGGTGACCCTTGCCCCATCCTTGTTTGTGAATGACTGAGCATTTCAGGGAAGCTGCTTTTATACCCAATCATGGCACCCACCTGTTCCCAATTAGCCTGTTCACCTGTGGGATGTTCCAAATAAGTGTTTGATGAGCATTCCTCAACTTTCTCAGCCTTTTTTGCCACTTGTGCCAGCTTTTTTGAGACATGTTGCAGGCATCAAATTCCAAATGAGCTAATATTTGCAAAAAATAACAAAGTTTACCAGTTTGAACGTTAAGTATCTTGTCTTTGCTGTGTATTCAATTGAATATAGGTTGAAAGGGATTTGCAAATCCATGTATTCTGTTTTTATTTACGATTTACACAACATGCCAACTTCACTGGTTTTGGGTTTGTATCTGAAATATTTTTTGAAGAGCTTAAATTAATTTATTTACATTTTAGAAGACATTTAATATGTAAAGTATTTAATAAATTTTCACTGTTACACAAGGACCCCAGATGGAAATCAGTCGCTAGATTAATCTGGTTCAACCCTTTTTGTTTTTCATTTGTATCAATGATCTGAGTAAGTGCATGCTGTTCTCTACCAGGTCAATAAATATAGTGGACTTAACTGAATCAATATATTTTGTAAGATGTGACATCATTCTACTATTGTATCTATTGTTCCATGACATATATTCAGCCAACAACAACTCACATCCGAGCTCCCTAAGTGTGCCTACTGTGTATGTTTAGTCAACCAGCAGACACCATCATCTCCCATTGACATCATAAAACAGTCTCTTTGTTGGATCACTACAATTCAGGCTATTCTGGTAGACCTTTTCAACTTTTTTTTAATGATTGGCATTTGATTCCAGCCATCCACCCATCCCTATCTATACTGTCTGTTCCATTTATAGGGGGTATGCAGCCAATTCCAGTGGTCCTTGGGCAAGACCCAAGATACACCCTAAACTGGTCACCAGTCAATCAAAAGAGACTTTGTGGTTGCAAGAAAGTAGATGCCCATGGTTAGTGGAGGTGTGACAGTGTGGATGCAGAGGGAATATGACAGAGTAAACACAGCAACAGGGACAACAATGGCAGAGGAAAAGTTGATTAACAAAGTCCTAATTATCCACATCTCTATGTTGTGTGTCAATGCCAGTGAGGACCATCAAACATGCCTGCCAAAGAGGTTGTGAGTAATGTGTTATGATTTTGAAAAGTTGAATGGAAGCAAGTCTGGGACTGTTATTTCTATGCACAGAGGAAAATATTAGAGGTACCGTCTGGGACTTTTATTTCTGTGCACACTGTTAGGAAATTGTCAGAATACTGCAGTAGGAGATGATGCCAAAGCTGTGCTCCGTCCGGCAGTCATCACTTGAAGAAGGACAAGCAATCTCAGAATACACACCAGAAGTGCACCGAGAATAAAGAATACCGCAATTCTCTATTTTCTCTTCCCAAGAGCACAAACCTCTGCCAAGGTCTTTCCAACATTGTCTGGTGAGATATTGACAAAAACATGTACAACTTCCCTACTTCACTCCGTCAACAAATCCTTTAAAGATTCCTGGATCCAGATCTTACTTCATTAAAATCTGTACACAACCTTTTGAATTATCCTTTTCACAAACAAACAAGCTAACAAATGCCAGCAAAAACATAACAGTATCAAACTTGTGTCATCATGCTGATCTACATTTTACACATCTGGTAGTTAAAAATGACTCAAACTCTCTGGTGTGCCATCCAGAGGCATCCTTAAAATCAAACATAATACCCTTTTTTAGGGAATGCAGTTCAATGCCTACAGGTGTTTGGCACATTGAGGTTTGGAGCATGTCATCTATATTTTGCTGATCAGTGGTAACACCAGGGCAGAGCCAGAGACAGTTAAAAAGAGGATGGACTATGGACCTGATTCTACATAGGTGCATTTTGGGTATACTATAATGAATTAAAATAATTCCCTAAAGTATTTCCACAACATTACAAATGGTCACAATGACTTGATAGACACAGCATGTTATTCTGACGAACTTCATAAACTCCTAGTTGTTAAAAACTCCTGATAAAAGTAATATCTTAATAGCTCTGCATCAAACAATCGTGGGCTGTTAACACTGATCCACTCATTTTCTCTGTTAAAATCTTAGCGGTGTTCTCTATTCTCAAATGCGGGCATAAAACACACTGGGCAACCTGCATTATCTGTGAGCACAACTATTGACTGCATTCATAACTACTTATGGAAAATTAGGATAAATTTGCTCCCAACATTCATGTGTTTGTACATATGTATGTTCTGGGGGTTTTACTTGTGCTGGAAATGCCCAGATATTAAATTGAGAAGAGGGCATGCTGTTGTGCATCAGATGTATTAGAACAAGTTCAGTGGAGTGTGGGTTTTGATAAGCGTCCATAAAGGGTGACCCAGTTGCATATCCGACCAATGTAGCTTTGCTGCTCAGACTATAAACACAGGTCCACTGACTCTGTTACTGCTGTAATTAACCTAAAAGTAAAACCTAAGATAAACTTGTGGTTAAACTTTGTGCTTAAGTACTCCTCCCTTTGTGCTCTGTACATAGTTCTAAATATATTTGACTCTGTGCAATGTGTGTAACTGGAAAACAGTCAAGACACATGAGAGTGCTCAACTTTCTGATGTGGGAGGATGCAATTCAGGAAAAGAAGTGATAAAATACCCAACAGTGACCAATGGAATCACCAGATCAGCTCAGACTGTTGACCAATTAATAAGTCACACACTGTCATCATCATATGCCCATGTTTATACAGCATTTTCCTCCACACTCAAAAGGTGTGCAGATGATACTGACAGTGTATCATTTATCCATTGGTCATAAGTATCTCTTTATATGAGGTTTAGAAACAACCCCATGGCTCTCTCTGATTCTGTGTCATAATGAATCTAACCAATTATCACATTTTGAGCAACCCACAGGATAGCAACACATCAGGTTTACACCTGGCCTGAGCATAATGTACAATTCCTTCTTAAACCACATCAGGACTGGGTGTATAAACAACTGTGATGTGGAAAATATAAAAAGCACCTGCGCTGCATGCCAAAATGCTTTGCACCAGGCATCTGTTAGGACTTATAGCAAATAACCAAGGATATAAAAAACAAGTTGACAACAAACCTTGTTGTTTTAAATATATACAAGGTCAGGAGGCAGGTAAATCTTTAATAAACTTTATCAACCATGGACATGATAAGCATCAATCAAGTGTCAGACTACATCAATAGTTTCATATCAATATTGGTAGTTGTTGCTTCAGCTGGCAGAAAATCAAAAATCGAATGCTGGACACTGTTGTATGTCAGTGAAAACAAAATTCTGCTCAAGGTTTGCTGTCACATGTGGCATTAGGAATGGTAGCATGCCATCAACTGTTTTAAGTTGCAGTGCACAGTCGTGATACACTAGATATGGCTGTTGGCTAGCAAAATGATCGCTGTTAAAATTCCAAATATTAAAGATTCAGACAAAGGCATCACTTCAAATGACCTCCAAAAATTTCCTCCATGAGAGACATGGCACTGTAATATTCACATTTGACAGCAATAACTCATTTGAAAATCCATGATACTCCAGGCATAACAGGACAAATCAAAAGGAGAGCAAATAAAGCATCAAGCCTTAGGTCACATGATCATAGCTGTCAAGCTCTAGGATAATGAAGGATAAGGTATTTTGATGTTTTGATCTTGATCTGAACCACACTGCCTGAGGCGTTCTTGGAGGGTCCATTGCAATCCATCCAGTCATTCCTCGTGTATCTAGAGCAGGACCTGTTTACATTCTTGGCATCACATCAAGCACTTTGTGTGTGGGCACTGGGCTCCCTCAAGAGTGCACCTTGTTGGCTCTCCTGTTAGCAATATTCTTGGACAAGATGCAGGCAGTGCAGGTGAGGCCTGGAGAGAGTCCAGCTTTGTGACATTTGGGTGGCATTTTTGCTATTTTTGGATAACGTTCTCCTTCGGGCCTCCCTGAAGTGTGGCCTTGGGATCAGAGCACTGTGGATGGAGTAAGTGAGTTTGGAGGAGTAACAAATTTCAAGCTGGTGCTCAGTTTGTGTTCTTTTCATCTGGAGTAGCAAGTGGGCACACTGTTCTTTTACAGGATTTTGAGTGGGTTTAGCTGACAAGACCCATGAAGAGTCCCGGGACAAACTGGTCTGTTTGTTTTGAGGGAATGAATAGGAAAAAAGACATAAAAATAATCTCTGAAAAAGGTGTTTGGACTTCTCTATAGGGCTGAACGATTTGAGAAAATAATCTAATTGCAATTTTTTTCCCCAATATTGCGATTTACTCTGCAATTGTTTTAATGTTCCTCATCTTATGTATTCTTGAACAAACATAAGCAGTAGATCTTTTTATAGTAAAATCAATATGACATTAAATGAATCTAAGGATAAAAGATTTGAGAAAAAGTGGAGAAGTGAAGAGCAGAAGCAAAATAGGTATGAAATTGTAAAAAATGGGGAAAAATTGGCATATAAAAAAAAACAAAAGTGGCTTAAGAAAATTGATTATGGCAGCAAAATTGGAAATTAAATTTGAAATTAAATTTCTAAAACCATGTAAAAATTCCAAAAATGGTTCTGACAGTGGCCGAAAAAAGATGAATGGGGGCAAAATAGGCATAAAGTTGTAAAAATGGGGTTAAAAAAAGGTTAAAAAATGGTCCGAAAGTGGGAAATAAGTGTATGAATAGAGGTTAAAAAATAGGCATGAAATTGCAAAAAATTACATCACAATGCCAAAATGTTCAACGCATTTTGGGCTAAGAATATTGAACCTTCTTCGATTTGAAAATTGCAACAAGCCATATTGGGATTTAATCTAATTTGCAATTAATTGTTCAGCCCTACTTCTTTACTGAATATTCCTTACTATTTTTTATTGGATTAAACATGTCAAAATACTGTTTTCCTATTTGTCAAAATAACCACATATAGAAGGTCTTTAATTGTGATTATTCAAGGCAAATTTATTATAAATGTCTTAATCTTTAGCTAATATGGCACTATGTCAGACTCTAAAGAGATGCTACAACTGTCACACCAATTCTTACTTTAACAGATAAATGTTAACTAAGCTTTGTCTTACACTCCTGAAACCACCGCCCCAGCTCTGAATGCAGCCCCCCAAAGCCAAGTTACACATCAAGGCAGGCTGGGTCCATTTTTTTCCAAGATATCATCTGTTTGTCTTGCGGTGCTTCAAACGCTGACACTTCTCTGTTTATACCTGAGGGTCAACATCTGAGTGAGAGGCAGAAGCCTTGTCCTTCCAATACTGAAGGTGTACTGAAGATTTTGTGGATCGCTACAGAGTGCGAATGCTTATCCAGGGAATTTTGTGGGGCCTCAGTGTTGGATAATGACAGAATGGGAACGGAGCCACAGGGATAAGAAAGAGGGAGGCAGAAAGAGAGAGAGCAAGGGAGAGTGGGAAGGAAGGAAGCAGATGAAGGGAGTGGGGATTTGAATTGATGTTATCTCAGAGTTACTGTGATGATTGCCACAAAGGGTCAGCAGGGTTGTGCTTTAATACAATGGCACACAATAACAGAGCTGATGGGCAAATCGTTGTGTATGTTGGCATGGATATTTGAGTGTGTTTGTGTTTGTGAGTGTGTGTGTCTGAGTGCATGAGCGTGCAAGGAAAGCAGGGGAGCATGTCCATGAAGTCTTCCAGTACAGTGAAGCTGTGAGGCTCCTGAAAGGTGACAGCAGTTCAATGCAAGCAGGAGAAAAACAAGAGAAATTCAGAGGCCCTTTCAGTTTAAAGTGCATAAAAATAACTCAAAATGCACTCAAAGCACAAGTTATTCATTCAGAATGTAGCTTTAAAATATTTTAATTTCTTGGGCAAATTTCCTTTTCAGTGAAGTTTGAATATAGAGTACATAAAATAAACCCAGTAAAATGATTTTCAATTATTTTCTGACTAGATTCAACTTAATGCACAAAAAATACAATATATTTCATGTTCAAACTCAGAAATTTAACTTTTTTGTGCAAGTAATCACTAGTTTGGAATTTGAAAAAGCTGAGATGGGGCAACAAAAGACCGGAAAAGTTGAGGAGTGCTCAAAGAACTTTTTTTTTTTTTTTTAACTTTCCACAAGGGCTGAAAGATATATCGTTTTTGTATTGATATCGGGATATGAACATTCGAGATATTAATAAAAAAAAGCAATGATATAAATGATACATATTCCCCCCCCACTCACAGCTCTGTATGTACCAGCAAATTTCATTTTTACGATTGATCTTGAATGCACCAAACCCATAGTAATATCGTATCGTATGGACATTGAGATATCTGGCATGAATATCGAGATAAACATTTTTTTCCATATCGTTCAACCCTACTTTCCACAGGTGAACAGGTTAGCTTAAAACAAGCAAGTGTCATGATTGGGTTTAAAAGAAGCATTCCTTCAACTAAGGATGAGGTGAGATTAACCACCAGTGGACAACTGCTTGGGCAAATAGTCCCACAGTTTAAGAACATTCCTCAAAGTAAGACTGCATGGAACTTAGGGATTTCATCATCTACATGCCATAATATCATCAGATGATTCAAAGATACCAGGTAATATCTCTGTACATCAGCAGCAAGACTGAAATCCAACACTGAATGCCGTGACCTTCAATTCCCTCAGGCAGCTTTAAAAATCAACAGTATTCTGTTAATGGTACCACCTTGGCTCAAGAGCACTTATATCAGAAACATCTAGGAACACTGTCGCCTTCTCTGGACCCAGGGTCATCTGAGATGGACTGGCAAAAAGTTGAGAAGAGTGTTGTGGTCTGACAAGTCCACATTTCAAATTGTTCTGGGTATCATGGACATTTCTGAGCTAAAGACGAAAAGGACCATCCAGACTGTTATCAGCAATAAGTTAAAAAACCAGCATCTGTGTTGGTATGGGGGTTGTTTGTGCCCATGGCATGGGTAACTTGCAAACCTGTGAAGGCACTATTAATGCTAAAAAGGGAAATACAGTTTTTGGAGCAACATATGCTGCTGTAAACAACATCTTTTTCAGGGACATCCCTGCTTCTATCAGCAAGACAGTGCCAGGCCAATTTTGCTTGTTACAACAGTGGCTTCTTGGTAAAAGAGTATAGGTACTAGACTGGCCTACCTGCAGTTTGGATCTGTCTCCCATTGAAATGTGTGGATCATTATGAAGCCCAATATGATAACATAGACCCCTGACTATTAATCCTGTTCAGACAAACTGCTCTTAATGCTGTTTTTAATTCTCCCTGATCCAGGTGTTTCCATGTATCTTTGATTTTGAATGTACTTTTTAGCACTGTGAGGTTTTTTAATGAAAAATGCTTTATAAATAAATGTATTATTCACTCATTTTCTACACAACATTACTTTTGGGGTTGTGGAGGGGCTGGAGCCTAACCCAGGTGTCATTGGGCATATGGCAGAGTACACCCTGAACTGGATGCCAGCCAATCACAGGGTAACATAGAGAGACGGACAACCCTTCACTCTCACACTTATACCTAACAGCAATTTGGAGCCACAAATCAACCTAATGAAAATTTTTTTGGTCTGTGGGAGGAAGCCAGAGTGCCCGGAGTGAACCCATGCATGCCCGGGAGGAACAAGCAAACTTCACATAGAAAGGCCCCTTACCAACCTGGGGATTGAACCGGCGATGTTCTTGTTGTGAGGCACGTGTGCTACCTGCTGTGCCACCGTTCTGCCCAATTATTTGAAGCTTTAGTCATTATTGTCCTAAGTTCCAAAGTGCTTATTGATTGTTGTTAAAGGGAAAGCTGATGTAACACAATGGTACACTTGCACCTGTCCTAGCCTCTGTTAGATTGGGCAGTTCAGTCAGGTGCTGAATATTTTCAATTTTGGAGTATAATTACAGTTTAAGACAGGCATGTCCAAAGTCAGGCCCGGGGGCCAAATGCAGCCCGTGTTCAAATTTTCACCGGCCCGCAGTCTCTGTTATAAAATCAATTACATGTGGCCCTCTTGCACCGTTACCTGCTGTATAAAATACTATATGTAAAAAAACAACTATTTTACATTTCACCAGAAGATGGCAGTAGTGCTGTGGCCACATCCTTGTGGAACTTGACACCTGACCTTTCGTCATCATTTCAGCCCATCCCATTTCAAACATGGCGACTGTAACTAAAAGAAGAAAAGTTGACAGCGAGTGCCGCCGATTCCAGAACAAGTGGAAATTGGTCGATTTTTTCGCCGAAATATGAAACAACTGTGTCTGCCTAATTTGCCACAAGACTGTAGCTGTTTTCAAGGAATTCAATGTCAAGTGGCACTACCAGACAAAATATGCTAAATACGACAATCTAACTGGGGCCGAACGCGGCGAAAAATTGAAACAACTGGAAGCTTTTTTAACGGCACATCAGCGCTTTTTCACAACAACCCTTGAGTCAAATGGAAATGCCACAAGGGCTAGCTACGAGGTAGCAACGCTGATTGCCAAGCACTGCAAACCTTTCACTGAGGGTGAATTTATTAAAGACTGTGTGCTGAAAATAGTTGAGAAAATTTGTCCTGAGAAGAAGCAAGATTTTGCCAATGTCTGCCTGGCTCGTAACACTGTGGTACTGAGAATTGAAGACATTTCATTAGATGTTAAGAGACAATTAGAGTCAAAAGCTGAATGGTCGGCCCCACATTTTCACCTGACCAAATCTGGCCCTCATGGCAAAAAGGTTGGACACCCGTGGTTTAAGAGAATTTTTTTACACCCAAGCTCAAATTGATATTCACAGCATATCGTTTCAAACTTGTATGAGGTGACAACCCAATGTGGAGGCATGAAAAGGAATCTGTTGAGGCCAAAGCTCTTTCTGTAGCAGCCTATTACCATCTTTATTTCCTCAAAGCAGACAGATTAATGTGGGACCTGATGACGATTCCTTGGCCTTTGGTGGCTGCTGAAGAAACTGCATGTTTTCTCACTTGCTAATGGGTGTCACCTTTTGTTTTTCGTTTTGTTTCTTCCTCATTTACAAAGTGAATCTCCTTTTTATACACACATCCCCTTCATCATTTCTTCACCTTTACTTTTATTTCACTGCCATTTTCATGTCTACCTCTTACTCTCCTTCCCTCACCTCACCTCCTCTTGTTGCATGCCCCTCCACATTTCACCCCTGGGTGCCCCTGCAGCTAAAAAAAAAACAGCCTCCACTGTAACAGGAGACAGTAGAAGGGGAGTTTTGCACTGCTGCTGCCACTGCTGCTTGCTCAGCATTTCCCCACTAGAGTGTGCCTCAGCCAGAAGCCTGGCAAGCAGAGCGGTGCTTTCATGGACACACTCATACACACTCATACACACATATTGAGGTCTTCAAGTCCATGCTCTCAATTATACAATTACATAGTCAAGCAATTGCCCCCAGCAGGAACTGTTTATTTGCCTCAAACATGGAATAAAGCTGCCTTTTGTTCTGGCGCTCTTTAAGCGTAGATGAGACGATAAAACCTCATTACTTTCTGCACAGTGTATTGATTCTTAACCTTCTTAGTGCTGTTGGTGGCAATGCACTGAGGAGGTCAAGGACTAACTACACATGTTGTTTGTTGGAAAAGCTCCAGATTTGCAAAGCGCCAAATTTCTAAAGGTGCAGTGTGCTAATGTGTATGGTGTGCGTGTGTGCGTGCGTGTGTGTTTAGTGGGGGGTTAGACAGCTGGTAAAACAGGCGCTGGAGCCTAGCTCTGGCTCTAATTGCGTGGTGAAAAGTGATCTGGCGTTGTACACACACGTGATGGCCGAAGGATAAAGTCAAACAAATCTCTTAGCATGTGTTAAAAAAGCGCAGGAGTAATGTGATCGTTGGCGAGGTTGGTGGAATTCTTCTCCTCTGGTAAAACAATCAATGTCACATGGGTGCAGACTTTTGTGAGTGTGGGTGTGTGCAGCAAGCGTCCTGTGTGTGAAGGCGCTTACATACATGCTGGCTGTTTGTGTGTGAGCCAAGTGGGACAAGTGCCAGCCGGTCTGGTGACTGGGTCAGTTCTCTAAAGCTACAAGGTCCATGGGTGTACAAGGCTCTTAGCGAGGTCATAATGGGGGTAAAAGGCTTAAAACAAAAAGAGGCAGGCCTCCTTTCACCTACCATGTACTCCATGTTGGAAGCAGGTGGGTAAACCTGGCCTCGGAGCTTGTTGTGGAGGTCCAGGATGAGCTGTGCATCACTGTCTGTAATGGCTCTCTTCCCCCTCTGCTTGGCCTTCCACCAATCCCCGTCCTTGTTGTGATACTTTTCCAGCATCTGCTCCAAGCTCGTGGCGTTTGGGAGCATGACCATGCAGTCGACAGCGTGGAGCATGAGCAAAAGCAGGGATACGCCCCAAGGCAGGGTTCGGGATACACGTCTCATTCTGGAAAAGGCTGCAGGTAGAGCTCAAGGTGATCCTCTTTAAGAGTCAAAACTGGGAGTAGGGACAGCACAGAAAGGCACCTTTCCTCCCCCTTTTATTCTTCAGAGTGAGCTGGCAAATCTTTCGGAAAGACAGAGAAAACAGGATTATCGCAGGGCTGGAATTTTGTATCAAATTTGCTGAATGACTTGAGTCAATATTGAACTTGGGGAGAACACATGCATTGGCTTGAAGGCAATTGGCCACAAGTAACCTCACAGGGTTCACTGGGGTTAGAAAAGAACTGAGGATGACTGTAAAGAATGTGAATATAAGACGCCGCTCGAAATATTTAACCCCATTTAAGATTCTGCACATTTTCCAGTACTATCCAGCTGGAGTCTTGCAGCACAAGCCTCATAGTGCAGCATGGCAGTGATAAAAAGTATATTTGATTACCCATTTGCTAGTATCTAGCAGAGATTGGCACAAGTCCTTCATTGCAAGTCTAAGTCATGTCTCAAGTCTTGGAGGGTGACGTCTAAATGGCAGCTGCAAGTCTGACATGCCTGTTGGTAGTTCAATAATGCTTAAAATAATGCCAGTCAGGGAAACAGGATATATTATCCACATTATCGTCTGTTTGTCTGCCTTCCAATGCATCTATTAGTCTCGTACAAGATGCTTTTGCACTGAGGTGAATAGACTCACCAGTTTAAATGACAGAGCCCATAATATTGACAGGATGGATGTGTGTCATGTTATAAATCAGCTTCCAAATAAAAGTAAATGCACAGAGCTTCTGCCGTTCTGTTCATAATCATCAAGAGCTCCCATTATTAATCTGAATTCTGTTATTTCTCTCACTGTAACCTGTGTCAGGGTGTGCACTGTGGGCCTGGGGCTGAACACAACACACAGAAAGAGGTAGTAAGCTCAAGGTAATAAGTTGGGGTTTTGGGTCTCTCTTCTGCACAGCACCACAGGCAGTCACTCGTACTTGTCTTGACTGTGCCAACCTGTGGCAGCAGCAGATGCCATGTTTGGTAATGAGTTTGGCCACCAGTGCACCAGATTTATGCGCAATATGAGGGAAAGACAAATCATATCTTAGCATAAATGTCAAACTTATATTCTGCATTTAAGTAGAATGATATGTTAGCTAGTTTTCTCTTCAGCCAACACTTAACTTTAACATGAATAAGAGAGAAACAACACATTAATAGCCAAGCACCTCACAATAGCTAGCCAAATGTGCAGGCGGAGAGTGCAACCACTGTCATTTGGAATTAGCATCATATTTCTGCCAAGGTAAACTAAGTAACACTAATGTAAAAGCTACTAAATAGATTAGTCATTGAGATTATTTTTCTTGTCCAAAGATGATAGGAATCTTGTGCTGCTATTCAGTGTGAAAATATCTGTTAAGGTTAAAGGTGCTATGAGGAGAATCTATTACCAGCAAAATAAAGACTCTGCTACCCATGAGCATGCGCTCCGACTGTCGTAATGCTGCGCTCCAGTAATCTTGGAAATGGGAGTGACATCATCTCCGACAATGTATACAGCTGATCTAAAAAGAAAGAGATTTTGATATTGCAAGGCCTAGGAGTGTGCATTTGCAAAATGTAGCAATACAACACCGATTTCTACATAGGGATAACAATGTACTCACAACATATTTGGATATTATAAGCAGGGCCATATATTCAGATTTTTTAAATTACAAATCCGCTTTTACACCATTCTACTGTATCAAAACCCATACTATATGCATAAATGTATCTGTTCAAACCAGTGTTATTTATATAAAACTTTAAATAAAGCCAAACTTCATTGTCTGCGTTAGTCACAGAGACTACTAGAAAGCACTTGGAGAGCACAAACCTTCGCCAAGGTAGCTCACATATTGCTGTTACATGTAAGAGCAATAGCTCCATGATAAAGTTACCATCATAATGTGATTCCTGAACCATGAAACCCACACCAAGCACTCAGACTCATGTTGACATCATTATTAGTTTACAGTTATTGAGCAAATAATCTATTGGCAGTTATCTGGATCACCAGCAAAATTGGAAGCAATTGAGCCATTACCAGCATCTCTTGAAAATTTCAGCAAAATAGTTTTTGTGTAGTCTTGCTATTAACAAATTATATAAAATGTTTATAATAAATTAAACATTTTGTTCAAACTTAATCATGAATTTTGAAAATCAGCATGATTAGGCTATGAAGTCATTGCTTTTGTATAGATTTATGAGCAGTACCATGAGCATTTTTCTATATTGTTCCTTTATTACTATAATTTAAGTAAAAAATTGGTCAAATATTACAAAATCACAGTCAAAAACATTCTATTATTGGAGGAGAAAATGTACAAAAATATAAAAACAAGTTCTCAATGTCCAACATTGCTTACAAAAACTATAATAACAAATGCCACAAGACAAACATCATGTTATAAAAGGGCCAAACATGACTTAGCCACCATGCCAGGGGCTTATAGGCTAATAAACTCCCTCAATTTGATCTTTGCTCCCCTAAACTAATAATAATAAGTAGGAGATTGAGCCACTGGATATGCTGAATATGATTTTTTCTTTTTTACAAAGTTCTTAGTTTTAGATTTTAAACTCAATGCTTTATGGATATCCCATATTAAGATGCAGCTAAAAAAAAGTCCATCCCTTTCTTAATACATGTCAGAAAAACCAAATGTCAGTAATGCAAAGGAAAGTTGTTTAGGTGAGACAGTGTGAATTTTAAGGCCTTTTAACTTAAAAAATGGGAAATGAGTTTTAGAAGGAAACATATTTTAATTTGGACTAATGAATGAGAATAATAAAGGAGCATTCTGTGTGGCAGGTCCTGCATTTAAAACCTTGTAAATATAGTTTTAAAAACTTTGTTTGAGCATGTACATTTGATGCTAATATAAAGTCGTTTGGAAAAAATGATTCAAATATATATATATTTTTTTTTTCAAAAGTGTTTTCAAAGGACTTAATTCAATCAAAGTTTGTTCTTGTGTTGAGCCTCCCAGGAGGGTCAGATCTTAAAATTGCCTGCGGCTCCAGGGCTGCAGCTGTATTCTACTTTAATTGTCCCCTTTTCATAAACTATATTTTAAATAAGCATGCATGTTTATATATCAAATTAGAATGGATGTCTTGAATATTAAAGTAATGCACAGACAAGTTTATCTGCTGCATTTATAAGTGTTTTTAAAAGCCATAATTTGGCTTTTTTTTCCAGTAACTGTTTGATGATATGCATGCTGCAGTGCTGACAAAATGACTAAACGTGCCAAACAACCTAATGGAAAATGTGTAGACTAATGCATATTGAAACAGAAATTAAGCGTGAAGATTTATGCAGACACTGAATATAATTTACCTGAAATGAATTGGACTTCAGCCCGCTCCTTAGGACCTTTACAAGCGTCTGAGTGTGAGAAAACTTCCGCAGTTAAAAAAAAGTCCCCCTTCCAATGAAGTTTCAGGTGGAAGAGTCAGAAGTGGAGCTGCTGTCATGCGACATAAATCACAGACTGATGAGTTGCCGTCCCCTCATTAAAGGCTGAAAGACAAAGACAGAGAGGGTCTTCCGTTTTCCAGGGTTCTTGCACTTCAGCAGCAGCTAAAACATCACTTATCCACATTTTATCCCCAACTTTGTAGCACCAGCGGAGTGCCGCCCCTGACCACACCCCCTCGGAAAGGTCAGCCCCGTGTGGATGCCAAGACCTCCGTGCGCGTGCGAGGTAATGCTGCGCGTGTTTGCAAAATGGTGCCAGCCGAATTTTTCCTCTTTAGTGTTGTGCTGATCAAGTACCAACGGAGTCACTAGAAAACCTCAATTTTCTCTGGAAATTCAGCAAACTGTATAATTGTATGTGTTTGGATTAAAGTATGATCATGGTGCAAAATCCTCAGATGCCAGGTCAGCATTTACAGGGGCGGTCATTGTGAGTTGGAGTGCCCAAGCAAACATAAGTGCCATACCATACAAGCAGTGGAAAAACAATCAAGCTTAAAAATCAGTAGCTCCTGTATTTGAAAAAAAACTATTGGTGTTACAAAGTAATATTCAGTTTTGATATTCTTATATATCTATCCATAGATAGATAGATAGATAGATAGATAGATACACAATGTGATGGTCCTTGCTATATTTGGGATGTCTGGTCCTCCTATGTTTGAAGGAGTTTTTAAAAATGGAATAGAATTTGCTTTCCCCGTTGTCCGTAAGTACATAAAGGAAACATGCAGTCTACGCTACACTCTCAGATCTTTAGTCGGTTTAAATTTTATTCCAAAGACAATTCATTCAGGAAATATTCCACCAGTTGAAGTTACATGTTTTGTTTCTGATGAACTGATATTTATTCCACAAATCCAAATACAAATGAAACAATCACATAAAAAAACTAGAAAAGCACTCGGAGAGCGCAGACCTCCGCCAGCACCACAGTCCTCTCCCATATTGTGATTTTTACCATGAATATTAGTCCTACCTTTATTTCATGTAAATATTTAGATTCCTTGACCATGAAAACATACCATTAGCAATTGGTTTCATAATGATATCTATTTTAGTTCAGCAGTTATTCACGAAAATCGCAGGTTTCGTCATGGCGGATCCAGATCCGTATCAACACCAAAATTGAATCAGTTCTTCCTTTTTGCCATGCTGAACATATCCTGAAAATTTCATCAAAATCCATCTGTAACTTTTTGAGTTACTTTGTTCACAGACAGACAGACAGACAAACTCTCCCGAAAACATAACCTCCTTGGCGGAGGTAATGAAATGAATAACATATTCATTAACTACACAAAACAATTTAAGTTATTTAAAGTGATATTAAGATATTTTATGTAGCAAACTAATTCCTTTTTTTCCGCATTTCCCTTTGGCTTGTTGCAAACTGTTATGCACGCAACTGTGCTGCTTAACTTGATCAGTCTCCACAGCCGTATTACATAGATAATGATCCTGACTTACCACCTTAAAGAGAAAAAGACTGAAAATAGTCTGGAGAACTCACATTTGTTGGAGTACTCATTTGGTATTAACATTTATAAACTGATACTGAAAGAATACTTGTTAAAGTATCAATACTTCAATACTCATTGATACCGCCATCCTTACTACATACTTATTTGGGCAGTTAAGACAGTGACAGGGATCATTTGACATTTGTTTGTGTTTTTTTAATCAGTAATGTAATGAAATTACACAGTCTAATGCAGTTTTTTTTGACAAAAGAGGGAGAGTGCACTGCCTGAGACAAAAATTGTTGTCACAATGTATTAGGTTAGTTAAACCTATTGTTAATTATAACTAATTTTAGTTTATTCGATTTTGAGGTTTAAAGCAAGAGATGCCAATGAAGTTTTATAATCTAAACCAAGTCCATACGTGCATATGATTAATTAAAACAAAGACATTTAATTTAATCAAAGTATTCTTTAATATGTAAGATAAACAGTTCAAATTCACTGGACCATGTCAATTTTAGCTATTACTCAAAGGTTATTTAAAGAGTCCTTATTTTGGCATAACTGATTCTTATACCCTTTTGTGAAAGCTACCAGGGTATGTTCACAATAACCAATGTTCAATAAACCTTGGAAATATCATATATAGAACACCCCTTATACAGCTGCATTTTCTTTCTCTGTCTGGTCTACTTTGCAGTAATGGGTCAGTTCAGTGCTGCTCAGTGCCATGTTAACAGCAACTGCGCATTAATTCAACTGTTCCTGCTCTGTATTGGGCTCTCCACATTGAGCCGCTGGGCTTAAGCTGCCTACAAAACACTTGTAGGTACATCCAGGAGAGAAATGAGCTGTTTTAGATCGATCGAACATGTTTTCAGCAGCTGCTGATGTGGTAAAGATGTACTCATATGCAGAGGATACACGTTAAACACACAATGGACATGTGAAACTGAAAAAAGTAGCCTATAATATGGGCTCTTTAAAGTCAAACTGTGGTCGCTATATTGGTAACCCTGTCTCAAACTAGCATTGTCCAACAAGTAATAGACAAATGGAGCTCTTGTTATGCTATTTTAGTTTGATATACCCTTCAGTGTGTTTAAATACTGTCTCCTCTGTGTGATAGTACACCACCGTGTACAAAACAAGCTGTCTGTGGTATTAAGACATCTCATTTTCACCTCCATGTGGCATGCCCCTCTTTGCCTCCCAGACTCAAGTGGACACCAGAGGAACTACTTTTCTCGGACCTCCAGAGAAAAGGCTTATTTGATACAATCTTTATCTGACCTTTAAAGGTTAATGCTAGTAACTGTACCACATGGCTTTAATTTGAAGGCTCAAACTTGGTTCAAACCATACCTTTAACCTCCTTTCTTGAAGTATTTATGTGATTTTGAAATAATCAATCACCAGTGAACAGATGGAACAGGGCATGGTACTTAGTTATTTGGTTGTAATAAACAATGCGACAGTCCACTCCTGTCCTGTCTTCCTGTTAACTGGCTGTGGTGAAATATACATTAATTTAAACCAGGTCTTCCTCCTGCATAGGGTCTTCCAGCCAAAGTGGCCCCATCCTCCTCAGGCTAACTGTTCACAGGTGACTCCTTTGGGGGATTAAAACACAAACCAACTCTCTGTTAACGCCAAACTCTGAACTTGTCGTCACTGTTTCCCCCTCTGCTCCGCTGCAAAACAGAGTGAATTCCAGGATGGAAACAGGCAGGTTTTGTCTTTGTCATCTGGTCATTTTCACTGGTAGCGAGGCAACATGTGGAAACAGTAGCTGATCACCGAGCCTCAGCATGCATGTGCGTTTCACTGTGTGCATTTGCCCCCTGTGCAGTCTGACTTTCCACAGAAGTATACACAATCATCTTGTATTCTACCTGACAGGCATAATAAACTAAACACTGGCCAAGTCAACCACGTGCTGGGAGTAAATATACTCACGTTTCTCTTTTTCTGTAGATTCTCTTGTTTCCATGACGACCTGATGTTTTACTTTGTTGTGTTTTTGGCATGAAGCCTTTAGTCTTTAGGAGAGATGGAGGGTCTGAATGGATGGTTCTCCATCTTAAATATGTGAGATCAAAACCACAGTATGCCACACATTGAAGTCAGTCTGCATGCTGAAAGAAGAGGACATTTAACATAGAAACATACAATAAAGTGCAATCTTAATACCCTTACCTACTTTTAAACCCTCAAACCCCTCCTACTCTAAATGCTTTGAATCCTGAGTACCCAGTTAAAACCTTCAAACCCTTCACAGTGTTTCCTCTAGGTTCATTGCCTTGGGGGGGCGGGTTCGGGGTTGCGGGTCTGTCAATAATGCTCCATAACATCATAATTAAAGAGCATTTACATCTGAATAAATAGTGAGCACTGTGGGCACACAACTACAACATTCTCAAAAGAATTTAAAATAAACTGCATAAAGTATAAAAAGTATTAAAAAAAAACAGGAAGAATGTAACATTTCATGTAACCATGTAAGCTCAGCAGGTGGAGGGAAGATGAATCATAAAGTTATAGCAAGTGACTGACAATGAGGAGAAACTACATGCTGAAAGTTTCCTACACTGCTGCTAGCTGTGCTTCCCGTCTTAGTAAGGACAATTGGCTTAAAAATGCTGAGATTTTTGCTTGGGGAGATTGTTTGGTAAGCTTCAGGTCATCCATTAATGTTTGTTTAAATTGTTTTTTTTTTATTATATTTTTTTTACCGTTATGGTCGCTCCTTCATCTGCCGCCTGATTGTGAGTGTGTGTGTATGTCTGTATGTGTCGTGTGTGTGTCTTCATCATCCCCTTCACACAACGCGCCGCTTCCAGTCATTTCAATGAGGGACAGGCGGCAGACAGCACGCGGTTTGGACCGCCGCGGTAGAAGCGGTTGCCGCCGAAGAGCACGCGCACCGATTTTGTCCTGCTGTTCAGAAACCAGCGTTTTGAACTTTCTGGCTGTAGTCGCCTGGCAGCAGCAAATCATATCGTACTATCGAAGAACTGGACGTGAGGAAGCATTTCTACTGAATTGTTTTTAGGGAAGGGAGTGTCATAGTAGTATGTCAGAGTGAGCATCTTCAGAGTAGACGATCTTTGTAATGTTAACGCTGCTAAGGGGAGCCCGGGATTGGCTGAGGGTTACTGGAAGTGTAGACTGAGAGAGAGAACTGCTAACTGTATGACACGCTGTTTGAGTCTGTTTGAGTCTGTTAATAAAGAGAATTAATGATGGCATTTTGTTGCACAAGAGGAGCGGGGAGGAGGCGTCAGAGCGGAGAGGAAAAATGCATTTTATTAAATGTAAGCAAACCATAGCGACACAACTATGGGCAAGATAGTTATTTGCCTAAGCACCCGCGACACCCGATTTAATGCAGGACTCTGATGTGAAGACAGCGACATGATGCTGCGGTGGTGTAGTTACAGCTTTTAAAAAAAATTGCAGGAGCGGCGGGTAGGATTTAGGAGCGGCGGCCCGCCGCTCCTAAATGCATGTAGAGTACCCAGTTAAAACACTAAGCTTCATACTTGTGATCATCAACTGGTGACCACATCAGACCTCTTACAGCTTCCTATCTGGCCAGAAGGATATAATTGAATTCAAAAAATGTGTGGCAGAAAAATATATTGTGGTTTCAAGGGTATCTTTTGTTCATTACATCCTGAGACAGTTAAACTTTAAAGACCATCCTCAAAGCAGTTTAGACTGAAACACTTGAAGTTGGAATGAAATAATTTTCCTTCTAAAACTGTGTAATAGGAAATTAATTAATAAAAATTAATAATGGTGTGTTTACTGTGGAATTTAGGCACAACCTCAGAGAGACTAGAAGGACTCCTAGTGGCTGGAAGTTTGCTGGTATTTGGATGGCACTTGGCTAAAAGGGGAAAATTGAAGCAGGACCTCGATTTTTGTTATAAGACATTGTTTTTAAAACCATGCTCCCGTAACATCTGTCAAGCCAAAAACTGTCCCTTGCACAAGTCTTGTTCATAATCCCTGCTTTTACTCAGATGTATACCCCATAAAATTATTTAACTCTCTGACAAACCTTGATTAAAATCTATAAACCCTTTAGACCAAGGTAAAAACCCATTTAACCCTGTCAGCTGATTTAACCCTTTCAAGCACTTTATACCCTGCTACCACATTGGTACACTGATTTAAACCCCTAAGCACTGATTTTCTTCATAACATCTGTTTTAAACATCTTTATTCCCTAATTTTAACCCTATGCTCTGATTTAACCATTTAAACCCATATCCTGGTTTAACCCTTCAAACCCTTCATCCATTGATTTAAACTCTACAATATATGCTCTGGTTTGACTTTTTTGACCTGTTTTAGCTGGTTCAACCATTCAGACAAAATCAGAACCCTTGAATCATTACTTGCTTTTTTCATGCTTGAAAACCTGTACCCTGGAGTCATTTTCATACCCCTTATATTTTGATTCTATATTCCTTTTTCAGTTATGTCTGAATTAAGATTTAAAACTTTTTGAAACCTTTAAGCTTTATACCCTGATTTTAATTTAAGACCCCTTTTATTCTAATCAAATCTTGTTTTAACCTTCAAGTTACAGGATACAGGTCACTATGTGGACTTGCAGCATTCATTACGCCTGGCTGTGCCAAGCAAAAAAAAAAAAAAAACAAATGTATGAGAAGGCTGTATAGCTATTACATAAAAAACAAGGCCTGATTTGAGCCCATCAACTTTGATTTTCTTTGTGAGCTTTGATTGAACTATATTAACACCCTGACTGGAGCTTTTGAACCCATCATACCCTGATAAACACTGTTAGCCCTGATTTAGGTTTTACATATTTTAACCGTTTGGAAAATTATGATACCCTTTAAACCATCATAACCCTTTATTGTATGTAAAATTGAGTATACAGGAGTATACACATACAAATGACTAAATAAAAAATAAAAATAAAAATAAGGTCCCAGGAGGGTTGGAGCCTAGCCAGGTCACTCAGACAGACAGACAGACAACCATTCACGCTCACAGTCATACCTAAGGGCCACTGAGAGTCAGCAGTTAGCCAACAAGCATGGTTTTGGTCTGTGAGGAAACTGAAGTCCAGAGTAAACCTATGCAGGCACGGAGAGACCATGCAAACTCCACACAAAAGGCCCTGTTTGTTTCTGGGAATAAAACCATCAGTCGAGCAAGAAGACATGAACTCTGTGCTTGACTCTTTTATGTCCAAGTTGGGGACAACATGAATTTTAAGCATTTTATAATTAAAATGATGGTAAAATCTTGATGCCCTGAAACATAACGGATAATTTCAGCATAACATCATGAACCATGCTCATTTACTCCATCATCTGCTCCACATTAACAAAAAAGCTTTATCAGCTTTGTGTATTTTGTTCTTGTTTTGTGTTTAAATGTGGAAGTGAGCCATGTGTCTCCCCTCTTTGCTGTGGAAGCATATTTCTCCCTTTCATCGAGGGTGGATCCAGTTGGGTCCAGGCCCACACAGGCCCCCAGAAATCTGATGGCTGCCCCAAATTCTCCGGAGATTGGGTTTTAGCTTGTCAAACTACTGATGAATGTGGCTGTTTTGACAAATGTTGAATTTACTAACCTTACTATCTCAAAATTAGAATTTATTATTGTGGCTAGGCCGTCTTCTGTTTTTCCTAAACTAGTTCATGGTGAAAAAGTCTGGTTTAGAAGGGTAAATTTGGTACATAAAACTTCAAGACTTTTAAAGATTCTGGATTTGAAGGGGCAAATCACAGTATGAAGAGTAATGCAGCCCTGATTAGAGTTGGAAAAATGACTCATCAGAACAGTCATGCAGAGCAGAGATGGAAAAACGTGACAAACTTTGGTCATTTGTTAAATTTTCCACATGAGTGTTGTGCAGTTGAGTCAAATTTAAACTGATTCAGAGCGACAGTACTCACCCCTATGATAAAGCAAAATATAGCTAATTTTCTATATGCATGTGTAGGAAATACGATAATACAATACTTTTTAACCAAATAGAAAATGGGTTATTGAGTATTTTGTTGTTTAACAAGAGCTAGAACTATTCAATAAACTTAGACTTTGGGTTCCAAGTCCAGGGCTCAGGACCCCTCCACTGTGCTTGGATAAGTATGAAGGGTCCCGAGACAATTTGACATAGAACACTGTGTTGTTAATAAAATAATAAGTGAAAGAATAAAAAAAATATTTGCATTATTAAAAAGCTAACAGCTTATAGCAGTTTAAACTCTGTTTGCTTTGTTGTGTTTGTTTTTAATTATACCATTAAAATGATAGAACTAATGAATTTGCATTTATTGATGATGCACATGTTTTTTGTTGATTATGAAATGTTTCCAGTGCAATACATCTTAAACTTGCAGGAAACGCAGTAGTGTAAAACTGCAATGTAATCTTATGATACATGGTAACATAAGGTTGTTTTTTGTTTTTGTTTTGTTCAAAATAAGTGAACTGTGGTCTTTGACTAGCTATGTTGGTCCATTACCTTAAATTAAAGCTCCTGGGAATAACAACTAATTACGAAATTGGAAAATCTGAAGTTGCTCCCTTTGTATGACCTATTAAAGCAAAGCATCTCATTAGCTACGACTCTGATGATTTTTAAATTGTTATTTTTATGCCTTTAACCAGTACCGCAGGATATGAGTCATGCAGAAGCAGGCTTTGTGTGATTTCCACAGTAAAAGTTCAATGCAGGATAAAACCTTGGCTGCCTGGCATACAAATAAAGATTTTAAAATTGTGTGAGACCCCAGACATAAAGACAATTGAAGACATATTTCTTAATATAGTGCACCACAGACAGAAGACAAAATACACCACCCTTGAACTTTAGTGGATAGTTCCATGTATCTGCCATGGAAATATACAACTGTTCCATTTGGAGAAGAGCCCATAGACAATGTTTTCAGAGGGCAGAACCTTCTAAAACAAAAACAGCTGGTGATTGGACCATCAGTCTGCTAATCACACTCATCACAGACCGATCAATATCAAGCCACAGTATTTTGTGGCAGCTAGCCCTTGTTGTTGGCCATTACCTTAAACTACATTTCAGTCTTTAGACTGTCATCTTACATTAAATTATTCCACACAGATGTATCATTTGCCACTTACATGTGACATGAACCTCATCAACAATAATCCTCACCAAGTTCTCCCGGTAATTCTGAATAGAGCATATTTCATCAGCAACCATGACTCAGGGCTACCACAGACCAACCGGCATTGTCCATTTCCATTTCGAGTCCATTTCTTTTAAAACTTCAGATATTGACACATCTACTGAGACTGCATCAAAATCCACCATTGTCCAACATGCAGTCACTTCCCGCTGTCATCACATCATCTTCAGTTTCTGTCTCTCTTCCCTGATTAGGCCATCTGGCTGTAGGCCAATGAAGTCGTTGGAGATTGGAGCTTGGCAAGATGCATCTGGATGATTTCAGGTAATGAATCAGGCAGGTCCATCTGCATTGCAAGGTTGGGAATCTAACACCCAAATTCCACATAACACAAAAGTGCATGTGCTGCAGTCCTGCAGTCCTGCTCCGACAGACAAACCCCACTGAAGTCCTGTAGGGAGGAGGGCTGACCCCTGGAGAACCACAGGCTCTCATGAGCATAGTGATGTCACACATTAAATAAACATGTTATAGATTGAGAAAGAAAACAAACAACACCTCACTTTGCTTCTCTAAGGTAAAGCGCAGCGGCACATTCACGTTATGTGAAATTTGGGGGTAAGCCGAAACTCGTGATATCTTGTAGTTTGTTCCCTGCTTAAGATCTCCTTCAGAAACAACAGACAAATATTCAGGACAAGATCAAAATGGCGTTTCAAAGTCTGCCAACAGGAGGCGCAAAACTGAAAAACAGAATTTCCAACAAGGGAGCTTTAATCTCCACCACATTCAGTATTCCACCGAACATAAACCCTCTCATTTATGGCTCCTCTGCTGCTTAACCTACCTCTGAACTAAATCTTATACATCCTCTCTCATATTAAAGACCCACCACTCTCTGAACTTCCATAAACCTGGGTTTTACTGTCTGCTCCCCGAGTCAGCAGCGGGTGGCCCTCGTACACAGCCCCCACAACCCCAGCAGTGGCCCACTCATCGCGGTCAGTCACTGCAGCTCCCCCCTCTCCTCCACCTCTTTTCCCACCACAGCTGAAATAGCAACGCTCCCACTTTGCCCACAACTCTCAGGAGGGAGCCACTCATTCATCTCCTGTAGAATTAATGTTGCTCTACATTTAGATATGTGCAATGTGTGTGTGTGTGTGTGTGTGTGTCTTTGTTTGACAGCAAGAGGTGAGACATAAAGAAAGGAGTGATAGATTGCTTGTGTGTGTTTGCTGTGTATGAGTCAATACATAAAACATGCAATTATTTTAAACACTTAGAATGAGTTTTTATGACCCCTGGACATGGAATAACTTATGATACATGATGGATGAAATACACAAAGACAGACTGTAAGAGAGTGTGTGGATAAAGAAAAATATTTACCAACTGAGGGTGGATTTCTATGATTTACAACGTGGTTATTTAGGTCAAGCCATCTGTAACAGAAGCAACATTCTGTGATTAATGTTTATTACAATGCTCCCCAGTAAATTTACAGTATTTGTGCCTGTGGAGGAGCAATATAAATGATTTCATGCTCCTGCTTCTTGTGTTAGCAGCTTTATCCCCTCATTTTTACTGCTTATGTTGTTTCCTGATGTTTTTACTGCTTTAATCTTTCTTTTTCTTTTAAATATGACCCCCTCCTACCTGTACATCTCTGTCCATCATGTGCACACACCTCTATTGCTCAATTCCCCACACTTTGCTGTATGACCACCCACTCATGCCGGTTCCACCTCCATTCAGTGTGTTATCTTGAAATCCCATGAAGCCCTAGTAGAATGTGTCCGCCTGAGCCAACAGCAAAAGCCTCTGGACACAAAAGAAAAACCGCACACACACACAATCGAAGAACACTTTACGCTGGCCCACGTTATCTGGCACATTGCTCACTAATGGTTTTGGTCGAGTTGGATTGAGGTCAGAGCGTTGGAACAGAGTCGGGGTGAAAATGGGGGTAAAAGAGCATCAAGGTCATTTGGCAGACGCTCCACGGCACTGCTTCTGTGACATTATCAGTGGTGTTCAGCAGAGTTTTGTTTCAGATATCTACTTAAGGTCAGGGCGGATAAGTCTGTCTGCCTACACCCTCTAGTGGTGAGGAGATGCCATTGCAGGTGGAAGGGTTAAATACATTTCTGTTGTGTTTTCTCTGAGAAATTATTATATGTCTCATTTGGTGGACAGTAAAGGTTTAGAGGAGGGTCAAAAGAAGGGCTAGGATGTTTGTATGGAGCTGTGATTTGAGAATGGATGACTTTGTTAAGAATATGTGGATTAAATTGTTGCAGAAAAGGGATTTCAGACAAATTTAAGATAGGCCACACAGTGAACATTAACCTCAAAAATCTACTCAGTTTACCCTTCAGTCCTGGTATAAATGTGTCCTGAATATAACAAAAATGTATTTACACATTTTTTTAAATATTGTGCTTGCAAGATTTTAGAAAACAGTAAGTGTGTTTACATGCATACATTAATCTGGTATTTGGAAATAGATAGGTGGATTTGGTGTGCTAACAGAAATTTTAGTAACTTTTTATTAAGGGAAAAAAACTCATTTATTTTATAATGCCAGTAAACTTGCTGCTTATTTTTTGCCTCCTGTTTTACTTTAAAACACAGAAGGTAAACATTCAGGGGGCTCCTGAGTAAACAAAATAATGATTAGTCAAGCTGTTATGGCCCACCACTCCGTGACATGTGTAAGCTATGTGGAAAAACTTTGCCAAGCAAGGAGTAGAATTAAAAAGAAAATTTCCTTGTCCATGCTAGGATCTTGCAAAGCATTTTTGGGTTCTATTTGCATGAATCAGGAAGTCCACTGCCTAAGTGTTTTTTATCTAGTTATGAAAAATCCATTAAATGGAAACATTGGTTTGCTGTGTCACAAATACGCCTTATGTAAAGATATATTTGATGACCAGAACCCACAATTCTAGAAGAGAAATGACACTGAAGGTGGACAAAAAAGACAGCGGATATTCATTCAAATTGGAGATGTCTATTCATTGCTGGCTGCAGAAAGAATGCTGTTTATAGGGGGTGAGATTGAGACAGGAGGACATTTGAGTGACAGACTTTACAGCAAGTCTATGGTAGAGTCTGTTCTCACCTTTGTTTTGATTTCGTGGTTTGGAAGCCTTGCCTTGGCTGACAAAAAAAGGCTTGAACGTATTGTTAAGGTAGCTGGTAAAATCACTGGTGTTAAACTGCCTAATTTATCTTACATATTTCAAGAGAGAGTAAGAGCCAAGGCTCAGGACATCATCCAGTGTCCTGATCACCCTCTTCATGCAGAATTTGATCTCTTGCCCTCTGGCAGAAGATACAGGCTACCTGTAGCCAAATCAAATAAGATGAAAAACTAATTTCTCTTTGAAGCCAACAGAGCTGAATGTAAAAAAAAAGAATCAGCTTAAACACTAATTGTAATTGTCTTTAGGATGGCTCCATCTCCGGTCCGCTCACAGTTGCTTCTTCTTGTTAATGTGTCCTGTGCCTTTGCTTTTATGGGTGAATGACTTGTTGTGACTGTATGTTGATGTTCTTTTTACCTGCTTGCACAGCAAATTTCTCTCAGGGGACAATAAAGTTGAACTTGAATTTGAACTTGAGCAGGCAGAGATTAAAGGTGGTACATCACTGGTTAGCAGCACAAATTCACAAAAAGATACAGAAACAGAATGATACCAGTGGAAAGTCCTACCTAACTGTCCAGTAGCCTTTAATGAATCAGTATGTGTTCCCACAGCAATGATAAAAAAAAGTCACATTTATTCAGCTTATTAAGTAGGTTTGCATGAAGACTGTAGTCCAGCTGTGGTAATAGCTTGACAATGCAGTTTTAAATAGAGAGTAAGTATAGAGTTTAGATGTTTAGACATTGTTAAAAGTTAAAGAATTTGCAGATGGGGGATGGTAGACTGCCCTAGAGCATAACCTTTTAATATGTGGAAGGCATGGCCTCATATATTTCTAGATAAAAAAAAATGGTTATAGCCTATTGATTATACTGAAAAGATCCTTAATAAAAAAATTGGAAATAGATCTTTCGTTTGTTGTATTGGAACAATGAAGACATCAAGGATCACCAAGTTAAACTGCAGAAAAGGAGCAAATATTGGACCTGTAATACTTATCTTTGTTTATCTAGTTACTTGGCATTATTATTATTTCTTCATTTGTTTTTCTTTTCTTTTTCAAAATGGCTATGTGTTTGTATGTTGTGTGAATCTGTGTTTATGTGTTTGTTCAAATTGGCAACAGGTATAAAAAATGATACAGAATTCCCAGCTGTATTTGGGAATTCATACTCCAAAAAACAGTTATTTCTAAATGGTTTATACAGTTGGACATACTTTATGTCTCAGGCCCACCTTTCAGTGCCCTTTATCAAACACAATATGTAACTATATTACAGCTTTTTACTGATCATAAGAAAGCCTGAACTGAGATTCTTTTCTTTATAAGATTACCCTTTACATAAAGTCTTACCTTTATTTTGTGCTCTATTATATCTATCAAAACACAAGAGCAAGGGCCGACAAGCACGTTTTTACAGGAGTAATCTCTCCTTTACATTGTGGGGACCAGAATTAAAAAAAGGAATAATGGAAATATTTTGATCTAATTGACATATTATTAGTTTGATTTCTTTTTAAACTGCATTTATTTCTTAGCCTTAAAAGATCAGACTTGTTCAAATCAGGGCAATTGATATGTTTTTTCTTTTGCTTTTTCTGTGACTCTGTCCAACTCTAGGTTTGAATCCCACATACTTAAGCTCAGGTTAAATATATACTTTCAATGGCTGATATATATTTATACTTAAAACAGATCAGACATGAAGTCATTCACGATAAAACTGTTTCAACCACAGTTGTTTGGTTGTCGCATTAATAATTACTTGAATTTAAGACAGGGGCCAGGTTGTAAGCTTTGGGGGCCTCCAGCTGATGATCACTGCTCTACAGCTCTAGGCTTTAGTCTCCCCATGGACAGTGCCTCTTCTTTTACAGTTTTCACATCAACTTTTCAGGTGTATGGTTGATCAGGAATCTTGCCCTCAGAGGAACATTCTTCCCATGTGGCCACCAGGTGTCAGTGTCTGACTTTCTCAAGTGCTCTTCACCAGATCAGTTTGGAAATAAAACATAAAAGTAAACCATAAAAGTAGATCGTGATGACAGACTAAAATGTCTAATCCATCAATATTTTAGCCACAGAGGTCAACACTTAAAATATATTTGCAACAATGAGGCTGTTATCCCAGTCCGAGGTCATTAAAGTAATATCTTGTGCAAACTCAAGGACTAAAATTTTGGTTTGGAGATAATGTAAAGGCACAGTGAGCTGGGGAATTGTGGGTAACCAGATTTTTTGTCTGATGCGAACAGGTCACAGAACCTTCAATTATGTACTATTATCAGAATCTCCTATTTCACTGTTTTATTGCTTCTTCATGCTGTTTTGTTTCATGGATTTATGCATACTGTGCAAAATAACTGGACCAGTGTCTTTCACAGTTATGAAAGTACATCATGTTCTCAGAGCTACACTTTATGCCACAAATGAAGGCGCACATAGTTTATCTTTGACCTTCCTGTTCATTTTTAAACCTCTGCACCAGCTTAAGATAAGGTTAAGGGCATGTTTTTGGGGTTGTCCATTTGATTCTTGTAAATATTCAGGAACACTTGGAATAAACTGGTATTCAATAATTACCTGTTAAGGCTTTCAAACCAAAAGATCAGAGATCATTTTGTAGGTTCATTTTCTTTTTTTGAGTATGATATCTCAAGAATACTTTGTGATAAAAGGTCCGCTATGGCTCAAAAATGAAATGATCACATTTTAAGGTCACAGAGTGTCGTGATCATTCTTCGCCTTTGAATGCTTCATCTAAAGAACGCCTATAGGAAATTCTGCCAGACTTTGTCCAAATGTCTACTCTGACCTGAAGTCAAACTGAAATGATTTTAAAGGTCTCTTTATTTTACTTTTGTAAGAATATGTTCATTTTTTTTAAAACAACAATAAACATAAACAACCAAACAAAAACAAAACAGGACAGAACATCTCAGCTCTTAGGTTCACAGTCAAACTAACAGGTGGAAGTCTCAGGATTCACACAAAATATGCATAAAAATACATAAAAACCCAACAAGTACAGATAGAAATAATTAAAACAGTAATAAAAATAAAAAATTGACGATATACATATAAATTAAAATAGATAAATACATTAAAAAGGCCACTATTATGTACATTTCCAGCTTTTATTGAAACAAACCCCCTTGTGAGAATAACAGAGATATTAGGTCCATATATGTCATGAAAGGTTCCCATATCTTATGAAATGCATTCTCCTTGTTGTGTAATCTGCATGTCAGAAAGTCAAGTGATACATATTCAAGTATAATCCTTTGCCAATATGTTTCTGATGGGACTTTGGGCTAATTTTGTGGCGCAGCATAGGGTGTGCAAGCCTGGCGCACCCGGGGCAGTGTTAATTTCGTCCAATTTAAAAATTTGGTAGACCGTCTGCACAGAGATGGGTGTGACGGCGCACCAGGGGGAGGTGCCAACAGATTCAGGTTTGCGCAGTGACAATTTCGTGCCAAAAAACTGTGTGGAAGGTGCACTAAAGGTTCGCCTGCTCCAACCTGGTCTATTTTCGGCGCAGGCAAGGTTGAATTTAATATGGATAACAATGTATATTTGTATCTATAGTAATTGTCCCATCACATCTGATGTCGGATTAAAGCCGTTTGTCATTATGGAAACTTAACCTGACAGCAGCTGGAAGTTTGATGCACATCTTTCAAGTCAACAATAAACGGCCTTAACATCCGATACTGAGTATATATCTGGCTTCTCTCATTTCAAGAAATTCAAAGAAAAGAGGGAGAAAAAAGATGAAGAAAAAAGAGAAAATAAATGTATGTCACGAAGGATTTACCTGTGATTACCCATATTTCTCTGTTTTAGTCTTTATCTTTAACGTGATCTAAAAAGATGGAGTACATTATTGCAAGGAGGATGAGGAGGAGACACTGGGAGAGTATCCAGTATATCACTAAAGGCTCTGCTATTTGGCAATGACAGACCAGGAATGCAGGTGGTTCACAAACATAATGAATGGATAAGCCAGCTGCTGTGTAACTGTCTCTTAATTTTGTACTCCTATAAATGACAAAGGAACAGATCACATCTGTCCCAGGAGCTGGCCCACACGGTGACGCTCTTTGTGGACTCTGATGCGCGCACCGATGGCCAGTTCGTTCTCCCAGTTGCTGAAGTGACAGCGGCTCTGACCGTCTCCACTACCGGGGATCAGTCAGACCAATCAGTCGCTGCGCCTCGGCCGCAGCGCATTTAAAGGCAAGGAGAGGCAGTCATTTGATTGGTGAAGACAACACTCGGCTGTGTTAAACCCACTCATACCTTTTCTCCTTCCTCTCTGGCAATTGCGCGGAGGGGCAGGGATGTGGGCATGGGTGCGCCTCTCTGTGCCTGCAGTGCGCCTGCAGTGCGCTGGACACAGCCTGTCCGCGCAGGTGAGGCGTGGCGCAGGGCAGGTGAGCGTGCGCCTGTGCCTGGTCCTTGAAATTAGAGCCCTGTGTTTTCTATTCAGTTCAGTCAAATGCATTTTCTAGCACAGAATGTCAGCATTTTATGAAGCTTCCTTTAGTATTTCTCAGAAATGGACGCAGTTGAAATCCAAAGAAGCGTGCATAATGGGTTACATTCAACAGTAATAGCTAACATCTTATTAATTTCTCTCCAATAATATACCAAAAATGCTGTATTTTCCTACAAGACCACAGGCAGTGGGTAAGACTGCCTGTTTCTATTTTGCATTTAGGACAAAGTGGGGAGAAGTCAGCATTAAACCTGTGGCGTTGTGAGGGAGATATGTGGGCCCTATGTAATATTTTCAATTGAAGTGCTTTAACACTGTTACAGACACTCAGGGTTTTAGCACTCATCCAAGCCTCTTCCCACTTCTCTTTATTAATGAAGAGTGTCTCATGTTCATCAATAACCAGCAAACATCACAAGTACTGTCCTCATATTAAGAGCTGACCCCTGGCATAACCAACTAGAAAAGCACTCGGAGAGCGCAGACCTCCGCCAGCACCACAGTCCTCTCCATTGTGATTTTTACCATACATATTAGTCCTACCTTTATTTCATGCAAATACTTAGATTCCTTTACCATGAAAATATACCATTAGCAATTGGATTCATAATGATATCTATTTTAGTTCAGTAGTTATTCACGAAAATCGCATATTTCGTCATGGCGGATCCAGACGGTGATCCGGATCAACACCAAAATTGAATCACTTCTTCCTTCTCCCATGCTGAACATTTCCTGAAAATTCCATCAAAATCCATCCATAACTTTTTGAGTTATTTTGTTCACAGACAGACAGACAAACAGACTCTCCCTAAAACATAAACATGTAAAAAACATGTGGAGGTAATTAAGGCAAAAGACTCATACAATTACCATTTCAGCAAAGCCCTACAGATTATGTTTGGAAATGTATGAATCTTTAGAAAAGCAAGACATGGAGATTTATTAAAAGAACATTCTGCATCATTTATCAAAGGCAAACAAAAAACACCAACCAAACATATTGCTTAGTGTATGAATAGTGCTGCTGCAGAATGAGCCCCAGATGGTTGATCAGACTTTTGCAAAAACCAGCCAAGAGAAGAGAAAAAAACATCTTGTCCATAAAGAAAGGGGTTTAAAAGTTGTTCTTTGTTTTTTTAGTGCAGAAATGTTTTATGATTCAAATAAATCTTTAACAATAACATCATGCATGACAATCTCTTCAGAGGCTGCCAATGTTCTAATGAAGTTGATTCTGGTTCTTAACAACTAAACAATGCCTCCAAGGATGCTGATTGGTCTATTCATTTTCTGACTGGAAACATGTGGATCAGCTGTGTGTTGGCAAGATGGATCTGCCAGATGACAGGCAAGATTTTCAATACAAGAGGCACCAGCTCAAGTCTTGCCAAGAGTATCATTTCGGTTTGCTTTACCAACTTTGACCCAGGAAAAAATAACATTTTAAAGGTTAAAGGATTATTTCAATATTTTTTGAGATGGGCTGTGTGATGTATTATTAAAGTCAGTGAAGTGGTTGTAATGGCTCCTAACAGTCCACTGCTGTTGGCGGGCACAATTATATCACACAATTGTGTGAGTTCTGCACACAAAAAGAGCCAGAAATTATTTCAGTCAAAGTCAGTCAAATCTGGTTCAGTATTCGTTTTCTCTGCCAATGCTGTGTCCTTCTGATTCCATAGAGCAAAACAGCAGATTGGCTCAATGTACTTAGGCATAAGAACGTAGCCATTTTTTGCATCATAAAAATAATGGCAAACATAGACTTCTCGAAAGAAAAATAAAATGCTCGAAATCTTTCAACCAATCCTACATCCGAGCCAACAGAGTTTTATGGTTCACTCTTATGTAAAACTCATACTATTACTGGAAACAACTATACCTGCCAACAGCTGAGTACCTCTCTGGAAGCCTAATGCTGTGTCACACTGCAAGCGACCCAGCGACAAAAGTCGCGTTGCCCACTGACGTAGCGTCGCGCGTCCATAAATACCTCACTTTGGTCGTTGCCGTTGGCCGTCGCTCGGTGACGTCACGTCCGCTCGAGTTTCACCGCGATCATATCATATTTCACATAATAGGATGTATAAGCAGACATTATTCCAGCTGTATCATTTTCACTCACTTATCAAACACAAAACACTGCAGCTGATGCCCTGCAGCAGCATTATCTGTGAGTTTACCGCGGTCCGTCTAGGCGGAACTAATGTCCTCACTGAGATTAGTTCCGCCTAGACGGAACTCATCCGCTCTGTAGTCTGGATGAATAACTGTCTGTCTCGGGTACCGTCACACATACACACACCGCTGATTGGCTGTTGCCGCACAGCCACGAACGACAACGTCTGAATAGATTAACTTTTTTTACTTTACCCCGCCCCATCGCGGCTGTACATTGACTTTGCACGGAGAGTGAACGCCGAGGTAGTACAAGTAGCGTGCGGTGTGAGCGCAGCATAAGGGGGATCTCCTCAAGGGTGCAGCAC